>JARLTB010000080.1:0-682500 GCA_030141615.1 Unio pictorum
TCGCGTAATTATCTGCAGAAGAAATCCATAAAGTGACAGTGATCCGGACGGTCTTGTGCTTGCAAATAGACCTCTCCTAGAAAAACGCTCCGTTAGATTGTTTTTTCCTAACAAATTAAAATCGAGAAATAAATGTTTATACATAATTGTCTGAAATCTGTATTTAAGCTGAGAGTCTCAGATATATAAAATGTATCACGAATTGAATGTTTGTACATATGCAATCATTACAAAGTAAAAGGTAGGGTTTATACTGTCATGCAGAAGGATGTACTCAATGTATCCTAAAACAGCATAGAGTGCTTACAATTATACAATTATTCTCGCCATTTTCGAAGAAAGGCATAACTTGTGCGATTACTGCCCGTTTGTCGTGCAATGTCGCAGTTAGAGTAGCAGACGAATGGAAAAGCCTTCCCGTCGTTATATAACTAACATCTTTCCTAATCCGATATTAAATACTGAATCTCACTCGAGAATCGGCAATTCAGTGATCGAAACGCATTTTTACAGACCTACCAACATCTGTCTACTAGTCAACACCACGGAATATACCAAGCAAAGATGGTGGTGGTGATCTGCAGATATGCACAACGGATATATATATATATATATATATATATATATATATATATATATATATATATATATATATATGAAGACTGACCAAATGTTCCGAATGCCGACCATGCCGTACGAGGTTAATAATATAATGGATATAAATCAAGGCGGGTATCATGCGTTTCATAAGCACCGGATACAGCAAAGATTGAACGTGTCACGGATAGATTGAGATATATGTAATAAAAAGTGACAGACAAAAGTGCAGACAAAACTTGAATCGTAATCAATTTCTGGATCCGACACATATGGAAGGATTTTATGTATATGTTGTGATTGTTTTAAAGGTTTAACGCCAGTATTAATGGTGCAGGAAGACCCCGTAAAACCCCAGAAAGAACCACCGACCCACGAGACTGGCTAGCTTTCTCACACATACCCACATTGGCCGAATCCGAGACTCGAACCCATGCAGACAGAGGTGAGATGGCAGTGATCCGTAACAGACATCGTTTTAGACCACTCTCTCTCTCTCTCTCTCTCTCTCTCTCTCTCTCTCTCTCTCTCTCTCTCTCTCTCTCTATATATATATATATATATATATATATATATATATATATATATATATATATATATATATATATATATATATATAAATAACGTCATGTCCAACCTTTTCATCAGGGACCGATTAGAGGTTCAAATCAAACTTGGCGATGTTGATGAATAAATGTAATCAAATATTAACATTATTGACGCCACAGACGTATGCTTCACGCTGGACTGAGAAACGATTAATTACGGATTAATTTAGAAATTTATAATGTGACATGATTAATAGACTATTCATTATTTATAACCGTTAACTTTCTACGTACGTTGTGTTCTTTAGAAGAGCTCTAAATTTAAATAAGTTTTTTGATACAACAGCTAAGGAAATTAACTGAATATAGTATGAGTAGTGAGACACTTGTGTGTCCATGGTACAGGTCCTTCAGCGGAACATTGTACTTTGTCACCGTAATTCATGTTCGCATATTTTCAAACTTGATTCATATTTGCTGTCAAATTTCTCAAACATACATATATCAAGGACATGTACTTACTGAAAGGTAACCCTGATTTGGACTTTTTTGACTGGTTTTTGTTTTTGTTCTTCTAGTAGTCGGTGCACCTTTTATCTGAATTTTGTCAGGTTAGCTATACGATGAGTTTTAGATTCTGAAAATTTAATCTTTGTTGTATGTATTTACATAGAATGTAGAAGCCATTATATTATATCACAAACACCAAAACACGTAACTGATATTTAATAATAACCAATTTTGAAAAGAAACTCTCTTTGCTAAAATAAAAACACTTTCACTTCCGTCCTAAACTTATTCCTTGAAAGGAAATCCGAAATTGAAAGAAAATGAAGATTTTCTGATCTAAGGGTAATTAGAGTATAAAACTCCCAAATATATACAATCTGATATATTCTAAAACTATAGGAAAAGGACTGCAAGCACATTCAATACATATATTCAGACGGCTTCATGCAAATCCCCCACATACGATCTACTAACGTGGTTAGTTGTAAAATTGTAAGTTCAATACCCAGAGCACAAGGTATAAATGGAGACGTGCGCGTATGCCAACATGATCATACACGTGACTTACGAGAACCATACAGAACAGTGAGGTTTCCTTGGCATCCATTATGTAACAAGTTTAAGTGTAAATTATCGTCTCTTTCGAAATTTCGTTTATCTTACACAGCTCTTTACTATTTAAAAACATGCACTAAGATAAATTTATTAGAAATGCTTCATACGTGTTAAAGACTCATTGGTTTGAGTCAGTCGAATTCTTCATCCTGACGAAAAGTAATTACATGCAGATTGATATGAATTTAATTAAGCTGCATATACGTTCTATACAACACTTATTACTGTGGTAGTAGAGTGACGCCAATATGTGTCGCTTAATACATTTTTCGGAACACAAACGTTATGTGTGCACTAAAGCCGTGAAGTAATTGCTCTGGTCTGTTTCCTGCTTTGAGAAAAGAGAGGCTAAATATAGAAACACTTTGGCGATATTTTCGGATTGGATCTTGCAGTGGTTGTAGAACTTTCCCATTCCAGCGCAAAGAACTCTTCAACGATACCGTATAAATACCTGTATATGCCCTATGCAATCGTACACATTTTTGCAAGAGCTTAATATAAGAATGGGTATTTTTTAATAAAATGAATTTCATGAAATGTTCTGACAATAAAAAAACAACATTTCTTAAACAAGAACAGAACATACAAATTGGTTATAAGGCTTGGAATCAGTGCGGTTTGCAAACTGGGGTGCACTCGACAAAACCCAGTACGTCAGATCAGTTTTCGAAATCAATAAGCTTGTTATTGGCAGAAGTCACTGAAGTCGTTCCTTAGGCGATTGCGTTGGCGTTCGTTGATTGTCGCGTCTTAAAAAACAAGGTATTTTTTCTGGCAATTAAGACCTAGGAATCCGATATTGGAAAATCTATAAACTGCGCCTTTTCTTTAGGTCTTTTTCAGTGGAATACACTCAGCCCCCCGGCAATCGATGTCGTGTAAATAGGAATCCTTCCTGGTGGTGAGTGATGTTATTATTCTGATAAGATTGTCGTCTGCGAGGATAGTAACAGAATCAGCAATATATCTTTATTATAATTGTCAAGATTTGGATGCTGAAATTATTATCTTTGCTGAAATTTGGCGAAGTTGCATAATTAATTGCTCCTGATAATGCACATAAAGGTAATAGCTGAAATTAAGTAAATACCGATAAGGTATCGATATTGTGATTGTCTGGTCATGATGGAGTGAACATAATTACGCTTTTATGATTACGTTCAGAAAACATGGGCGGGCTGATTTTCTTTGATTTTGCATTTTATGGTGCTGTATCGCATATAAGTATGTATCGCGCCGAACAACGACACATGCCTTGCCAATGGACACAACACGATTGCCAATCCGTGTACTTTAAAATAATGTTCAGTGTTAGTTGTGTTGTATATTAGCATTAATCACACTAATCTGTTGAGTTTGTTCGTATCAAAATATTTAAAAACGATACGCTCCAATATGTCCTCCAAAGAATACAAAAATACTGACTATGTCTGATGATTATGACATTAAAATAAGCAGCACCATGTCTGACAGAAAGATGATTACAATAGTACAAATGAAAAAAGTAATAAATTATGTATTTAATGTAGATAAACACACAACTTGTACTCAACTCAAAATCACAGCACATGTTGAAGACCTCAAAAACTTTTAAAGGCTAAATAAAGTACAACCATTCTACAAAATCAGAAATAAAATTAATACAAAGGAAAGTTCAAATTCAAGCAACTGAAATTAATTCAATATATAAAGAAGGTGTTTAAGATTTAACCGTAGCAACAAAACCAAATTTGACTTCAATCTGAAATGATTAATATGTGGAAAGAACCGAAGAAGCGTTGTAGATTACAGTATACAAATATATGTTTCAGACAGTCATCATGTTGTCTTGTTGACAACACGTAAATAAAATTGATGAAATATACAGTATTCTCTCTGTGCTTCTTATTATCACAACAAAGGTATTTACACCATTTACACCACAATCCTAAGAGTTCTGCTACTTACACATGCATTAATCACATGCCGGAAATGATAAAGGAAAAATGAAAGAAAGAACAATAAACTGAATGAAAATAATTGATATCTGGGGAACCTAATGCATACTACACATGTATCAGAGAATGAAGTCTACATGGATGATAGTTGCAAAAAGACATTATTAAGAAGAAAAAAAATTGGAAAAACAAACGATGAATACCAGTATATTTTGACAGTGATAACATTTTCTGGTAAAACTACTGGGATCATAAAATGAAAACAAAAAAATGGAAGATCAAATGCACGAAACGCTTAGAAAAATCTTTCAAGAGTGTAAACTTGAAAAAGCAAATTCAGTTTTTGATAATGGAAAAGCTTTACAGAAAACGTGTTTAGGATTTACCTCTAAAGGACAATTCTGAATAGATGTATATTTACAGAGAAAAGGCACCTGTAATTGAAAGCATACGTGATCTTTAAAGGATTAATTCTGGAAGTATTTCACTGAAAATGAAATCAGAATATGCGTTCGCACTTTAAAACATGCAACCGTTGGTCATATAAATACGAATTTGCTTTGGTCGCTAAACAATGTCCATCACAAAATATTAAAGATAAAGAAAACACAAGACAAACGCGATAAAGCGATTAGAATCTTCACAGTCTCCAACAAGGATAACATGTATTGGTGAACGAAATGAAAAGAATATAACACTAAAATATGAACTTAATACTAATTATATCTCACACACGTCTGTAAAATACAATAATAAAGACTGCAAGGTTGTTTATCAGATTTTGAACAAAATCAAAGATAATGAGAGAAGAAGAAAAAAAATCAAAATTGTAGATGAAGGCACGCTTTACGACATATATAACGATATGACTACAAAACAAACACCATGAAGTTAGAAAGCATAAAACAATGCTGAAAATATTTAAGGTTATTAGATCTTTAAGTTTGTTCTTGCAGTTGAAAAAGGTGAGTTTTAAGAGCACCCTTGAAATGGATCACTGTATCTTTGTGTCTAATTTCAATGGGCAATTCATTGAGACGAACCAGACAGAAATGAGTTATAAAAGTCCAGTCTTGAAAGTACTAACGAAGACACCATTGCTTTAGTGGCATCAACTGAAAGATATTTGCGAATGGTGCTGATGCGTCTCAGCTCAAGATATGCAACCTTGCATATATTAATGACATATTGGTGCAGTGTGAGAGTACTGTCTAGAGTAACACCTCGGTTTCGTACTGACTGTGAGAATTTAATGTTGGTGTTGCTCAAATTTATTGCTTGACATAAAGATGTAAATGAGAAAGTCTTTTTGTTGGGATCGGAATGGCCTCAGTTTTATCAACATTCATCTGCAGCTTGTTACATGTCATCCATGATTTCACATTATAAATGCACCTCTCTACGCCTTGGATGGTAGCATCAACTTCAGTTGGGTGGCTAGATTGGTATATATGGGTGTCATCAGCATACAATTGGTGCGAAACTAGGTGATGATCTATGACACTTGAACGCGGATGAGTGTATATAATGAAGAAAACAGGTACAAGATAGACCCTTGTGGAACACCACAACATATATCAACTGGGTTGGAAATATATAAAACAACAGTGCGGCAATGAGAGTGTAAAATAAATTAAAATGATATAACTCTAGAGGAAGTAATAAACTATAGAGAAAATTGAGTCAAGTAGCAAAGAAATTTACTGGAATGTGGAATGAGGCTACGCTGAACTTGAAAAAGAAAAGCGAATTTCATATTTTTAACAAATCTAAAAACATACACTATATTTGGTACATACATAGTTACAATACAGATTTTGACTATTCAAGGAGAAAGACGAATCCTAGGTACGTAGGGGAAACATTAGGGAACTATTGTATTAACCAGATTGTAGCTTCAATGTGTCAGTGCATTCTTCTTCGCCTGCTGCTTCGAGTGCAATTGAAGGACCACATGTTCTATTTCACGATTAACTTTATGCACCGTACCCAAGCCCTAGCAATTAATTTAATACTATAAATTAATTAAGACACCTTATAGCCAAGCCCTAGCAATTAATTTAATACTATAAATTAATTAAGACACCTTATAGCCAAGCCCTAGCAATTAATTTAATACTATAAATTAATTAAGACACCTTATAGCCAAGCCCTAGCAATTAATTTAATACTATAAATTAATTAAGACACCTTATAGCCAAGCCCTAGCAATTCATTTAATACTATAAATTAATTAAGACACCTTATAGCCAAGCCCTAGCAATTAATTTAATCCTATAAATTAGTTAAGTCACCTTATAGGCAAGCCCTAGCAATTAATTTAATGCTATAAATTAGTTAAGTCACCTTAACCGGATTGTTGCACTTCGTATATTTTATAAAAAATAACTGAAAATATAACAAACTGGGTTATCGAAACAGGAATACGCATTGTTTCTGTCTGTGAGCTTGTGAATTTGAAAAATTTTGCATTAGTGATTTTTTATTTTAATTTATGATTGGAGGTGTTAGCAAACCAACTAGCTGGATTAGAATAAGCGACTCGTTCTTCAATTAATAAAATATTTTGAAAATTAACTATAGCAGCTCCTATATCAATATAAAGCATTGACTCTTTACTTGAAGGTAAGTCTTGTTTTTGACGAACCTAAAGTGACTTGTTTTATTTTAACGTCCAAAAAGTGAATAAAAGTCGCAGATCTAAAAGCAGAACTGTCATCATCATCATCATCCGTTTCTCCTCTATATGTTATCGCTAACTTTTCACGTCGTAGTATTATCCATTGTCTTGCAGATACTTGAATTCCATCCCTTTTTTCATCGGTATTATTAGAGGCGTTTAATTCAAAGGGTTTTCTAGTCACTGAAGTTCTGAAAATTGCTCTTGGATCCAACGATACTATCCATTGTCATAATCAGATAGCTTGGTAGAAATATACGGAGTCAGTAGTATAGTCTTTTTTATTCACTTCTTACTTCGACCTTTAGTCCTGAAATTTTAACATAATACTTTCTTTCAAGTTTTAACCTTGTTGTCCTAATATTATTAGCTCTATTAACCTTTTAACAGTATCTCATGCTGTCTAAACAGTTTGTGTATTGTATGTTCTATTTAGAGGTAGAGTCTGCTAAGTCTGACATTGATCTTATAGAAATAGAGTATGAGCTGATATCAAATAAGACATTCTACATTGATGTAACTTCTTAATTATTTTATCTGATAATACTTTAAGAAATTGGAGGAAAATTAAGACTAACCCGTAGTGTCATCTTTAATTCTACAACATTACTTTCATCTTTCAATTCCATATAATTACCTACATCTTTCTATTGCATGTAATTACTTTCATCTTTCTGTTCCATTGAATTACTTTCAGCTTTTAATTCTATATAATTACATTAATCGTTCTATTCCATTGAATTACTTTCATCGTTTAATTCTATGTGATTACTTCATCTTTCTATTCCATATAATTACTTTCATCTTTCTATTCCATATAATTACTTTCATCTTTCTATTGCATGTAATTACTTTCGTCTTTCTATTCCATTGAATTACTTTCATCTTTCTGTCCCATGTATTTGCCTAATGAATTTACTCAGAGCTGGTCAAATTTGAACGTTAGCCTAAAAATATATTTCAAGACATGCATGTTGCAGTAAATTTGTGTGTCTTTAAGTAAGTGTAATGTGTATTAAACAAATTATAGAACTTAATTGAATCCGCTGATTGTTTGCTTTTTTAATCCGAATCCATCTTTTCAGAAGCAGCGTGAGCGAGTCTCAATTCACTAGGCCTGGTCACCACACCCAACGACGAAAGCGCTCGATGGATGTAGAGTCTTTTACTGCCGGTCAGTTACATTTTTACTGGAATCTATTCTTTATGAACTGGAGTTCTCCAGTGATGTCGCCAGGTGCCAATGCTATGTAATTTTTCCCTAACTTATACAATCTCTCTTTTGTACCTATGTTTGAACCTAATGTCAATTATTTAGAAAGAAAACATTATTATGAAAATGGCATTGTTTAATTAATATATTGAACATACATGTTTTTATAGATTCTGATGTGTAGATCATTTTTCAATTTCTTTGACTCAAATCGTTTCATTCCCTTCACTGTAATATCATATTAAATAGTGACATTGCCTAACCTGCACACTCTACATCGCTAGTATTTTGTATATATTGTTTTCCTTTTCTGTTACAGTTACATTTTGTAATATTTTACAATTGACTGTATCTCTGATTATTGATATTGCTGTGTCATCATATTTGAATGGAAGTCTAGAGGCCTTTCTATATCCTATTGATGTTATCAATATGCATGAGTTTCATATTACCTTTTGTTTAAAATGTCATAAACTACCTTATTTATATTACATCTGTTTTCGGTTTTCTTTTCAGATATAGCTTGAGTTAACATTGTTTAATGCTGTCTGTAATAATTTTATCTGCAACGTCTTATTTTACTCTGCTCTGTTGATTCTATGGGTCGTATGTGCACTATTTGATTATTTAGCATTCCGGTGTCATAATGGTTAGAACGTCCTCCTCGGCATCGTGAGGTCGAGGTTCGATCCTCGGCCTAGTCATACCAAAGACTTGTACAAATGATACTAATAGCTGTCTCGTTAGGCGTACAGCATTAAGAGATTCATGTTTGGACTGATCGGGCTGGTGTCAGGATAATGTGACTGGGTGGGACATGATGCTCCAGTACTCAACATCACTATATTCATGCCATACTGCAGACATCCTAGCGATATGACTGAAAAATGAATAAAGCTACGTTAAAAGTAAAAATCACACACACACACACACACACACACACACACACACACACTATTTGGTTATTTAACTGTGGTGATTTTAGAAGAAAAAAATTATCTGAATTTGTGATCAACATAAATTCATGCATAATGTACGTCTTAACTTTTAAAAAAAGTAATGTGCTTATTTCCACATCTTTGAATTCTATAACATCAATGCCTCTCAAAACAAAAACAATTTCATATGTCTTCAAATATATATATTGATTCCTTTATATTTATTTCGATTATAACATTTCAGCTGGTTTCCATGTATTAAACGATTTATTATAGTTTTTTTAATATTTTTTTCAACTCAGGTGTGTGTACATAATTTTATACATATTGATTAAATATAAATATTTTTTATATTATTTTCATTTCAGGTGTACACAATTTTATACTTATCGATTTCAAAATAACATCAGCATTGAATATTTTCACCCAATGTTTCGTACAGAGATAGCTCTTGTTGACATACATAAGTAACTCTTATTGGTGTCGCTCACCTGTTTCGTATTTAGAATATTAAAGAAAAAGAATTTCCCCGGGTGTCCAAGCTGGTTATACTGGCTTTTTAAAAAGGACCTTGAATATCTTACATAGAATTTAAAGAACCTTTATTTCCCTTTCTTTTGTTATATCATTGATAGATGTAATATGGGTTATAGAGCATACAGCATGACCTTACTTCAAACGTATACCTCTCAAAATACTGCTAACTCGGCTGAGTCGTTTTCAATTCCAGGACTGAAGAGGTAAATTGTAATTAAAGAAAGAGTTCAAAACGCTTGGTTTAGGTGCTCTACAGCAGCGTTTATCAGAAATATCCCTTTTTATGCCTGGTTTCGGAACTCAGGTAGGGGTTGTGAGCAGCTGCAGTCTCACATCACTAACAGTGTAGCCAGAGGAACATAAGCGAAATGTTTTGCAACCTGACTTCTATCCGAATTCTTCCTCATCCAGTCAGATCTATGAAGAATTATTCTTTTGTGAAGCCTTTCGGTTTCTCCGACATACTGAAAGTTGCATATCGTACCTGTTTTGGGATAACGTATATTATCTATTTTGCACGTTAGACCATGTATGAACAAATTTTCGTTCCCTCGCTTTGCTCGAAACCATGTTTGTTAAAGTCATATGTTGACAGATTTTGCACATGGATTTCAGCACAAGGACCAGATTTGCGTGATGGTCTTGGCTTCTGATTAGTGTTAGCTTTGTTCTGGCCGGAATGTCATGAGGATTGTTGGTCTTTGGCAGCCTTCAACTGGTTTGTTCGGAGGATTAACTTTGGTGTCACAAAATTCCACGATGGTCCAATGTTTCTATATAATGTCACCTACTCTGGATGGTAGGTCAGTATAAATGGCATCCTTTCAATGTAGTCGTTCATTACAGTTTGTTTTCTTTAGCCCGTTCCATTGCCTCCACTGTCAGGTCTTTGTCGTAGCCTCGCTTCGTCAAATATTCAAAGAACTCGGAGCAAAATATGCGATTTTCCTTTACCTGGCTATATGGAATGTTTTGAATACAATGCTTTCGATAACAGCTGGATGGGAGATGTCGGTGTTTTTCAGTTGGTTTCTGATATATGCATGTATGGAGTTCGTCTTCTACCAGCCTGGACGATGTGCCCAGAAATAAAATGTGTTGTGTTGTAGTTTTTTGTCGTACATGTTATTGAAGGATGGAAGTTTGTTTCCTTTGATATGAAGTGAGGCCGATCTTAATGATGTTAAACGTTGCCCCACTAGTCTTGTCATATAATAAGTTGCATACGAGGGGGTAATTTTTGTACCTATAGCAGTTACAGTGATTGTGGGGAAATTATCTTAATTATATGCAACGTTATTGAGTTTTAAGACCAGCTCTGGAACTTTAAGCAGAAAATGAGTAGGCGGATCGTCAACAGTTTTTGTTTCCTATGTTTTCTTAAACATCTGCATCCCTTCACATAGGGATATGACGTCTAAGATAGCAAGCATTGTATCCTGGGGGGTAATGGTTCGCTTGTTTTACTTTTAACGAGGTAATCTGTCGTGTCCTGAGGATTAGATGCTATTGTCGACAAGATCTCAATATTTCAGACATTCTTTCTGTCGGTTACGCGCTAAAGGAGATTATAGAGTAGCCATGATTTCATTGTTTGTAAATTTTAAGTAGAAAATTAATCTTACTGCTCTGGGTTGTTCGAGCTTAAGTATTCTTTGGTTTGTTAGTATATGTGCGTAATCTGGTACACTGCATCAAAAATATATGGAACTCCTTTTCCATTGTCAGCTGTTGTAATTAAAGTATAGTTTTATGATAAAAACCTACTCCAAATGTGTCACGTTGTAAGGAACAATAACCAGATTGCAACATGCATATGCTAGAGTTTGGTGTTAATAATTCCGTGTAATAAATGTTACGAAACTCAGTCCTGCGAACAATGAGGTGTCAAAGCCAGTTATGTAACAGGACCATGTGAACTCGTGACTAGCGCCTTGTTTTGGCAGAGCGCGATTCACAGATAAATGACATGAATTTCCTGTGTTGGGATCAAAGTAACATAAAGTTTGGATCGTTATTCCACCTTCACAGAGTGCCGGCGAAGGGGCAATGTTTCCTAATTACGTAGACCATGGGTGAAATAGAGATCTACTGGGAAGTGAGCAAGGCGTGGTCACAATTGGAATCGCGAGCTTAAATCTAGTATCTTGAGAACTAAACGACAGTAGGCGCTAAACCATTTTGCGGTAAGTATAAGGGAAGATATGCTACTCCGACATCATTCGAAATTGGAGGGAAACTTTGTTTTTAGAGAATTACAAATGAGCTTCGAACAGGTCAGTGATCTATTTGCCCGGTTATTGTCATCTATTACGGCAAAGTAATTGTACTTTAGTTATGTGCAGTATGTATACTTCATTACTAGAATCGTTAGTACGTAAAATTACCATTTGTAGGGTTTGATTCCTTTGTAGTGTTTGATTAATTTGCATTGTTTGATCTACATGCATATTTTGAGATATGAGCAATGTTTATGTAAATAATTAATATTGTAATTTGCTTTTTGGTTAATACGTAGAAATTTCATGCATTTATTCAAGTGATACTCTAGATTTGCAAATGTTTAATTGCAGTATAACTTTATATGATGGTTGCAGTGTGCAACATTAGCTAGCAGGGATATTTCATGGGTAAGGATATATCAGCGCACGGATATGTGGATTACTATGTACACTTTGCAGCAGGGTACTGTTCAGAAATGTTTCTGATTATGTGATATTGTTCTGTATAATAAGATTGAAAATCTATATATACCGATGTGATGAAATCTATTGATATATACATGATAAGGAGTTGATACCGTGTACACAACCATATCATAAAGTATGGGTATTTCGATGTGCTCGAATGCGTGACCGAAGAAGGTAATTGATTATCAATTGATAGATTGTTGTTCAGTTTGAGTCTACATAGCTAGATGAAAATGCCAATGCCCTTCTGTGTTCGTACAGAAAGCTTTCAGGGACCATGTAGCTGCAGGCGACAGAGGGAAATACCCTAGTGCAGCTGGTCCCGAGTCTCTGGGAGACGAAAAAAGTAGAGTATGGAGGCAGAAGTTGATTGACTGGTGGGGAACTGGATTACCGGTCCAGAGAAAGCATAATACAGATGAGTAGGAACAACACAGCACAGGAGGAAAATCTATCACAATACGTCAGATGATGAAATAGGCCGTCACTTGGTCGAGTGAAAAACGAGTGATATGGTTTTAAATATTGAATTTCATTTGAGAAATGACTATCTGTTATTGAATGATAATACATTTGTTGTTTATTTGAATTTCACCTTTTGTGTATTCAGTAATTTACTGTCGGCATCGCTGACTGGGGTTCTTACTTTGCATCTCTCTCTCTCTCTCTCTCTCTCTCTCTCTCTCTCTCTCTCTCTCTCTCTCTCTCTCTCATTACTTAAATTGCTAACAAAAAAGAGCCAAGGTGGGTCTCCTGTAATAATCAAAATAAATACTGGGAACACCCCACCTCAACCTAGTGAACGAGAACCTCTAAAACAAAATGGAACAATCTTTCACAATCTCATTAGATAACAAAGAAACTGGACGTAAGTACAGTTGCAGATCTCTTCTTTTACACTAGCCACACGTAGAGTGATGTAGCACTGGTTGTAAGTGAATATAACCCCAAAACCAGGATAGAGAAGGAATCTTATTGTTATACACCGTTTTGGGACACTGAAACCACGCAAAAAGGAAGACTCCAAAATGACCAACACACAAAATAAAAACATAATTAGTTTACAGCCATCATCTTTTAAATTTAAAAGTTCATTCATTTTTGCTCAATTACTCGTTTACTCACGTACAATTACTTCCTGGCGTAATATACGGTCATGCGATTAATGTTTGAAGCGCACTATCCCATGGTGGATGCGGTGCACTTCAAATTAATATTATTCACTGTATGATATGATATATAAGAATTTAATTTTATAGCAAAAGCTTGTGTTTACTTTAGAAAGGGTCAATTATCCGAAGCTGCGAAATCTTACTAATTAGTGGAAAGTTATAACCAGTCTCCACATTTTCAAAATGTTATGGGTTGAAATTCAGGAAGGATATCCTTAAATGAAATAACTCTCCATCTTCTTTTTAATACTGTATAGACGACTTAAACCCTGTTTCCAACAAATGAAACTTTTTGGTTTACCGAGTCTTATAGTTCATTGTGCCTTACATGTCGTCAGTTGTTTCATCATAGGATTTCTCAGATTTTATATTTGTGTATGTCGGCAATAAATGTAAACATGTTATTGAAAATAAACATTTAGTCGAATGAAAACAAAAACAAATTTAGAAGTCAATAAGTATTTCATCCACGAACAAAATCAAAGGCCTAAAGGGATAATGGAGTCAACTATTTGTTCAATTAGCCTTATAAAAGTTCACTGATCGGCCGACTGGGATTTACACAGTACATTTATTGATGCGTACTGTACATCCAAGTCATTAAAACGATAATAGAGGCTCCGAATATCAATTGTTTTGCGATTGCTGCAATTATTTGAATTTGATTTTGCTTAGTTCGTGTTGCATTTCAGTTTTAAAAAATATAAAGGTCTACAGTGACACAAAATGATTATTTTAAACCCGAACCGATCAATTTTTTGGGATAAAACAACTTAGACCTATGTACACTAAATCTGTTTTTCTTTGAGACAAATATATTTCCTGCGTATCGATTTTTTTTACAAGATTTAATTTCGTGGACCTGGCGTTGTTTCTATACCTAAGATCCTGCATAGTGTCTATTTGCGTCATTTTAATTTTTGCGTTTGTGCTATCGCTGCGTATTCTGGGAAACTATATAACACTCAAGAAGTTTATTTATAGTAATTAGTATAATCCGAAATTGTTCGTAATGATCAAATGACAATGTACTAACTTCCTGACCTCCAATCATTTGCTAGAATCATGGTTTTCCACTTTTAGAATAAGTGTCAGTTGAAATGTAGTTGGTCGTCTATTGACGTCTTAGGAGTCCGTACAACTAATGACGCACTTTGTCTCCATGAGATTGAAATCAGCCTGCAGATGTTAATCAATTCAAGTAATATAGTTAGGGATGGTTACTTTATCGGATTTTTTCAAGAGGTATATCTGTATTATTGCTAAATATATACTAAAACAAGTGTTACAAAGACGGGTCAGTATTCAATTTTCTACATTTCGACTTCTTGCCTTGAACTTCGAACACATATTTAACTAGGACCAACATTGCGCAAGGTTTAAACTCTCTTGTCTTCTAAGATACACCATTTCATGATTAGTCTAGCTAAATACGTTTCTTTTGCGATAAAATCAAGAGATAACATTATATCTTGGACATTTCTGTCTTTGATGGTTAATAATCCCTTTTGTAGATATCAACTCGTTATAAATGCATTTGTCTTTTTGACATTATCTTAACGCTCTTTATTTTAATGCTATAATTATTTTTAAGGACGAAAAAGAACTAATCTAAGCTATTCTCTGAGGTACTTGCTTTCTTGAGTAATAACACCCATCATTCGGGAGATATTTATGAGACTTTCTGTGAGACAGATATACTTGCTATGTGTGATCTCAGTCTTTCTATTGCTTAGACGTATTTAATTTTTTCTGCCTTTTTATTACTGCAAAATAATAAGAACCGCGACCTATCTGTTACATGTCTTGTTCGGTCGCTAGTGAAGACAGTGCTTTCTTCCTAAATATACAGAAATCGAAGGTTTACAAAATTGAACTTTAATGGCTGGTTGAACAAAATTACGGAAATGAAAGGTAATGGGTAATATCTTTGCAGTAGTGTAATTGTCAACAAATGACTATAGTTGTTCTGAATCGACCAATTTTCATTCTTCTCAAATGACTTCTTTTTATGTACATATATTATTATGGTTTCCAATCTATCGGTACATCCCTCTATCATTCCGTTTACAACTTTACAAGAAGGTTAATCCCGTATATAGAAATAAAGCGTTTTGGTTTGGAGACCAGGTCATCAAATATCCAGATCAAAGCGGCTGACAATAGCTCTGTCAGTCAGAAAACTATATTTGTTTCCGGACGATGACGGCATGCGTCCTCATTCGAATGCTTCTCTTTCGGAGAAAACAATTTCAGAGAGAACGAATACAATAGATTTTGTTGGCTGGTTTAGTCAATGTCAAACAATGATAGAAGGGATTTACTGAAATAGACTACAACCATAATGAAACGTTTCATAATACTACATTTTCAGCCCTTGTTAGAAGACGATAATTAAAACATTCTTTACTGAATTGTTACTAAAATGTGCCTAATTTACGTAATGACCACATAACACAGATATCTAATTTTCACACTTGTATTGCCGATCTTGTTTCACGGTTATATTATTTATTAATAGCCTTTTCAAGCCAAATATTAGAACTGTACGCGATTCAATGCTACTACGACCTAAGCACCTACTATAATTCATAATCATAATTGCTGAAGCACGTACTTTAAATAAAATCTAGAGGATTCCCTATGTTAAGAATTTTGGATGAGTCCGATTCGTAAAACTGATCCATGTTGTAAAAGAGTCTTTTTTATATCATAGATTATGATGTCTGCTACTAGAAATCAACTAATTACTCGGGTTACGAAATATATTGCCAAGACGACTCCTTATAACAAACAAATAATCACTAACATTAAAAAAAACTATAAACGGGGACGTAAATACAAATAACACATGCCCTAGATTTAATATGTTATGCGTCTATTGGAATACAGAAAAATCAGACTGTATAAACTGATTAGAGTTTGCCAACGTTCTGTAATTTTACCCCGACCAGTAATACAATTCGAGATTTGGAAACTAACACTAATCCACAGAGTGTGTCCCATTCCGCTGCCATAATAATTGCGTGCAACAACGTTAAAGGTCTTTTAAGTCATCTAAGTTTTCTAAACAGAAACTGGATTTGTTTGCGATCAAAACTATTTTCTTACACGAGAATCTTCGTCAGTAGAGCACAATCTGTAGAAACGCAGATTTCGATCTCTACTCAGATAACCAAATACTGACGAGATTCTAGCATAGTTATGGTCACTTGCAGAAAATCGCTCCAGTCTGCGAGAAATTGCACATGATTTATTTTCGTCTGATACGATTAAATTTCAAATGCCTGCAACTGACCCAACGAGATAAACGATGACTATTAGAATCTGTAATTACTATTTTGATAGCAGAAAAATGGGTGGATACAATCAATGAAGTATGTGTAAACCCAAGTGATTTTTGATGGTGCAGGTCTAATGGCAACTGAATATTGTATCTGACCTCTGCTTACTCATAACTGTCACAAAATTGTATAAATCCCTTTATTTATTAAATACATATATTCGGGCTTCGTTTTTTTGTGTACAACGATACTCGAGGGTGTTTTGTGTATATTGTACAATATTTCAAAACTGAGTTCGGTTCATCCTATCAGCACGTGGAAAGATTTTTCGACGGGAACAACCGAATACTTCCAGCGCACAGACGATGTATGGATGCATCGTCTGTGTATAAATGCCTTATCGTCAGACTAAATCTTTACAATACGGAACATCTTGTCAGTGAGCAGTCTACTTGAGGGTCTTGCACATCTCCAGCTTTAGAGGTGTGTGTTACTTATTAGTTTCTTGTGTATAAGTTATAACTATTGTACTACCACGTTTATTTTTGTATATTTCTATGTAGCTATGGCTTACGTAGTGTAATGCAAATATTTTCTATTCTTGTTCGAGACTTAGCAAGAGATATATATTAGCAATTTAAAGTGGCATTTTATTAAGAAATGTTTAGTACCATAGGATTCTTATCGGACACAGGTAGGTTCACTTCTGAAGATGTTTATTGCTTTGTAATGTCGTGACGATAATGTAATTTGTATAGCTTACCGTATATAACGTCATTACGTGTTCTCGTATATGCCCGTGGCATTCTTAGTGCACGGTGTTAAGATTTAAATTTCAGCTGATCGGAGTCGACGTGGTACAAACTGTAGAACTAACCATACAAGTTGACCATAACAGCTGTAAAGCTGAACCATATCAGCCGTAGAGCTAAGTTATCAGTGTTGTTGGTCGAGTAGCAGGTGATCGGGCGTTGCAGTTCGTTTGGTGGGCGCTTATTGCTTGATTGACCAACAAATTCAACGGTGGTCGGTGACTACCTGGAATACTGACTGCTTGATTGACCAGTGTGGCTGGTAGCCAATTGTGCTGGTGACAGAGTGTGTAACTCCATACTTGTGATATTTTAGCTGTGAGTTAATTTTGGAGTTTGTAATACCAGTCAGTTTGGGATTTTAAAGATATTTTGTATGATATATGTCCCTTTCTTTTCATCATTTTACTAATTGAGTACATTTTTCACTATTTGAGCGAATTTAATTTGAATGAAACGCTTCGTTCTTTTCGTTGTGTGAAAATTGCTGCGAATCATTTACATTTGTCCTTGAACTGGAAAAGGTCGTTCATTTGTATTGTCGTTTGTTGCATTATTAGCTTTGTGCGGATTATGTAAATTTGTCCAATATTTGGATTTTGTACACGCACGTAATAGTCAATTCTTTTCTCATGCAAGTCATTCATCATTAAACATTGTATTTGTATCACCATCAAACGTGTTTTGTTGTAAATCCGAAAGCCAACCCAGGTATCTTGTTACATTAACTTTCCAACTTTGGTTACATTTTCTCCTCCCTACCCGTTAGATTATTTACTGGAGATAACAATTTATCGGGCCAGCAGATCGGAGTATGTTTATTGTGATAAACTAAAATGTGTCAACACTTGAAGGATAGTTTGTACTATTATTGGAGTTTTCAAACAAATTGCCTGATATTTTAACTTTTCGTACTTTAAACGAACAATTCTTCACAACAGGTTTATATATTATCACTGTAATTGTTTCGTACTGATGTCATAGTTAAGGACACAGTAAGTTCCGTCACTCCCACCTCCCTCTCTCTCTCTCTCTCTCTCTCTCTCTCTCTCTCTCTCTCTCTCTCTCTCTCTCTCTCTCTATATATATATATATATATATATATATATATATATATATATATATATATATATATATATATGGGGGGAGAGAGTGAGAGAGAAAAAATAATGATGGCCTAGGTTTACAATTGCCGTCTTTAGCGGTCCAGGTTCGATTCCTGTTTGGAGCGAATTATTACTCTCCAAATCTGCTGATTATATCAGTGGTATATATTAATAAAAATTTCACATGTTCATGTTGACAAACATAAAATATGTGGGATCCAGCGATAAGCTTTGTTCTTTCTGTTATGTAGGTATTGATGTATATTTATAGCTTCCTGAATATACGTATCATTTTTACATCGGAGAGAGAGAGTTTAACGCTAACGTAAAAACATAACAGAAAGGGAAAATGGGCTCAACATAAACAACCTCTGGCATTAAAATGGCCTAGAACCAATTATCTACTGTCGGCGTGTTTTCCGAGTCATTGCTAGCCAATCCTAACTATATTACAAATAAAAATCTGCACTCGAAACAAAGGGGATTTGTATAGTTATTGACAAGATTAATTTGAACTCGAATAAAATTGCTGCATGGTATCATTCAATAATAGATTCTAGTCTGAAATATTGGAAAATCAGTTTAGGGTCATTCGGTAGAATGTCGTAGGAATGGTTATCGACGTATTCAAAATCCCTTACAAATGTATGAAAACAAATATAAGATTATAACCACTGGATGATTTAGATTCCTGACCAAGTGTATTTCTGGCAAGATGTTTTGAAGGTGAATTGAAATGTCACTTAGATACATTCTTAATAACACGTTTTTAACCATAAAGGTAAAAAGTACAAATCTACCTTCATTGGATCAGCTCACGTGTGATTTTCTTTCTATCTAACAACTTTTCTATCATCCACCCTCAAATACTTTTCCTTTTCTTACGAATTTTACTACTGTTTACTAATTAATAATACTTTTACTGGTATTTTAGTAATTCCAAGGTCCCATATAGAGTCAGCATATTTGTCTGCTATATTGATTTCTTAGCCAGATGTTTCTTGATACAAATCTATAAATAGCAAGAACACCACTGACATTTCATGTGCCATGTATTTAATGTACCATAATTTCATATATCGTGTCTGGTATTAGAGAGAAAATTGCCGACTGTGCTTCATTTGTCATATATTTGTTTCTTTTCACCAATCAATAAGACTGTTATTTGCGTAATTATCAGTCTGATCGAGAAACGCCATTTAAATCTGCCTAATTAGTTTTGCTCAAGCTTAGTTCTATTTTTACCGAAGATAAATGAATTATACTTTAGGACAATTTATAATCATAATTCATGTTTGCTTTGCTACATTAATTTTCCTTGATTTAAATTAATTTTACTTTCAAACTAATATAACTATCCTTACGTTATAAGAACTTTGTTAAATGTTGCTATATTTTGTTAAAAGCTTACTCTAAAATATTTATCATCAAGCGAAGCAAACAATTCATTGACACTCGTGCCACGTCATACACGAATTTTGAGAAGGTTACTGACTGGATGTTTGTCCTTTTAGAGTCTGTGTTTCACGTTGGATCCATTCTAAAAAAAAACATATTTATTTTGACCGAAACAGGAACGCAAGCAGCATATAAAATGTATTTTCAAGAGTCTTTACAATCAAAAGTTTAATGATCCTAGCTTACAAAAACTTTACGATATAATTAAATATAAAAATCTAAATAGGCCAAATGTATTCGCCAAATTGAAACATTACTTAAACCTAATTTTCTATTTTGGGCGACTCTATATAAGTAGGTATAGGGATGTCTTTTCTGAGTAAAGTGGTCGTTATTCTGAACGGACAGATTTTCCAAAATAAATTGTGCCGCTCACATTCCAGGTCTCCAGGTTTCCAAAAACGATTGTGTGTATAAATGTCTTCACAAAATTCAATTATACATTACTCTTTGCTTTTGGAATGTATATACCGACAGCATTGATATTGTATCCAAAACGAGTAGCTGGACAAAATAGAAAGAAAACAGAAATCCAATCTGAAAAGTCAATGTTACTAGCGACTGACATGATTCAGGTTGGATTCAAAAAGTGTGTGACATACATACATACATACATACATACATACATACATACATACATACATACATACATACATACATACATACATACATACATACATACATACATACATACATGCATACATGCATGCATGCATACATACATACAAGCAGAGGCAGTACATAGTATCAGAGTGGTTAGTGATGTGGGCCTTGGAATAATGAGATTCTTGTACATGTGTTATTCAATTACTATATCAATGCTTGATTAACACATAATAGTTCGGCCCTCACACAACTGCAGCATGTAATTTCCAATTAACGCATTCTTACATCCGTAGTCAACAAGTTGCCATATACAATTGACTACAATACTATATTCATTATGGTTATTACTGACTCTTTGCAATGCCCTATTGTGGTTCAAAATATTTTACATCATACCAATGTTTGTTACGTAATTTCTTCGAGGATATATCATCTAATAATGTTAATCTCTAGACAAGTCTCTTTAGGCGAGGACATACCGTTAAACAATGGTTAGCACGCAGCCTAATCACTATTTACCTCGTGGGCTCCGTGTGTCCGAGTGGTCAAAGACACTCACCTTTGCATATCATTGACATCTCACATCTGATTGCGTTGGTTTTAGTCTTGAAGCGGTTTCCAGGGTTCATCGCCATATTTACTGGCAGCCATATATAACGCATCATGTACTGAAAAATGGAGCTAAACTCACAAATCCACAAACCTGTCTACCTTATGGAGTCGCATAAAACGAGCACACAAGTCCAAACAGCATAGACACACATCTGAACTGGACATAATACAGCTCTTGAGTGTGACCCAACGGTTTTGTTTCTACCGATATAATTCCTCCCCCTGCGGGTTCGGGGTTGTAGAATTGGCCCGACGTGCCTAACTACGTGTCGTAAGAGGCGATAAAGTAGACGCAGCCTGTTTGCCGTGGGTTGCGACCCGTGTCGGGGGAGGAAAGGATCCTGGTAATTGAGCGGAGGCTTCTTCGATGCAATACACTGCTTTGGTCTCTACTTCTCCTAGACAGGTGGTCGGGATGGGCCCGGTCTCGACAAATCGGCTGGTCACGCCGAGCCCTAGGAAGTCTTTATTTACTTGCTCACTTTCTTATCTTTATTGTATCTCTCTTGATACCCACCGTTGCCCCTACATTCTATCCCTTTAGCTTTCCCTTTCCCAAGTTTTAGACGACTTCCTAGAAGGCGGTGGCTTAATCGGGAGGTAATTTTACCGACCCTACAAGGTGACTTCACGGGTCAATCCTAGGTAATTTTACTACTATGTATAGCATCTGTATATCCCTGACACTTACAAAAAGTGTCGCCTCGTTGGGCTCCATAGTGGGCGGGGAATATGTGTGCTTATTCGTTAAAAAAAAACATGATGGAAATTAAAATGCAAAATCAAAACAAACGAACCAAGCCACTATCGACTCTGATGACGAAACATGTAGCGTGGAGTCATTCCCATACTTCATGGTTATACAGCCAAAAGATGCCGCAAAACCAATTACATCCAGAAGCGTAGCTAGAGTCTTTGGAGCTCGGGGACAAGATTCATAGCTTAGAAGACATATTAGAAGGCGGTGAATCAACTGGTCAATCGGGAAGTAATTTTACCGACCCTAGATGGAAACTTCATGGATCAATCCCAGGTAATTTTATCTAACGAGTATAGCATCTGTGTATCCCTGGCACTTGAAAAGTGTCCCCTCGTTTGGGCTCCTTGATGAGTGGGGAGCATGGTTGCTGAAATTTTAACTAATAATCATGGAAATTTCAACAAAAAATAGAACAAAAGAACCGTACCAAACCACTGTCTGACTCTGATGAAGAACCACGCGGCGTGGAATCATTTCCATGCTTCATGGTTATTCAGTCTAAGGATGACTCATAACAACTTGCTGCTCTGTCTCCATTTATTTTTGAGAAAACCATTTTGGGATCTATTGGCACGCCAAAAGTGTCAAAAACTAAATTCGGGTTACCTTTTTGTTGAGTGTGAGCGAAAGGGTCAAACAGATAATATCATGAAAATGAAAACCTTTCTCGATATTCCAGTGACCTCATTCGCCCACACTACACTGAATTCGTCCAAAGGCGTAATGCGCTGTCGTGACATGGCTGGAGTCACCAACACAGATATCATCGAAGGAATGAAACATAAAGGTGTCACTGCAGCGCGTAAAATACGTATTAAACGTAATAACAATCTGCAGGACATCAACACATTTGTACTAACCATCAACAAACCAACAGTACCCAAAGTGGTCAAAGTTGGGTTTTTGCAAGTTAAGTTCGGGATATACATACCAAACTCCCTTCGATGCTATAAGTGTCAGAAATACGGCCATCATGAAGAACGATGTTCCAAAGTCAAAGTATGTGGCCGATGCGGAGACCATTCTCATCAGCTATCTGTTGGTAGAGCAACGCCGCATTGTGTCAACTATGGCAAGTAACATCACACCAATTCCAGGGATTGGGATACTTTGAAACAGGACAAGGAAATTCAGAGGGTAAAGTTTATATCCAACATTCCCTACCCAGAGGCCAGAAAACTTGAAAAGGCACAAACATCCCTTCCTGGCCCATCCTCTCCACTGTCGTGAAACACAATCCAAAAATCACGAAGGACGTACAAAGACAGACGGATCAACCCGATTCAGCGACAATTAGTGCCAATATCCCTCATTACCAACCACAGAAACACACAACATCAACCCAAACTAGATTCATTAACAACCCACCACCAAAATCACCAAGAAATAAACACAAATCCCAAACAAATAACCAGCAAAAGGAGTCCGATGACCCTATTAAACTTTACAACAAGTTTGGATACTTTGAGAGCATGGATGCAGAAAAAACTGCTCCATGTACTCAATGATGCTCCAAACCTATTAAAACCAAATCTACGCCCGTACTTCCTTCAGACAAATAACAACACAAACTTCCTCCGCGAATAGTCTAACCTAGCTCCAGAATCTTCAGCATAACGTTATAATGAAGAACACCAACATACAATGGACCTGTCGAGGACCTAAAGCTAACTTCAATGATATTCTTCTGCTTTTAAATGAACACGATCATGCAGTACTATGTTTACAGGAAACATTCCTGAAAGAGACAGATAAAATTACATTTAAAAACAATTCCCTGTTCAACACGTACTTTCAAAACGCTGACAGGGCCTCAGGAGGAGTCTATGTTTTTCTGAACAACAGAGCCCATCACAGTCATTCTTTTAAATACAAATTTACAAGCCATTGCTGTAAGCGTCACACTACACCGAGTGATTACTTTTTGCTCCATTTACTTACCACCAAACAACAACCTAGTACCAAACGAATTAGACAGTCTTGTTCAACAACTTCTTGCACCCTTCGTTTTATTCGGGGATTTTAATGCTCATGAGTCATAACATTATATGGGGATCGAATCACATAAACGACAGAGGCCATAAAGTAGAAGATTTTATTTCTAGATACGATCTGTGTCTATATAACACTAACTCACCGACATATTTACACCCAGGAACGGGTACGAACATGTGCATGGATTTGACAATTTGCTCTCCTTCGCTGCTTTTGGACTATGAATGGAAGGTCGCTGATGACCTTCACAGCAGTGATCACTTTCTAATCCAGAAAATAACTCTAAAATTCTTGACCCAATTCCACAATGGAATATAAAGAAGACCGACTGGGCTTCGTTTGAAACACTATGTATAACTAGACTAAATAATGATACAGTATTCAACGCTCTTGATCCTATACAGCATTTTACTTCAATTCTAATTGCAATTGCAGATGAATCTATTCCTAAGTCCTCACCAAACAATAAGAAACCCCAAAAACCTTGGGTAACCAAGGAATGCAAAAAAGCCATTAGATAACGCCGAGAAGCATTAAAACAATTCAACAATCGTCCAACGCCCGAAAATTTAAACAAATATCGTATTACCCGAAGGCACAATCAAAGAATGTAAACGTGCATTCTGGAAGAAATATATTTCTTCTTTAAACTCGCGTTCCTCGATGAAACAAGTTTGGGATACTATTCGAAAAATAAATGGAAAGAGGAAACAATTCTATTCGACACCTGAAAACAAACAATAGCAATTTTAGTTCGAAACGTGACATAGCAAATATTCTTGCAGATAGTTTTTCAAAATCTCATCATCATCTAATTAATCAGAACCCTTTCCAAAACTAAAATCTCATAAAGAAAAGTTACGTTTAAAATTCACAGCGAACAACTCTGAAAGCTAGAACCAGCTGTTTTCCTTATTGGAGCTTAGGGAGCCTTTAGGCAAGGCCCATGATACATCTGCTGGGCCTGACAATGTACATTACCAGTTCTTGAAAAACATCACAGAATCGTCTCTGACACTACTTCTGAAAATCTTTAATGATTTATGGATTGCTTGTAATGTACCAATTCTCAAACCAGGTAAAGATATCGAAGACCTTAACAGCTATCGGCCCATTGCACTGACAAGCTGTGAGTGCAAAACAATGGAACAAATGATTAATTCTCGGCTTGTATGGTACATAGAAAGTAATAATTTAATATCTCCTTTCCAAAGTGGCTTCCGTTCTGATCTTAGTACCAGCGATCATCATCTGGTTAGATTGGAAACATCTATTTTTGCGATGCATTTATCAAGAAGGAACACTTAGTTGCAGTTTTCTTTGATTTAGTAAAGGCCTATGACTCAATCTGGAAGTACGGGATACTAAATGACCTGCACGATCTGGGTCTAAAAACCCGTCTGCCCTCTTTCATCTAAAATTTTCTGTCAGACATTTCAAGGTAGGAGTGGGCTTTACCCTCTCAGATATGCACCAGCAAGAAATGGGTGTGCACCAAGGAAGTATTTTATCTGTGACGCTATTTAATATGAAAACCTCACAAAGTGTTTGGCTATCATTGTGGATTGCTCATTATACGTTGATGATTTTCTGATATGTTTTAGATCAAAACACATGCATACATGTGAAATACAATTACAACAAAATATCAACAAGATCAAAAATTGGGCCAGTTCTAACGGTTTCAAATTTTCAAAATCGAAAACAATACGCATGCATTTCTGTCAGTTAAGAAGACGGCATGACGACCCTAAACTCACGCTGGACAGAACACCTATTCCAGTTGTTGAGGCAACAAAGGTTTTCGGTATTATCTTTGACAGAAAACTGACTTTTATTCCACACATCAAGAATGTGAAAGCTAAATGCTTAAAAGCTATAAATCTACTTAAAGTAGTTGCGCACACTGACTGGGGTGCTGATAAAAAAGTCATCCTCAATTTGTATAGAACATTTATCCGCTTCAAACCAGACTAAGGTAGCGTTGTTTATGGTTCATATAGGAAGTCATATATGAAGATGCTTAAATCACATCGTAGAGAAATGCTTTCTGCATAGTACGCTCTCAAATTAAGATCGAACCCTCTGAACCCTGCATTTTTGGCTGCTTTTCAACCAAAAACAAAACCTTATGCGAACACAAATCAAATACCATACCTTCATTTGGCATAAGAATATCATCCAGCCTTGACAGTAAACAAATTGGTCTTTCTACAATTCAGAAAACGTTTGTCTCCGAAACACCACGCTGGTTCCTTATTCAACCGAAAGTAATTTCTACATTATACGATGGTATAAATCTGTGACAAACCCTTTCATCTTCATGAACTCTTCACCGAATTTTGAAACTACACTAGAATGTATACTGATGGATCAAAGGATGAGGAAAAGGATGATTCAGCATTTGTAAGTGGCAAACACGTAACAAAGGTTCGTTTGCCAAATGAAGCGTCCATTTTTAGCAGAAATCAGAGCAATAGACCTTGCTTTAAAATTTATCGAAAATAAATGTATTTTAAACAGCATTATCTTCTGTGACTCACTATCAGTGCTTCAGTTACTACGCAACAGAAAACTGGAGAACCCATTAATAATCAATCTCCTCGTCCAAAATACTGAGCTGAGTACCTCCCAAAATATAGTATACTGTTGGTTACCTAGCCATATTGGTATTTAAGGTAATGAAAAAGCATATCGCACTGTTAAAATGGCTCTATCCCAAGAACCATCGGATTTTAAAATACTGTATACCGATGTTAAACCTGGTATCAAAGAGTACTTACGCCAGAAGTAGCAGGCATCGTGAAATGATGCAGTGAATAAAAAAGCTTAACGCCATCAAACCAACCCAAGGAGAATTGACTCCTTCTTACAGAACCATCCGTATGTGCAACGGTAGTCATTGCAAGAATCCGAATTGGTCATACGTACATAACCCACTCCCACAAACTAAAAGGTGAAGATCCACCAGAGTGCGTTAGTTGCAATGAACCATTCACTGTTAAGCACTTCATGAGTGTTTCGACCTGCGACCTACGCGTGATATGTATTATAATGTGCATGCCATGAAGGAACTTTCTGATACTAAACATATCACTTGTATTTTAGATTTCCGGAAGGAAGTAAATCTTTATTTTAAACTGTAACTTGTATGCCATCACCTAGAGCATTTTTATCTAATGTAAATACCGCCAGTTATTTTCAACATCTTTTTATCTGTCCTCATTAATATATACCGTTTGCATCTCCCGTTAATCGGTAAGCTGCGTATTTTACTGTTACTATCTTACCGTTTTAGTTTGAACTATTTGGATTTTTATATCGCTGGTTGATATTAAACATTTACCATTTTTAAACGTTTATACATATAACCTACTTATGGCGCTAAATAGCCTAAAAGTGCTGGTGCGCCATTCAAAAAAATAATCAATCAACCGATACAATTTCGTTGCGCATGAAAAGAGAGCGATAAAGGAATGTAGCGAATTGTTGACCGTTGTTGGTGATAACGGGTATGGTGTCGAATAATGAACGGATCAAGACCATTCTCATGAGAAGAATCAGCACAGTCAACAATGATTTTCCGACACCAAATCTTGTTTTACAGTGCACGTTGTTGGGTGAACGTTATACGCGCGTATTTACTGTAACAAAACGTCTGGTCTACACATTAAGTCAATTCGCCATGATCCGATAAGCTAATACGCTATTCAGTAATGCGCTATGGGATTGCTGTTGACACATATGAGTAGGTGGAAAATGGATTGTAAAAGTACTTTCAGCATATTTTTAGTATATCATGTAGAGGAAATGTAAAAGTACCTTTACCATTAATTCACGGAGGCGGATATCGAACCGAGATTTTTTTGGATTTCAAGCTTGATACCCATCAACGTTGTTGCTCACATTATAAGAGTCGGATATGACATCATTTTCGAATACACTGTTTGTTGATGCTCGCCAAAAATGTGTATGTGTTGTGTGTGTTGGATTTTTAATGTAACTTTAACAACTTTCCAGTCATATAACTACAATATCTGCAGTGGGGCAATGAGTTTTTTTTTTATTGGTATCGGCTACATCATTTACAAACTGGAATCATCGACAATACCAGATTTATCTGTAGAACAAGGAAACAAGAATGTATCTTAGAACCATTACATTCTTGACAGGTTGTATATTTTTCTATTAAAACACGAGACGACAAACAGCCAATTATTTGACAGGACTGCCGTCTAAACTGTTTATCGACAGTCAGTTGTTTGACAGGACTGCCGTCTAAACTGTTTATCGACAGTCAGTTGTTTGACAGGACTGCCGTCTAAACTGTTTATCGACAGTCAGTTTTTTGACAGGACTGCCGTCTAAACTGTTTATTGACAGTCAGTTGTTTGACAGAACTGCCGTCTAAATTGTATATCAACAGTTAGTTACTTCACTAAACTGCCGTCTAAATTATATCGACAGTCAGTTAATAGACAAACGCCAGCTAAACTGTACTTCTAAGAACTGTCTGAAACCTTATTGCCTATCGGATTATTCCAACAAGTACGGAGGGACCCCGAGTGGCCGAGTGGTCTAAAGCGCTGTCCGGTACGGATCACTGCCATCTCACCTCTGTCTGCGTGAGATCGAGTCTAAGATTCGGCTAATGTAGTTATGTGAGAAAGCCCGTGGGTCGGTGGTTCTTTCTGGGGGTATTCCGGGTTCTTCCTCCACCATAATACTGGCCGCCATGTATAGCCTATATTGTGCTGAAAAATTGAGATAAACCATAAAAAAACAAAAAAAAAAACAAAACAAAACCAACCAGTACGGATTGTGATTAGATAAAATAGTTTCTTAAGTAAAATAACTCAAGTCTGTTAGTCTTTCGCTGTTTAAACTTATACCACAATGTATACGTTTATGTTTTGTAAAATGTCTCCTCAGTATTACTTTTCCTTTGCATTTTACAAATGTAAGAATGTGTACTTTTACTGCTTTAATTTTATATAACCGTGCTTTGATGTCATGTGATACAACTGCGTTTGTGTCCACATTTGTGTAGATGATATAGGCATTTAACAGGAAATAGGAGTGAATGGACGACAATTGAGCAACTCGACAAGCTTTAAGTATCATGATGCTATTTCCTCTGATGACGGTTCAAAGCCAGGATTTCACAGACAACAACTACAATGGCTTAGCTAAGAGATGAGATGTTATCGAAGGAACATCGCATACTGAGACAACGTCTCTAAAGAGGATATCCTTATTAGAATTTAGGGTGCAGTTGGACCAAATGATGATCTGATCACCACCGTAAAGAAACGCAAACCATGATGGTACTGTCACGTCTCACGCTTCTCTGGTCTGTCAATGACAATCCTACATAGCACAATGAGAGGAAAGAGATGAAGCAGACAGAAAAAAAGAGTGGAAGATTACAACAAAGAGTGGACATGTATGGATTTAGCAAAGTCCAAAAGAGCAACTTAGAACTGGGCAGATCGGAGAGAAATTCTCAAGTCGTCAGTGGTTCCCCTACGATCAGTCAGGTTACAAGAAAAATGAAAACAAAATGATGATAAATGTATAGATGATGCATATTATTTTGTGGAACGTCGTTTAAGTGCGCAAAGGTCCTTTTTCAAGCTGTTAAATATCAAGTCTAACTGATCTAGTAATGTTTTATTTTATGAATTAATACCCTCGAGCTATGTATCGAAGAGTTGCTTTTTATCCATTTAACTCTTTCATGCTTGTGATTACTGACATTTCAAAATTGACCTTTATATCATAAAGTTCGGAAAATAAAACATTGACGCTTGGTTTTCTATATGTAGTGGAAACCATTTCTGGAGTTTTTGACACAAGTGATCGTCTCTAGTCACATGATCCATCGACATTTCTTATGGTGAATTGGTAGGAATGTCACAATTAGTTTGTTACATCTGATTAGCCGGAATATCTCCAAATCACTTCAGCTGCACAGGAATCCAGTTGAAGGCCTTAATTCAGAATTATAGGCTGCGAGCCCTAAAAGTAGATGAACATATACCATAGGGACCTTTACAGATATATGGGTACATCGCTGTTACCTATGCTCTTTTCAATAACATAATGTCAGCTCATACACATGGCACCGAAATGACGTCTTTGACTTGAGCCGTTGAGTCCAATTAAACTGTCATGCTCGACGGAAAATCGATCAGAAAGAGCTGATTTGCTCTATTTATGTATACAATGTGTTTTTTTCTCTTAAAAGAATCTAACACAGTATCTTTAGAACTGCCAATGCCACACTATACTCATTGGATTATTTATCTCGGTTACTATCAACACTGCTATTAGGACATTTATATAGTTTAGTCACCTCCACTTAATTTATTTAGGTATTACAAGTAGTATGACTTTAGAATTAAAATTGAATTTGGTGATCAATTCTCATTACGCCAATAAAAACATATCGTTTACTATTGTACTGCCATATCATGAACTTTACACTGTTCTAGTGGGCTAGAAATTATGGGTTTCTTATATACGCCAGATGGGCTTCGTGTCAACGTAGTATACTCTTAAGAACTCTTAACCATTTTAATGTCTTCCTTCGATAATAGGTATCGAATTAATCTAGTTAATTGATTTTGTCTTTTTTCATGATGCCTAATTTGACAATTCTGCTTGATTGCTTTGAAATGGACTTGGTCATAACACCTATAGATATATTGTATCACACTATGAACAGGATTGTTAATTTAAACGTCCTACACGTGTAACAGTTAAATAGCATTCTGCCCTCTCTAATACGGAGACCGTATGTATAGAAGTAAGACTAACTTTTGTCATTGTATCAACATACCAAGTCCAGATTCAAGCGAACGCGCAGACACACATACAAACACATACACACGCATGCACACACGTACAAACGCACATACACATACGCTCAACAGGTCTTTAAAAAGACATATAATACCTACATGCTGCTTTTTAACAATATCTTCTTTTTATGAGACATGTTTACAAAATCCTATTTTTGAGTAAGCAACAAGAGGTACATATTTAATACATTGATAGAGCAGATTAATACATTCATTGTGTAGAAATAATGTAAATGTTGTTATGCCTGTATTGTGTACATTTTGAAGCCCATAAATTTAATACATTTGCAATTCAAACTATTTCACTAGGCAATTTGACTTTTTTGTCAAATCGAAACATGTAATGATCAAGTGCATTTTAAGCAAGGACCTGATTTCAATTTTTTCCGGGAGGTGGGGTGCAAACTTTGACGAGTTTGTTAATTTTAGTATACATGCTGCGTCAGTATTACAGCACAGCACCATGTTCTTCCCAAATGACGTCTCTGATTTCAGTACAAGCATATTTAGTCTGTTATCTCATCAGTTCATATGGCTAAATTCGAACCCTTCTTGCAAGAAATCAAAAGGTCGACAGCCAACTCATCAGAATGTGACAAAAACGAGAACAACATTGGAGAGAAAATGACATGTCACCAATTAAGAACCGTTCGCACTCACTCAGAGGCGTAGCGAGGGGGGGGGGGGGGGCGGGGGTACATATGTCCCCGGGCGCCAAGGTAACGGGGCGCCAAAATGAGGCTTGCAACGTTACATTATAATAAGAAAACAAGGGTAATAAATCTGTCACAAGATCGCTGGGGCGCCAATTTTATAGTTTGTCCCCCGGCGCAAAATATCATCGCAACGCCTCTGCACTCACTTATAAGGCGGCCCAAAGTACAAATCTAGATTTGCTGTTAATTAATGCACTGGCATATCTGGGTTGTCTCCCTTTTTTTGGTGTTTTATTTTTAAATAAATAAAAATATTTTTGTTAGAAAATTGACACTGGTCTACCGGTGCATTATGTGACGGCCGATTATAAAATATTTTGGTTACAGCTGGACTCCTATACGGAAGATTATATGGAATACAAGGGAAATGTTACAAGCAACACATATGTGGGGAACAGTTTCAAAAAAAGAAAAAAAATATAAGCCTCTTTTATTGTATTTAGATGAATGTATTAAGTACCCATTTTACCAGTCAGATGTAAAAGAAACACTTGCAAAAAATTGCTAAATGTCAAATGCTTCATATTTAGTTGACACTATTAATAGTCTGTATGAATACAGTCCGTTCTCCTGCTCATTCAAAAATGCCAGGGTTTTTTTAATCAAGGGAAGTGATCATCGGCTGTTGGAAAATAATGAATTATCTTTTCCTTAACCGGGAAGAGTCTTTAAATCTCTTTGCTTGTATCGAAAATACGCAAAAGATTATTTCTTTTTAAAACAAATTAGGTAATATTCGGTGTACTCTGACAACCGTTAGACAGTTAATCAATCTGAGAGATCAATGTGGTACAGTAGATGTAATAAGAACTCTTTAGTCATGATGTGGCGTACAGTTTAGCAACGTCATGGAATAATGTAAAGTCCGCAACGCTCTGGTAGACATACACTAAAACCGTATCTATTTTATAGGACATTTGTGACAGTCATTGGATAAAATTATAGAACACGTATCACCAAATATAACATTAGTTCATAAGTTTCGCTTTAAATGAACAGTTCATTCAGGTATATGTTACTATATTCTTGTTATTCTTTCATAACATGATTGTAATCCTTATGTGCAATCGAGACTTTTTTTAAAGTTTTGACGTGTAATGAAATGTATGTTTGTTTACCAGTATCTGTATTTGTATGTGTAAAGGGACTCAAGTTAATGATATCTAATAATCATTCACTCCACTGTGATTGCTGGAGGGTTATAACGATTGCAATATTAGTCCTAATTGATATAATTAGTCGATGTGGTTTATTTCAACTCAGTAATAAAGAGAACAATAGTTGTTGTTGTAGGGCGAAACGCATTTTTCAGCAAACGATAGGATATACATGGCGGCCAGTATTAAAGCTGGAGGAAGAACCCGGAAAACCCCGGAAAGAACCACCGACCCACGAGAAACTACTGGCAAGTTTTCACACTTGCCCACATTGGCCGAATCTGAGACTCGAACCCACGCAGACAGAGGTGAGACTGCAGTAATCCGTAACGGAGAGCGCTTTAGACCAGTCGGTCACTCGGGGCCCCAGAACAGTAGTTGCTATGTATCTTAAAAATAAATACCGGAATTTCAAATCTTTAGTTTTTAAAAGAAACATTCCATTAGGTAACCATTCACGATGTCAGCTTAAAGTTGTAAGAAAGGTAATATATTGAATTGTTTTAACCGGGGAGGGGGAGCGAGTTGCGGAGGGGCAAGGGCCGGTTAGTTTATAAATATATTGAAGAATGAAAAACATCTTTCATCATGGAATATTTGTTTTGGAATAGTTTCCCTTATGACGTAATGCATACAGCATCTTTTACTGTTTTTCAAGGGAGATAGAAGAAAGTCCACTCAGGTCAGGCACTTTAATCCTAACGTGTTTTCTTTCAATAAGAAACATGATTTTAAAAATAGTCGTTTCTAATGACAAGAATAACATGATAAAATATGGGCCACTAGAAATGTTGCTTGTATGTGTATTGTTTGCAATATATATATGATGCATATTATTGTGTTAGTCTGTAATTCATTTTACATTCTCGAATATATATAATTTATTGGACAGAACGAACTATAGACGTTATTTTCTTGTGAACAGAATACGCTGAGTGTGTAGTAGTGTTTAGAAGAACCTGCAGGTTAGATTTGATTATGCAGGGCAGTTCTTTTTTGGGGAGTGGGAGGTGCCTGGTGGTTCGGTTTTTAAAAATTATTTTTTTATTTATTATTATGTGTTCAGCGACGCTGTGAGCAGGTTTGTACTGATCTGTTCGAGTTTCGCCAAGAGGAATTGAAGGAAACAGATTTCGGCAACCACGAGCCAAACAGATTCTGACTCACGACTGAACTGCACTAGTATGCACAGCAAAATGAACTTCTCACTGCACACTCAGTCTGCAATATGGGCTAACCTTCTGGATCATTTTATTCTCTGGCTTTATCTTCGCTCTATGTCCATCTATATACCTTAACTATTTTGCGTAGTGTAATTATCTCAGATATGTTTGTGACCATCCGATCGATAAGGCTGATTAATTTTCAAACATAATTACACATGTGATAAACTGTATCGCTTGTTTTTCTAGCCTTCTAGATTAGATTTTTTAAAATCATTTAATATGACATGAAAGAGACAGCAAAACGTATATCAAGGACGTTAATTACCAAGAATGTCATTACTGATTATAAAGTTGCCGACTGTTCACATAATAATCAGAGAAGAGTTACACAATCAGAAATAGGAGGGCTATAAGTCTATCACGATTACTCTAACCTCACAGAAAAAAAGCACATGCCTTCGAGATATGTCTACGTTGACCATTTTAGATGGACAATACTAACTTTCACGCCTAGAATAATTAGTGTTCGATGTAAGATATTACCTTTTTCAAACTTCTTCACTAAATACAAGTTAATAAAAGAAAACCTGCCCAACCCAATGAATTACAAAAAACAGTCGTTCGTCCCGCCCACGAAACAAATATACAAAAACATTGTTGTTCGAACCCCGCTGAAACCCTAAGGACAATGCTAACCCGGTAGATATTTTTGCAACATCTGTGCCAGTTTTTCCTCCAGCAACTGAAACTAATGACATGTTTGTCAGTTGAAACTAATGCCTTTGTAGCCAATTAAAACTAATGTCATGCTAGCCAATCAGAACTACTGTTATGTTAGCCAATTACAACTGTACATGTTACGTTGTTTGTACTTCCTACACCTCAATACTGCTCAATATTTCTGATCCAAATTATTTTAAAGGTGAATTTAGAACTTGAAATTAAGACATTATCTATTATGTTTTTAGAATATAGCGGCGAAACTCTTGTCACTCATTTATGTATTAGAACGAGATATTATACTTTCTAGTGGTAACAGGTTTTGTCAACATTGTTACGACTGTGCTATTCTCAGGTTTAGTATTTTATATTGTCTTACAAATTTGATTCTACCTTAGTTGTTCATTTTTCTTAAGCTTTTTTTTTCAAAAAGGAAATCCAACCAGTTTATGCATGTGTGTCAAAGGTGGTGATATATACAAAAATCTCTTAGCCCAATAGTACTCATGTACTATGACCTTAAAGGGCATTTGCGTAAACATAGGCTTCGTATGTGGCGACAGCTGCGCGGTATAGGTTTACATTACAAAACATGTATTGAATACTATATATCAAAGGTTAAAGTCGATTATTAAATTGTGATCTAGTTTTAAAAAATGGGATAATTATATGTACAACTTCTTGAAGGCAACGCTAAGAGTTGAGTTAAATGTAAAGACTTAGAGGCCGGAAACCCAACATTATAACACACCGGTGATACTAACCCAGACAGTTTTCAAAGAGACCACCGGTATTCCAAAGACATAAGATAGTCATATTAAGGCGGATTTCTCAAACAGCCAGACATTCTTCTTATACATTAATTGTAAAATTTGTAGACATTGGCAAGAGCAGATCTTATGGTAGTTGGAGACTAGACTATGCTCCGAGTGCAGAGGTTGTGAGCTCGTTAAAAGAGCGGGAAGGGAGTTCGAGAAACTTCGGACCAGCTCTGAGCTATTTAACATTTTAATTGTCCGTCCTTCTTGGGTTAGTAATAACTCCGTAAGGGGCACGTGACAAGCATCATGTCATTATTTATGATATATATATATATATATATATATATATATATATATATATATATATATATATATATATATATATATATATATATATATATATATATATGAATTAGCGATTATCTTTCTTGCTTGAGTGTCTAGTAATCTGTAATAGTTTTCAAGGTATCCTTATTTAGTACTGGTCTAGTGATTTTTTTAGGTTGATATGTAACGATAATTTTAATACTTTCGTGCGGTTATTGAAAAACGTAACTCAAAATATACAAATGGCTTGTTATATATCTACATGAATGTATATAAACAACAGATGTTCCAACATATGTATTGGGCTTTGTGCCAGCGAATATTGACGTGTTTATGTTTAATTTAAGTGAAGAAGTAAAATTGCCGATCAGCATTTCCATTTTAGAGGTCGACTTTGATATCTCCACCCCACGTATCATGTATAAGCTTTCATCTTGGACACAAAATATAATTGCATGCAAGAGTTATAATTAGCGACATAATTGTAAAAGGATCCGCACTACTTCATTAGTCGTTCGTACGTTTGATTTTGTAGTACTTCATGCCGGTAGTCCTTTATTCACAGACAGCGATTGACATCTCCTCCCACGTATCAATTAGAAGCTTTCGACTTCGACACAACATATATTGTATGTAGTAGGTGTAATTAGAGCCATCTATGTAAGATAATTCGCAGTAGTTCATTAGTCGTTCATGCTTTTGAATTTTTAGTACTTTATGCCGTTGGTCATTTTTTCATAAATAGATTCTGAGTATTACTATGCTTGCTAATTCTGCTAATTAGTCTTTACATGTTTATTTGCCTTCTTTGTTTTTCTTTGCAGGTATACATAGCATCACGATAAGCAATAAAAACGTGTTACACAACATTAGGTATAATGTGACATAGTGCTTGTTTGTATCAAAGTCTCGCATGGAAACTAACATGAGTAAATATTTCATGACATTACGAACTAACCATTTTTTTATTTCCTTCCGTTCGGATCAAAAGTGTTTTCAGTGTAAAGTTCTCAAATGCGGAATAATTTAACTGTTTGTTGATTGCAGATATTTCTGTCATTACTGCATTGCACAGCTATACCTAAATTAATAGATTACATAGGTACCACTACTTTATTTGTAGCTATACAAGATTTATGTCGTGGTTTCATGTCTGTCTTTCATGCGAAAGAAACATTGTTATCTAGTCATTTCTACACTATGTAATCGACCCCAACATATCTTAGATTATGGATAATAATTGTGTAGTTAGATAAGCAATTAGTACAAAGTTTAGGAACAATACGTGTCTTTTCAGATACACGATTCTTAAAATGTTTTAAACGAGATCTGGGTGGTTCAACGCTTTTATTTTATATTAGAGGAATCTTTTCCAATAAAATTCTTGTTGAAAGACGAATTTGTAAAATAAAACAAATATGATTGCCTAGTTTCATACCTTAATTGAATTTCCTGTTTGTGACATTATTTCTAGAACAGACGTCGAAAAAATCCAGACAGGGATAATTATTTAGTCATTATTATGTGACCAGTTGATAGAAATATTCAATACGTCTGCAATCACTGACAATGATAGGGATGTTGACATCCTGGATTTATGATGGGCTTTCACTACGTATGATTTATTTTCATTGGAAGTCTAAAGTTCAAATATTCAAACATGTTTGTAACAGGTGCAAAAACGTTTGGATATCGTTAATCCTCGTAGATCGATTGGTTAATAAGATATCCCATGAAAAAACTTCAACAAAACAAGAATAAGAGATTCAAATCGTAAACATAATTTAAGAATCAGCCTTCCTCTCCAGAGACCGCTGTCTGGAATCTCAGACTTCATCCCAACTACGAGTCTAGGAAAGCTCCAAGTTAAAAGCAGTTGCAGTTCGCGCTATATTGTGATTGCATACCAGTGAAGTCTCGTAGATTGGCGGAATTAGTTTGGTTCAATCGGTCTTGTTGAAACCGTCCAGCTCTGCCCCATAAAACGTCGCTTAATACATTCGACCGACTGAGCAGAACGGCTTATTCCAAGCCGTACTAGGACATTCTGCTATTCCTTTTCCTTACACAAATACAACCTGGTCATCAGGTCTGTCAAACAGACTAAATATTTTTTGGGAATGGAACGTAACCAGTTTTGCACTTAATTTCAGACACATGAGAAGGTCGTACATGCGTTGCGCGTTTGAACACAGTTCAGCATATACCAGCTTGTTAGGCGTGATACCGGTATTGTGGGCATAAGCAACGTGTTTTCAGAGACTTGCAGAAGGTCACTAACCATTGCGTTTTACACGCTAGAATATCTTGATTACATGCATTGCTGTTTGGTTACCAGTTTCGTTAAAGACAAATTTGATTGAACACTTTAGTATGAACGAGATAGTATACACGTTAGATCAGGGGCGAGAAATTTACATAATACTCATAATGAAGCGATACACATTTTGAACATGAGAACAAGTTTAGAGTACCACTTGACTTTAAGATGACAACAGATCATTATCCACTCCATCCTTGGCCTCTTGTGCATGATCTCAGATTTAACATAATGCAATTTTCATATGTACATGTTTGTACTGTTCCTTTCCTGAAAGATCCACATAATTAAGGAAGGCACTGTTTGGTGGAGTCGGGTTCGAAATTATTTATTGAATGTCGTCTCAAACTTCTAACCAGTTCAATGTACGATTCAAACCACTCGTTGTATAATAGTCATTGTAAAACCCAATTAAACGTAAAGACTACATCTCTCTAAAATGTATATATTTCGTTCTCAATGTACATAACATTTTTGGTATTGCTGATTTAGCACCCTTGCAAAATTTAATAATTGATTCTGCAGTTCTCAAAATTCATTTTTATTTGAAGAATAATTTCTCTTAAGTTCACAGGCATTCATGGAAACAATTATGTAAATGTAATGAAATATCCACTTCAAAAATGCATGCAGTCATGCCACGTCAGTAAATGGTACTGTAGCTAAGAGTAAAGGGTTCTGTATCACTCTAATTATTCAGATGTTCCCATCTAAACCTTGTTTACAGACATGTATGGATGTACGTCCCACGAAAAGATAGTATTATCTTCTTGATAAATATATTTTACCTGATGATCTTTGTCGAGATAGTGTTCAAGATTTACCGCACCCCATTACGCTCATAGAAGAAAGATTAAAATAAAATATATCAATTAGTACTTTTTTGCTTCAGGACGTAAATATATCTTGCTATTATTTATCATATATCGATACATTAATGAAAGAGAGACAGTTCAATAAGTATGGCGATCCAAATTACGATGGCTAACTGACAAGCTAGTCGATAGCAAGGATATTAGATAAGAGATCGCAAGCATCACTATTAACCAATCCTAGAGCTTGCTACGAATCGTAGGTAGTTAAACACCTCTTATGTTTGTCTCTAATATTGAAGATTACGTTGGGTCAAAATTGATTACATAGCCTAGAAATGACGACCTAGCATTTTCTCTTTCACATGGAATGTAAACTTAAAACCTCGAACATCATCACACGTCCACACAACCACTGACAAAGATCCGAGAACCTTGCGGTCCAGTGTTCCTGAATAGCTATTTGCTGTGCTGAAGTGGAAATCAGATTCAAAAATTATTTTCATATCATTCTTTGAAATACTGGAAAAAAGACCTTCCATTTGTACAATATTGAAGGATCATGTTTACTAACATCAGATGTTTCCGCATGTTTGCAATAATCCATAAAGAAATGAGCCAGAAGTTTCGTATTATGGATAACTCTGTCTGTTTTGATTAATTAAAACCAAACGTAAATTAGGAAACAGTGTAAGAAACCAAGCTGTAACCGCTAATTGAAAAGGTAGTCTTCAAAGTGCCTTTAATTATCAACATCTGGAAGCACAGAAGCCAGAAAAACGACTTTGAATTTGTCCCCAAGCCAATCATACCGATTGTTACAAAGACAAGACTTTTATCTCGAAGATTAAAGACGGGCTTGTGCCGATATCCATTATTATAAAGCGTAAGACATACCTCTTTATTAGATTTAGATTTTGGCGGGTGAGTGTTTTGGCGCTGCATTTCTTCCTTACGTTGAATAGTACTTCCTGCTGGATTGTCTCTCATATTTACGCAAAACATTTAATAAATGAACACTGTTTCTATCACCCCTGTAAATTGAATGGAAGTATCTTGCAGATATTGAATCCATTATATTTCAAGATGTGAAAAAAAACTGGATAACCTTCCGTGCTAACTGTTGAGCATGCAAAAGACTAAATGTAAACGTTTTGTTCCGAGTGAAAGTAAAACTATGCACTCCAGCGGAAGAGGTGCAGGTAGATATAAGTTCTTTTACTTCTGCTTATATCATACTGGGCTTTGTAACGATTATAAAACGTATTAGTCTGTCCTACCGTATTTAAGATCTTTATATATGTCCTATACTATACCTTTCCTATACTATCACTTCATACACACAATAATTTATTCCAAGATACGTTTCCAAACCGACAAAGCAACAAAACATTACATGTAACAACCAAAGTAAATTTCTTCCTTAACGTTTTCACACGTATCATGCATATTAAAGTCAGTTATACATTTGTTACATACCACTACTCTTTCGTTTTCTATTGGTACCTTTAACTAACCAAATCCATGTCTAGTGTAGGATTGCTTAGACAGTAATTTTTTGCCATCGAATAGTGAACTCAATTAACAGCTAATACAGAGATCTAAACCTTTGTTGAATTATTATCTACTAAACTCGTGCCTTGCAGTTGTGAAAGAAACTGCTACAAAGGCAAACACTTTCGTTATCGACTTTCATTTTAACACAGAAGTCATTTTCATTCGAAATTGAACAAAGGGAATTTGCTTAAGTGAACTTGGTCACCGAGACTGTACGCAGTAGTTCTTTTCCAAATGTGCAGAAAAGAGAATATGTCTTACTTTTTCTTGGCGTAATACAGTGTAGTCCTGTCAAAGTTAGCAATTGTATCGAGGATAGAAAAACGAAAAAGAAAACAAACTGGGACCCAGAAAAGAAATACTGGCATTTCCATAATTTTAAACCCTTGTATATTCGTAGAAATGTGATTAAATTGTCGATTAATGGAAATGTAGAGAAACATCCAAAGAGCACCTTTTTTTCTCCATATCAGTCAAAACATGTTTATTTTGTTAATAATATTCTCTATCTCGTCTTTGCAAATCGTCTTTTACATATATTGATTATATGTTAAGTTTCCTGTATATGTCATGCATGCATCTAAAACTCGCCGTATGGAGGAAAGAAGGAAGAAATACTTACTGAATAACCCACTAGAAACAAGGTACTGACAATTTTGCACTTGATATAGCTTTTAGTTGCAATTCAATTAGGTAGCCGTCTAGATAACAACCTTTCGTCATCAGTTGTCAAAGAACGGTGATTTGGTTGTCATAATCATAAGATACATCAATATTATCTGAACACGTATGCTCTCATTTGAATTTTAAAAAAAGCAAGATACATCAATATTATGTGAATGCTTATACTCTCATTGAATAAAAAGAAGACAAAATACATAAATATTATGTGAACGCTTATGCTCTCATTTGAAGAACAAGAAAACAAAATTCATCAATATTAAGTTAAATGCTTTGAAGAAGAAGGGTGCTGACGAATAATGGATTAAGACAGAGGGGAAAGAAACAAAATCTAAATGTGAAAAAAGGCCTGACTGTGCAACACTTATGTGTTCGCTAATTTAGGGTAGATAGCTTTTTTAAGTGTATTCGAGATCTACCACCTCGATGGCAGACACCAACAACCAAGCAATCGATGCAACGTGCTGAAATTCGTCTGACGACTAACTCAAATTTTTTTTACACACACACACACACACACACACACACAAACACACACACACATATATATATATATATATATATATATATATATATATATATATATATATATATATATATATATATATATATACGAAAAATTCAAAGAAAGTGAAAATTAAAAATAACTTACAGATACGAATCTATGCACTTAAAATAAGTAGTGAAAGCAACAAACTTTGCAAACTTCAAAAAATTTCCCTAGAATGAAAAGTATAATTCAAAATAAAAAAAAGAAACTTCGGTATTAGAATCAAATCCACAAAACAATCATAGAATTACGGACTCAAGTCCTAATAATTTCAAGTCCTGAAAATATTTCAGAAGTACAAAATTAACCAAAAACTATAGATGATGTGTATGTGGTAGTTTCTCGAGTCTTGATGTGCCATAATTCTTTTGTTAAATCACAGAAATATAAAATCCAAGTTTTAATTCAGTATACATTCTAATGAATGTTTCTGTTCAAGAGTTTTATCAGAGCGCTTTTGTATTTACCGAGAAAATAATCACTTTATGTTTCAGCCCGACTGGACACAACATATAATACAACTTGAAACTGCTATATCTTAAAGCACGACTGAAATAACCTCCCAGTTAGAAGATTATTTAGTTCTATACTTGACCTCAAGTCACAATTAGCATTATGTTAAAATGGAACCCATTATCTAATGAAAAATAACCTTGTAGAATGACCCCCTATGTTTAAAAAATAAACATATTAGTTAGTATTAGTATTCAATCGTGATGATAAGTGCACCAACGTCTTGTGAACTTGATCCAATTCCGACATCACTGCTGCTTGAGTGCTTAGACCCAATATTGCATTCACTAACTGATGTTATTAATATCTCTCTCTCATCAGGGGAATTCCCATCATTTTTCAAAACTGCCATTGTAAAGCCACTGCTGAAGAAACCAGCACTGGACCATAACGATTTAAAGAACTACCGCCCAGTTTCTAATCTCCCTTTCATATAAAAAATCTTAGAAAAGGTTGTTGTAACTCAACTTGTATCTCATTTGAATTCAAACAGTCTTTTTAGCAATGTATAGTCTACATATCGCCCTTGCCACAATACGGAAACTACTCTTCTGAAAGTAATTAATGACATTCTCTCTGCTTTGGATAGTGGAAAGATTACAGTCCTCACACTCCTGGATTTATCTGCAGCATTTGACACAATAGACCATGATATATTATTTCACCATCTCCAGCATGTATTTGGCATTCAGAATAAAGCCTTACAGTAGTTCAAGTCCTACTTAGTCAACATGACACAAATTATATCTGCAAATGGAATACACTCCAGCCCAGTTGACGTAGGGATTTGTTCTTGGACCTGTTCTCTTCATTCTGTATACTCAGCCGCTCTCAATTGTCATATATCATCACCCAGTGTCGCACCAATTGTATGCTGATAACACCCAAATATACAAGTCTAGCCACCCAAATGAAGTTGTTGCTACCATCCATGGAGTAGAGAAGTGCATTTCTGATGTGAAATCATGGATGACATGTAACAAGCTGCAGATGAATGACGATAAACTGAGGCTATTTTGATCACAGCACAAAGACTTTCTCATTCACATCCTTTACCTCAGACAATAAATATCAGCAACACCAGCATTAAATTCTCACAGTCAGTACGAAACCTAGGCGTTACTCTAGACAGTACTCTCACATTGCACCAACATGTCATCAACATATGTAAGGCTGCATATCTTGAATTGAGACGCATCAGTTCAATTCGTAAATATCTTTCAGTTGATGCCACTAAAACACTTGTGTGTTCATTAGTACTTTCAAGACTGGATTATTGTAACTCAATTATGTCTCGTTTGTCACAATATTTACTCCAGAAACTTCAAAAAGTTCAAAACACAGCTGCACGGATCATCTTTAGAGTACCTCGATCAGAGCACACCTCAACACTGCTCTGTACCCTATATTCGCTATCAATCTGATACAGAATCAAACACAATATTTGTTCTCTGTGCTATGTTTCAATGACAGACTCCAGTCCAACATACCTATCCAGCCTCACCCATGTGTATACACCAGCTAGATCCTTACGCTCTTCTTCTGATAATCGTATACTCATTGTTCCCAAGGTGAAAACAAATTCATATGGACAACGTTCGTTTGCACACCAGGGCCCGGCGACGTGGAACGAATTGCCCATTGAAATTAGACACAAAGACACAGTGGTCCCTTTTAAGAGTGCTCTTAAGACTCACCTGTTTCGACTGCAAAGACAAACTTAGCGACCTAATCATGTTATGTATCTTATATGTTTTCAGCATGTTTTTATGTTTTCAATTTCAATTGTTTTTGTCATTTGTTGTTCTGTAGTGTAGTCATATCATTATTGATGGTGTAAAGCGCTTAGATCTTCGAAAGATTAGGCGCTATACAAAGTCCTCATTATTTTTATTATTATTATTATTATTATTATTATTATTATTATTATTATTATTATTATTATTATTATTATTAGAAACCAATTGCTAAAATTAATATAGAAACTAGACTATGTCAAATGGAAGAAGGAAATTCCAAAACCTAGCCCAAGACCCAAATAAACATATTTACTACTTCTATTAATAATGATCCTGATATTACATCCATACACATAGAGAATAATTTCGTTTGTTACCAGAAAAAAGTCAATTCAGGTAAAGCAGAAAATGAACTCAATCAAGGCCAACACAGAGAAAGCGGGGACTGTTGTTTTGAAGTTATGGAAACACTATCCGCATTGCGAGACTAACTTTGAACTAGAATGAACTGCTTTAGGGTTAAAATAAATGAGAACATTTGAGCACATTTTTACATTTGCAATCATTCTAAATAAATAATCACCTTTACATTACTAAGTTATTTTCGCATGGCTTACTTCTGAAGGAGAACTGAAAAAAATTCTCTTGCCCATGCATACAAATTAGTCGTTTACAGGAGCGACTGGCTGTTGACATGCGCCAAGTCGTACTATATTAGAATATTTTATTCCATAACGCGGCTCTGAACAAGAGTGAAAATATGTTAAAAGATTTGTTATCATTCGGTACGTGAAATCCTTTATTTAAAAACAGCTCACGGTACAAACCCTTAAAACCTTCTGACATGTGTGTGTGTGTGTGTGTGTGTGTGTGTGTGTGTGTGTGTGTGTGTGTACGGTACAAACCCTAAAACCAGCTAGCATATGTGGGCTGCAGTAACCCCACGATCAGCGTTGCTACCATCGAAGTTCACAATGCTATAACATTCAGGGCACACATCGGCCACCTACGCATCCATAAAAGAATATTCTAGAAAACAGGTTTTTATTATCACTTATGCAAATAACTTTTAAATTATACATCGTTTGTTTTTAAGTGTATCATTTATTTGTATTAATATGAAATGGCACATCCTTTGGCTCAATTTGTGCCGCCATTCTAATAGGGATAGGATTCTATTTCTACTCTTTTATTAGGATTTTTGAAATTCAAGGTATCTTCTACCTGCTTTCAGTAATATCTTGTCTTAACTTTTTGTAATCAAAATCTGTGCTGGGTAGATTTCATTTCTATCCGTGTGAATACAAGATGAGTAAATGAACAAACTAGTTCAATTTGTAATTATGTCGGGGGATGGGGGGCATCTTAAAAGTGTATTTTCTGCTCTTTTGTTATATTTTATCTTTTAATTTACCATTGCTTAAAAGTCTCTCTGCCATATTATCTTTGAATCCCAGGAGAAACTTATGACGCATTGTCAGCTATATGTTCTAACTTAAAATGTTTCTATCGATACAATAAAGCAAGACATAAGGGGGTATGGGGTCAATTGACAAGAAAACAGCCGGTTATTCATTTGGTATTTTTTAAAGTTGCCATCACGCATATCTACCAAAACCGAAACCGGTTTTGTGTCGATTTCTGTCGCTGTTGTTGGTGATCTCAGTTTTTAATTACGTATTTAAAAAAAAAAAAAACGATTTCCGCCATCTAAGCTCGAGTACAGTTTCACTGATTTCTCAGCTAAGCTCGAGTACAGTTTCACTGATTTCTCAGCTAAGCTCGAGTAGTTTCACTGATTTCTCAGCTGATCTTTTCTCGATCAAAATCCTCTCAGCTCACAAAGCCTAAATCTAACATGGCAGCATGTTTTGCTGTTTACTTGTGGCGACAAGTACGGTAAGAATGTGTATTTCATACGTATATGAGCTTTATGTTGTGTGTACTTAGATTATTCACATTTTGCTGACATTTTGGCATATAAATGGATATTTTTAATGACTGATCATATACAAAAACATAGTACACATCTGGCTGGGTAAAACTCTTACCGGCGCACGCGCTAAGACATGGAACAATTGCATACGGGTACTTTCCTGTGATTCAGAAAAACGTTTGCACGCAAAAAACATATTAAACTTCGTATCATGATAAAGTCATCATTAACTGTATGAATGAATGAAAGAGTTAGTCGCTGCGTGATAAATATGTTTTCCAGATGTCGAAAAACAGCAATCGTAATTAAATCCCACGTATTCAAAGCATATCATATAAAACAGTCCACAGTTCTCGTTATTTATTGTCCTATAATTAAAGTTTTGAACATGACGCATGTTTTGTCCAGCTGTATAGGTGATTATTCGAGAGCCTGAGAAGTAATTAACTAGACAGATGTTTCAAGTTTGGTCTCAAAGTGTATGACGTAAATGTTTTATCAGTCTATAAAATGTTTCAGTAAAAATTATACTTTAAATCAACACATTTCTTTAGAACTACTGCTATCAAAATGGTTCGTGTGATTTTAGCTTTTAAAAAGCATTTTTTCTCGAAAATAAACCACGCATCTGGAAGGCCAGAACATTTATTCTCGAGACACTGAAGACAACAATTAAAGCTAAAAAGCAAAGAAATAAATAACCAGAAAATAGTATCAATGGTATTCTGTAATTTATTGAAAGAAGAACCAGAATATAAAAAAAATTAGAATTTGATTTACTTTGGTTTCCTTTCCAGCATGCTAATTTCAATGACATTCTTTTCAGTAATACTACTTAAGGGCCTTAAGTTGTAAATTTAGCATTTTATGTTCAATTCATTTTGAGAATGATACCGACCCATGCCATCTTTGTAATTCATATGCTTCTGACCCATGCCATCTTTGTAATTCACATGCTTCCAACCCATGCCATCTATGTAATTCACATGCTTCCAACCCATGCCATCTTTGTAATTCACATGCTTCCGACCCATGCCATCTATGTAATTCACATGCTTCCAACCCATGCCATCTATGTAATTCACATGCTTCCAACCCATGCCATCTTTGTAATTCACATGCTTCCAACCCATGCCATCTTTGTAATTCACATGCTTTCAACCATGCCATCTATGTAATTCACATGCTATCGACCGATGCCAGTAATTCACATGCTATTGACTCATGCCATCTTTGTAATTCACGCATCCATTTATATATATATATATATATATATATATATATATATATATATATATATATATATATATATATATATATATATATATATAGTCCAACTGCAAACAGCACAGTTACAGATCTGCCATCGCATAGCAAACAAGATAGATCCTGATCTGCAGGCGTATTAGGATATGGCAGATCAAGATCTTTGTTTTCTTTTTGCAGTTTGATTTTCTAAGCTTCTAACACACCTTTACAAAATGAAATGTATGTATTATTTGTAACTATTTACTAGATTAACTAGGGTTAGAGTTAGACCCTATTTTTTATTTTTAAAAATTTCATATTTTTTAACCTTTGTGATTGTTAATATTCGCTTTAGCCTGGTGAATTTTGATACTTCAATAAATTCTATTATTTTAGGATCTGTATTCCCTCTTTTTGATTGTTCTGAGCGCTTAAGCTCCTTTTGATTGTATAGGTCCTGAATTCAAAATGAATTTGGAAAACAGTTTGTATTCTCCAAAAACTGAAGTGACGTTAGAAGGTGGATAGAGATCTGTGTGGCCAGAATTTTAGGCCGCTGATATTGTCTTGGTTCTCGAATTGTATCAATATTCAGGCTCATTGCACACTCCTTTCTAGATACTCACATCTACCCAACAGCTTGATGGAAATATAGTCTTAAACTGAGAGTCATCTACTTGCAGATCTCGACATCTGTTTTTGCTGCTACGGCTTGTGTTCCTACCTCTCATCATATTCCTTATACGCAATCTTTGCTGCACTCTCTCCCCTCGTTGAAAGCGCATTTGCACTCATTTTTGCTCCGTTTATCTTTCATCCATGCCATCGACAGACACAATATTCACTCTGCTTTAATGACAAAATCTCGAACATACTTAAGTTTTCTATGAAGACGTTCATATTTACTATAAACCACTGGTTACCTTAGCCGCATACAAAATATATTTTTTAATCAATTGGAGCACAGCGGAGATGCTTAAGAAAATTAGAATAAGTCATGTTTAACATATCACATTTCTGGCTGTTGCTAGGTTTTCCGTAGTTGTTGAGAGAGTTGGGAGTCTATAAAGAGTATAGGTCTATGTCTATATGCATGGATCAGTGTTTTCTGTCATAGTTCATTTCACACAGCATTGAGAATTTTATCATATTATGTCCTGCCCCGCCAAACGTAAGTGTTCTATAAAGTTCTGTGTCCCGCCCCGCCAAGTGTTATTTATCGTATAGTTTCACCGCTGAACTAGCTGAACTTACCCGTCCCGGAAAGCGTTCTGGTTTTTTTTTTCTTTCTAGCTGTCCCTGTTTCGCCCGATTGAGGTCATCCTCTTCTTACATTGTCCATGAGATCATTCTTGTTCCATTCCTCTTGTCCTTAGAAAGGCCCAACCGCTACTCAACTTTCCCTTGTCCGTAGACAGACCCAGGGTATTTTGTAATAGTAATTCCCATTGTTCGTAGACAGTCCCATGATATTTTGAAATAGTAATTCTCACTGTCCGACGACAGGCCCAGGATATTTTGTAATAGTAATTCCCATTGTCTGAAGACAGTCCCAATCAATTGCCTTATACATTTCTATGTTAAATTCCCCGTGTTAAATTCGCCTTCTCCGTAGGGTACAGCCTTCCTAGTTTACCACTGAAGTCGAATTTGTCCGTATGTTACCTCACCATACTACTAATACCAACAGTGATTAATAGCTGATCCAGTCAGCAAGACATTATTACCAACAGGAATTAATAGCTGGGGCTAGCAGTAAAAAGAGTAAACTTATATTTGTTTAAATCGATGCAGTTATTTCTTCTTGCAAAACTAACTTATAATTTCATGTTACCAGTATAATAATAGAGAGGGACAAAAATCGTTTGCGAACGTTAATGTCTAAATATTAAATAATCTGTTTTATAGTTTACTGTAGCCGGCATAGTGTTATAAATCGCTATTGTAGAAGTTGTGTATGAAACTTAGTATTTATTGACAATTGTTAATATTTCTTTAATTAATTTGTGTTACGTGCAGAACCATCTGAAGTACTAGATCATGCAGGTAAGAAGGAGATTAACCATATACAATTTTGTGAAAGGTACAAAGTGTATGAAATTTTCTACTTCATGGCTATGGGAACCAAGCAGTTTCTCAGTAAATATTAGCAATAGAATCATGCGGCTAAGAACAGTTACAATTCGTTTCGCTTTAAGTTGGAGTTATTTAAGTCTTAAGAAGTTGGAGGCAAAACATTTATCCCATACATTATCAGCATAATCTCGGAGAGGGAAAATTGGAGAGATAAACAAAATCTTGTTGCTGTAAGAGTTAAAACTTAAATACAAATGTGCGAAACGGCTTTGCTTTTCATGATATATGATGTGGACGATTTAATAATAAAAGTTTATGCAACCTCAGCACGATTATTACAGCCGAGTTGATGCTAACAAAACAAGTCAAATCCAGTGTAGAAGTTTTCGTGTACTTTTACTTAATAGTTATGCTCTTTAGAGACAAATGAAAATTACAGTCTACATGCTAGAGATTAATTGGTCTTTGTAATATTTTTATGTTTTGCTATTAAAAGGATGCAACCATTGTGAACACTGGGTAAACTAGTTTTTATTTATTAATATTTATCGCTCTCAAAGGAACAAATATTTAATTGTACGTTAGGCGGAAAATTGCACAGGGTAATCTTTGTTCACTGTAAATGATAGAGACGTAAATTGCAATCATGATTGAAGTTTGAAGAGTAATCAACATTCCAATTAAATATGTATTTAAGCGACATTATTATACGAAATTAATTAACAGGTAAGAATTCCAGTCTCTGAAACGATGTCAGGAATTATACCGGTGTTTCGTAATCAATAGCCAATCTCAATAAATTACCTTAAATACGGTAATTATTTTGTCATGATAATATTGCTGACGAATAAGAGGGAGAAGAAATATTGTTCAAATTTGAAAGATTCGGTGCACTAATTATATGGAAGGTTGAGAACCAGTCGATAAATAGGTAAACGTTAAATAGAGCGTATACGAGTTTGGCTTGACATGATTGGATGATGATGAATGTAAAATAATTTTAGCAACATATTCTATTGAGAGTTTACCCTGATTGCAACTAAAAACTCTAGAGACTGCATTATTTACATAATTTCAGTTCTTTTACAAACACAAGTTTAGAAAATTCATTATCAATGTTAGCTCCGGATTTTGTTTGGTGTGGAATACAAGCACGTGTTACAAAAGACGTGTAGATAAAGAAAATGCCGCGGCTACTGGCGTTTTCTTTGCACAGAAGCTTGCACCAAGAATATGTATATTCAAATAAATATAGGTTCGATAATCAGCACTCACAAGTTTAAAGTTAAGAATTGTTTAAATCCTGGTGTTTCCTTGGGTTTACTCTGGTAGTTGAATTAGTACCGTGAGTCTCGAACAAGACAGAGCTGTGATGGAGTGAAACACGTAAACACGCAGTGAACATCAAATAATCACGAGAGTTTCATTCAGTCATGTTGGTTTAGCTTGTAGCAACATAAATCCTTTTGACATGTTAGGCCACTTCTGTGTTTGTTGCTGTTTTACGTCCGCGTGCGGGTACATTTTGTTGTGATCTGCCACAAAACATACGTAAGGTAATTTTCGTGATTTTCCGAATTATTAAGCCTGTATAGTATCGAGTTTTTGCTTTAGTATTAAACAAGAAAGATCGCAATCAATCAAACGCTTGTTAATAGAAGAAGATGGTTTCATTACGACTTTGTAATATTTTACTCTAAACATGAATCTGGTGGCTGACTGGAAAAGACGAGATTGTTTGTGTGTAGTTTACAATATGGCAACGAACATAGCTCACAAATTATGCTTTACTATGCCAAACCTTATATAAAGTGTTAGACCAACGTTCTGGTTTGCTTGCAAGGGTAGTGGGCCTGACATTTATAAAGCAACCCAAGCGGTAAATCGAGAGTAAACATTCCACATTAGCATAGTCGTGCTAAGTGCAACGCGTTTCAAGTCAGGAGTGGATCACTTTGCAAAATTGCATCCTTCTGCCTTCCATGTCGTTTATCAAGCTCTTAACTCAGAATCCTCATCTATGGATGATGCAGCATAAAACTATGTTCAAAATATAATCAAACTGTTGCTTGAAACCCCATCTCGTGATATTGGTTTTTTGTTATGCTTCATAACAACGAAGGTAGATCTCATAAATGTGAGGACTTTTAGGAAAGATGTAAATTGGCTTCTAAATGAAACCGGCAGTTCGGGCTGTGGACGACAGGAGACATGGAACAGTCTCTCATAGCGGCATAGCTGTGTATATGCCTTATTTGATTAATATGGTGAAGGATCAAGTTGGTCTTGACATTTTCGATTCTTCAGAGCAGTGGGTATATGCTACGTTTGCCATTAGAAATAGGTACTTTCAGTTAACGGTAGAATACACTGGAAGGTTAAACTTGCATTTCAAAGTTCAGACACGTCGGTACAATAGTGATCATCCAGATAGTAATTATAGAGCTTTAGGTTATAGGTTGTTGTTGTTGTTGTTGTATGGTTTAACGACATTTTTCAGCACAAGAATAGCTATACATGGCGGCCATTATTAATGGTAGAGGAAGAACCGGGGGTAAACCCGCCGAAAGAACAAGCGACCCACGAGATGCTACTGGCAAGCTTTCTAACATACTCACATTGGCCAAATCGGAGACTCGAACGCACGCAGACAGAAATGAGATGGCAGTGATCCGTAACGGAAAGCGCTTTAAACCACTCGGAGCCTCTAGGTTTTTAGGTACACTAAAGAACGTGATGTTAGACATGCAGATTAGATATGCTGTTTTTATTGATGATACAGCAAATGGTCTTATAGGTAAAGCAAATGTTCTTATTGGAGAACTGGTGTTCTATTGGTATATGTCATCTGGAGGAAAAGAACAGTTCAGACAACGTTTCCGACCTGCTACGAGATGTAAAATTAAATGCCAACTATTAAATGCTGTTTTATTATTTTTTTTATTATAAACGGAGTCACTCCTAAATGATAAAGTATTGTAAAAGGTAGTTTAAATTTTGTATCAACTCTTTTTTGGTATTATGGACACTGATTTATTTTTATGTATATTATTTCGTTTAAAAATGAATATTTCTTGGATTTGAAATATTTGTGTTAAGCTACTTGTGGGTATGTTATTTTACCTTGCTTGCTGGTACCTTTTAAAATTCTAGCTAGACGTAGCACAAAACTAAAAACATATACGACCTTAGCCTTATTCTACAATTAACATATCCGTACCGTGATCAATTTAGTCTAGCTGGAAGTCATTACCGTAAAATTGTTGATACTAGCTGTTAAACGTCTGTACCGTTAGACTTTAAAGTCTAGCTGTAAGTCAATTCTGTGAGACTTTAAGATCTATCTGCGAGAAGTTTCAGCGCATGAAACGATGTCGCTCATTGGGTGCGAGGTATAATACAGTACCATTGATTGGTGCGTTTGTTAAATGATTTTTCTTTCATTTATTTATTGCATTGCATTAGTCCGTTTTAACGGCACTATTTATATTACAGAGGAATAAGCGGCTATGTGACTTTCCCGAAGACACACCAGGGCAGCACATTTAGGCTGGACTGTGTAGGAGACTAAACTTTTTAGAGTTTAAGCGATTTGTATCCGCTATACATAAGGCGGTGCGTATTGTGTTATAATGTCGTCCCTCCGAACATGCTTGTCACCAATTTTGTTTCTGCACAATGTTCCGAGTCTATACTCTTAAAATAAGTAACAGAAAAGAGTGAAGACAACAAGCTTTGTAAAATTTAACAAATAATTTATTTCCTTAGAATACAAAGTGAAAAATGGGAAAGGGGGCTCTCACCAGTTAGTATGTACTTTTCAGAGAGCGACGTATGTAAGGTAAGGTTGTTTGCATTTGTAACATGCACGATATAGATAATGTTGATATATCTCTAGGCTACTTTGATGTAATGTGGCTGGCATTTCTTTGGATACTGTACTTGTGGAAACGGTACATGATCTAATCACATGGTGTAAAATGGGATGTTCTTATGTGCTCGACAAATTAACCAGAAACAATCAAAAGTACACTAACTTTAGCAGTTATTTAAATAGGAAAAAACAAATTTTGCTGAGGCAAGCAATAGCAGCTTCTAAACGTGCAATGAAGAAATTACAAAATATCTGAAAAGCATTTAAAACAAGTTCTCAACTCTTTTTGTCTACAATTTACATCTGGAGTCAGAAAGTGAAAATAGCCATGCGGAGCTAGCAGTTTGTTATACAAGCGCATCTTAAGTGAGCTCAGACTGTATGTTCTTGAACCTAAATTACACACATCAATCATCCATCAAAATAAAGGGAATTAAAAGTTCTTCTAAAACAACTAAGATATACAAAGTCTTTATTAAAAAGCTAGTATAACCAGTGATAAAATCCTGGGAAATTCTTTTTCTTTAAATTTCTAAAAGCGCTACCAAAGAGAACATACAATATTGCGATTTAAATCCAAGGTTTGATAATTTAATGTTTGGCTAAGTACATACTAGATGGCATTCGGGTCTGCAGCGAGGAGTAAATTTTCAAACAAGTTGTTTGCCATGCATTTTAAGGGATGTCATCATATTGACAACAACTAACAGTGATGTATAAAATGAACGGTATAAATAAATGACAGCTCATTTCCGCCGTCTGCTACCTACTAAATTTACTGACATTAATTCTGTGGTTTGACCTTTTTCCTTGGCATGCAAATCCTCTGAGTAATTTGTAATGGGATTGACAATAGATGATTCAAACATTATCAACAACGGAAATAAATCATTTTTCGCAGTGTTAAGGTGAATTATTGTCTACAGATGTTTGATGAAGTGGTTGAAATTGCTGTATCAAACTGCAATTTATTTCTTGTGTTAGATTGGGCTTTAATTTTAATAAAATTAATTTAATAACAATGCTTTTGGAACAACGCTTTTGTAAAAGAGTCTCTTTATTATAAGGAAAGAAAGCATTCGTACTTGCTTGTAGACACTAGTTATATAGCCTGACAAAAGTAATCTTTGTTTTGAGAATGAAAGCGAAATGTGTAGTAAATTGTTTGGTGATGGGCAAGATTGCTGTGTCATTGAAGCTATCGTTTGAGAGACAATATGAAAACGTTACAAAATGTATATCATAGAAGAATTAACATTTTAACTCATTAACCCCTGGATATATTTGTCCTTTTTACCTGAAATTGAAGTAAGAAGCGCATGTTAGGTGTTACTTTTTCATTGATCCGAGAACATCTGATAACAAGGGCTTTTCGTTTAGTTAAATGCCTATTTTGTTTTAGAAACATCGTGTGACATCATTGGCTATTTCACTAGCACATCTGCATAAGAGTAAAAGTTGATTTTGTTAGCTTGATCTCTAGTTTATTTCTTTACTTTTTTGTTTTGCTTATTGGATCCATCTTGGCCACTTTTTACTCAATATTCCCTACTTCTCCTACTTTTTACAAACAGTTCACCGGTCTATGTGAAGTTCAGAGTGGTCTGCCTTAGATATTTGGCCAAAACACCTAACATTAAGATACAAAATCCGATCCTGACAACGGCTGATTTTTTTTTGTGTAAAAAAGAATCCGGTCTAAAATCCTTCATTTTTTCCCTTTGTATTTTGTAATGCGTGTGTTTTTGAGAGGTGGGGGTGGGGGGGGAGGCGGGGGTTGTGGAGGGGGTAACCTGTAAATAAGATGAGAGAAACCACCGATCCATGGCAAGCTATTAGTAAGCTTAATCACCGTGTTAGCTCAACCGAGATTTGAATTCATGACGGAGAGAGGTCTGATGTATGAGTGATATGTGAAGTCGAGCTATTTATACCGCTCGCTTATTGAAGCTTCTTCATTATGGAACCAGACTTCTCTATTGTGTATATAATTACGTGGGATGCAATCATATATGCAGTGCTACTGATTTTATTCATTTACCGAACAACTCCATTTTGAAATTTTAGACCGAATGTATCTAATCGTTTTTTTTTTTCTTTTCCTGAGAATAGATTTTGTCGGCTTGCAAAAATGCAAAAGGGACAGGCTAACATCAAATATAGTGAATATTGAGACCAGATCATGTATCCTGCATACATCTGGGGCACAAAAATCAATTAAAATCTAAAACCTTTTTAACATTATGTAACTTTGATGAGTTGCAGTTGTTAAATGTAACGCCATTTTTCAGCACCAGATATTCTATACACGGCGGACAGAATAAATGGTGGATGAAGAACCTTGCAAAACACCAGAAAAAAAACACCTACCCAAGAGAAGCTACTGGCTAGTTGTCTCGCATACCCGAATTGGCTGAATCCGAGACTCGAACCCACGCAGACAGAGGTCAGAAGGCAGTGATCCGTAACGGTGAACGCTTTAGACCATTCGGACCCCCAACATTGATTTTGTAACAACTCCCACTTAGTAAGAGGGGTAGTTAATTGGATTTAGTTACCTTATCTTGGGAATGACCTCCCTCCATATATTGACCCGGTGTGAGTAAAACGATAGAATACCAACAGTGAACTCGGCAGGATTATTGGGAAGAAATAATGCAATACTAGTCCCATTAGATGAGAAAATCAACAAATTTAATCAAAGAAATTAATACTGGTAATTTAAATTTAACTTAAATGCTATCAACAGGATTTAATAGCAGTGTCTAAATTGGATTTATTTTATCATATAACGAGTGGTGAAAAAAACGCAATGTCCACGACTGATTGCAACACCTTCCTCTCAACCGTGTTTCAACGTTTCCTATTTCCGCGAGTCTTCCTATTCATATTACCTTATCCTTCTTGGACTTGCTATATTTCGTTCTGAATTCGTCACTTTCCATTTTCGGACTTCACTCGTCACTTCTCACTTTTTCCGTACTGCACTCGTCACTTCTCTTTTTTAGGTCAACGTCTTCGGACTGAGGAGTCGCCCTCTCTCCCGGTAAACTCTTCCTTAAAGGACAAGATTATCCTCAAATTGCTATATGTACCACTTTCTAGATGTATATAAAATTCCTTCCTTTACGTTACTCAGAACACACTAGCTATTCAGACAATGCGTAAAGCCTACCTACTTAGGACGTTTCCCTAAATTACCACTTGAGCTCTCTATCGAAAATACACAGTATGCTACTACATGTTCAATTACTACTGCATACAATTCACAGATCCTTACTGACTTCCAGATTATTTAACATTACAAAAGCAAATATAATAGGTAGTTATGGTTAACTCACGATAATCAGTATCGTCTTACCAGACAAAGGGATATGTTTCATATATATTTCATATGACCCAATGCAATCATGCACACAAACATTTGGATTGCATGCAATCAATTCTGCAAATGATCTAAAAACTGTAAAATTAAAAGATAAATTGCATAGTTTGAGCATCAACACATTTCCATGAAATTTGATAAGACAAATTGCATAACAACTCTAGAATCAACACCTTTCCATGAATTTGATTAAACGATATATAATATAGAACCTAATCATTTCAAACAAGTTTGCATACAAGTAATCAAAAAATATAATATTAATGAAACTAAAATTGCGTACCTTAATGCTGTTAACTTTAGAACTTGTGCATCCATCACTAAACCCTGTCTTTCTCAAACAACAGGCACCAGACCCCTTTCTTGTTTAACGAGGAAAGAACTATTCTTTATCTACGCTTCCTCGGAGCCAACGTCTCTCTCTTTCTCTCTTTCAGAAAATTTCGGACTAAAGAATTTCCATCAAGGTTGTCACTTTAAATTAAACATTACTTCCAAGATGTGCACCTTAATTTCATTCTGGCCAATCATAAGCAGTGGTATATAAAATAAATCCCTATGACAAGCATTTGTTTCGTCAGTCAGAATCTCTGAATTATGTTATATAGCGTTTTCCTTTGAAGAATGACTATTTTACACGAATTGGATGTTCAGCTGTCTCTTTCTCAAAACTGTTTTCAGATATCCGGACAATTTTATTGAATTGAAACACTAGCCCCTGTAAAGTATTAATATGGAAGAAACTAGGAATAAAGATCGAAATGACCCTTCACAAAGACACCCCCGGTTTAAATGTGATAAAATCTTAATGCCCAGAATATTCAACTTTAACGTTCAACTTTACGGTTCAATGTCTATTCAAAATTCGATACTTCCCAGATTTGTTTCATTGTTGTTAATTTATTATTTTCCTCACATCATTTTTTAAAATTTTTAAAATAATATGGTTTAAATTTGTTTCTTTTAAAACTAATTTTGCGTGGACCTCTGTTGATATCTTGTCTGCCGCTAGACTTTTTTCATTTTTTCATTTACAAAGCTCTGTGTAGGATGTATAGATAAATATTATGACGTCACAAATGAGCACGTTTATTTCCGAAAATAGGTCATAGGTTTATTAATCCATCTGCTCCGGTAACAGTGGAACTAAATCTTTTATGCTTGGTTCAGACGTGTGCTTTATTGTGTTTTAGCAACATTCGATTTTTATTAGTGTTCCTTTAAGTGGTTTGTAGATTTTGGGGGGTGTGTCTGCCCGTGGGAAAGGCACATAACTCCCATCTGCTTGGCATGATATAACAATAACGTATATGAAAATGCCGTTAAGCATCAATCAACATAAAAAGATGGTTGTGAAGAAGCACGATTGCATCCAATACAATATGATTTTTAAAAAAAACTTTTCTTTTGTCCACATGTCCACAAGAACTGAAAGTGTTTTCATCTTTGGTAGAACTTGTCTTTCAATGAATTGACATTGACACAAAATAAAGTCCAATTTATGGAATAGTTACACAACAAAAGACCAAATTATGGACTATTTACACACAAAAGACCAATTTATGGAATAGTTACACAAAATAAAAACCAAATCCTGGAATAGCTATACAAAATAAAGAACAAATCATGGAATGGTTAAACACAATAAAGACCAAATGATGAAATAGTTACACAAAATAAAGACCAAATCATGGAATAGTTACACAAGATAAGACCAAATCATGGAATAGTTACACAAGATAAAGACCAAATCATGGAATAGTTACAAAAGATAAAGACCAAATCATGGAATAGTTACACAAGATAAAGACCAAATCATGGAATAGTTACACAAGATAAAGACCGAATCAATCATGGAATAGTTACACAAGATAAAGACCGAATCATGGAATAGTTACACAAGATAAAGACCGAATCATGGAATAGTTACACAAGATAAAGACCAAATCATGGAATAGTTACACAAGATAAAGACCAAATCATGAAATAGTTACACAAGATAAAGACCAAATCATGAAATAGTTACACAAGATAAAGACCAAATCATGAAATAGTTACACAAGATAAAGACCAAATCATGGAATAGTTACACAAGATAAAGACCAAATCATGGAATAGTTACACAAGATAAAGACCAAATCATGGAATAGTTACACAAGATAAAGACCAAATCATGAAATAGTTACACAAGATAAAGACCAAATCATGAAATAGTTACACAAGATAAAGACCAAATCATGGAATAGTTACACAAGATAAAGACCAAATCATGGAATAGTTACACAAGATAAAGACCAAATCATGGAATAGTTACACAAGATAAAGACCAAATCATGGAATAGTTACACAAGATAAAGACCAAATCATGGAATAGTTACACAAGATAAAGACCAAATCATGGAATAGTTACACAAGATAAAGACCAAATCATGGAATAGTTACACCAGATAAAGACCAAATCATGGAATAGTTACACCAGATAAAGACCAAATCATGGAATAGTTACACCAGATAAAGACCAAATCATGGAATAGTTACACCAGATAAAGACCAAATCATGGAATAGTTACACCAGATAAAGACCAAATCATGGAATAGTTACACCAGATAAAGACCAAATCATGGCATAGTTACACCAGATAAAGACCAAATCATGGAATAGTTACACAAAATAAAGACCAAATCATGAAATAGCTTAAATTGCATCTCGTACAAATATTTCTACCCATATTGGCCCATTTACGTATTCGGCCCATTTACGTATTGGCCCATTTACCGGTACGTATTCGGCCCATTTACGTATTCGGCCCATCATGTAGCCTTGGTCCACGATTTACATAATAGTAATGTGTATTACATTACAGAACGTCTTGTCTGTGAGTGGTCTACTCTTATGATGCAGTAATGGGTCAGAAACCAACAAATACAGAAACTATCTCCTGTGAAGTAGGGATATGCGACTGTTCTCGACCTATTGCGAGTATCTTCGTGGGGATCCTTATGGTTGTTGTTGTTGTTGTTGTTGTTGTTGTAGGGTTTAATGCCATTGTTCAGCACACGATAGGCTAGTATTATCGGTTGTGGAAGAACCAGGGAAAAAATCCCAGAAAGAACCACCGACCCACGCGAAGCTACTGGCAAGCTTTCTCACATACCCACATTGGCCGAATCTGAGACTCGAACCCACGCAGACAGAGGTAAGATGGCTGTGATCCGTAATGGAGAGCGCTTAAGACTACTCGGCCACTCGGGGCCCCGGATCCTTATGGAGCAGGAAATATTAAAAATTTGAAACCACCTGGAAACGGAAACGGACATTCGAATTTAGATAATACATACAAAACCAGTATTTTTCGAAATGGATGACGAAATGAAACGACTGCGACCATGAAAAATGAATTATCAAAAATATCAAAAGAAGAACACAGAATGAATCCGGACTTCAGATTTAATACTACACTTACACTGGAATTTATGGATAAATTACATAAACGGACTACAAATAACAAATTACTACATAATGGACTGCAAATTAGTTTGATAACGAAATTAATAGTTTATAGACTATAAATGATTACGGAATACGAAATGAATGGACATCACATACAGCAGTGACGTCATTTGAGGACCCCCCCCCCCCGGAATTTGCATGTGCTGTAAAATTGGTGTAGCCTATATACTAAAATTAACAAGCCCGTCAGTTTTTGCAGACACACATTTGCACACACACACACACAAACACACACACACCTGAAAAATATTGAAATGACGTCACTGACAAACAGACAACTTGCCAGAATTTTTTCTTACTTCTATACTAATCTTGAACATGCAAACATAAACAAATACACAATACTAGAAAAATTATTTACTTATTTATTTATACCAAACAATTGCTTTTAAAAAAATCGTAACTTCAAATTACTCCTAAAATATATGAGTGTTACTTTAATTATACCGGATTTATTATCAATTGCTATAACTTGGATCTATCGAACTAAAACTTACCTGCACTTAACTAGTTCACAACAAACCTGAAAGAAGTGGGATAGAATGAGCAGGTTTACTAGATCATGCAGGGCGCAAGTGCTGCCCGTGCATTAACCAATTAACTCTAAGCTAAATTCATGCGCTATGCAACTCCAGTATACCATAATTTGAATTCAGTTAAGCATTTCTTTTTTCTCTTTACGCAAAGCATTTGCATCTACTTATTACTTTTCCTACACAAACTAAACTGCTTTCACAAACTTAAATCTAACATAATTAAATAATAACTCCATAAACAATTTGATCTTTACCAGCCAGTCCAAATGAAAAAACACAAGGGGGATCATAAATGAACAATATAGCACAAAACACACAGCAATCACTTGACAATACTGATCCCTGGGCACGGATCACTTATGTAAATAACTCTAAGACCAGCCAGGGTCAATGAGCAGTTACACTAGTTAGAGTGGTGTACAAACCTTAGAACAAAATCTAATCCAAATGTATTTTTTTTAACAAATCATAAAATAAAAGACATGTAAGGAAAAAGACAATAATATATAATGCTAATCTAAGAGGGACCACACCAAAAAATTAATGTGTATGTAATGTATTGTTTCAGTGACCGTTTAAGTTCGCTTAATTTTTGTTTAATCTATGTATGGTTCTTTATGTTCGATCTATATCTGTATGCATGCTAGTATCAAATTAAAGTTAACGTCATACAGGTCTGACTATTTCAGTATTTAACATTGGATTATACATATCTTTAATTCAACTTTTCTTTCGTCATTACTGCTTCCATTATTCGGATTATTCAGGTCCTATTAAAGGTTTGGGGACATGCCAATATGAACCGAAGAGAATATAATTTTCTCCGGCCAACTGTCAATAGAATTTTTCCCATATTCGCATTGAAATCTTATTAGAGTAAGATATTCGCAAGTTGATTATTCAAGTAGGATTGAATAGTTAATTTAAAATAATTTTAATTATTTTATCTTTAGTAGTTTTACGATTTAATTAATAGGATTGACAAGTTTGGGTTTAATGTGGATCATACAGTTTAAACAGAGTTAGCCTCGGTTCATCAAATTCACTTCGGTTCAATAACAATAAAATACAGCGTTGTTTGATATGATAAAAGTGACAGTCTATCATGGGTCGACTTTGCTATAGGTCGACTTTTGAATGGACCGACCGCGACCGTCAAGATTTCCAAATAAAATTGGTATGACCCAAACCTGTAATTGACCGACTTTTTTATGGGCCGAGTATGACCCCAGAGGTCAATACACACGTGTTTGGATATAATTCCAGGGACGTCATTTCAATTTTTTTTTTGTCGGGGGGAGGCGCAACGTATATGGAATCGCATCATAATTAATATTTCCAGTTTAGTACGAATGTAGTTCTAGTCTATGTTAAGAACATTTGTTTTTCATTTTGGTGGTGATAGAAGAGTTATATTTATTCATTTTGGTTGGGATTTAAAGGTAATTGTTTATTCTTGCGAATATGAGCTCAGAGAGTGGTTGTCTGTGTATATTTCGGCGACAGTGCACATTGAGTAATAAGGCCTTGGTGATGATCTGAAAGTGAAATCTGTGTTCTGTTTACATACTGCTCTGTTTACAGTGCAGCCTCTCAAAAAATGTCGGTGAACCTTTGACAAGAACTTCACCGTGAAGTCATCTTTGGAGGTATTTTAGATTAACATATGATTTGTATTGATTGTCACACAGTGGAAAGGTCAGTACTGAGAAATATATGTAGAGAAAATGTAGTAAAATTAATTGTGATGTATGTTCATATAGGCTTCAACGATTTTACAGCACATGCAAATTCAGGGGAGACAAATGCCCCCTGGCGTCCCCCCCCCCCCATTACGTCTCTGTATAATATTTGTACTGTTATCCCGGCAGTCTGCAGTTTGGCGATTTTAGTTAATCTACAGTACAGTCTAGATGTCAACAAATTGTTTTGTAATTCATTAATTTAAGTCAAACAATTATCTTGGCTGCATAAAATCGGTCCATATTATTTTTGAGGAAATAAACGGGCATATATTGCATCTAGTAATCATTCATTTATTTCGTTATGTCACGTCCGATATGCCACCACCAGGTGACTGATCCAAATTATCATTAATAACCAGTCAACTGTAACCTGTCGTGATTCATGTCAGACATAATATATATTTTATGTAAATTCCTTACTTGTCTCTTCAGTGCGTATACAAAATAAGATTTGGATCAGCAAGGATTGAGAAAAACGACCAAAAAATTCAAAAACATGGAGTACAGTCTATCCTGATTAGAAGTTAAGTTAAATTGAAAAACAACAACATTATTGCGCATGTCTGGGTCCTTGTACTTTGCAGTTGGATTCGTCTTATAAGCGAATACAGCTGTTATTCAAAGACTGTTATTCAAACACTCGTATTCCTTAAAATGAGAGGACGAATAATACATGATACTAGAGTATTACAAATAGATTTGATACTTATTCACTATTGCTTTTACATTGAACAGAAACGTTTTTAAAAAAATGTTAATCCTCCTGAAATAGAGTTTCGTTTTTATTCATGCTTGGTTAATGTAAAAATGCAACATAACTGCAAAATACCATTGCTTGAGTAAATTTACTGATGAAACACCATGTATAGACACATTAATGACCGGAGAGTACTGAGGATAACACTTCACTAATTTTTCAGAAAAAAAACCACTGAATCAACAGCATGCAAGTCAAGTCAAGTGATGCATCCAAACCAGAAACACTTAGTACTATGTTAGCTTCATTTGCATTATTTGTTCGTTTTTTCTTATATGTTATGGGTTAAGTACAATCGTGTTTTCTGGCTGACCTTGTCCAAAATCCAATTCATTGCCCACCTGGCCAGAATCGTGTGTGTGTGTGTGTGTGTGTGTGTGTGTGGTTTTATTATGCAAACAATGCATAACTATATTTTATCAATGAGTGTTTTTTTAATATTTTGAATCATTATCAAAAGAAGTAAACATATTTACATTGGTCTGAGTCAATGACATTGTGTTTACCAAGTTCTTTATTTTAATTTTAGTAGCAGACCTTCTAATTATAACTAAGAATTTTCTACGAACTTTTAGCCCTCATCCGGGTTATTCTTTTGTGTCTTAGTTTTTTAACATAACCTTGTTTACTGGGAAAATTATTTATTCCTGCGATAACATTTGGGTAGAAATCATTTATATTGATGCATTCAGATTTTGGTTTGGGTGAAATTACTTATTATTCTCTGGAAATACAAAGTCCTCCCTGGTAATCTTACAAAGAGGTTTAACTGGGAATTACAGTGATTTGAAAAAGGAAACGTTTTTTTATATTACTATGATTCAGCAAAGACTGTTGGCATTTCAATCAAATTCAGCCCTTTTTTACTTTGGCATATTAAAGACTACCGCGATTACATGCATACTAGCACATTCAGTGTTGTAAATTATTTGGAGTACCAGTAAAGATTATTCAGAACTTTATTAGCTAGGACTTGTGTTCGTAATTCTAGGATTATTTGGAACTTAATTAAAAATACCATACGTTCCTTTTTCAGTTTCGCTTTGTATTATAGGGAAAACAAATATTTTCGAATTTACAAAGCCTGTTGCTTCTCACTCGTAATATTTAGGTTCGATCTTACACACATTTAGAGTTACTCTCATATATCCAATTAGCACAAACGGGCTTGATTGATGGTATGTATGTATGTATGTATGTATGTATGTATGTATGTATGTATGTATGTATGTATGTATGTATGTATGTATGTATGTGTGTGTGTGTGTGTGTGTGTGTGTGTGTGTGTGTGTGTGTGTGCGTGCGTGCGTGCGTGCGTGCGTGCGTGCGTGCGTGTGTGTGTGTGTCGACTAAATGGTCCGTTCATAAGGCGGGCTTAAGTATTTCAGCTTAGTTAGCATTTTCACATTTTGACGTGCTTTGAAGATCTTTTATATAGCTAGTGCTTGATACTGGGGGCAGGCATCCTGAATCATAGAACGTACCACTTGAATTAAGGCATGCAGATGACAGGGATATATTAAGTTAAGTCTAGATTATATTATCTAAAGATTTTCGTCCATTTAATGTTCTACTGAAAGTATTATGTATTAACAGATCAGACTACATTCAATGAATCGCTTGAGTATTGTATGGCGACCAAGCCTATCGGCCATAACAAATAAGCAATTCATCATATTATGTTACCAAAGAGCTCAATATAACTTGGTAATATCATTCTCAACCTAGACTATGATTTTTAGAATGAATTACTACTAATAAAAATACAAGGGTTTCCACCTATTCCCCCCCACACACACACACAGAGACAAAAATGGGTGCGGCATTGTCGTTGAGCTTTTGTAGGTGAGAAACAGGAAACTGTAAGAGAATTAGATTCAATAAATAAATGTATAATTAGCTGTCTAGACAGCCACTTAAACTGCAAGCAAGCAAAGAGAAAATAACAAATAAAAGTCTCTTTTCCTAGAAGTATATACAGCACATTTATGGACGTGCAAAATGTCAAGGACAATTTATAATGGAACTAACTGGATGCTAATGCCATCGATATATATATATATATATATATATATATATATATATATATATATATATATATATATATATATATATAATTGTGCTAATATGAGATTTATTTGCGGATGTTACATGCATTATGGTCCTACGTAAGTGATGTTTCATTTCGTTTTAGTTAAAATACTCGCAATGGGGATATTTGTATTCATCCTAAATTCAACACCACCCAAAATAGAACATATCCTAGTTTATTTACAATAATTAAATACCTCTAAACGTGATACATTAAATTTTTTTTAAAAACCACACATTTTAATAAGGAATTATGGAAAGCAAATGCAAAAATAATTAACCGCCATTGTATCTACAACGCAAACATCTTTCAGAGCCTTGAAGAAACTTCTCTGAGTTGAAGTTAAGGAATGCATCTAAACGATACAAAATATGAAAAAAATGAACATTTCCACAATGGATTTGCCGCTGAGTCTTACAAATTAGTATTTGAAACATAGTATTGTCTCTAGGTCTTTGAGCGCGCTGGATATGATTTTTTAAAAAAAAAACAGTGTTCAGAATTTCGGTATCAGGAATTATAACATTCATTCTAAAGGAAGATAAAGAATGGAGATTTAATATTTTTTGAAAAATTGGAAATCAGTCTCGCAGGTTAATATAGATCACAAGGTTGTATCGGTGTCAGTAGCTAATAGTTTAGACAAAACCCTCACGATTACGACAGTATAACGTTCTTAAAAAAGGAACATTAACTAGTGAAAATATAATAATTCTATATAACCCGATACACTACTTGGGGGGGGGGATAAAACGGATCTTCCTGTTTTGATAGATATTGACAAAGCATTTGGCTGTTGAATGACACGTTTGGAAAATACACTGAAACCTTTAACTTTGGAGAATTGATTCTACTCTCAATCAAACACTGAGATAATTAGAAAAGGACATTGTTCCCATTTTTTTTTTTCAATTTAGAGAGAAATTGTCGTTTTTTGTATGTTTAAAAGGATTTGGAGATCTCGCACTAAACCAAAGAAAGAACATAACTATTACCGTCCTTTTCTATGATGAAATGGAGTTCAAAATTAGGACACTTCGCTTATGATGCTCTTTATTATTAAATGGTTCTTAGTTTTCCTTAAAGACGACAATACATACTTTAATGACCTTTCCATTGTATCCAGTTCGTACTGTCATTTTAATTTTAAAATTAAATTAAGCTTTAAAATAAATATCAAAGTTAAAAAGAATGTTTCTAGAAATTTATACTAACTTGTTAACGTCCGTTTTAGATTACTGAGGTTTAGATTTTCATTGAACTTACCTGATATGGTAAAAGCAATCTGTTAATCAGCAAAGATGAAAAAAACTTGATCCCTCATTTGAAAATTTACTCTGCTGATTTTTGTTATCAATTCATCATTCTTTTTTTCAGGTCTATTATTGTTTCCTGCTTATTTCGAGCTGCAAAACAGAGAGGGTTATAATAGACACTATTTTATGGCTTCCCTGAAAAAATGGGGAATTAAGCGTGATTCACTTATACTCATTTTGGTGTCAATAAAATATTCTTGGATGAGGTGTCTTTTAATAAACGAAAATGACGTATTTCACAAATTTGTTTTCTGAAACAATATTGTAAAACATATGGAGATACACAGTAATTAAAATTAGCAAAATTGAATATAAAAGTAAATTTTAAATCCATAGATAAATACATTTTGGCGTGAGGTTATACAATATATGTTTTATCACTATGAATACATGAGTCGTTTACTATTAATTCAGAATACTGGTCCCAAGAGTAATAACATCATGAATACTAGTCTCAAGAATGATGGTGTCAAGAGTAATAGCATCAAGAGTACTGGTCTCAATGATTTTGGTCTCAAGAATGCTAGTTTCAATGATTTTTGTCTCAATAATACTCATCTAAAGAATGTTGGTCTCAAGAATAACGGTGTCAAGAGTAATAGCATCAAGAGTACTGGTCTCAATGATTTTTGTCTCAATAATACTCATCAAAAGAATGTTGGTCTCAAGAATAACGGTGTCAAGAGTAATAAAATCAAGAGTACTGGTCTCAGTGATTTTGGTCTTAAGAATAGTCGTCTCAAGAATTTTAAGAATAATGGTTTTAAGAGTACTACCCTCAAGAATACTGGTTTCAGTAGTACTGATCTCAACAATACTCGTCTCAAGATATTTTGAATTCGGGCTATATTGATAATTTCAAAATCGTATAGAAGATGGAAGAAGTACTTATTCAGCAGCTTCTTCTTCTTTTAGGATTTGTTGAAATAAAGCAAAACATGCAAACTAAGAATTTCTTATAATACGCTGACACCAGTACTCTTGATGCTAGTACTCGTGACACCAAAGTGTCAAAGTTTACTGACACACACACACACACACACACACACACACACACACACACACACACACACACACACACACACACACACACACATACATACATACATACATACATACATACATACATACATACATACATACATACATACATACATACATACATACATACATACATACATACATACATACATACATACATGTGATTTAAAAAAAAAATTTTAATGGACAGAAGGGCTATTGAATGCCGTCACGTACATGAGTTTACTATTCTGCATTCAAGTCTTCTCTAAATTATGTTTAATTTCGATAAAAAGTAAATCAGTGCCTCGTTTTCAAGAATACTTTTAGAGCAGAAGAAAATAGCCATTGTTCTTTAGGTTATTCACAAAAGTTCCATTGTAAGCTGATTCCTGTGAAAGTAATTTTTATACCAAAAACAAGTTGACAGAGTTATAGGATAAAATCAATCTATATATTATTGTATATATTACTCGCCAATAACATCAATTAAACGCTTTAACAGAATAAAACGTTCTGGTCTACCCATAACTCCTTGCTGTTAATGATCCACGGTTACCTGCAAAATGGCACAGATTTTTATAGGAATAGTTGATGCATTTGATGTCGTCTGTCATAAAATTAAACTCTGCTTCTTTATCCAACCTGGCAACATATCGGATATTAATTACAACTCTTTTAACCATATAGTTATCAAAGCTAATTTCATTTTAAAAATGCGACTCTAACAAAAATGATAAAGATGAAAGAGAAAACCAGAAAACTGTCAAGCTGTGTTTTCCTGAAATGTCACTTTTAAAATAGGAAAGATATGATAATACCCTGTTTAAAGTGTGAATGATCGGTCTCAGAACAATTCTTTCATGCTGATTTTTAAAACGTCAACACAAGCCTGAACCAAATAAATTGTACAACATTCGTAAAATCCATACAAAAGTCATATTTAATAACAACTTAATGATTTATCAACACAGCACTGACAAAAAACAACCACTGCATTTGTGTAATGTTATGCAATTTTGGTACTATTATAATCCGTCTTAATTACATTTAATGACTGAATGATGGATGACCAGTCTGACATTTAAATTCGTATTGAACAGGAGAGAAAAGAACAAAAAAAATATTCTTTAGGTACCTGAGAATAATGAGCCGTGTAAAAAAATGTGAAGAATTAGAAAAACTTGGAAGTATGGTTTGGGAAGTTAATATAGTAGAATAAATTGTGGACGGCGTAAACTTGCATCTATAATTTAAAGTTCATGTACTAATTATTACACTAAATATTGGGAATCAATGCACCAGGACATACATAGTCATATCAACTGTGTGAGCTCAGGCAAAGTATGGATTGGCCATTTGGCGCTTAAAAATATCTCCTTTCATGCCCAACATGGACGATGGCCACTCTATGGGAGGCATAAAGTTTAAACACAGTCCAGACATACCTTTCCGATCCAGACCTCCCCCTCTTCACTCACATCTCATGCCAGATCGAGGTCTAATCTCAATTACTTTTTAGGTCAATTCAAAAGAATAAAACGTTATTATACACCGAATATTCAATTTTCGGCTATGTTGTTGAGATGGAGGGAGCATGAGAGATTTTGAAAATTATTTCAGGCTCCTTTTCCCCAATCAGATTCAATTTCATGGTAACGTCTCCATTCATTTAATCATCATATTTCTGACTTGAGTTCTGCATTTACATCGACGTAGTCATTGATAAATGCCACTGACACGTCAGAATCTCTATTTTCTTGGTCTTCAGTGATTTCTGCCATTTTTGCGCTGGCGCAAAACGGTAAAGAATAAGTTGATGTCCACGTTGGACGTTTACATCTTTCCAGTTCTGTCTTGAAATGTCACGAGCTCGCCCGCGTTAATACCAACATCTTGGTTACTGGACTCAACCAAATTCAGATCTATACGCTATGTGTATATCCACACCACAACCACTTGACGGTCTTATCTCACGGGATTTCAGATGATGTACCCACGTCTTCTAACGCAAGCCCTTTTCCAACCGCGTGACCTGCAAAAAAATAAAAATATTTCGCTTTTGCATTTGTGCCACCACTGACCTTTACAGCTTAAATGTCACCGAGAGTTTCTTTCGGATGGCTGCATTGAGTTGATTTGTGTTAGCCACTGGAGACATTTTGGGTCAGGTTAATCGGTGAAACTTTTAATATGACTCGACACTGACCTTTTCTCATTGCATTCTTAATTTTCTCAGGCTGGTTTTCACTAAGATCAACTTTAATTTTGTGATCTGACATTTGTTTAAATTGTGCTCTTCAAATGAACATTGATAATCCATCTTTGGCGTCGTAATTGCTACAGTTTTCGACATATAAAACGTTCCCTCGATTTCCAAGAAAGCCTCATGAAGGTGCAAATACCGAGACGTGTCATGCACTTGTAATTCTGTGTTTTTATGACTCGGGTCTCTTTCCTATACGTTTAAATCTAGCATGGCAGGCTCTTCAATCTCAAAACGCGGAATTGTACACTTCTCAGGTTTTGTCATAGTTTGCACTTGTAAGTTCTCTGTTTCGTGTAATACCTTTCACGGCCTGTCCACAACCGAAATCCTCTTTCCACTACCGCGTTTATAAAGATCAAATCGGTTTTGGCTTGTGCCAACTCAACGAGACGTCACGGAAAGTTACGTCATTGCTGTGGATGAAAGTGAACTTCTTGTGGAAAAGCAACCATCTCTGGCTATTTCCGCGCGTAGCCGAATCACTAATCGTTGTGGTCTATCGCGCATTGGTTTGATCTCTGACTTTGTAACTGAACCGCAGCGGCGTACGCGTCTTTCACGGTCCAAAAGGTTAAACGAAAGTGCGTCTTCCAGAGTAATTACAGGAATAATCGAAAGCTGATTACTAGGGGATGAATTCGGAGAAATTCTGAATAACCTGTAAACCTGCTACCATTATGTTGTGGAGACTTTCTCTTCCCGAACCTAAATTGTAACTGCTGCGGATAGTGCCAAAGGTAAAATTAACCTGCATCGCCGATATGATCATGAAAACGGCATGTCCAACAATATTCCAGATCATACCCGAGTACGACAAAAACAAGATCAAGTTATTTGCGTCATGGTCCCCGAACACTCGCAGTCAAATAAAAGAACAAATGTAAAAAAAAAACACGACAACACTAGTGTGATCTCGAGTGTGCTCTAAGAGAGTGGGAAAACCTACATAGAACTCTGGCTACGTTGATGAGATTGTGATCACCGAGATGTCGCTCAGGGTTGTATATGCAATGACACGCTTTTATAAACCGATATGATGCATTCAGGCTTTACAGTTAGTTATTCGAAATTTTATATGTTACTGCACAAATACACCACGACACAGTCAATTTAATTTCCGCATTAGCCACATATGATGATTCTCTCACAATACTTGATCCGTCAGATGGTAGTGCTTTCGACATTGCATATATACTAGCTGTAAATATTCAATATAATATTCTCATACAAATGTAACCAGCCCCGATTTTAATATTATAGTGAAGATTAGAGTATTTTAATTCGCACACTACAGAGATTCGAAAATGTATCCGTAGGTTACAGCACCCACCACCTCGGCTGTAACCACCATCCCCTATAGTCCAGTGTTTTTCAACCGGGGTTCCGCGGAACCGTGGGCGCCAGCCAGGGGTTCCGCCGGCGGCCAGTAAAAATATATAAATAACGGCCGAATTCGCCAGGGACCAAGTCTGGCAGTACCGAAACTATGCGGTAATTAGTCGTTGTTTATCCACTTAATTACTGTTTCCGTTGTTGTCCTAATGAGCGTTTAGCGTTTGAATTAATTTTCATAACACAATTGTATTTGCGCGAGCATGGACCGAATTTATTAAGAAGAAAAAATTAGACGATGCCAGAGCTGACGACCAAACAAAAACTCAGGAGTAGTCGACTGAAGCTACAGCTAGAACCGCGTCATGTAAGCCGAACGTACCAACAATTGACGTTGTCGATCGGAATCTTAAAGTTCGTCAGTACAGTGACGGTTACTTAGCTACGGGATTCACTTGGGCAGGAGACCCAGACTGCCCCTTACCGCTCTGTGTTGTCTGCGTGGAAAAGCTTGCCAATAGTGCCATGTCACCAGCTAAATTGAAGCGACACTTAACAACTAAACATCCGGATGTAGCGCACAAGAATGTTTCGTACTTCGAGAGGGCACTAAGCTTAAATAAAAAACAAACAGCTACATTCGAGAAAAAGTTCAAGATAAGTGACAAAGTTCAAGAAGCAAGTTATGCTGTCGCGGAGATCGTTGCAAAGAAAATGAAATTGCATACCCTTGCCGAAACCGTAATCTTAACTGCATGCCGAGAAATTGTGAGAATTATGTTTGGCGAGAGTGCTGTATCTGACATCAATAAGATTTCATTGTCAGACAATACGATAAGCAGACGTATTTCAGACATGTCCTGCGACATTGAAAGACACGTGTATTCTTTGCACTGCAGGTGAATGAAAGCACCGATGTCAGCGGTAAATCTCAGCTTATGGGGTTTGTACGTTTTATTGACAATGGAACTAATGTTGAAGATTTTTTTTTGCTTTAAGAAGTTACCAGAAACAACAAAAGGACAAGACAAAATATTTGACGATGTCAATTCATATTTGCAGTCATGTGACTTGAACTGGAAAAAACTGCGTTGGCATTTGTACTGGTGGCGCCCTGCTATGACGGGAAATGTCAAAGGTTTTGACTCACTGGTTCGACAGATGAATCCAGCTCGCGAAACTTGAAGGATTTTAAAGAAGTACTGAGAAGCGAGTGTTGGTGTTCCAAAGTAGTTTATATGACCGATATATTTCATGAATTGAACATTTTGAACAGTGGAAAGGCAGACATGAAAATGTCTTTACTTCAACCGACAGAAAAAACGCATTTGTGAAGAAATTGGTAATTTGGAAAAGCATGCATCTGCTGGAAATTTGGAAATGTTTCCCAGTGTTGTTAAAAAAATTACCAAGAAATTCTTCCATTGATTGTGACCCATTTGGATACTCTTTTGAATAGTCTAAACACATATTTTCCGTCGATATCTGTTGACCAGAACGACTGGGTTAAAAACCCGTTTGTGGAATTTGAACCGTGCTAAGAACAGTTTACATTGAAAAAAGAGGAGGAGCTCGTTAGCGTTGCAGTGACAGAACGTTGAAGCTAAAACATGCAGAGCTGAACTTGGATGCGTTTTGGTTACTAGTTGAAAACGACTACCCGGCTATCGCTGAGAAAGCTTTGCGACTTCTGTTACAGTTTTCAACTTCTTACATGTGCGAGTTCGGATTTTCTGCTATGACCACCATGAAACACAAGAAACGAGAACGACTTGTGTCTGCCGAAGATGAACATCTGGTGTCTCTCTCGATCAATCGGCCACGAATTCAACTGCTTTGTAGAAATCACCAGGCACAAGTTTCGCACTGAAATGTTCGCTACTGCTAACTGATGCTAACGGGTAACAATAAAGTAACTTAGTAACTAGTAATATCGGCTATTCTGGCCACACAGTTTTTTATTTGGGCTACAATTACTGTGTTATACACATACACCTGTATCAATCGGTGTTTTCTTGTGTCACTGCATGTGGTTCCGCGAGCAATCTAAACGCTCCGAAAGGTTCCGCTCCAATAAAAAGGTTGATAAACACTGCCCTATACTAACACGAGCATGTATACATTGCCAATAATAATGCAGCAAAGTCGTTGTTATAGGCATATATGGACTTATGAAATTACATTACACTTGTAGTTGATAATTCCTCATGCTAAGAAAATTTTAAAATGTACTGATGATTGTATTGTGTCACAACTGGTTGAAGACGTGCAGGAAAAAAATTTTATCGACAAGGACAAGAATGTAGACAGAAGATTTTGACTGCTAGAGTATTAAAACTACGGTTCGCTGGGTAATTAAACACCACTGACTCTAATACGACCCTTTTCTGGCTTTATTTTTCAGTATAAACCACGAATGTGATGCCTATTTTAAAAGTCTGACAGTACTGGTATCTAGGCATCATGTAAAGATGTCGCATCTACAGCATCTGTCAACATGCATATTGCTATGCAATATTTGTCAACAAGAGCAATGGTTTCTTGAATACATTTTTGAATAGCTCGAAAGGTGTCATATATAATTGCTGTTTACCGGCGAAACGTATGCTACACACAAGTTTGAGGAGACGCATGTATAATAAATTTGCATCAGTATGCGACTTTAAATTTGTTTTTATTTTTCACTGACATAATTTGTCAAACGGGAGGACTGACACTTTGGGACAAAAATGTATTTTTCTCTGGCTTTATTAGTATGATTGTAGCAAACATTTCTGAAATCCAGCTGATTATCAGTCGCTCCCATTATAGATAAAAGACTCATGTTTGTGTCTGAAGTAATCTATTTAGTAACTAATTCGACTATTTTAGGCACAGTGCAGCACTCAAATTGAAGTTTATTGTGTTAGAAACTTGAAGCTCTCTGGGTGGCTACAATAACACATGGCTTGTAATAGATATGTGAAATAACAAAAGGCGAGAATAAACTGTAATTGCCTTTGTCATCCCTCAATTATATTCATTTTTGATTTTCTTTTCTCTCGTAACCTGGCTGGTCGTAGGAGAGCCACTAATGATGTTGCGATAATATCTCTCCATTTTACCATGTTTTTCAATGCTGTTTGCGACTTTGCAAACTCTATGCCTGTCATTTTTTTATATTATCTTCACATCTCTTATTTTGTAAACTTGTTTACTCTTTCTTTTAACCATACCTTGTACGATTGCCTTTGACAGGTCAAATGAGTGTGAACGTGACCATACCATCTTAGTTTGCGTTGTTAGTTTACGTAAATAGTGATGGGCAGATCTTCAGATAGTCCCATGGTACCGTTCGATTCTAATGCGCACCTCGTCATTAGAGACTATTGTTAACAATGTCCCGTGATGGCCTTGTTATCTGTAACAATGTCCAGTGATTGCATTGTGATCTTTAGTACGCCTGATTTCATCTTCAATGAACTTTGCAGTTTTCTTTAGAGATGCAGATTTTTCTATGACTGCATGTTTGTTTTTTAACAAGAAAAAAAAACTGTAGGAAGTTTGAACATATGTTATCTAACAATTATCACAATCAAAGATAATGTTCCTTGCATTTGATATCAGTAATATAACATTTTTTAAATATTATTTTCTCATGTCCTTACTAAAACTAATGCGACTAAATATATTGCTATCATATCAGAATTTTTTTTTATATTCTGGAAATATCTATATAAACGTTGACAAAATAAGTCTACATGGTACATACTTGCGTGATAATGAGATTTATCTTAGCGATAAATCAAACAATATAAATAAACAGGGTTTTTAAAGTCCTTATTGCTTCACGGAAATGCTAGATTGGGAGTGTTTTAACGTATTAGAGCCATTTTCGTCAAATTAAATAGCTTCATTGTGACAGATTGTCAATGCTTCATGCATGTTCATGCATTATGGTGCACTAAATGTACAGTTAATGAATCATAACGATGCTTTGTTGCAAATATTATGTCGACACTTCAAAATAGACAAAAAGGTGTCCAATATGAATATGCAAATGAGTTGTGAAGTGATGAGATTATAATATGCATTTTATGGAAAAGCAGAATAATAAATTAATACAGACGGTCATTTTGACAAACTTTTGTGATTTTGCCAAGCCATGGTAACAAGCATTACGACTGGTTAAAATCGTATCATGTGACTCATGTTATTAATTCATGACATCAGAAAAAAAAAACTACTTATACATTCCATCCCTTTTTAACAAAATTTGAAAACAATGGCAAAACTGATTTTCTGTTATTTAAGTCTTAAGATTCTTTATTGCTTTTATAACTATTTACAAAATGTGATAATTGAAATTTATCTTGTATAGCATTCCAAAAGTCGTCAAACTTGAGAATCAACAACACACTATACATGAACGACGGTCTTCGATTTGTTTCGGCAATTCATGCAGTATCTAATATAATTTTTTGTTTCATGACATTCAGGCATGGCGTAATTATGAATTGCAGTTATATATATATATATATATATATATATATATATATATATATATATATATATATATATATATATATATATATATATATATATATAAGCGCTTAATCCATGAGATCAAGGTAATTAAAATGTTCCATCTCCTTAATATTACACTCGGTTATATTTCATCCTTTGTTTTGCCTCAGTGGACTACCATTTCGAAATACCATAACCTCACAGTATGAAGATTTTGATTTTGTTTGTTTCTTTGTTTGTTTGATTAGGACTTATAATGTAGCCTTAAAAAAACAATTCAGTCATATCGCCACGATGTCTGCAGTTTATAGGAATGTCTAGCAGACATGTATGCCCCACACAGTCACATTATCCTGACTCCAGGCCGACCAGTCCTAGCACTAACCTTATAATGCTGAGCGCCAAGCGTGGCAGCTGTTAGTACCATTTTTTTTAAGTCTTTAGTATGACTCGGCCGGGGATCGAACCCACGACCTCCCGCTTCCGCGGCGGACGCTCTAACCACCAGGGCACCGGAGTGGTTCAAGATTTAGGTTTCATTAGTTACACTAGACGTGTAAAGTATGCATGAGCTTTTGAAAGCTCTTAACGGTTCTGAAGAAAAAAAACTATATCGTCAGCAAATAATGTCAGAAATAAAGACAACATGTATAACGCTATACCGATATATCCCAAAGATTGTAATGATGTTTACTGATCTTCAATAAATAATGAAAATGGAATCGGTGATAACATTTCACCTTGTATCAAACCTACTCCATACTCAGAAAAGGCACTACAAATATCCCAATGTGAAACATGATTTACCTACACTGTCCATAGAATGAAGAATATTTAACATTTTGCTGTTCACACATTGTTTAAAAAATTAAATTTCAAACCATTTTTGTAAACACTATCAAATGCCATTTTAAAATCAACAAACACTGCATACATCTTTTTTTGCCTTGACTTAAATATTTGCCAAGTAAGCAATATAAAACACGAATTGCGTCAGTAGTTCGCACACATTTCTTACAACAAATTATGCATCCGATAGTTTGTCATTTATCATATACTAGCGGATATATCCAATAATGACGCAGGGGTGAGTTAGGGCTTGGGAGATTAACGTGTTTGTGTATCTTGCGACACTCTGGAATCAGCGCAGATTATATGAATAAAAAAAACTGTAGGCGGAGTAGATTGAGACCAACTTTCAGAATGATACAGCTGCTTATGTGGAATAAATAACGAATCGAGTCTCCATACATCAATATTTTCTTTATCAAAACTTATCTTCTCCTTACTTCTTGATTTATTGTCTCGATAAGAGCGTGACAACAAAAAGTTTTGATATTCTCCATTTTATAGTATTTTAGACTGCTTTACAATCGTGAACTAGAATTAGGACACGTAATTATTGACATTAGTATGCAAATGGTATTTGGAACACTGCAGTCATTAACTTCCTCTCTCATAATAATCCAACGATCATATTGCATAGAAACCCGTGCATTTAGTAGTACTGATGAATTATAATTTTCTTCAAATTACAGTGCTTGCCAGATTGAAATATAACGTGGTTAAAAGACACAGTTTATACTTAATCACCATGATTTCTCCTTGTGCTCATTATCAAGCAGCTAACTTGTTCAAAGGGCGTAGTTTGGACTAAAGGTATCGGGAAATATCTATTAATATGTATTGATGCTAATGCTACTATTGCAACTAATTACACTAATTCGGAGATAAGTGGCTGAAATTCATAATTTTCGGCTTTGTACTGATTAGGAAAAATATCTTTTAGTTAAATGAAACTATCAGACGTGATATTATCGTGATTTGGTTTGGCAGAGTTTGGTACAAGAACAGTGTCACACGACAGAAGCTCCAACAAGGCTCAAATTCATGCATTTTGAACATTTATTTCATGGCAAGAACTGCTGTCAATACTGAATTTAAAATGGCAGCATGACTAGGCATTGTGTGTCCTAACCTTAGAAACCCACGGTAGGCAGCGCCGAGAGTACAGTGCATCAATTTGACAAATAGAAATATGTAATCCTGATTCTGTTCCAGTACATATGACGTAGTCAAAAGTTAAAAGTCAAACTTTTAAACTAGTATGTGGTGTTTAAAAAGGCACAGAACATATATCAAACTTTTACAAAATTCGTTTTCTATTTTAGTTTCGAACTTTTTTATTTCTTAGTAGTATTATTATACAGATGTATTTTTTAATATTGTTGTATTAGTTTGTCGTTATTTCTTTGTGCAGTTACTTAAGTGCAGCTTTCAAACATTGAAAAGACATAATATTTTCTTGCTGGGTCTCTAGGAACATCATTTGCGGAATCAGATGATTAAAAATAGATAATGGAGGGTTTGGAATTAACAAAATTAGTCATTCTGCTTCATTTGAGTCCCATGGGCTGCTTGTAAGAATACGTTCAAATGAGAGACTATATTGCATGGATTCAGTTATCGCTGAAAACATTCCAGTACTATAAGACATTTGCCTATAGTCATTCTTCTGTGAACTGGAGTTTTAGGATCTTGTGTAACCAGCAGTGTTGTCAGATACTTTTTTCAATTCCCGCACGCGTACCTTTAAAAAGCTGTCCCGAAACCGCCCAATTTATATATAAAAATCTGAAGAGTAAATAAGAACCAAATACCATAAATAAGTATCACTTCAAACATTTATTCATCTGTAACTTCAAAGTATTCCTCGGGTAGAAAGTCCTCGTCGTGATTAGCTGATTCAGTTGTCGCATAAATTTTCGAATTGAAATTACTCGGCATTGATGTAGATGAGACAAATCCGTTGCAACAGATCCCGTTGCGCTTCCTATAGCTTAGAATGCGTAACAAAGCTTCCATCATGCCTTGCCCCATCCTGTGTCTTAGCTTCGTTTAATCAGATTCATTTGAGAGAAAGGTTTTTCGACGGCTGCATTACTGTAAGGCAACGCCAACACACATAAGGCGAAATGTCCCAGTTGTAGAAAGTCAAAAACTTCGCAAGCGTCCGTCTGATTTATTTATCCAAAACTGATCAACTTCGTTATCACTATATTGTGGCCAAGAGAGAGATTAAACTTATTCACATCCACTGCTGCTTCAGGTCTTCCAAATTTCCCTTGTACAGAGGTTAAAAGGACAACTTTGATAAATGTGGCTTCTGTACTCCAAGGACGACAGAAGGTGAGAGATCGGCTACAGATTCAAGATGCTCAACATTTGCCAGCAATCTCAAACGGAGTTCCTTTAGTAGTTCCAACAGATAATGACGACAGCGCTCTTTTATTTGGTCTGCCAAAGAGGGCTCAATTTTGGAGTTGTGTAGCAGCAAGTTGAATTCAATGCCAAAGTTGATCGCTGCTAAAGGTAAATGATTAAACCTGTTCTCTAGATCAAACGCTATTATTGCTCCCCACGACGAAGATGTGGTTGGTTTTACAATTCGCAGCATCACGTTTGGATACAACGTTAACAGTTCAGTCAGCCACTTTTCAGAACTTGCTTTGTCTGACTCGAATAATTTGTTCACTCTGTTCAGTTCCTGGAGTATTGGCTGTAAAAACATCAAGTTAAGTTTATTTTCCGGTGAGCTGAACATCTGATACAGTAGCTCAGCGGGTGTAGTCGCGCAGCTCGTCTTTGACTATCTGAAAATGAAGTTAACAAATTCGGTAATTGTAGTAAATATTCCTTCTGCTGTTACAGATTCAACTGATATTATTCCAAGAATTGTTGTGACAATAGATTTCTGTGAAGAACTGTAGTATCGTACCATGACACATAATTGTTTTTGTAAGCCAATGTCAGTGCTTTCATCAGTTATTAAGGAGTATGCCGTCTCCTTACCATTGTCTGACTGGACTAAGTCGGAGATTATTTATTCGTGCACGTTCTTGATTAGTAAAGATTTTGTTCGGTGGAGTGCTATGTCTTTACCGGAAATGTGCTTAACAATCTCTCCAATGTGATCTACTGTTGCAATACTGGAATGACAGGCCATATGCGCAGCAAATTTCAATTCAGCTACCTTATCGGATTTGTCGACAATTTTTACATCACAGCCGACATCATGTAAAGTTCGGGCATTTGAAAGTTGCGTTTATGTTTCGTTGTTTTAGCATGATTTACCAATCGCCACGATGGACATTAATCGTACATTTGCAGTAACGACATAATGCTTTGGTATTGTCATCAGGCACACTGCGTATCCAGTCCTTTGATGCGGCATCTCTTTCAAAAGTTTTGGTGTATTGTTTCTCGTACTGTGACCACTTACCCATATTATACTATAACTGAAAGTGATAATTAGCAAATAAAGAATGAACTACTGCGATTTCAATCGATTAAATTTAACAATATTATAACACCGATAAAGTGATAATAGAGCCTCCGCCCTTCAGGCTACAGTTACCAGCATATATATGCTATTGATATGTTAGCTTAATTGAAATATGGAATTAGAAGCGCGCTTCGTTCTTCCGGTTCCGGAATTAAAAGATTTGTTTAAGTATGTCAGATGACATCTATAGAGATACATCCAGAATAATGGATTCATTAAGATTTTTTTAGATATTATCGTCACTAGCGCCAATTTGAAATTGAATGCGGAGAATTTAATAGCAATTTCATGCAACCCAAATTACGGCGACACAAATTAGAAACCAGCACAAAAAACCCGCAACCAAACTTCGAAAGGGAACCAATTGGGCGAAAAGAAAACCGCGTATCTGGCAACTTTGGTAACCAGACTAATGGCAGCAAGGTACAGTGGGCAGCATTGCATAGGCTGGTAAAACGATAACCGGAGACACTGGGGTAGAGAAGAGTGTCTTAAATATGAGTTGTGGATCTGCTGGAAATATGTGGCCAAAACACAAACATACGCAGGATAAAACATGCGGCATGCCCAAATGAATATGCATTAATAAATGTATGGGAGTTCTGTCCAGCATGGCTGGATACGAGTACTGGGAATTACAGAGTTTATTGGTGAAGATCTTCCAGTAACTGTAGTTGTTGTTGTTGTAGTGATGGTGGTGGTAGTAGTAGTGGTGGTGGTGGTGGTAAAATCATTTAAGCGACTGTTGATCGTGGCGGAAAAGAACGAATTATGAAATATCTTGTTAGTTCGAAAAGTGAAAGAAACAACTAGAAACCATTTTTTTTTAAAATATTATGCTGTAGATTGTCAAACAGGTCTCATCACACTTTCAAAAAATAGTAACACGAAGTATACGATTAAGTAATCAAAATATGTATAAAATAAAAGACAAGATAACAAATATAAGATCCTTAAAATATACTTTCAAAATTTTTTATTTCCGTATTAATTCAAACATTATGGTGGCCCCTCATCATGCAGTTTGGTCTTGTTCCCAGCGTCAAATGTTTCGTTGTATGGAAATCCGAAAAGTCGATGGCATTTATTGTTCGAAAAAGAATAAGTTCAAAACATTTTATATGGCTGTAGTTTCTGCATTAATAAAACCTGAGGTTTTATCCGTTAAATAACTCGATTAAATGCAATGGAATGTTTCATCTCCATCTTGGTATCCATCTTTCGAACTTTACACAAAAAGATTTGCCTGAACTGTTCTATCGTACTAGCCTTATAATGATACTGATAAGAAAAAATATTTTTTAATCTTTTATGACCAAAAACACAAGTGACTTTTCTATAAATTTTAACGACGTTATGATGTCAGACATTATCAAGCTTCGGTTTAAACCTCCTTTGAAAGTAATACCTTTTCAAACTGTTATGTTAGGTAACAATAAAAAAAGTATTATTTTATTTTTCATTATATAAATGTGAAAGTAAATTGTATAATACTAGGTCAAGACTAAACTGAATAAGATGTAGCATATGACGTAGATCAAAATAGATGGAAAACTTTTAAAATCAATTACTAAAATAAAAAGGTGCAGTATAGGACGTACTTCAAAGGCATGAAAATAGATGAAAAGCTTTTAAAATTGATTAATCATAACGGTATACAAAACGGCCATTCTCTTTGCTAAAAAAAATGCATACATAAATAAATATCTCAGTCTGATATAATGACTTGCGAGAAGGTAGAACAGACAAAGCATTATGAAATAAGAAAGAAAGAAAACTAAAAATATTGCCCAGCAATAAACTCAAAGGTTGTTCGAGGTTTCACCGTGCTCTTCGTGTTCACTGCTGTCAGTGCAGTAGCATTACACCCACAGCCTAGTTCTCGAGACTCTCCTTCCACTGACAATAACGTCGAGAACGCTCTAAATGGAGGTTGTGAAACGGATTTTGGCATGACTGATAACTTTCGTAGTAAAGATAACGAGACGACGGCTTTAAATCATGAAAAAAAGTTACAATGTGTGTCATAGTTATTAACGAAACGTTTTAACAATTCTTTTGTGCCACACTAAAATTGATTGCAACTAATTTGTCTTTACTTAAAGATAGGCCATATTTCAGAAGCTGACGTGTAATGCATCTTTGAAATGATGGTGACAAATCGGTACCCATTATAATCATTTATAAATATGATTGTAGCATATGTGTCTTGTCATGAAATTTCCATTGTTGCTTAAAGAATATGTTCCATGGTACATGTTCTTTTGATGTAGCATGTTATAGTAGGAATTATCATCCGTTTCTCTAAGGTAATGGAAATGGGTTTCTTATTAACGTAACTGTGCTTATGTAAAATAAAAGAGTTTACAACCGTAAAAACGTATTTCTTCAAATATTTGCTAACTTTTAGCAAAATCGCAGTGACTACATATATAAAATATAGCGGATACTTTTAAAAACCAAACGTAAATCCATCATTATATTTGTAATTTAATAAAAAGGTATCGAAAGCCTACTCTCCTGTTGATTTGCTATCACTCGTACTGTCACATTCTCTTTGCTTATAAAATAACTTATATAAAGATTTTGAGTTATTCTGAAGTAAAATTGATGTCATGCTGATAAGTGCGATAGTTACCAATGGTCGTAGCTGCTGTACTACAAACAGTATGGACACGATTAGGTCAAACCAACAGCTGAAAACGTGAAAGTACATGTTCCTGAAAGTGCACTTGGAGAAAAAAGATAATTGAACCTAAAAATACACTCGGAGAGAATAAGATACATGTACCTATAAGTGCACTCTGAAAGAACAAAGTACATGTACTTAAGTACACTCGGAGAGAACAAGATTTTTGTACGCGTAAGTGCACTCTGAGAGAACAAGATACGTGTATCTATAAATGAACTCGGAGAGACCAAGATACATGTACTTAAGTACACTCGGATAGAACAAGACATGTACCTATAAGTACACTCAGAGAAAACAAGATGCATGTAAATAAGTACACTCGGAAAGAACAAGACATGTGTACCCATTAAGTACACTCAGAGAAAACAAGATGCATCTAATTAAGTACACTCGGAAAGAACAAGACATGTGTACCTATAAGTACACTCGGAGAAAACAAGATGCATGTACTTAAGTACACTCGGAAAGAACAAGATATGTACCTATAAATGCACAAGAAGAGAACAAGATTCATGTACATATAAGTTCATTTTGAGAGAAAAAAATACATGTGTCTATAAGTGCATTCAGAGAGAATTAAGTGCAAATATACGTGTACTCGGAGAAAACAAGATGCGTGTATATATATTGAAAAGAACAAGATAAATTAGATTCATGGGTATTAATAGAGACTCCATCCTCATTTAATGTCATGCGCAAAGTGCATCTTTATGCAGAGTACGATATTAAATGTGTTTTAAAATTACTTTACTGTATCTAATTAGCAGTTTAATAAATATGTTTTAAAAGAAGGTACACATAACAAGACAATATTACTTTTCCTTTGTTCTGGGAACTGAGCATTTTCTACGACTGGTATAAGTAATCATCCAAATTAGGTCTCCTTTACAAAGATGGGCTAATTTGTGTTTCTCAATTTATTATATGAGATATAACGTGGTATCGAAGGAAATATGCAATTATTTGGAGAGACTAAGAATTAAGTTTTGCCATGAGGATTGGGGACAGTGTCGTCTTATATTTAATTAATAAGTCTTTAATCCCTTCAAGCACACTGATGAACTATGCGATGTTTTTCCTGAGAGCTTGTTTATGCCAAACAAGATCAGACGAGAACAAAATTAATTATTAGAACAGTTTTCGTATAAATATAATGGGCAATTTTTATATAAAATCACTGTATGTGAAATTGTTTCCAGGGCAGGTTATATGACTTCAAGTCACCATTGTGTCGAAAAAGGCATAATTTATGGCAAATATATAGCTACAAATATAGGTAAGGTTAATAGAGTTCGTCATATGCATTGGGATGGAGATATCTCACCCGAAGATTTGATTTTGTAGTTAGAAACAAGGTTCTGTCGAGTTCCTGTCCATATTCTGATCTCAACGGTCTCTTATATATGTTTGCGATTGAATATCAGTGTACCAAACCAGTATTTATCAAAAACAAAAACAAACGAAAGCAAATCACGCAGAAAAGAATTACGTTTTTAAAGAAAACAAATCATTAAACTGCATATGATTATATACTAGCTTACGCAATTGATGGAACTTCAAAAGTTCTGCCCCCTTAACAGATAACTTAGAAATATTCTTATTTCATCAACCCTCTTTTGGCCAGGATGTGTCGTACTCAGCGCCAAATAGTCTCAACTGATATTTACTACAGTTCATACTAAAATATTAATGTTTTATTTGTCTTTGCAGTAATGTATCTGGAGAAAAGAAAACTCCATCATAACGTGTACATTTTATTTGGTTCCCCCATATGTTGCCTTTTTCAGTTCAAACAATGTATGATTCAATTATCATGGTCGGTTATTTATCGATGTTAAACATTTACCTAATTACTAACAACGTAAATAATGTCCTTATAATTCCAATTTATATTCCTTTCTGTGATTATATCAACAGATTTCAAACGCAAAGCATTCACTATTAGGTAGACCGAAGTTTTCTTTCATAAGCCTCTTCACTGCAACATAATACATAGACCGATATTATCTAGCAAAGAGTCGTCGATTGTTCTATATTATTACAGTGACGAGTGTTAGAACGGGTCATTATAGTGATATATATTTGTTACGTATATTTGATATAAGTCATTTGTATTTATTTTTATTTTTGTTTGTTTGTTAGATTTAAATTTGGAATTTTACGTTTTAAGATTCGTTCATAGAAGGGGGGGGGTGACCTGTACTTTACAGAGTAAACACCAGGTGTTGACCTCATTTCTGACCTGGCTTCAGAGTTGTAAACAATCTTTTAAAATGATTGGTTGGTTCCAAGGACATTGTGGAGTTTTATATAAACATCTTTCTAATTTTAATTGGGTCATACGGTATTTACGTGATTTCTTGAACGTAGGTTTGTTCTGAGAGATTCTAGAAGATCGTGACCCCTTTCTTGTTTACGTAAAAACAGGCATATAAACTATATTTTGGAGCGAGCTATTCAGTAGAAGTTGGGCTTTTAGAATATTAAGTTGTGTCTTTTTGAGTAATTATAAATTACGTTGTACTGGAAATTATGTCAATTCGTTTGGATCAAGAGCAATTATTTTGTTATTTATCTGGAAAAGAATTGTGCTCATATAAATTTTATTAACAAGAACTGACTTCATCAAGTGACATCGTCTTTCATATTGGATACTGCGCTGGGATTCTAACTTAGAATTATTTGGACATTTTATTACCAGGACTTTTGCAATTTCTCTAATGGATAATATTTTGAATTACTTTTGGATTAATTTTGTAATCGATTCCTAAAACCGTAAGTATTTTTTTTTGAAAATATTTATGCTTAATAAATTGTTTATTAAGTTTTACAAGCTTGTTATTTTCACTCTTTCTATGTTACTGTTTATTCGAGCCTAAGCCGGTAACATATTCTTATGATAGTTACTTTAATATAAATATTCGTTGATAATACTTAAACCAGATTATTCCTCTTGTCTAACATTACGCTCGCCTAGGGCACGTGGTGTTATAATATCAGTTGTTCTTGCTTCCTACGCATTTAGATCTCTCATAAGCAAAGTCGTGTCCAGTTTTTGTGACACCCCCCTCCCCCCTCTCGACATACAGCATGACCTTTAATATTAGTATCTGAAACACTGTCGAAGCAACCAATAATTGAATTACATGGAAACTATGAATTTAATTACATGGAAACTGGGAACCAAAAGTAGTCTACACCATTTACAGATGTACATGTATCAAAACGTCTTGAGCAGTATCACATTACGGTTCATGTCCATTCAGATTGCAGAAGCTTCATTCGCTTCAGAACAATTGGAATTATTACATTATATAAATCACAGTTTATGTGCAACTGAGATATATTGTTAAATTATTTATTGTTTTTTTTTTAAGATTTATATTTTGTCTGAATTAATTAGACGATCCACCTGGTTACAACAGTTATGATCCCAATCAAAACAAAGGGTGTTGATCATCGAGGGTGTGGTTCTCACTAAAAATGCTCATTGTGTTCTTACTGTGTTATTAAGCTGTAACCAAAATGAATGTTTCAAAAGTTTCGCAAGTGTTTGTTTGTTTTTTAACGGCACATCAGCACTTTTAGGCGTTTCAGCGCCATACAATAGGTTGTAGGTATACATGTTTAGAAGTAGTATAAGGTTTAATATGGACCAGCGATATCGAAAGTCAAGTAGTTCGATGTAAAATGGTAAGATGTTAGTAACAGTTCAATATGAAGCTTTCCAATCAACGGGAGATGTAAATGGTGTAAGTTGATGAAGACAGATGAAAAGATGTTCAAAAAGGGCGGTATTTACATTAGATAAAACTGCTCTTGGTGATGGCATACAAGTTAGAGTTTAAAATTAAGGTTGACTTCCTTCAGGAAATCTAAAATACAAGTGATATGTATAGTATCAAAAAGTTCCTTCATGTCTTGTACATTATAGAACTTGGCGCCAGGGGCTACTTTCGACGGTGGGAGAGATCGCCATGTCTCATTGGAAGCTACCGCCCGCCTCAAGCTGGGCAGCCCCAAGTCAATAAGGTGCTTCCCGCCATGGCCTGCCTGCTTCACTGGGTGCCTGGAGTTTAGAGAACCATCTCGACAAGCAGGCCAAAAAACTCTGCACCAAGCAAGATACAAAGAGGAAACAAGAAGACTCCAGCTCTTCGTTTCGCAAGCTGGAACATCAGAACCTTGTGCCCTGGATTCACCACTGACCTGCAGAAGATCAACGACGCACGGAAGACTGCAGTTATTGACAGAGAACTCTCCCGACTGAATGTCGACATTGCCTGTCTTCAAGAGACCCGACTGGCCGACAGCGGCACCATCAGGGAAGCCAACTACACCTTCTTCTGGCAAGGAAAACCATCAGACGAACCCAGGCAGCATGGTGTCGGCATCGCTGTAAAGAACACCCTCGTCGCCTTCATTGAGCCTCCATCATCAGGCACTGAGAGGATCCTTGCCCTCCGGCTATCAACATCCTCAGGCCCAGCCAACATCTTCAGCGGTGTATGCCCCAACCCTCTACTCAAACCCAGAAGAATAAGACCAGTTCTACGAGGCTCTGGATCAAGCAATATCAAACATCCCCAGTACCGAGGGCCTCTACCTACTAGGAGACTTCAATGCGCGAGTGGGAGCTAACTACGAGGCATGGCCCACCTGTCTCGGCCCGCACGGAAGAGGCAAAATCAACGAGAATGGCCAGCGACTGCTGGAGATGTGCTGCACTCACAGCTTATGTGTGACCAACACCTTCTTCAAATGCAAGGAGATCCACCAGGTATCATGGAGACACCCACGTTCCCGCCACTGGCACCAGCTAGATCTAGTCATCACCAGGCATGCGGAACTAGCCAGCGTCCTTCTCACCCGCAGCTACCACAGTGCCGACTGCGACACAGACCACTCCCTTGTGGCCAGCAAGGTGCGAATAATACCCAAGAAACTGCACCACGCCAAAAAGAATAGTCGCCCACGTATCAACACCTGCTGTGCAAGCAATCCAGAGAAGACACAGCAGTTCATCTGCAAACTTCACGAGGCTCTCACCAAAGAGACACCTGATGACACCATCGACTCCAAGTGGTCCCACCTCCGAGACGCTGTGTACAACTCAGCCATTACTGCCTATTGGAAGAAAGAGCACAAAACACAGACTGGTATGAGGCCAGCTGGGAAAAGATGGAACCCGTGACTGAGGCGAAGAGGAAAGCCCTCCTGGCTTACAAGGCTGTGTCAAGCCTTGGTACATTACAGGCCCTCAGGACTGCCAGGAAAAATGCCCAGCAGACCGCCCGTCACTGCGCTAACACCTACTGGCTGAACCACTGCACCAGTATACAGATAGCTGCCGCAATCGGGGATGCAAGGGGCATGTACGAGGGTATCAAGAAGGCAACAGGCCCACCCACCTCCAACATCGCCCCACTCAAGTCCAAGACTGGCGAAGTCATCAAACACCAAGGCAAACATCTGCAGCGCTGGGTTGAGCACTATCTTGAGCTGTATGCAACCCAAAACGTCGTCACGGACACCGCCCTAGACGCCATCCCAGACCTGCCAGTCTTGGAGGAACTAGACACACCACCCACCCTGGAAGAGCTTAGCAAAGCCATCGACTGCCTCGCTTGTGGGAAGGCCCCTGGGAGTGACGCCATTCCACCTGAAGTCCTAAAGATAGGGAAACCAGCACTAATCCAGCCTCTGCACGAACTCCTCTGCCTCTGCTGGGGACAAGGACACATCCCCCAGGACATGCGAGATGCAAACATTGTCACTCTATACAAGAACAAAGGAGACCGCAGTGACTGAAACAACTACCGGGGTATCTTTCTTCTCAGTATTGTTGGAAAGGCGTTCGCCCGTGTCGTCCTGGCGCGCTTGCAGACCCTAGCATCCCGAGTCAACCCCGAGTCCCAGTGTGGCTTCCGAGCAGGCAGGTCAACTGTAGACATGATCTTCTCACTACGACAGCTGCAGGAGAAGTGTCGTGAGCAGCAGATGCCCCTCTACATTGCCTTCATAGACCTGACCAAGGCATTTGACCTGGTCAGCCGGAGCGGACTCTTCAGGATCCTTAAGAAGATAGGCTGCCCCCCCCCCCCCCCACGACTGCTCGCTATCATAACATCGTTCCACGAGAACATGCACAGCACAGTGTGCTTCAACGGCGCAACATCAGAGGCCTTCCCAGTCAGCAGCGGAGTGAAGCAAGGCTGTGTCCTTGCGCCAACTCTCTTTGCCATCTTCTTTTCCATTCTCCTCCAGTACGCCTTCACGGACTGCAGCGAGGGTGTGTATATACACGCCAGGACTGACGGAAAGCTGTTTAACATCGCCCGTCTCCGTGCAAAGACTAAAGTTACAAAGGTTCTCATCCGTGAATTGCTCTTCGCCGACGATGCAGCCTTGGCATCACACACGGAAGATGGATTTCAGCAGCTAGTATGCCGCCTCTCCCACGCCTGCAAGGAGTTCGGACTGACCATCAGTCTGAAGAAGACGAATGTAATGGTGCAGGACGCAGACTCCTCTCCCACCATCTCCATTGATGGGTACAACCTGGAAGTTGTTGAGGACTACACATACCTTGGGTCCACCATCTCCAACTCGCTCTCCGTGATACTGATGTAAATGGCCGGATTGCCAAGGCATCAGCAGTTATGGCGAGACTGAACCAGAGGGTCTGGGACAATCACAACCTCACCGAGAAGACCAAACTGCGCGTCTACCAGGCATGCGTGCTCAGCACACTCCTTTACAGCAGCGAGGCATGGACCACCTATGCGAGTCACGTGAGGAAACTCAACAGCTTCCACCTGAGATGCTTGCGGCGCATTCTGCATATCCAGTGGCAGGACAAAGTTCCCAACACAGAGGTTCTGAAACGCACTAGCATGAACAGCATGTTCTCCATTCTCAGCGAGAGGCGCCTTCGCTGGCTAGGCCATGTTAGGAGAATGGATCCAGGCCGCATACCCAAGGACCTGCTGTACGGCGAGCTAGTAGAAGGTGCACGAACGACTGGAAGGCCACGTCTGCGATACAAAGATGTCTTCCAAAATTACATGAAGACAGCCAACATCAACATAAACAATTGGGAGAGCTGTGCTGACGACCGCTCCGCGTGTCGTCTTGCTGTCAGACAGGGCACTCAGAAAGCTGAGGAGATGAGAAACACAAACCTCGCTGTAAAGAGAGCCAGGAGGAAGGCGAACCAAAAACATCCTCAGCAAGCATCAGCATACACCTGCAGCAAGTGCAACAGAGACTATTACTCAAGGGTCGGACTCTTCAGCCACTCGCGAAGGTGCAGATAGGACACCAATCGAAAGCTACACCATCGTCTCTCGAAGACGGACGGATGCCGACGACTTCCTTCAGGAAATCTAAAATACAAGTGATATGTATAGTATCAAAAAGTTCCTTCATGTCATGTACATTATAGTACTTTTCACGCTTAGGTTGCAGGTCGGAGCACTCCGTTATATAAAGTGCTTAACAGTGAATGGTTCATTGCAAGTAACGCACTCTGGTGGATCTTCACCTTGTAGTATGTGGGAGTGGGTTATGTACGAATGACCAATTCTGATTCTTGCAATGACTACCTCCTCCCTACGGATGGTTCTGTAGACAGGAGTCCATTCTCCTAGGGATGGTTTGATGGCGTGATGTTGTTATTCACTGCATCATTCCACAATGCCTGCCACTTCGGTTTAAAATCAGTAAACTGTATTTTAAAATTAAATGGTTTCTGGGATAGAGCCATTGTAACAGCGCGATCTTCTTCATTATCTTTAATATCAATATGGCTAGGTAACCCAACAGTATACTATATTGTAGGCGGTACTAAGTTCAGTATGTTTGACGAGGAGATTGATTAATAATGTTTCTCCAGTTTTCTATTGTGTAGTGACTGAAGCACTTATAGTGAGTCACAGAAGACAATGCTGTTAAAAAAAATGTTTGTTGTTGATCACTAAAATTTTGTATAGTATACTTTGATGATGAACGTCTGGTGAAATGAATATTTTAAACTCATTTAATTATAATAAATTTCCTGATTTTGTAACCACTTTATAACGAGTCTTGCGATAAGCGATGAAAAATACGCCATGGATGTATTGTTCACTGTTGAAATCGGGCGGAATCTAAGTATGTGGGATTTAACAATGCTCTTGAACGTATGATGTGTATAAAAACTATTGTTATATAATAATAGATGAGCTCCAGTTTCCTTCGAATATATCCTAATATAAAGATTATACCCATTTGCAAAGTGAGTTCCTTGTTTTGTGTTCTGAAGTTTACACTTTCCTTGTTTATTTGAATTTTGGTAGTTATTCATCCAGTTAAGAATATCATTTTCTTATACTGTAATAATACGAATGAACAAAATATCACCAACACAAAAAAACAAAGAAATATGACAGGTGTTCAGCCTTGGAAAATATTTCTCTTTTCCACGGAACCATATAATTTTTTACATAAGAAGGAGCAGATCCTTTGGGTGGGAGAGTATTTTCAGACAAAGTCATTATTTTGATAGAAATGCAGAAAGATAAGCAGATGGATGGATGGATGGATGGACAGACAGACAGACACAGATTTTATATTCAATTAATTAGTCAATCATGCAATACTATTATAACATAATATATTAAACTTTAGATTTAAATACTGATTATGCCTGATACAGATGGATCATGATCTAGTATGGTGGAAAACATATAGATGTTCGTTGCATTGGTTCACACACGGAACAATTACTAAAGACAATAGTGAATTGCGTGGATTAATTTTCAATGCTAAGTTGACCGCGCTTACTCAATAACATTCTCTGCAAAAAAGCCGTTGTTTTCATAAAGTAGGCATCTTTGTTTGATAGTTAAAATTTCACACAGATTATATAAAAAGTAATGAAGTTACGTCAATCAATGCTGAGACGTGTTAACTAGCCAGGTGTTCAACTATTATGATGTCACGTGTCTTCTTATACCAATTTAAACAAACTTAGCTCAAAGTATCTTTTCTTTCGTTTTTATCGGGGGGAGGGGGTAACGCATGTCAAGACTTTGAAGATAGTAGATTGCCGAAGCAAATAAAGCAACATGTGTTGCAAAAGTACACACAGTACAGACAATCTTTTAGTGGAAATCGCACCAGTTCAATTCTGAATAAAAGTCTAGCGCCTTACCAATGAATAACGGGAGTTCTTAATTATCAATTATTTGTCAGCTGATATATTTATTCAAAATCTGCTTTTTTCAGCAAAGAAAAACACATGTTCTTCATAAAAACTAAACCTGTTTGCATACGTTCTTCAATAGTTCTTATGTGTTAACATTTTGGGTAGGTGTTGAGTGTTTAAGAAAATTTCGAAGATTAATCCGGAGACAACGATATAATAATTGTTGAATATTAAGATGCAAAACCAATGGTTTCATCAAAAAATAACTGAAACACTTTGGAAGAAAAGAGTAATGATGCATTCTTGATATATTTTTCAATTATTCAGAAAGTAGTGTCATAACTAGATGTCAAATGTAAAATTAATTCAACGAAGGCAACGCCTTGTTGACATTGGAAATGGATGCGAAAACAATTTTTTAAAAAACTAACCCAAACATTCTTTTGTGGTTAAAGATAGCTGAAAATGACTAAACTTTACGAAATATTAATCTATTATCTCTGATTTATCGGTATCGTTTAATTCATTATTTTGACGTCGGTATCTGGATCTAATTTCATTTCCGATATTTTAACACAACATAATTCATCTAGAAATTAAAACAGAAGAAAAAGCTGCCTGTGGGTTATTTGAAATGTAGCTAAATCCTGCTGTACATGTCTAGAGTCATTAAAGATATATTTATGAAAATTGTTATGACGTTTCGCTACTAAAACATCATCAACTCAATGCACGAGACATCCATACAGCGAAGACTTGTCCTGACTTTATAGCGACAACACACTGTATTATCTCAGATAGGACAGGGTCTACCTATATGGAGCACAGCCATAATTTGATGCGTGTATTTTCTAACTTTCCTTTTACATTATTGTAAACGGCTGCAGACGAGTACTACTTTCATAACTCTACCCATGTATATTGTATTCTTCATTGATGTAAATTGTATGTGGCAGTTTGCAAGTGCTTTCCGTTTGCATCATTATAAGCGGCTGCTTGAGCAGCAGAGAGGGTGAACAAACCTTTTTGCTAAAACGTTATTTTTTAAAACTAAAGCTTCGTGCAAAAAAATGATAAATACAAGGTCAATAACGCCAAATCGAATCCTCTAATTCACCTAGAGTTTCTTTAACTGGGTTAGCTTATTTTTGTTACTTTATCTTTTTTCATTTTTTCAGATTTGTTATGTTCTGTGTACCCATAGGACGTTTCATTGAAATCGTGATAACCCTCTCTACTGCTGTAATTAGATCATTATTATGTCAATAATGGCAGCCGAATCTTATATAGCTAGATTAACTCGAGAATGATTAGAAGCAAATGAGAACGTTTGATCAATCCGTGATTCTGTCAGACAAAACTTACAAGAACGTCAGGTTTTTCATGTTGATTATGCAAAACGTTTTCATAAATTTTTTAAGCCTGGTACTGAAATAACTAAACCTCTTCATCCTCAGCTTGAGAAAATAGCTGTAAAAATGAAGAAACATCAAGACTTTTACAAGATCATCTTAGTCGAATGCCTCAACCATCAAAACCTGTTGCTAAAGAGAAGAACAAAACCTGATGAAGAAATAGTGGAAGAATTACGTAATAAATTTACTGAAGATGCTTTAAAAGTAATGGATAAAACTGATCCAAATATATTTCAAACTCTTGTTGTTACACGCTATGAAATAACAAATAAATGTTGAAAGCAATATATGAAAAATATATTACCAATATATAACATTGGATTTACTTATTTTTTACAATATAAACTTTAAACTAAAACAGGTCAAATAGACACAAAAAGTCCATCGTATATAGGTTATATTGATGCGATAAGCGATCTTCATTGTCAATATGAAGAACAAAAACAGCAGAAAATGAAAGAACAACGGCAACGAAAGAAAAGACAAAAACATCAGAAAAAAACAATAGAAAGAAATCCATCCATTTCTTAAAAAATTAATTGATCAAATTAGACCTGGAACTTATGCAAAAATTAAAAATATGAATCATGATGAATTAGCTGAATATACCGCCAATAATTCTAATTATCCGTCTGAAATGTTATCAGATTATCATTGACTTTATGAGGATGATCATCATACGATTATTTTAGAATTCGTCATATTAAGGGTGGTATAAGTACGGGTGGATCCAATTTTATTACGTCATCTGCAGTTCCACTTTCTAAATCACCTACTAAACCACAATCTCAGCAAACCGAAAACTAGAACTTCCAGAACAAGTTAATCTCAAGAATAAATTTACGTCTAAAGGTTTTAACAGTATCAGGAATTCAAGACGCGGAGAACGGGCAAAAAAGTGCTGCACATTGATACTATGAAACAGAAAAATATGTTAAATGAAGATATATTGATTCTTGGAAGAGTAGAGATGATTGGGCTATAGACGTATACTCACTATTTACTAATAAACTTACCGAAGATCATGATATGCAGTTGGTGTTTTTTTCTTCACTTAAGCATGATGTAAGACTAAAACAGAAACGAGAAGAAATAATTTATTACCCAGAAGATCCTTCTAAATTTGCTGGATATGGTTTTTCTACTCAAGGAGGTAATCTTAATTTTTTGTTCTAACAATGTCCCTACTTATGTTAAACAAATAGAAATATTGATTGGCTGAAAACGTGCTGTAAATAATTCTCCAGAATTATTCATGAGGCAGCTGATATTTGTCAACGATTATTTGCAGGTGGCGACATGAATATTAATGTATATCGTTCTCTCATCCATGAAATTGCTGAAGACTATCACAGTGATTAAATAAATAAATAAATAAATAAATAAATAAATAAATAATAAATAAATAAATAAATAAATAAATAAATAAATAAATAAATAAATGAATGAATGAATGAATGAATGAATGAATGAATGAATGAATGAATGAATGAATGAATGAGTGAATGAATGAATGAATGAAATGATCACACACAATGCTCAACGTGGATCAATCACGGTCAGAGTGAAGACTTCACAAATAACAGTATATAAAGCGTTATACAGTGATGGACTCAGTAATGCTATAAAAGCTTGTTTTTTCTTAAATAATGAAGAACAGCTTCACAAGCAATAATAATTACATAACAATTATGAATGAAAGCTATTGATTTTGTTCGTGAAAATACTCATGGTGCTATTGGTAATCAAAGATAGACAAGACCGATTAATACGACTAAAACCTCAGCCACCGCAACCGGTCAAATTACCCTGCATTGAAGTAATGCCTGCAAATGTTAGTAAAGTAATAAATCAGGCTGAAAATCAGAAACAAGCAGAGTTGGCAGGTGAAGCAGACACAAATATATTAACAATTCTGATAGCAGGAAGTGGTCTTTGTGTTCGATGATGACATTTATAATAAAATGTTTAAAATATATCTGATCCAGCATTCGACATAGACGTGCCAGTCCTCAAAGATGAATCTGTGCCCGATTATCGGTATTATTCTTTATAACGCAAGACAAACAAATCAACGTGAACGTATCGAAGTTCAATTTCAGGATATAAGTAGATATATCTTGCCCACTAAAGCGTGTATTGAAGTAGAAGTTGAACTTGTAAACCCGGATGATGCAGCAATATAACGCTAATGTTATGGTAGGTTTTGTTCATAATGAAATTATGGCGTTGTTTGATAGCGCTACATATACGATTGATGGAAGAAATATTTAAATAATTAAAAACGACGTTGATGTTGCTACAACGATAATTGGCCGAGCAAGATATTCCGATGATTATTCAATATCAGCCGGTCTATCAATGATGTTTGCTAAAGATGCTTTCAACAATCCTGATAATAGAAACGTAACTATTGATAATGAATGACTCGCTGTAGGAACTGCAGAAACACTCTCAGTAATATCGATGAATGATGATTTCAAGTTAGTGTTCTTTACACGCCGATTAATGTTAAAATGTGGTAACAGAAGATTGTCGAGTGCAATTCCACTATGTCACGTCTTCGGATTTTGTTGAAATGTTAGTTAGGTTATTTTTGGAGAAAAACAGACAGTAGTGCTTGTACGAAAAGCTGATGATGATGCAATCTGGCGACCTGTAGGCGATGCTGGTAAAGAAATACTATCAAAACGTTCACTGTAGATGCCAATAATCAATCCAACGATTGCCGAAAAACATAAATTACTTGCTTTGATGGATCAAGGTGGTACATCAATAAATAATATCATGTTTAACAATAACTACAGATAGTGTTCAAGATAATGTTATAGGTTTATTTACGTGGCGTATCGCATCACAAGAAGGCATTTCTGCGCCACTTAATATATATGTATATTACTTGACCGTGCTGGTGGAAGAACGAGGGTCATTGATATCCCAGCAGAAAACTTGTAATAAAATCGCTGATTGTATTGTATTGTCATTTATTCATGTTAAGGAAAATATTGACGTCTGGTCAGGTAACAAAATTACAGAAAAAGCTTGAAAGTAAATTCGGAACTAAACAAACATGAAAGAAAGATCAAATTTATAGTGGTGGCCCAAACAAATTATAATTAATTAAGACTCAACTTAAAGATTTTAATATTACTTTAGAACCAAATATGAAGAGTTCACCTCCATCTTTCTTCGAGTTCCAGTAAAGACTCAATAAAGACAGGTGGTATATTTCCACTTCTTGCAGCTATACCTGCATTAATAGCTGTTGTAGCACCAGCTTTGCAATAGCAGCTGCACTGGTCGGACCGCTACCAGAATGGCATTAAAGAAAGCAAATGGACAATTATTATTACAAAAAGAGGTACGGGTCTAAGACTACCAGGAACTCCACATTCGTGGTACGGATACTACGAATGTCTAATTCAGACTTGCATAATTGTATTGTAAATATAAAAATATTTAGTAGTTTGAGTATAACCTATCCCACTTATTCTTTTGTTTGCATCCATGGTATTTACACAAACATTTTATAAAACATGCTGACCTGTTTTCTGAGATCAAACTGAAAGAACCTGCCTCGAATTTGTAAGCTCCCTTCCATACAAACAGGATCTGATGTCAATACACGTTAATCGTATAAAAGTCGTATTCAGTTTGTGCAGTGAAGTGTCAAGTAGAAACAAGATGGTTAAATGCGCTGATCTAAATTATGTCAATAATAGCAGTTCTTGACAGGTGATAGTTCATTTCATATTTAAAAAAGAACCTAACAGGAGATCTGCACGGGAGGTAAAATTAATGTGAAGAATGTGCCAGAGACATTTCGTGCTTGAATGTTTCTCAAAAGACCCGAGATCATCGCCATTGTCAGAATTTGACGAGTCCTGTTCATCTTTGTCACACGAATCTATCATGTAAGGTTGGATGTTATTGGAATATTCTACTTTGGGAATGTCAAACACATCACTGCCATTACTGATAGTTGCCATAATTTAAATATTCAAACACACAAACTCATAGAACGCATGTCTGCATTATCAACGGTATATAGAGAACTCGCCCCATGGAGAACTCGCCTGGGAGAACTCGCCTCAACGTATCTGGAGAAGTCGCTCAGGAGTGGTTGAAGAAGTCACCACAAATGGCTGGAGAAGTCACCGCAAAGCTTGTCATCGATTAAACCTATTTGTTATTTATCTTTGAATTAAATTATTTAAAAGATAGAAATGCGTAACTTAGAACTATATAGTTAGCAACAAAGTTGTCGATCAGATCTCAATTATATTAATGACATTTTCGTTCAAGAAGTATTTAAACACAGTTTCTTTTCACCGTCATAGAAACCCATTTCTCAATTATTACACAATAACAAGAAAAAAGAATATGAAGAACCAGGCGATTTCACATTTATAGTGCCTAAATTTAACGATGAAGAACTAACAAAGTTTTATTAATGAATATTATCCACACAGCATTGAGTCATGGAGAACGCAGCCTCACCACCATATATTATCAGGTACAATAATGATCCATAATTTGTCGGCAGTCATATTTCACCTGAAATTGTAAATATAACATCAACTATCGCATTCTCGTATGTGATGTAATTGATGGTAGCTATCAAGTAGATCTTGAAGAATCTACACAGGCCCAACAAGGATATATTCTATATACATTTACGCTTCAATTACTTCTTGGATTGTCGAGTGTACAAGAATTCATACATCCGATTTAACTACAATGTCATAATCCGCTATGATCAAGGATACATTTCAAACTTACTAACGAGGCTGGACACCGTCGTGATGTTTTACCAATAAATCTCTTACCTATTTTGAACGATTGTACAAGTAATCAAAGGGATATTATAGAATGTATCAACACGTGATAGATTTTATACACAACAACGTTGTACTTGAAAATGCCATCATAAAAATATTTACACTGCCCTCAGTCGGGGAAGAACAATTTAATGTTAATATAATTATTGACGAAACCAGCAATGAAGATTTTCGTTGACACATGAACAGTTAAATGAACTGCGGCGAGAACATATTTATATGATTTCATGTGATTCTCTAATTGATTCTGATGATTTTCGATACATCATGGCAGAACACAATCTGAAATTATGTTTTTTTCTTCAATTTGGGGATAAGTTTCAGCTGACTTATAAGTAGTGAATTGTTTAAGGTTTGACCCTAGCAAAATGTACAAATAATTTTTTCAGGATCAAGTTGAATTTTGAAACCGTCATGTTTTAATTATTTAATATTTAATGCATTACACGGCACAGCCACCATGTAAACCCCTAAATTGCCAAACGACATTTTAGCAGGTTCAGAGGGTACATATATTTACACAATACAAACCCCATGTGAAATCCTAGATTGTGAAATGAAAGTCTAGCATGTTCAAAGGATATATATATATATACTTATCCCAGAGGGGTATTCTCTGAGTTCCACTGATTCTGCCAACCCTCCCCAATAATCAACCTCGGGATAGTGCAAAAGATCACCCACCACGTGGTGACATGGTGGGAGTGTATATTTTGTCTGTTGAAATTCAGGCTTGGGGTTAACCACCAATTTTACAATATAAAATCGCGAAGTATCACACCATCGACAGAATGCCAGGCATGTGTTTTGAACTCCAAACTTCGCGTATATGAGTTCTGCGCTTTAGCAATGTACTAAGGACGCCTTATGTATAACAAATAGTTCAAAACGTATCCACGCAATAGGTGTGGCTTATTCGCTGTTGTTTGTCTGAATTATTACGGCTGACAAAATCTAGATTAAGCAAAAGAAACTGACGAATTTATAACAATAAAGATTATGTATCGTACGAAAACAACCTAAAAAAAATTGTTTATCAATCAAGTTATAAAATGCAAGCTCTATCTAAACAGTAGTTATATCCCTTGACTCAGTCAAGGATTATATCAGGATGCCGTCAATGGACTTAATCTAATGACTGTTAATGACAATAAATTTTTCTATCTTACAAAAGAGCTATGCTTCGGAAGTAAGACACTTTTGTTTGCATTTCTTTAAAGCATGTTGGTTCAAGCAATTATCTTGATTTGAATTAGATCAATATATTAATTTGATGATTACTTTTCCTGAATCCAGAGTCGAGTAAAAGTATTTCAAAAGTGTTGTTGCTGTTGTTCTTCATTTAACAATGTATTATTCTTCAAATGTCAATATATCATGCATAAAGATATAAAGAGTCTAATTATATACTTCGATTCTTTCAAAACTATCTAAGTCACTGAGATAGTCAAAGAGTAAGAAAGGAGCACTTGTGTCGACCAATAATTTTATCACGTTCTCTTATGAACATTCTTTTTAAAAATGTCTGTTGGAATATTTCTACCTGAGTGAATCCTGATTTCGCTGTTTTGAGAACAATATCCATTTTGATCTGGTGAAGATTTCAGTATGTAGGAATATGTGTCTTAAACCAAAAAATAACTAGATAACTATATCAATAAACAAAAAGACTATATATATGACTGAGAGTAAGTGCTAAATGAATTCTGCTTCTGTAAATCTTTAACTGACATCTATGAAGTGAAATCAATCTATACGTTTATCCCCTCTTGTCCATATATATATATATATATATATATATATATATATATATATATATATATATATATATATATATATATATATATATATATATATGTGTGTGTGTGTGTGTGTATATATATAGAAAGAAAGAAAGGCATGTGTTTATAACGTTTAACTGATTATTTTCATGGTCAATTGAGTTTAAAACACTGTTAAAGAGGTTATTAAAAAAAATAATTTCATTCAAACATAACAAAGGTCAATACATACACATATATATATTATATATATATATATATATATATATATATATATATATATATATATATATATATATATATATATATATATATATATATATATAATTTGCAGTGTCGTGTTAGGTCTCGGTAACACTCACCGCTGGAAAGAAAAGTTGATCCTTTACTATGATTACTAATCAAATTTAACTATCAGTTAATTTAGCAGAAATAAATCGCGTATTTAGCGAGGAAAACTGAATCAAATCAATATGACAGCCAAAAAATAAGAAAAACAAGAAAAGTTATTTTGACTTTCAAAACACCGTAAAGGAAGAATGTAGTCTCTGACCAAGGAACATTCATTGCCACATTACAACAACATTTACGTCCGAATGCTCCCTGCAGTTGATGCACTCTTTGAAAATAGTTCAGGGAAGAGAGGTGAGCCACTGAGAGTACTATGGTACCAGACGTTATGTATGTTACAGCCATTTTATTTTAGGTTTTTAATTTAGGTTATTTTGTTTGTTGGTTGACATTTAAATGTCAACATGTTTACATTACTCACTTTGCTTTTCATTTCAATTACTTTTAGTATAAAAAAAAAACCTTGTTCTTTTGACAGACCGATAATGTAGATTGATGTAGACCTTTGCCTATCCAGTCATTGATTTTTTTGAACGATCATAAATTAAAATCGTTACATTCACACATATATTAAAAAAAGAAGCCAAATCAAAAGTCACTAAGTAATTTTTGTATTTTTATATGGTCTAATACTACTTGAATGTTTCACGTGTATTGTTTATATGCTACTTAGTTCTCATACAAAAGCCTTTTTGAGTCTACATCACTTTTGAGTGCTGTTATCATCAATGAGAATTAAACTAATAGGTTAATATAATTAGCAAACATATAAACTCTTCAAATAACAACAACAACACCTTGTAAATAATGCAAGCATTGCGATCTAGTATGGCAGATTGGAGTCACATCCATCTTCCTGATACGAGACGTAAAGTATGGACAGGCATCAATATTTTTGGAAAGGGATTTTCTAAATGTTGTCGATGCTAAAATATCCCAATACGTATTAGAGACCAGAGTGTGTGATGCTATATAATATAGCTTTCAAAGATCCTCTAATCATAGATTGGCAATTTAAATCAAGTGATCAGCTTCATTTTTTAATCAAAAGATAAATAGAAAAGCTTTGTATTTAGTAACTTGATTTACCAATACATACATTGATATTTAAACAAAAATACCGGACTAATCATGCCGAACGTTCATATGTCAGTAATCAACAGTTTATATACAACAGGTATAGTCTCTATGATTTGAGGATTAACTTTAGTCCAGCATTTCAAAATAGGGTAATATATATTGTTGCAGATACAGATCACAGTGAGATATTAAGTTGTGACAGAATCAGCTTAACTGGGAAAATAGGATGGTAGCAGCTGGATAAATATTATCTAACTGGCATTCAACGCCGGAGTTCCGATGCGTCACAGCTGGCAAGTTGGTATAGACGTTTTTGTAAAGGAAACACGAAATTTGTTGCTTGAATGTGTAACATCATTACAACACACTTTTAATGGATCCAACAACATAAATCTGCAACAGTTTGATACAATCTGTAAAAACCTTAAAATGTCCACTATGCGCATGAATTGCATTAGTAGAAAATACAATGATTGATGATGGACCTGAAGAACATTCAAGTTATTTCGAGTTATTGGGTACCTAACAGCTGATGTGCTAATACATTGCAAATATCATTAAAACTATGTAGCAGGTACCCTTGAAAACTGGAAGCGGGGGGGGGGGGGGGGGGGGAGGGGGAAATATCAGCTAATGAAATAAACTCAGTGGTAATAAGTGATGAAAAAAAAAAAAGCATAGTATATGCTTATCATGTAAGTCATTGATGCCTTTTCAGACGAAGTAACAGCAACATTCAATCCGAATATCGGGTCTTATGTGATATAGTATTTGCTCAAATTCAAAACTGATTAAGTGTTTTTTTTCGGTGTGTTTCAAGTGTTCAAGCCACTGTTAACTAGATTTTTTTATAAATAATTTTATTCAAAGAAGGACTTAACAAAAGTGAAAACAGAACGATTCGATTTAAGTTATAGTAGAAAATGCTGGCTGTTATATTGTCATTACGAAAGAATATGGTGATGAACACGGGTGGCATTGTTTGTTAAAAAATTAACTTGAAAAAGAAATCAGCTGATAGATATAGAGAAGGTCTGAACAGCGCTGTACATGCAGACGTGGTAAAGAAGCCATGGAAAACTGCTGTACATACTGACGTTGTAAAGAAGGCATAGACACTGCAGTACATATAGAAATGGTAAAAAAGGCATAGACGGTGCGCAACATACCGACGTGATAATCAAGGTCTGGACACTGCTGTATTTACAAACGTGGTAAAGAATGTGATTGCAGAATTTGTTGTTGTTGTTGTTGTTGTTGTAGCGTTTAATGTCATTTGTTTCAGCACAATATATGCTATGCATGGCGGACAATATAACTGGCGGGGGAAGAACCTTGGAAGACCCCAGAAAGAACCATCGACCCACGAGAATCTACTGGCAGGCTTTCTCACGTACCCACGTTAGCCGAGCCTGAGACTCGGACCCATGCAGACAGAGGTGAGATGACAGTTATCCACTCAGCCATTCGGGGCCCCCAGCATCTGTTAAATAGTCTTCAACAATGTATCGTAAGACAGACAATAAATAAAAGAAGTGATTCTTGATAAAACTAGGTAAACAGAAATGTTTAATATGGTGACATTATTTTAATCACAACTTTGAAGTCAATGGTTGCAAAAGGTAACCTAATTTACGTTTGTATAAGGTCATTATTTTCTTTGATACTTTTTGTCGCCGTCCCTAGACTTCTAAAAAGAAACTTTAAACAACAAGCCAGCTAATATCAAAACAAACAAAACGACACGATCAACCAAGAAATAAAGAATCCGTTCGGTTAGTTATTACACTGCAATGGTGTCAGGCGACTACCTTTTATTTGGATAGCTCGACTGAATAGCTGATAATATGTTCTTGCCTTGTCAGACTTTATCAAGGAAAGACACTGTGCTAGATGTTACACTTCTACTTAGATCAGGACCTTCTCATTCTCCAACATTACATTATATCGAATGGTATTAGTTTCTTCTCTCTGGGTCTGTATAATTCAAGTTGTGATTACCTCTATCATCACTGAGTAGTAACAGTAAAGCAATTAAAACACACATATATGTGTGTGTGTGTGTGTGTGTGTGTGTGTGTGTGTGTGTGTGATTCACACCTTCAGGACTTGTGTCTTTTAACCATCTACGTTAGAACTTGGTCAATGTAACACCAAATTTTAAATGTTGCATCTGATTTTGGTGTTCAATTTAATACATTCAGAACTCTAGTAGCTTCGTCATGTACATTAGCCAAGAAGTTCCATCGATGCATTATATTGATTCTGTATTCATTCCCTTTCCTGTTCATTCTGCCAATAGTTAATGTCGTCCTTATTTCGTTTCACACAGTTATGTCATTTCTATGTTGCATTTTGAACATGTGGTAGTATCCATGATTTATATCTGACGTCAACGAATGTTTCAGAAATTTATTTTACCAATCCAATTTAAAATATAACTTGGACTTCTGGCTATTTGTTGGTTACCATAGTATTTCCAGTGGACTGAAACAGAAAGCATATTATGCACTAATATTATAGTCGAATGACTAGACAGTCCACGATGGGGCCCCGAGTGGTCTAAAGCGCAGTCCGTTACGGATCACTGCCATCTCACCTCTGTCTGCGTGGGTTCGAGTCTACGATTCGGCTAATATAGTTATGTGAGAAAGCTTGCCAGTAGCTTCTTGTGGGTCGGTGGTTCTTTCCGGGAGTTTTCCGGATTCTTCCTCCACTATTAATACTGGCCGCCATGCATAACCTATATTGTGCCTAAAAATGGTGTTAAACCTTAGAAAACAAAAACAAACAAAAAACAGACAGTCCACGTCTTCTGAATGAGATAACGTTTATGGAGGTTCTGAAACCTACTTATACTTTACCAAGACCAAAATGAATAACATCCTAACGATGGTCTAGTAGCAATTATTCTTTGATATAGTCGTTACCCCACAAATGGTAATTGCAATTAGTACCAATTCCTGCATCAGGTTGGAAATAACCATTAAAGATGAAAACGGAAAAGAAACCGTTGTTTAATACATGGACGATTAATTAAATAGGAAAGAGTCCATAGGTGATCCGACTTATTTAATTTCATATGTGTGTAGAAACCGGCTGTAAAGAACGAACATGGTAACACTCTTAAGAACCAATTAGAGAAAAAGATTATAGATGCACAAAATTTGTTTATACAGACATTTTGTACTTTATCCAATAGTATGCAAACCCTGTGGAACAAAGAAGGGGGAAAATATAAAATATCCAGCAATGCTCGCAACCACTTTAACATGATGATATTAAGATATCTTTGAAAGAACATTAAGCTTTGCGGTCTTAACTGGAACGGTTACAAAACAATGAAATCAACCACAATAATTTAGATATAACACAATGAAAAAGATATAAAAAAACGATATAGATATTACAATGATTTGTATACAACACAACGATGAATATATAATACAGCTATGAAGATATTAATACAACTTTGAAGATATAACACATTGATCAAGTTAACACAATGATGAAGATATAACACAACAAAGAAAATATAACATATTGATGACGATAACTCATTGATGAAGATAACACCATCATAAATAAATATTAAGATTGAGCAACGAAATAATTGCTGTCAATAATAGCCTTTCAAAGTTGCAAAAGAAGAATGATTTAACAGCGAAAGCCAAAATGTTAGTGAACAACAACAAAACAAAAATCAGAACGGACGTGAATATCAGCATACTTACAACTGAAAACGAATTACTATTTATATGTCGCTTATATAAATGACAAAATCAAAACGCCGTACTATTTATATGTCGCTTATATAAATGACGAAATTAAAACGATAGCCTTTTAAGAGTCTACAACAAGTTAGATACTGACGTTGAACGATTTAAAACAGATAAATAAATAATCTATTGATCGAAAACTCGTTACTACAACAGTGTGGTACATTGTAGTATTAAGAAGATAGAAAACATTATGAAATACATAACAAATGATTTAACTGATTGAGAACAAAGATAGTACGAACCAACTAAATAAAATATTTCGGAAACAAATAGAAAGATTTTGTTACTCACTTATTGAAAATGGTAAATAATTCATTTTGTTTCTTCTCATGCTGATGTTAATTTGGTGGGAGAAAACGTACGACGTGCAAGCTTTGTGATTTTAACAGACTTCTGATAAGCGGATACAATTCGAACACTAATTAAGTTTCCTTGCAACGGTTAATTAATAGTTTATTTAAGGTTTTGCTTGTTACTTTGGCAAAAATGGCAACGGATGGAAAATACATACCTCCTCAAAAACGATTACAATAATTCAAGTTATTATTCACCCTCATAGCAAACCGTAACGCTACTGCCAAGCCATAATACGCTGAATAGGGACCCATTTCATGATGTTGTCGTCTGAGTGGTAAACAATTTCAGGGAAACGTTTCCTAAAGACATGTCCATCTCTCATAGTTGTAATGCTCACTTCAAGCTGAATAATTGCAACTTTCATACCTTTGAAAACTATGTGCTTTCCAGCGTTCGTGAGATCAAACAAACAAAATACAAAATATCATGAATGATCAAGAGAGGCATTTTGGATTGGGAGTGAGTAATGTACTAAACACAGTTGCAGTGTACACAATTAAATTTTGAACTCAACTACAGTTCCAGTTACTGACAAATCATTATTCATTGTTTTTCCTCTGGACTTTGCTTTTATAACTTTGCTTTTACAGTTATATTGACGACATCCTCTCGTCCGAATGATAGAAGGTGGAAGCACAGATTACAAATTGGAACATTATTGCCTCCATTATACGACTACTTCACTAACGTTGCCTCCATGATGGTACTACTACTTCAGATACTCAAATCGTTAACGACAAGAAGTGAATTAGTGATGTTGCAGCTAATACAGTTCTGATAAATATCATACGAGATTTAGTACGAAAGCCTTTAAGGGAATTTAATACTGTTTAAGAAACACAGAGAAACTTAAGTTTTCCATTACAGCGATTGAAAAACAAAAGTAATGAATTGAAAAGGTTGAAAAACAACATCCTTCAGCGAAACGAAGAAGTCCAACAAACAAAATTTAAAAAAAAAAGAAAGCTATGTAATGTTCAGCGCAAATAATTAAGATGCTAATCACCGCTGCGTCCAATTTGATATGAGAAGAGCACATGAAATGGACTGCACAATATATATCATAAAGCAGTAAGTGCTTAAAACATCGCAAGCACATGGATGTTAACAGAAAAGATCATGTAGTTAGTACACACACAATACATATCTGCTTCAAGTCCGATGTGAAGGTAAACATTTAAGACAACCATATTAAATCTAAACTGTTTTGAAAGATGTTTGTTTTGATAAATGAATTTATTTATTTTGAAATTTAGAATGGTGGCATATTTAGTGACCATAAATGTATAAAAAACATGTGAACCTTTTGGTTTTGAAATCACCGCAAACCTTGAAGGATAACTAAAGGTAAAATACGTTTTAAAACTTGATCCACCTGAATAAATTATAAAGATGTCCAAAGAATGTATGGACTAAATGATGATGGGCATTGTATTTGCAACTAAAAGAAATAACATAGAGAATGAAATGTTACCTGTAAGTTATTTGTTAAATTTCTAAATATCTTCTACATGAACCAAGACAAAAATATTCCATCTTTAGGGAAAGATTTAGTTTCCGTATATGATTTACCACAGTGATAAAACTTTTCAACACAGTAAAATATCAGAAATTAAGTAACAACCAAATTCAGATAGGGTAGAATGTCTGTATTAAATCCAAATCAGCAAGAAGATGAATGCTGATACATGTTTTACGACAGTGAGACAAACCGGCTTCGACACCACCACATAACCTTTATGTAATATATAAAGGATGTATGTTAAATAACATCATATCATGATTATCAGCAAGTTTTGGAAATAAAACATTTGTACAAGAAGCGCTAAATTTATTCACGCAATAACAACACTATTGTTTGTACTGTTTTGTCATCACCTCTCGACACATGGTAACGGGGGCCATGAGTGGCCGACTGGTATAAAGCGTTCACTGTCACTTCTCACCTCTGTCTGCGTGGGTTCGAGTTTCGTGCTCAGCCAATATGGGTATGTGAGAAAGCTTGCCGGTAGCTTCTCGTGGGTCAGTGGTTCTTTCTGGGGGTTTCCCAGGTTCTTCCTCCACCATAAGTACTGGCCGCCATGTAAATAAAGCCTATATTGTGCTGAAAAATGGCGTTAAACCATATAACCACAACAACAGACGTGGTGCATAGCAAGACTTAAAACAGGAAATAGATCTTTAGAGGCGAAAAAGTTATCAAGATAAATTCCCATGACACATTCAACAAATTATTAGAATTACTCGGGGTACTAATAATTTTTCTGTGATAGATGATTGTGCCGACTTGAAGGATGCAATAAATGAGCAACAAACCTAACAATGTTAGTACTTAGTTGTATACATTACGTAATATATGCGTATGTGCAGAAATATGATTGTTATAAACCACCTGCGTGCGAATGCTAAGTGTTATAGATAAACAGTCGACAGTGTTTGAGAAAGACAATGCAATGTTGTGCACGTGCTTTTAAGAGTAAAGAACGTTTAAATATTGAAAGAAAACGAAGCATAAGAAAACAAAATCTATTATTGAAATTGCAATATTTTAATTGATTACAAGATTGTATAGTAAGTCCATGTAAATTATTCTCTAAATATCTCCTGTTGTCCTAAAACGACAAGGCTATCGTGTTGTTTTGCAATTTAGTTAAAACTAGAATCAGTCTTGTTAAATTTGAGATAATTATTTTATCCCGCATATCCTTTTCCATTCTAGCCCATGTTTTACTCATTGTCAGTCCTTAAAGATTATAGCTTAATCGCTACACGGTGTGCCTTTCAAAGACTTGGAACTTTCTGGTTCATCTGAGGAATTCCAAAATATCTTATCTTTCTTGTATCTTCTTGTGTCGTAAAAATGTGTGTTATCCTAGATGCAATTGTAAGAGATCTTTTTGTCTCGATATTAATACATACAAAATATGTATGTCATTAAGAGCATTATGTTTTGCCATATACAATCTAAAGCTTGTTGTAGTAAAAGAACTCCAACATTGTAAATCATCAATGAATGCGCTTGGGAAGTTTGAATGTTTTGTTTTATAACTGAAAACACCAAATCTTTGTTCTTCCCGTTGCGAAACGTTGCTTTAATCATAACATGTTATTCGATTCACTGTAAGATTACAAATACGGTTCATGATCAAATAACGGGACTCGGTGTATTTTGAAGGTTTCGAACCAAACCTAACTCAGCGAATAAATGTTTACATAGGTATTGGCATATAATTTGACAGCAGTACTAAAGCAACGATGTTGATATCGCAAAGTAATGTTTTTATATTTTTATAGAGTGGGAAAAGTATGGTCCAATATTATTGTTCAAAGAGAAACATACAAGAGAACAGAACATTAATGTACTTACCACTACCATCAAAATTGACATTCTTCCTTTTCTTAGTTTTAGAAAAAGAGAATATTTAGGGATAATTTGCAATGATGGCTACATTGAAATATGCTGGTCTTTTATTCTTCACAGTGGGTCAAGCAAAAGCATTATAGAACTGGAAATATGAAACAGGAAATAAACCTATATTGTCTTTTTCAATTGCTTTTGTACTACAGTGTAAAATCTCCCTCTTAGTAAGAGGTGTAGTTGATTGGATTTAGCTACGTTATCAAGTGAATGACCTCACTCGATGTTATGACCCTGTGTTTGTGGAAAGATAGAATATTAACAGAGAACTGGGCAAGATTATTGGGAAGAAATAATGCAATCCGAGCCCTCTTAGACAAGAAAAATAACAAATTTAATCAAACAAATTAATAGTGGCAGTTTCAATTCAACTTACTTTATATCAACAGCATTTAATAGAATTGTCTAATTTTGATATATTTCATCATTAAAACGAGTGGTGAAAAAAGCGCAATGTCCACGGCTGATTGAATCACATATCATATTTCCTCGAGTCTTTCTATTCCGACTGCCTGATTCGTCTTGCACTTCCTAGTCCTTTACTCTTAACTCGTCACTTCCTCTTTCGCTGATGTCACTCGTCATTTCCCTTTTTAAAACTCATTCACTTACATTACTCAGAATACACTAGCTATCTACGCACTGCATAAACCTGACTTACTAATGTAGTTCTTACCCTCGCTTCACAGCGACAGGTCATAAATGACCTCGTGAGCTCTCTATCAAACATTTACCGTATGATACTACATGTTATATTATTATTGCATAAACTTCACATATCCTTAACCTACAAGATTATTAAAACATTACAAAAGCAAATATAAAAGGTAATTTTTGTTAACTCACAATAATCAGTATCGTCCTAACAGACAGGGAAATTATTCCATATTGACCTCATATAACCGTATGAAATCCTACACATGTGATCATTTGGACCACATGCAATAGATTCTACCAATGAACTAAGAGCTGCAAAATTTAAAGGATAAATTGCATAACAACTCTAGCATCGACACATTTCCATGAATTTGAATAAGATCAATCGCATAACAACTCTAGGATCAACACATGTCCATGCAATTGATTAAATGTTACATAATATGAAACCTAGTCACATCAAACAAATTTGCATAAAACAAACAATTAAAACATAGAATGTTACATGAAATTAAAATTGAGTACTTTACTTTGCTGTTAATTTTAGAGCTTGTGCTTCCCAGCTCTTAAACGTGTTTCTCACACAAGACAGACACCTGATCCCTTTCTTGTTTAACGAGGAAAGCATCATTCTTTTTTCTATGCTTGCTCGGAATCAAACTTCGATCTCATAAAATTTCGGACTAAAGAATTTCGATCAAGGTTGTCACTTTAAATTTACATTACTTCCAAGTGTACATATTAATTTTACTCAGGTCAATCATAAACAACGGTTTCCATTTTTTTAAATCCTAAGACAATCATTTCTTTGGTCAGTTACAATCTCTGAATTACATTACATACCTCTTCCTGTACAAAAATGACTATTTGACATGGATCGGAAGTTCATCTCTCTCTCTCTCTCTCTCTCTCTCTCTCTCTCTCTCTCTCTCTCTCTCTCTCTCTCTCTCTCTCTCTCTCTCTCTCAAGTTTAAACACTGACATGAGAGAATAAGGACTAAAGGTCGGAATAACCCTTCACAAAGACTCCCCTGGTCAAAGTGATGCAATCTTAATGCTTATTGCATTCAACTTTAAGATTCAATGTTTATTCAAATTCGACACTTTACATAAAGTTTGAGGAATCTATAACTTTTTGCCGTATCTCTAAGTAATTAATTGACTTAGATGATATACATCGACTAAAACAGTAACTGGAACAATGTTTGAATTTCTTTCAATAGCTTCAAACCTTATCAAGAGCCAAATATTGCATAGGTATTTGATAGTCTTAACGGACGAAATAAAAGATACAAGTTTTTCAATTATCACGTTTTTGTTGAAGAGATTATCATGAAAGAATGTACGCTCTGTGCCATACATCAGGTATAAAATTAGCATTTCATGTTTCTTCCATATATATAAAATATAATATATATATATATATATATATATATATATATATATATATATATATATATATATATATATAATATTTTCTGCGATATTTGTATCCTTGCACAGCTTCACCATTGACCTTCTTTTCAATTTTTGATCAAGCCTCTCCGCTTTCTCTTGTCTGTCAATTCCCAGAAAAATTATCTCTGAGGATTTGGTGTTCATGACCGTCTGTCCCTTTCTTACGGAAAATGGGAAGGGTTGTGGTTACCATTGTTATTACGTCAAATCAGCCTTGAAGTTGGTTAGATCACTTCAATTACAGACCCATAATTTTAAGGTTATACTTCAAAAATAATTCAAGCTTTGTTAATACAGACGCTACCCCTGAGAGGAATGGCTTTTACCGGTTGTTAAGCAAGACATGATATCATAATTAATTTATATTCAAGTCCCTTGTCACTATGGCTTTGATGTCATAATAACCAGCAACTCTTGACCATGCAACCTAGTTAAACGGTCTGCTGACGAATCGATTATCTGGTGTGTCCAACTAAGAACGAAGTATTTGCACGCCAAGAACGAGAGTAGATACCTCACCGATAGAATAACTGAGAAATAGCACCGACGCATTTTACAACCAGGCCACCGAAACGATGTAAAATTCAGTATTAACAAATATAATACAAAATTTCCATTGGAAGCTTACGATATGATTTCTTAAAAATTAATTTGCTTTCTTGTGATATATCTATCTATATCATATAATTATTTTAATTTGCTCGTTTCAGTTTCGATGTCTCAATCGAACGTTTGTAAACATAATTTAGCATGCATTCTAACATGTTCAACCATATAAAATATGAAAAAAAAATAATAAAAACCCATCCATATCTGCATTTTGGGATATTGTTTTTTAACTTTTCGTATATAGTCAAAATGCAATTAATGTTCACTCTGTACAACAAAATAAAATCAGTGTTTCAGATTACGATATTCACGTACAACGTAGTATCGATAATGATAGACTTTCTCAGAAGCGCATTCATTTGTGAAATTGCTTAAATTCTTTATCCCAGAATAGCGTAAGCAACATATCAAACTTTAATCAAAAACAGTAACGATCACATATCGACCAGAAAATAATATTTCACCACAAAACTTTATTTGTCTGAATTTCTTATATATATATATATATATATATATATATATATATATATATATATATATATATATATATATATATATATATAGAGAGAGAGAGAGAGAGAGAGAGAGAGAGAGAGAGAGAGAGAGAGAGAAAACTGGCACATGTCCCTGTACTATATATACTTGCCGAATACTAATATACAAATTCTACTGCACGATACCAGACGTAAAAACTCCTGCGCACTTATTTTTCAGATCTTTCTTCCACGTCTTCCGATCTCATTTTCTTCTCTCTTTTTTCAACTGCTGAATTTTTATACCAGACTCACTTTACAAAATGGGCTAAATAGCAGATTCAGGTAATTGAACCATGATGTGTGATTACCGGTAGTGCATAACCGACTTTTGATCCGGAAATCGGATTCCACCGGATAGTATGAACTTCCGATTAATCGGAGTCAGACAAGGCAGGAACGACCGATTCGGATAAAAAAAATAATAAAGTTGAATTTCTATAGCACCGTGTCTAACACTGCGTGTCGTTCGATAGTGCGTTAATAAAGTTAAATAAGAAGTCAGAAAAGTCCAATATGGTCAACACAACCACGCTGTGAGACAATCTATTTGAACTGGCGGGTAAAAACCGGAAATGAAGCCGGATATGGTAAAGTACTAAGTAACATGCTAAACACGGCAAAACAAAATACCAGAAACCCGGAAACGGAAGATAAAATTTTTTAGAAAAAAATACGGATTTAGCATTTCCGATTAATTGAATCGTATCCGCAATCGGAAAAATTTCATGCCCAAAATCCGGAATCGGAAATCAGTAGAAAAATGCTAATCGGTTATGCCCTAATTACCGGTAACGTTCTGTTGACATAAACCATCGTTATAAAGTACCCTCCAGTAGTTCAAACGTTTGTATATGTCAATCAAAAAAAAAAAAAAAAAAAAGCCGAAGTGTTTATTTGGGACAATCAGCCAGTGGCCAACTACTACTACTATTACTACTACTACTACTACTACTACTACTACTATGAAACGATAAACTAAGTCAACGTACCAAACTATTAAAGTATTTTACGAATAAGAAACAAATAACAAAACAAGCTGAAAGCTAAAGCAAATGTGCTTTTCTGTGAGATTCCAAAAAATAATATACTAAGGTCGGACATAAAGAGGCATGGAAAATAAAATCCCCCACCTCCAAACAATCATTACAATCAATTAGACTATTCTGCCACCCTTCTGATGTTAAATCATACAATGAAGACAATGTCTTAGTCATAAGAACTTTGAGATTTACACAGATAACAAAAACGACCCTTGGGAAGTTAAACTGTTCTGTTTTTCCATTAAAATAACCTGAAAGAAAAAAATTAATTAGATGCATTTATATGTAGTCAATAATCAGATTAATTATTTCAGAGCCATGATCTCTGAATTTAGATAAACTTAAGATTGCAACATGTCGCATGTCTATCAGAAAAAAGCATCTTTAACTTGCTTTGTCATTCATGTCAACCGCATATCTGATGCAGATACACGATTAAACAAGCTCGTGTTTTGTCACTATATATACTATTAAAAAGTCAATATGTCATCATCACGTTAAAGTGGGACAAGCCGATATATGATTTATCTATATGAAATACATTTCCCTGTATGTTACAATCATCCTCTTTTAAAATCTACAAGACAATTTAAAAGAATTCATCAGGTTGCTGCGATTCCAAACATAAAATACGGCATAACCAATATAACACAGAAAGTATTTGTGCACTGAACACTACTCACATGAGTCCTCTATTCCAAAATATAAAATGCAATGTCACGTTAAAAAAAAATTGCCTGATTCATTAGGCAATTGATTTTTGTGAGAGAAAAATAATTGCTGACATATCAAAGGTTGTTTTGCTATGTCGTGCTATCAAACTTTAAATTTAAACTATTACTGAAACTGTGAAGAAATAATACCTTCAAGATAACAAGAAGTGAAACTAAAATAGATTGAAATTTTAATTGATAATGTTCTTAATCTTCTCCTAAAATATAAAGTTTTCTTTTAAAGACACATTTTTGTAACATGTGTATATTAACATAACCATAGTGTGTGCAATGGAATAAAATCTTGTTTAATCGTTATTTGTCTTTTTTTAAGTAGCCCCCAAAGAAACTGACTTAAGTTTTAGAACATTCACATCTATTTTTTAAAAATAAAATGTCCAAATTGGTACCAAAGATTATATGAAAGCATAATTTAATCAATATTCCAAATAATACAATGACTGCTTGAGAAATGCTAAAGTGTTTATCTTATTGGAAAAATGTATTGTCTTGCATAACCAAGAAGAAACTCACCAAACCATACTTAATAACAGGAAAATGTTTCATAACATTTTAAGTACTCAGTAAGTTACAGGGTAAATATCTCCCATACGTTTCTATGTGGTTATCTTTACTTATATATAAGTATAAGTATCCTTACTTATATATATATATATATATATATATATATATATATATATATATATATATATATATATATATATATATATATATATATATATATATATATATATATATATATATATATATATACATACATACAAGTTTTAATGATTTGGATGACTTCGGCAGCTAGCTATATAAAAATATTATTTTTTCTAAATGCTAAATATACCAGCGATCATTCGCGTGCATTATTTAAACCACCATCTGTTGCGCAGATAAATAAAGTACATATATTTTCTTTTCTGGTGTAAAAACATTCTCGTTTTGAATGAACTATTTATGACGTTTGCACGCCTAGTAAAGACCAGACCGCAGGGTAGAAGTCTGAAAAGTGTCGCTTTTTGCGCTGTATCACGAACTGACGGAAATAAAGCTCTCGCATGTTCGTCATGCAATGAATGACATGTCATTAAGTAAATACCTTGACAGTTATTACAGTGTACAATATATACATTGAGTTTAAACTCCTATGAGATTGGATATTAAGCTATGTTACTATTCTAATATGCGTATATAAAAGGTTGTAAGGTTTTATCGACTTATATAAAATATTTAATGTTTGAAACGATCATTAAAAAATTATTTTTGATAATGCAGTGTATTCCAAATTCTATAATAGTAGCCTAGACCATCTACTTGTTTTTTTAAAACTCAATATTGTTTGAGATGATACTACCCGTTTCATAAAAGTTTACTTTCAGCACATTTGAATAGTAATTATTCTATTAATACGGTTTGTTATAGATATATCAACATGATAACTCTGTTTAAGCCTGTCAGTTGAAAATTTAATCGATTTTATCACTTTAAAACGTCCATGATTTTGAAGTCAGATATCAAGTTGAACATCATAGTATATTTTGAAAATAAATAAAACACGCATACTAAAACCTACAAATTAGCGTGTATCTATTGCAAATAAACGAGACATGCGTAGTTAATCAAGTAATTAACTTGTATCTATTGCAAATAAACGAGACATGTGTTCTAACATCAAGTAATTAACTTGTATATTGCAAATAAACTCGACATGCGTACTAACATCAAGTAATTCACTTGTATCTATTGCAAATAAACTCGACATGCGTACTAACATCAAGTAATTCACTTGTATCTGTTGCAAATAAACGAGACATGCGTACTAACATCAAGTAATTAACTTGTATCTATTGCAAAAAAACGAGACATGCGTACTAACATCAAGCAATTAACTTGTATCTATTGCAAATAATAATAATAATAATAATAATAATAATAATAATAATAATAATAATAATAATAATAATAATGAGGACCTTGTATAGCGCCTAATCTTTCGAAGATCTAAGCGCTTTACACCATCAATAATGATATGACTACACTACAGAACAACAAATGACAAAAACAATGAAATTGGAAAACATAAAAACATGCTGAAAACATATAAGATACAAAACATGATTAGGTCGCTAAGTTTGTCCCTGCAGTCGAAACAGGTGAGTCTTAAGAGCACTCTTAAAAGGGACCACTGTGTCTTTGTGTCTAATTTCAATGGGCAATTCGTTCCACGTCGCCGGGCCCTGGTGTGCAAACGAACGTTGTCCATAAGACTTTGTTTTCACCTTGGGAACAATGAATATACGATTATCAGAAGAAGAGCGTAAAGATCTAGCTGGTGTATACACATGGGTGAGGCTGGATAGGTATGTTAAACTGGACTCTGTCATTGAAACATAGCACAGAGAACAAATTTTGTGTTTGATTCTGTATTGAATTGATAGCCAATGTAGCGCACAGAGCAGTGGTGAGGTGTGCTCTGATCGAGGTACTCTAAAGATGATCCGTGCAGCTGTGTTTTGAACTTTTTGAAGTTTCTGGAGTAAATATTGTGACGAAACAGACAGAATTGAGTTACAATAGTCCAGTCTTGAAAGTACTAATGAACACACAAGTGTTTTAGTGGCATCAACTGAAAGATATTTACGAATGAAACTGATGCATCTCAATTCAAGATATGCAGCCTTGCAGATGTTCATGACATGTTGGTGCAATGTGAGAGTACTGTCTAGAGTAACGCCTAGGTTCCGTACTGACTGTAAGAATTTAATGTTGGTGTTGCTGATATTTATTGTCTGAGGTAAAGGATGTGAATGAGAAAGTCTTTGTGTTGTGATCAGAATAGCCTCAGTTTTATCATCATTCATCTGCAGCTTGTTACATGTCATCCATGATTTCACATCAGAAATGCACGTCTCTACTCCATGGATGGTAGCATCAACTTCATTTGGGTGGCTAGACTTGTATATTTGGGTGCCATCAGCATACAATTGGTGCGAAACGGGGTGATGATCTATGACACTTGAGAGCGGCTGAGTATACAGAATGAAGAGAACAGGTCCAAGAACATATCCCTGTGTAACACCACAAAATACGTCAACTGAGCTGGAGTGTATTCCATTTGCAGATATAATTTGTGTCCTCTTGACTAAGTAGGACTTGAACCACTGTAAGGCTATATTCTGAATGCCAAATACATGCTGGAGACGGTGAAGTAAAATAGCATGGTCTATTGTGTCAAATGCTGCAGATAAATCCAGAAGAGTGAGGACTGTAATCTTTCCAGTATCCAAAGCAGAGAGAATGTCACGAAATATTTTCAAAAGAGTAGTTTCCGTACTGTGGCAAGGGCGATATGCAGACTGTATATTGCTAAAAAGACTGTTTGAATTTTCAAATGAGATAACAGTTGAATTAGAACAACCTTTTCTAAGATTTTTTATATTAATGGGATATTAGAAACTGAGCGGTAGTTCTTTAAATCGTTATAGTCCAGTGTTGGTTTCTTCAGCAGTGGCTTTACGTTGGCAGTTTTGAAAAATGATGGGAGTTCCCCTGATGAGAGAAAGATATTAATAGCATCAGTTAGTGAAGACAATATTGGGTCTAAGCACTCAAGCAGCAGTGATGTCGGAATTGGATCAAGTTCACAAGACTTTGGTGCACTTTTCATCACGATTGTCGGTACTAAATCAATAGAAGCTGGTTCAAAATGCTCCTAACGGTTGTCGCTGAAATTCTGCATCATAACATTATGGTGACGAATCAGTTGAATTTGTTCTGACAAGCGAATCTCTAATGGTTTGTACTTTGTCATCGAAGAAATTTGCAAATTGGTCTGGTAGGTCTAGTGGAGAGAAGGTTGTTGGAAGTGGTTTACATTTGTTCATTGACATTAGTTTGTTAGTTATCTCGAAGAGCTCTTTGCAGAAGGTACTCTCAGTGATCTTAGTACTGTAGTGGGATGATTTGGCTAAATGGACTATGTTTGTGACGTTCTTCTTAGCGGCTTCGTAGATTTGTTTATGAATAGTGAGTCTGGTGGAAAGCCAAAGCCTATCTGCTTTTTGGCGATGTCTTTTAGCAGTGCGAAGCTGGTCCCTAACACTGCTATACCATGGAGAACACTTTTTTTATTGATACTCTGCATTTGGTGGCTGGGGCATGTTTTTCAAGCAATGAACGCAGGCAGTTATCAAGTTGTTCCGCTGTTGGATGTAAGAAAGTTGTTAGGTTTTCTTGGATGTCATGCATTAATTTGGTTCTATTTATCATACGGAGGTTTCCCTTAGTAGCAAATAGAGGTGGAGGGTTAGGGACTGATACGTCGGGATGGCATACAATGCAGAGGTGATCCGATGCAAGTTCGTGGGATACAAGGGTGGATTGCAGAATATTATCATCAGGTCTATAAAGAAACCAGTCTAAAATGTGACCAAATTTATGGGTAGGTTGGTTAACTGACTGTTTAAGATTGAAAACATGAATGGAATCTAGGAGTTTTGATATGTATGGTTTACCAGGACAGTCAAAATGAAAGCTGAAATCTCCAAGAATAATTAGGTTGCCACCTATCGCATTTCCATACTCTAGAAGATTTGGAAACTGCTCCAAAAGAGAGATTCAGTAAGCTTGTTTTTTTTTCTCCTAGGAGGAGGACGGTAGAGACAGAAAAAATGGACTGACCTTTGTTCCAGTGTGAATGTTGTTTGGACTAGTTCAAACGATGTGTGGCAGAAATTGAAGATTGTGTTGTACTTAAGGCATCTGATCATGGAATTCTTTGTAATTACAGCAATTCCACCTCCGCGAGATTTGCGAAGGAACGACTTGATGGAGTAATCGCTGGGTGTTAAATCCGCACACTTAGATTCATCACCTGCGGAATGCAACCAAGTTTATGTCAGGAAGAGGACGTCAATATTCTGGTCGTTGATAAAATTAACAATATTCTGTGCACTTTTTCGGTGATCCTACTGATTGAGCGTTGAATACTGCAATAGGTAGTGGCATTCCTGGGACAGTTGAAACAACGGTTAACGTTTTAAGAGGAATTTGAACCAGGTTATTAAAATTAACGGCAGAATTTTTAAGTTGTTTATCCGTTACGGGCGAAAGGGAGATATCTGGAATTCTTCTTCCTGTTCTACGCCGGCCAGCTTTGAAAGAACGTTTCTTTTTTTTGCTTCCGTTTACATTTAAGAAATGATGAATGTATTCCCAGTTCGTTTAGTCTTAAGCACAATGTAGTATATAAAACCAAGGTGTAGTCATTTAATCCAGTTAATGAGGGTCCGTCATATTGTAAGCGGTCACGTGACGGCGGTTTATTCAAAAACAAATGACGTCTTAACTTTGGGACAAAATAGCTGAGAAAAATTCTAATTGTTCTCTTTTTCCAAAACAAGGAGATGAATTAACACATACGAACGGAACAGCCAATGCATGATGAAACACAGTAATGTAGACGATGATAGAGAACAAGCACAAATATCATAAATATAGCACAAATCGGAAGAGCCTATCTCGAGCAGTTAAGCGATGGCGGCCATCTTTCCGGAAGCTCATACACGAGACATGCGTACGAACATCAAGCAATTAACTTGTATCTATTGCAAATACACGAGACATGCGTACTAAAATCAAGTAATTAACTTGTATTTATTGCAAATAAATTCGACATGCGTACTAACATCAAGTAATTAACGTGTATCTATTGCAAATAAACGAGACATGCGTACTAATTAACTTGTATCTATTGCGAATAAATGAAACATGTTTATTAGAATCTGGAAAATAAATGAGACATGCTAACTAACATCTAAAAATTAACTTTAATCTTAAAACAAAAATTGGTGCCTGTATTCAGAAACAAATACCAAGGGATGAAATGGCACTATCATGTAAGTTGATTTCTTTAACAATGCGAATAATACAATGATTTACATGCGAATAATACAATGATTTACATGTGTATAAAATGTTATACATAATTGCAGATCCATCGACTTCAAACCATTTTGTAAACGTCCTTATATTTACTTCTCAAATAAATGTAAATACTTCCCCTAGTCACAATGAAGGTATACTACCAAAATACATTAGTATATAATCTGCTGTTCATACACACAACATAGTCATAGGTAACTATTCTACTGCACGGGGCATCTTCTGGAACTTCATTCGTGAAGTGATACAAGTTCTCATCCTTTCTAGTTTAGAAAGTTTTCCCTTCGCAATTTCAATCGGCATACACGATTTGGATAACATATAAACACAACACTTTGAATATATGTTACTCTTGACCACATCTATCATCGTCTTGATTTTACGTGTCGCACGTTCGCCGTTCTTGTAATGTCATTTTATTATTGTTTGTTTTAATTGTGTTATTTCGGATTTTAGGCTTTGAAATTAAGCAATTGCTGAGTAAAATTTAAAATTATTTGCCTTACTCAGCTGTTTGTGTTGCTAAGGTGTCAACAAAATTGATGATATACCGTAAATGCGTAGTTTTGAAGTATAAAATTTCGTAATTTGTCGAAAACTGTTTTCGAAAGCAAGTAAGTTTGATGGTTGGGTTGCGAATTCGCGTTGTGTCCACTGAAAAATCAAAGCAAGTCAGGCATTTAAATATGGTTTTTAGAAACCTCGAAATGTATGAAAATTGTGAATTCATTGTACTATATAGTAGGTTACCTTGGAGTAATTGTCACCGTGACTGGTATATATTGATTGCTGTATATCTTTTTTGTATATGCCCATCGTAATATTCACTTGGACCCAAAAACAATATTACCACTAATAATCAAACCACTTGTCATTGGTAAATGATTCATGATGAAATATTTAAGTGCATAACTTGATCGTTCCTTGTAGTTCAGATATGTAATAATAAATCATCAATGCATGTCATCCCGTCATAAAATGTCAAAGCCTTGTCTCGACTTCTTTACGTTTAACTGGATCAAGTAGAGCTGAAACGGGATTCCCGTGACACAGCATGGGGCTCAATGATCAAAATAACTATTTTAAATAAGACAATATATAAGATAACGTTTATAAGAAATTATAAAATTTGCAATTGACATTTGAGAGAGATATTGTCTAAAATATTAATAGTTATAAAATCAACCCGAAGAGATAAATATAAACTAAAGTTTTGTTTCTCCGGTGTCATGAAAATGTGCAACATCTATCATTTTCGTAATTATACAGCTAGAAGAATATGGGTCTGCATTGAGAGAGAGAGAGAGAGAGAGAGAGAGAGAGAGAGAGAGAGAGAGAGCACGTACAGCAAACAGCCATATGTAAATCATACTACAAAAACATGAACTAGTATCGTGTTAGACAAGATACCACTCACATAAATTATTGATAAGGTTAATATCAGACAATCCATGTCATATATATGTTCCCCTTAATTATTTTACATGAATTGAAAATGATCAAGTAGACACCGGAGAAACAAAACTTTAGTTTATATTTATCTCTTCGGGTTGATTTTATAACTATTAATATTTTAGACAATATCTTTCTCAAATGTCAATTGCAAATTTTATAATTTCTTAAAAACGTTATCTTATATATTGTCTTATTTAAAATAGTTATTTTGATCATTGAGCCCCATGCTGTGTCACGGGAATCCCGTTTCAGCTCTACTTGATCCATTTTTTTAGAACATTTTTCATTTTGACCTAGTAACTCGAGTGGAAGCCACATAACGGAATGATTAAATAAGCTGTTTTTTCTTCAAATTCAAACTGATGCCACATATTCAAGAAGGTGTGCGTTAACAGCAAGATATAATCATCAATATTAGTGTAGTAGGTGTACATTAATGTAACATCGAAATCGGCATGAATGATATTGTAGAAGCTGTACATTAATGTAACATCGAAATCGGCATGAATACTATTGTAGAAGCTGTACATTAATGTAACATCGAAATCAACATGTATTCTAGTGTAGAAGGTGTACATTATGTAACATCGAAATCGGCAGCAATGTAAAGTGGTAGCTGTACATTAATGTAACATCGAAATTAACAGGAATGCTAGTGCAGAATGTGTAGATTAATTAATGTAACATCGAAATCAGCAGGAATTCTAGCGTTAAAAGTGTACATACAGTCGACTCGACTTAACTGCACATCGGTTAACTGCACACTCTGGATAATTGCACATAATCACGCCAGTCCCGATTTTTCCAAATGCTTAAAAATGTACTTACCATACTCCGGTTAACTGCACACATCGGTTAACTGCACGGTCTCGTGATGGGCCCGAGGGTGTGCAGTTAACCGGAGTCGACTGTACATGTAACGTATAAATCAGCAGGAATGTTAGTGTAGAAATTGTACATAATGAAACATCGACATAAGCATTAGTGTTGGTGTAGATTAATGTAACATTGAGATAAGACTGAATTTTAGTGTAGTAGGTGCACATTAATGTAAAATCGAGATAATCATGAAAGTTAGTGTGGGAGGTATACACTGACGTAACATCTTGATAAGCATGAATGTTGTTGTAGCAAGTGTGCATCAATGTAAGATCGAGATAAGCGTGAGTGTTGGTACAGAAGTGCGCATTAATGCAACACCGAGATAAGAATGAATGTTCGTGTAGTACAGCGGTTCTCAACCTGTGGGTCGCGACCCCGTCAGGGATCGAACAACGATTTGCCAGGGGTCGCTTACGACCATCGGAAATATGCATTTTTACAGTTATGAACGAAAATAATTTTACGGTTGGGTCGCCACAACATTTGGAATTGCATTAAAAGGGTCGCGGCACTAGAAAGGTTGAGAACCGCTGGTGTAGTAGGTGAACATCAGTGTGTGTGTGTGTAGGGGGGGGGGGAGATTTTTTAACGTAGCTTTAAAGAAATCAGTCATATCGCTACGATGTATGCAGTGTGGGAGTTCGTAGTGATGTCTAGCACTGGGACATCTTACCGCAGATATGTAACATGACGTCCCACCCAGTCATATTGTCCTGACACCAGGCTGATCAGTCTTAATACTAACCTCGTAATGCAGAATGCCAAGCAAGGTTGCTGTTAGTACCATTTTTGTAAGTCTTTGGTATGATTCGGCCGGGGCTCGAACCCGCTTACGAGGCGGATGCTCTAACCACTAGGCCACCGGAGCGGTGTGCACATCAAAATAACATCTATGTAAGAATGAATGTTAGTTTAGTAAGTGTACATCAATGTAACATCGAGATAAGAATGAATGTTTGTGTAGTAAGTGTACATCAATGTAACATCGAGATAAGAATGAATGTTTGTGTAGTAAGTGTACATCAATGTAACATCGAGATAAGAATGAATGTTTGTGTAGTAAGTGTACATCAATGTAACATCGAGATAAGAATGAATGTTTGTGTAGTAAGTGTACATCAATGTAACATCGAGATAAGAATGAATGTTAGTGTAATAAGTGTATATCAATGTAACATCGGGATAAGAATTAATCTTAGTGTAGTAAGTGTACATCAATGTAACATCGAGATAAGAATGAATGTTAGTGTAGTAAGTGTATATCAATGTAACATCGAGATAAGAATTAATCTTAGTGTAGTAAGTGTACATCAATGTAACATCGTGATAAGAATGAATGTTAGTGTAATAAGTGTATATCAATGTAACATCGAGATAAGAATGAATGTTAGTGAAGTAGGTGTAGATCATGTAACATTGAGATAAGAATGAATGCTAGTGAAGTAGGTGTATATCATGTAACATTGTGATAAGAATGAATGTTAGTGAAGTAGGTGTATATCATGTAACATTGTGATAAGAATGAATGTTAGTGTAATACGTGTATATCAATGTAACATCGAGATAAGAATGAATGTTAGTGAAGTAGGTGTATATCATGTAACATTGTGATAAGAATGAATGTTAGTGAAGTAGGTGTATATCATGTAACATTGAGATAAGAATGAATGTTAGTGTAATATGTGTATATCAAGGTAACATCGAGATAAGAATGAATTTTAGTGTAGTAAGTGTATATCAATGTAACATTGAGATAAGAATTAATCTTAGTGTAGTAAGTGTACATCAATGTAACATCGTGATAAGAATGAATGTTAGTGTAATACGTGTATTTCAATGTAACATCGAGATAAGAATGAATGTTAGTCAAGTAAGTGTAGATCATGTAACATTGAGATAAGAATGAATGTTAGTGAAGTAGGTGTATATCATGTAACATTGAGATAAGAATGAGTGTTAGTGTAATAAGTGTATATCATGTAACATTGAGATAAGAATGAATGTTAGTGTAATAAGTGTACATTAATGTAACATCGAGATAAGAATGAGTGTTGGCACAGACGATTTACATTATTAATGTGAAAGAAAGATAACCTGCCTCACTAAAACTGATATATGTATGTCTGTTGCTATAGAAGGTGTACATTAGTGTAATATTTATATAAATATGAAGTCAGCTTAGTGTAAATTAATAATAAGAAGTAAATAGAACACTAACATTTAGATAAGCATGGATGTTGATAGGTTTTATTGTTTTTTTTTATTAAATGTTTCTTTGTGGGGTTTTGTATGTCACTAAACCATGATGGGCAGTTGGAACAGACTTAAAATTGACAATAAAATGTGTACATGTACCTCCAACCAACGTTCCCTCTAAGCGAATGGTAGATGTTAGATGGTAGATGGTATATGCGCACGCGCGAAGCTTAGAGGGAACGTTGCCTCCAACATATATTCACTGACTGCAAAAGCTCCTTTATCTTAAGGGCTTCCAAGGAACAAGTATAACCATCTAGCTGTAAAGACAAACAAACTACTTAAGGAAACGTTCTGATTGTTTCGAGCTCATGGGGAAGGGGGCGGGAGACACCAATCCCATTCATACAATGAAAATAATATGGCTAATGAAGTGTTGGTATATGGTAATTGAATATACCATTACTGTTAGCATATCAAACTGAGATTTATCTAGGGCGTATGGATACGCATATAAGTATAATTTCAACAGCAGGCTATTGCTTCTATACTCTTAAGTTCAACGATGAATTTCCACTTGTTAAGTGTGAATAAATTACGAAAATAAGCAGAAGGAATAATAATAGTAATAATGCCGGTTTTCTACATGAATTATAAATGTTACACAATTTCATACAGCGCCACTTTCACCACCACCCCACTCGCAGACACCCACACCCACACCCACTAACAATAATGCCAAGTCACCAAATGAAGGGAAAAAAGAATCTAAGCTGGATACAGCCCTGAGTTTGAACTTATACCAAGTGCAGGAGCCTGAGCCGTTTTAATACACGTGTACACTTCCCATGGGATTTTCTAGCTTACATGATACTGATCTCTCTCTCTCTCTCTCTCTCTCTCTCTCTCTCTCTCTCTCTCTTCTCTCTCTCTCTCTCTCTCTCTCTGAAATATTTTCACAGAGAGAGGGAGGGGTAGGGGTTACAGAATTTGAGTTTGGATGAAAACCTTCATATTGCATCAAAGTATCTTTACGAACACGAATCCTCATTAAGGTACGTGGACGCTTTAGCAAAGAATTTTTCTTGTCTTATTCGAAAGCAATTATAGAAAGTTCCAAAAGTTTATATAGATATCAAGAGTATTATATATTCTCTACCATAAATATACTGGAGTATAACGTATTATTATTAAAAAGATTTGCGAAAGATACAATAAACAGATCTATAAAAAAAAAAGTTTATTTATGATACGTATCAATATTCATTTAAATAATTCTTGCATTGACACGGTTATTTCGTATTTTCAAAATTGTCATTTTTTAGTGATTTTACGTTAGACTCTTTTGGTCGAAACACTAGAATAGAATAGAATAGAATAGAATAGAATAGAATAGAACAGAATAGAATAGAATAGAATAGAATAGAATAGAATAGAATAGAATAGAATAGAATAGAATAGAATAGTTGGTACGCCATGACTAGCATAATTCTGCTTTAACGTTGCCATTGATTCGGTTTATATAAAAATAAACGTTTATGTATTTTCCTTTGTAGTATGATATGCTCATTAAGAAGAAAAAAATGTTTTAAATAATGGTAACCTTTTTCTCGTTTTGTTTGAATAAACCACATTCCGTGCTTAACTCATACTTATTTGAAACATCAATTATTTGCACATTTTTCCTTCTTTGATTCAAATAGTAATCAAGCCTTATACTTATGGCTAAAGTAATCAAGTTCCATACTCATGGCTAAGATAATCAAGTTCCATATTCATGGCTAAAGTAATCAAGCAACATACTCATGGCTAAAGTAATCAAGTTCCATATTCATGACTAAAGTAATCAAGTTCCATATTCATGGCTAAAGTAATCAAGCAACATACTCATGGCTAAGATAATCAAGTTCCATATTCATGACTAAAGTAATCAAGTTCCATATTCATGGCTAAAGTAATCAAGTTCCATATTCATGGCTAAAGTAATCAAGCAACATACTCATGGCTAAAGTAATCAAGTTCCATACTCATGGCTAAAGTAATCAAGTTCCATACTCATGGCTAAAGTAATCAAGTTCTATATTCACGACTAAGTTAATCAAGCTCCGTACCATTTGTTAAAGTAATCTCGTTCCATACTCATGACTAATGTAATCAAGTTCCATACTCATGACTAATGTAATCAAGTGACAAAGGTATCAAGCTCCGTACAATTTGTTAATATAATCAAGTGCAATACTAATCGCTAAAGTAACCAGATTTCATACCAATGGCTAAAGTGATAGAGCTCCATACTCATGGCTAAAGTAATCGAGCTCCATCCTCATGGCCAATGTAATCAAGTTCCATACTCGTGACTAAGGTAATCAAGCTCCGTACCATTTGTTTAAGTAATCAAGCTCTATACTCATGGCTAAAGTAATCAACAACCATGCCATTTGTTAAGGGAATGAAGTTCCATACTCATGGCTAAAGTAATCAACAACCATACCATTTGTTAAGGGAATGAAGTTCCATACTCATGGCTAAAGTAATCAACAACCATACCATTTGTTAAGGGAATGAAGTTCCATACTCATGGCTAAAGTAATCAACAACCATACCATTTGTTAAGGGAATGAAGTTCCATACTCATGGCTAAAGTAATCAACAACCATACCATTTGTTAATATAATCAAGTTCCATACTCATCGCTAAAGTAACTGGAATTCATACTCGTGGCTAAAGTCATCGAGCTCCATACTCGTGGCTCAAGGTATTGTTATTGTAAAGCTTCTAAATAGTATAAACTCTTCTGAAATTAATTTGCTAAATAACTTCACACACGCTATTTTGTTGCCTTCTTTCTATCTCCTCCCCCCCCCCACTTCTTTCCTCACTAAGTTACACGTACAGCACCACTTGAGCTGGTGCATAAGGATTACATTAAACGGCTTTGTATCTTTTTATATAAATGTATTTGCTTCCTTTAAAAAACACACTCACGCACCGAGGTGACCGCTCTGGTAGTCTAAGTGGTTAGAGCGTCAACTTCCGATGCAGATGTTACGGGTTCGACCCCTGGCCGAGTCATGCCAATGACATAAAAATGGCACTTGCAGCTGCTTCTCTTGGCATTCAGCATAAAAAGGTTAGTGTTAGGACTGGTCGACCTGGTTTCAGGATAATGTGACTGGGTGAGACATCATGCTACATGTCTGCAGCGTATGCCCTAATGCCAGACATCACTACGAACTGACACACTGCATACATCGTAGAGACTAAAATTGTTACAGCTGAGTAAAAAAAAATCACAAACACACACACACACACACACACGAGGTATTTTTAGATTGCATGATTTCTTTAAATTTGATATAGTTTCATTGTACATCCGTAAAATTATGCGCATGTAATTGATTCGTAAAATACCTCGAATCGAAGGTCTTGACGCTAAGATACCTTTTTTCCAGATTTAGTGAAATTTTCTTGAGCGGCTCTTGCGAATAAGTCGTTGAAAAACATTTATATATTTAGTTACGGCGGCCATACCTGATGGCAAATCAGTATCTTTTTATCATTTAATTAATAATAATAATAATAATAATAATAATAATAATAATAACAATAATAATAATAATAATAATGACTGTGTATAGCGCCTATTCTTTAGAAGCTCTCAGCGCTTTACAACTTCTACAACGATATGACTACAAAAAAAAAGAAAACAAATACCATGAAATTAGAACACATACATCAGCTTAAAATAGTTAAGGTAGGACACGTAATAAAGATCTTAAAGTTTGGTCTTGCACTCTTGAAAGGGATCCAAAAGGTAAAACTAAGAGAGCATCATGTCATGGCAGGTTGCATATATATATATATATATATATATATATATATATATATATATATATATATATATATATATATATATATATATATATATATATAGTGTGTGTGTGTGTGTGTGTGTGTGTGTGTGTGTGTGCAGTGACAAAGGCTATATCTGAAAGCAAATTAGCATACTTTGACCAAATTCGAATAAAGTTCAAATCAAAGTTGATTTCTCTCAAATTTAAAATTTGTTTACCTGGTTCTGGGAATACGTTGTACATAGCAATCGTGAATAACCGATTGACAATAAAGCACCACACACGACGCATTACGTTTGACGACAAAAATGAAGCACAACAAAAGGTATCATAAGCACAATTGGTTTTTGGGGCAGGTGAGCGAAATACTTGGTTGGTCAAGGACAATGAAAACATAGAAAACATATATTACTTGAGACAAAATATTCTGTTGGTTTACATTTAGTTTCATTATTATTCCGTGACGGGAAAAATGCTTTCTCAAACGGGCACATTTAATCATAAGATCACACGTCTAACTATGCAAAGGATATATATATATACTCGTAGCAAGTACACGAGACAAAACCTACTGGTGGGTCAATCTATTTATGTGGAATGCTCATCATATGAATCGACATAAACGTGCGAAGAACTTTATTGTATTATTTGTAAGTTGTATATGTCACAAGTGATTGATAGGAAAGTACTTATTTTTTACAATTGTTCAGACAATGACATCACCAGTAATTTGTCTAAAATTTTAAACAGACAAGTATCAAATTGTAGCAAAGGCGCCATTAAGAAGCTAGAAATTAAAATTATTCGATTTTGCAGTCTGTGTAGTCTTGCGGAAAACTAATACAGCTGAACACAGATGTGAATCCGCCTTTGAACATGTATTGTACCCTGGAGCTGTTGCATATAGTTTTATTTTTAAAAACATCAATGTTACATTCCCTTTGATTTTTATGGAAATCTGCTGACAATTGCAGAATATTACTTGTATTTATTAGCAGCACCAAAGTCTTGACAGAAGAAAATAAAACCAGTTTATTGCCCTTACATCCTAGGCTATGCAATAGGATCACAAAAGCCGACATATGTGCTATGGAATCAGTGGCGTAGCAAGGGTGTTCGGGGCCCTGTGCAAGGTTTATATTTTTCGTCTCCCCCCCCCCCTCCGGCGTAGTGGAGAGTATTTGGCGCTCGAGGACAAGGGATATATTTTACGCCCCCAGTGTCACTGAAACATAGGAAAACAGTAGTCAAAACTGAATACAACATACAGTCACCATAGAAATGCAATTTAAGGCAAATAAATTTTAACTGAAAGAAACACAACAAAAATGTTACCAACAGTTAGTAACTTAGTCTATATCAACCACCTCCCAATCCAAAAAGTCATCATATTAAATTGATATTTCTCGCCAGATTCAGTCTGAACCAGAGTTAATCTCAATCATCCAGACATCCTGACACGGACATAGTTGTTTACTTAGTTATTTCTTCTGAGCACACTTTGGAAAAGTATACACTGATTCTTCCAATCCTTTTCTTCCGCAGCCCCTCCCCCCCCCCCAACCATATGGCGCCCCGTGCAACTTGCACCCCACCCAACCCCCTAGCTACGCCGCTGTCCGCTGTATGGAATAGGTTCACAAAGCCATGAGGTGTGGTTTGACGTAGAATAGGATCGCTAAAACAAGAGGTGTGGTTTAGCAGTAGAGTAGGAACAGTGCAAGAGGTAGAAAAAGTCTTTGAATGTATGTCATTTTAAAAATCCAAAAATTATTTTTTTAAATTTTCGAAGGACTGACTGTGTATTAGAATCGCAAAGCCAACAGATGTTATTGACTAGTCTACAGAGCGGGATTACAAATCAACAAGTTTGATTGACCATAGAGAGGTATTAAAAAGCCAACTGATTTGATTGGCTATATACAGTAAATTTCTTTCTTTTTTTGGGGGGGGGGGGGGGGGGGAGAGGCACCAGACAGATGCCCCCCCCCCCCAACACATTTAAAAACAAACCAGAAAAAAAAATGTTTATGTATGAAGCTAACCAGTGAGACTCGCTGTGGAAAAGGATCACATTGCTAACTGGAGTGACTGGGAATGAAGGAAAATCACAAAGCTAGCCAGTGAGACTCGCCGTACAGAAGGATCAAATTGCTAACTGGAGCACAGGAGTCTGACGTTTTATCAATAAATATATATATATAATATATATATATTATTGATAAGGGTATTTCATTTTGTCAGACATTTCGCCGTACTTTATTGATAAAACGTCAGACTCCTGTGACGGGAGTGACTGTCATATAAAGGAAAATCGTAACGCAGACAGGTGAACTTCCTTTTGCGCCAGAAAATTATTTTACTTAACATTATACTCGTGAAAAAAATATGACATTTATTAATAAGGTTGCATTTACTTTCATCAAATGTATTTACTTTCAGACAATGTCACTGATGCAGACTTTTTACTCGTTGAGTACGAGTCATTATCCAGGAAAAATATGATGGTCTAATTTGGAGTCAGAACTAGTCAGCTCGACGTCATTATAAATTGAGAGAAATATGAAAATTGTAATGTAGAAATACTTGCACTTGGGTCCCAAAGGTTTGACCAAAAACGTCGGTTCTGCGAAAAAACGTCGGTTCTGCGAAGTTGGCGCTTATTACCCATATCTAAGGATTACAAAAATTATTTGCGGGGTGGGGGTGGGATGAATGGTTGCTTGATTGGCTTCATTGGCATGCGATATGTCCGCTGCAGATATCGTTGAATGTTTTTAAAACATTCTTGGAAAAATAATCAAATCCAAGTTTAAATGCTTTATTCCCTCTTTGCTATCATTATCACATGTATTGCCTTAAAAATATCCATGTGACGCTTTTCTAAAATGCGAATCTACCTTAAGGAGCACATTAAAAGATAAATGTGGAATAGTTGAATACATTTTAGCTATATGTTGCAAGATGTAAATTAAAACGAACAAGACATTTTGGTTTTCCCGACAGTAATATGGATGGACGTTAAAATGTTGATTAAATCTATCTTAAATGAAAACTGTATGCAATCAATTTCCATTTCGCGAAGACTAATTTAAAAGCTATTTTGATGAAAATTCTAAGCAATGAGAATTCTATTAGTTTGGTCTTGGTATTCAGTCACCCACAACTACCAACACCAAAGAGGCGAGTGTTAATACCATGTAAACAAGTATGATCAATTTATTTATTAATGAGAAGAAGATGCATGTATCCCATCGTTTTCTTGGCAACGTTTTGAACAAACGGTTTCCTGTTTTTATATTCACTTTTATGCTTGTTCTTGGACAAAATTTTCAACATGCAGCAATACGATGCATTTCCTTTATATTCCATTATTTGTTAAGATTTTTTTTGGTGCATTGTAAAAAATATTTAAAAAAAAGCGGTCCAAAATCTTATTGAAATCGCAACACATCCAAAAATGGGAAATCTGTTCTGAATGGCTTTGTTATTTCTTGAATCCGGACACCTGCCAGTCCAAACCGTGAGTACTGTTTGATTGAAATGCGGATTATCTTTATTGTTTGTTTGTTTCTAATCCAATAACTGAATGGCCTTTGTTTAACCTCGTTATTAATTCAACTAATGGCAGTAATTTTATGTGCAGTAAGTTTAATAAAAGAAAATCGGAAAATGACCAGTGAGGCGTAACAAATTGAATGATTATGCGATGAAAGATGATTTCAATAGAAAATGTGCAAAACAAACAGTGCTTACAAGATTCTTTAAGGGTACCATTTAAAAATAAGAAAACCAGTCGATGAGACGAGAATATTACGTGAAAGGATCCACTAACTCATCAGATCTAAATTTGTTCGATGTTGATCATTTTCAAACACATTGAAATGACAAAGCTAATTCTGTATTTTTTTGTATGCATGAGATTATGATGATAACGCTAATTATGTTTTTGTTGAATGCCATCCCAATTATTCTGCCTTTGTTGTATGTCATGCAGATTATAACGATGATAACGATAATTCTGTCTTTGTTGATTGTCATGCAGATTATTATGACGACAATGATAATTCTGTTTTTGTTGGAAGCCATGCAGATTAATATAATGACTTTGATGATTTTATCCTTGCAGATTATGATGATGATGATAATTTTCTCTACTGTTTTTGTCTGTTTAATGACTAGACAATGAAATGGCTTCCTTTATACACAGTAAGGAAACATAATATAAAAATAAAGAACCTTATTCAATTTGATGTACACTTGCACCTTTATGACTGGTTATTCAGACTGCAGTATTATTCAAAGCTTTTTTATAAGCCCTCAATCTTCAATATATATATATATATATATATATATATATATATATATATATATATATATATATATATATATATATATATATATATATATATATATATGGGGTACTGATGTAATATCAATAATCCAGATGGGATCCAAGTGGAATTGTTCATCGTTTTAATAAGTCCTGGCAATATGATTTCATGTTGTTCTTTATGTTTTGTGCTCTCGGACTATAGCTGCAAGGGATAACTATGGCACCTTTATGATCAATGTTGGACATGCTAAGTTAACAAACGGTCATTTGAACTCATTATGTTGTGGCCATGTCCTGCAAATCTGGCCGTTATAGGATCTTTTATATATATATATATATATATATATATATATATATATATATATATATATATATATATATATATATATATATATATATATATATATATACATATATATATATATATATATATATATATATATATATATATGTATATATATATGTATATATATATGTATATATATATGTATATATATATATATATATATATATATATATATATATATATATATATATATATATATATATATATATATATATATATTGTTACAAGCACAGGGGTATTCACTTGACCGAGCGGTGCCAAAACCCTGGCGCGAGTCACGCTGGAAGTCATATGTTTTCCCCAAATTTCCAAAGACTTCCATACAACTTGAGTTGTAAAATGGAAAGAAAGACGTGTCTGCTATAATTATTAATCTTTGCTGTAATCAATGGGCGACCCAGAGGAGACAACTTGCCCAAGAGTCCATTAACCACACTTTAGCATGGTTTTTCTTCATTATAATCCTATTTCCGTACCGCAAGCCCGTCATGCCGTAGAAATTCCACTAGTATTCCCTTACTAACTGGGAAATATTTAACTGCGCGACCCTAGGCCAGTCAATCCACAGAATTTCTGGCGTATCACGCTCATATACATACGCCCATTTTCCACTATGGCCACATAAACGGCACCTACTAAGTTCCAAATTATTGGTTCCATTCTATTATTTACTGATTTCCAACCATAAATGCTGCCTTTTCAATCACAATACTTGTATACACCGCGGAATTTTAATATGGACTATGTTACTGAAAGGGACAGTCATTCGGCTTGTATCCAAATTCACTACTAACGACCCAAGCATGGTTCAAATTCACTAACACTTACTCCAAATTTATTACAATATATATATGTAATCCGAGATGTTGATGCTCTAAACTGTTTATGGCACAATGGACAAGAGATGTGGCTTGGGTTGACACCATCATCAAAGTTAAAACCGCAATTTGAAGATTTTTGATGTTAACGCTCTTCTTAAAAACCTCTGCAATTTTCCTAAGCTCAGCCTGTAGCTCCAGTAAAGTGAGACTGCACAAGGTGGAACGATCCTGTGCACGACATTCCTAAGATTCAGTGCCAATGTTGAAGAGTTTCAGGGTTGACTTGAAAGAATCTATGAAGCATTTTCTTCTTCTTCTAAACCCCCAACGATCACTTTCCCTCATACAGCTTGGTGTAGAAGACTATACTTGGTAGCCACTCATCTGACATCCAGGTGATGTAGCCTGCCCATCTCATCTGTGATTACATTAGTGTACTGCCTAGGTAGGTAAATGTGACTGCTGCCAAGAGGGTTTCGATCAGTCTGGTATCTTACATCAATCCCATTGTCATAGTTATAGAAGGCAACAGTAAGTATGGCAAAGAACATCATACTTAAGAGGATTGGGGCAAACACGCAGTCTTGCACGATTCCATATGGTGGCTGAATGGCTCAGATTAGCTATCGTCTTCATCGACATAAGTGAGCATGACATCATGGATATGTCGATATATTACAAAATATTTTTCTGTGCAACTAAATTTGTATGATCTTCCAAAGGCCCCCCATGATTGACTATGTAAAAGACTTTTGTCAGGTTGTCAAATACCATGTACAGTACAAGTTGGAGTTCTCTTCCTGGCATATCTTCTTTAGCTGGTGTGCTGCAAACACCATGCCTGTGGTCCCTCGTCCTTGTCTGAAGCCACAAAGACTCTCTGGCAGGAGCCATTGATCGATATGACGATCAAGGCCATACAACATAATTATGCCTAGGATTCTGTCAGCTACTGACAGCAAGGAGATGCCCCAATGGTTGTTGAAGGATTGTCTGTTGCTTTCCATGTTCATGATAGATTCATCCTTGTACTCCTGGAGTATAGTTACTGAAGTCCACACTGACACTAGTTCAGTTAGTTTATGTGCTTTGTGCTGGCATAGCATCTGCTCTAGGTGCCTTGCCATTTGGCACAAGATAACAGCCATCTCACTTTCAGTCACTGCTGGATGATCAGCAAGAGATATATAGAATCTATGTTGGGGTTTGGACCGAGACAATGAAATTCCAGCCTAGGGGTTATATTATTTGTCTCCCCGCGAGGCTTGTCCGAGTGGGGAGATATATAATATAACACCGCGGCTGGATTTCATTGTCTCGGTCCAAACCCCAACGTAGATTATTTTTCTCATCCAATATTATCCTTTAAAGTAAAAAGAACTCTTTACTAGTGTTCACATAGCAATGTTTACATGTGGCGCATGAATACAATTATGCTAATGAGGGCAGTGATGTGACCGTTGCGTTCGAAGTACACAGTTCATACGCGTGAGCAAAGAAAAATAACAGCATAAAACGTCGCATAGTAATGACGTATTATAACATTTAATATATGGAAGTTACATGAAATTAACAATAAATAGTTATAATTTATTACAAGAAAATGTTGCATTTTGATCAGTTCCAATTAGACAATTATACTGAAAATATTGAAGCGATACGTATTGTGCCCCACACCTCTATTGTTTTGTATACGCTATTATTATAACGAAAAGTTACATGTAGAATGAGTGTCCGTGCTTTGGTTATTAACGGGTAATTATAGATCCGTGTCACTATCGTAAATAACTCTCCTTCTCTTTGGAGGTGGTGAAACAGTTTGTGTCGTATTTGTGTTGTACAACACAAATATATATATATATATGTTGTAATTCATATTGATCGTAAAATTACCACCCTGTATTAAAGACCCTCCAAATACAGACCCTAATGGATAGCCATGTGATTAAGTTTCAAGTTCACGATATCTTGTAAAATTTATATTTTCTGTCTTGGAAACATGGGAAGTGTTGCTATTAGTAGTAGAAGGAACTGCTACATGGAAATGTGTTTGTGGAGTAACGTGTGGACGGATAAATAATTCCCTCCGGATTGTTAAGTTCATTATTTGTCATCAAAGATTGCATGCACATGTTTGATTCAACTGGGGCACAATGGGCATGTTTAACAAAATTAGAAGAAAGTATGCTTGACATAACACATTTCTGGCTGTTAGTAAGTTTTCTGAAGTTGTTGAGAGAGTTGGGATTTTTGTGACCAGTGATGTGTTAAGCCTAAGTGTCTGGAACATTGTTTTCTGACACGGGTATTTTCTCACACTAGAGTTGGTAATGCGTTTAGAAGCCAAACCGGGCAGGTTTACTTTCATAGCCATTTTTTTCATTAGCGAGTTAAGCTTTCGGGCACCAACTGGTGCACGTAAAAACCATTGTTCATTTGGCCCAGGTGCATGCACGTAAGTTACAGGGGCAAGGTAAAATGGTCAGGGTTACAAATATCACTTGGACGTTTGTTCATAAAACATTTGTAGATGGTTACTGGACATCTGTCTGGAAATAGATGGTTAGCATACATCCTTGGTTTTTCATTTCTCGTGCTTTTTATGTCCTCCCCTGTCCTCGTCTTTGTCGGTCTTTCGTTAAACTCTAAGTATTCTATTTTAAGTTAGCAATCCTGCTTTAATGATATGTCTCCCAACTATGTTTCTGTGTTCTTCTCCCCCTCCCCGTACCCCAAAGTGCAAAGTATTATTAAACCATAAAGTATTCAGTAAGCTTGACGGAGTGCTGGGGCCCAAAAGCGAGTGTTCATATAATTTGTTTATGTCAATTGTCATCATCAGTTACAGCATCAGCAGTTTTGGGTTTCTTTCCTTTTCCTTTCTACTTCAGATCTTTCTGTTTACTTTTTAGGACCTCTCTTGCCTGATAAAATTCAGGACCATAAACCAAGCTGTAATTGTATCTGTTTCGTCTCAGATATCGTTCAAAACTTCCCATCATACCTATAATAAATAATTATAACGAGCCTTATACCCAGTGTATCATCTCTCTTTCTCTCTCTCTCTCTCTCTCTCTCTCTCCATCATCATCATTTGTCATCCATGTTGGTGAGGGTCTAAATTGCTTTATCAGTCAAGTTCTTTAATTTATATGGCAATTTACCTTTTACAACTATAAATAAAATTATTGTTCATTATATAATATTTTTGGGTAAATTGTTATTCATTCTTGCACTCATTCAAAAATTAATTCATGTTTGAACAAATTTTAAATATATCTCTTGCTCTATGCATCCTTTTTTTGCTGATACATTATTCTTTAAATTCAATTGTGTCTTATCAATCAATATGAAGGCCCCTTTTTACCTCTCAATGTTGTCGGCTAGTATTAACTTCCACCAGTCTGACGAATTGAATGGAAAAATCTTGAGAGAATGCTGTTCAGGGCAGGTGCCGGCACTTCATGTATAGGGCGCGTTTCATTGCTTTTCTCAAGATATTCTTCAAGGAGTTTTAAGTGTCCCATTGTCTTGCGTTTGGTATTCACATTTTCATGCTCCAAAACAAAGTTTGTGACAAATTGTTCGTCCACTTCTGTAAATCTGCTCTCTTTGACAGTTTCATTTTTTTTTTTATTTCCATTCCTGGTTTTCTTTTTTTCTCCGACGAAAGTTGGTTCTCTTTCAGAGACACATTTATTTCATTTGTTTCCCAGTCATCAAAAAGAAAGAAAAGATCTGACTCATGCTTTGGTGAATTTTCTGAAATTGCTAGTTCATGTTTAGCATAATTTGTGAAACTTCCATCGTCAAAAAAGCGTACTGTATACATTGAATAGGTACCCAGTGGATGGTAAACATTTACTATTTTTGCTCTGCTACCTTTAAGAGTCAATATGTTTCTAGCTTGTGGCCATTTTCTTTTTGTCTTATCTTTATCGTTTTCTTTCTAAATCTTCTTTTCGGTAGTTATGTTTTTTCTCCTCCAAAAAATGATTTTCTTAAATATGTCAAAGTGTTAGCGTTTGTTTGATTGGAAAATAACTCCATCAGGCCAAGCATAAGACAACAATGGTTGCGTCCCTTGATACAGTAGTTTCTAGCGTGGACACCATGACTGAGACGATTGGTCTGAGATGACTAGACTGAGATAAGAAAAGTAAGGTTAGCAAAACAGCTAGATTTCTCTGTCGCTTGGGTGAGAAACATTGATTTCCACTTGGAGCAGACAATCAATTGCTTCCCTTGTACAGATGAATGTTGATTGAAGATATTGTTGAAGTTTTCTGTATCTTTGTACTACATTTTCTTTGTTAGTGAGAAGTGTGGTAGCCTGTAAATTGTCTTCATAGCGCCATTCCAGTCTCTCAAAGGCTGAAGGTAATATGCCTTGTTGCTCATCCATTAGTCCTGCAACTCTACTAGTTTGTATCGGATAGTCATCTTGATGATCTTGAAACCTGCCTTCTTATATGATGTATTGTCTTGTAAACATGCCTTCTCAAACTGACATTTCTCATTCAATAGTCTCTGTGTGGTAGCATCATTTTCATCAACCGTGATGTTCACAATTGTAGTGGGACTGAGGGCTTTTGGATGCAAGTCTGATGACTGCAATGTTTTCCTCAACATTCTTAGAATTTGCATCAGTTATTTTAATGTGGTTGCATAATTCTTTGACCAATGTCTGTTTCACATCCTCTCCTCGTGTTTCAATTTGGAGACATTTAAGCTATTTGGGTGTTTTTTTCCTTTCCTTTTGTTGTTTTATGCTAGGCTGAATCCAGATATTGTGACTGGAGACCATAAACCTGTGATCAGTCAAACATTCTTCACTTTCTATGGCCTTCATCACTCATATTTTTGCTGTGTATTCTTCTGATATTGATGTTGTCAATGATATGCCAATGCTTGAAGTATGGGTGCATCCATGATGGTTTATTGTAATTTGGCAGGAAGAAGATTGTGTTGGTGACTAAAAAGTAAATTACTGTAATGTTCAGTGCATTTCCTCAGTAGGAGGAAGCTTTTGTTGCATCTGACAATGACACCTGGCCATGTCTTTCCCAACTTGCACATAGAAGAGACCAAAGATGATTATCTTGTCTGCCTTCAATATTTCTTCATTAGGAGACTGTATGTCTTCATAAAATTTAAGAAATAAATTTTGTTCTTCATCTTCACCAACTCTGATACTGAACTCGCCATCGAAGATGATCTTATCTGCATTCAATACTTCTGTTTATGGGACTCCATGTCTTCATAAAATATGTATTTGATCTCATCTGGGATGGTCATGGTTGGTGCACAGGTGCCGATGACAGCTGCACATCATTGCATCTAACATGGCAGTTAGGGTCCATTACCACTGAGTGTGTCATGTACTGAATAGCTAAATTGTGATAACGGTTTTTTCTAGTGAACCGAAAAATAGTGAGAACTGCATATACTATATTGTGGTATAGCAAGAATGATCAAATTTGGTGAAATGATCATTTTAAAAAGGAAACAAGATGTAAGCAATGAAAAACCAATTCAAATACAATGGTTTCATTTGGTCAATAGATCAATAACAATATAGCCTTATTTCTGGAACTGTGTTATAACAAAACATGTTACAATGATGTGTACACACACATATATACACAAAGAGTGAAACTCCTGAAAACTGAACCAATAGTGTAGTGGAATCCCCTCAGGACTGAAATGTTTTTGAGTCTCCAATTCTTCCTTCTTTCCTTTCTTGATATAATCTCTTATTCCAGCAAACTCGACTCTGAATACTAAAGCCAGTTCGAATCCTAAATACAAGATTTCCATTAAATTAGACTGCTTCCTCCTGTTAAATGCTGAGCATTGAAGCCATTTCTAATACATGTACTTTAATAATTAAATTACTTTATGAGTTTTACAAAACCTTTTGGTTTTTCTTCTTTTTTGTTACTGAAGTTTGTGACCATTGAGTTTTATATCAAAATGACTTTCCATTTATGAAGAATTTTAAGATGGGAATATATTGGACATCAATCAGTACCATTTTAATTTAGGATCAACAAATCATTTTGACTTTTTTAGTGAAAACCCCATCTAATTTGAGAATTTATTCTGGAGATCTGATTTAAGACTTCATTGATGTAGCCGTATTGAACCTCACACCAGCACCATTTATATTTAGGATCAAGTAGACATCATAAGTCTTTTAGTGACAACCTCATGCTGATAAGACCATACAATAAGGTGAAGCACCAATAACACAAGTATAAAGATGGATTCTGTGGTGGTTATATTGTAAGTCATATCATTTAAGACCAACCAGATATCATAAGAAGTCTTTACGCGAAAAGCCTATGTCAATATGACTTTCTGTTCAGGTGAAGTGGTGAAAACAAGATTTTAAAGATAGCTACAGTGGCAGCAACATATCGGCATGATTTTCATTAGGTTCTACTTGACATCATATGAAGCCTTTTAGTCAAAAGCCCCATTTTTATATGACCATCCATTCAGAAGGATTAACAATAACAAGATTCCACATGTGGTGGTAATACTATATGTATCCTCAGCATCAGTTTAATTTTCAATCAACTAGACCATGGAAATTAGGAGGAGTAACAGTAACAAACTTACCAGCTATACTAACCTATACATTGAGACCAACTGCAAACTGCACCGACATAATGCACCAGCAGATCTGGGCCTGTGCAGTTTGTAAGGAGTATTCAGTAGAACAAACAACATAGACCCTGGTCTGCAGGTGCATTATGCTATGGCAGATCAGTATCTTTGTTGATTGCAACTGGTCTTGACTTACAAGCAAGTATATACGTTATGCTATTGGATGGACAGATGATGGGTCATTACATACATGTATTTAGGTAGCTGCGATTGTCATTTGTTGTCATTCACATTTCATAATGTCAGAAGATTCATCTGAGTGTTGTAGGATTGAAAAATCCTTTCAGTATAAAATTAGTCTGATCATGGAGTATAAAATTGTCACAAAAACTTGCACTGAAAACATTAGGGGCAAAATTTGACATAGGAGCATCTACTGTTTGAGATATTCTAAAGAAAATGGAATTTTTATTTCTACAAGAATGAATTTAAAAGTAACAGTGATGCAAACAAGTGTCCTTTCAACAGTTCCTGTAAAAATCTGACAAGTTGAAAGATCTTGTGTGGCAGTGGTTTAGCCATGCTAGGACCAATAATTTTCCAATTTCAGACCCTATAATTAAAGAAAAGGTTAGTGGTTATGTCCAAGAAATAGCAAGTTTAAACTTAAAAGGATCCAATGGATCACTGAAAAATATGCTACTCTATTATAAAGGATTAACAGTCAGTGGTGAGAGTGGGGGTGCTGATACGCAAGAATAATGAAAAGATATACCAGAAATATTTTTAATGATTATACTCCTAATAATGTTTTTAATTGTGATGAAACTGGACTAATTAAAGTTATAAAAATATTTCTTTCATCAAATGTTTCTTGTCATGAGGACTGTTTTTCTATGTGGAAAAACTGTATTCATGTTACAGAATGTAATTCTTGAAAGGAACACATGTTGTTCAGCTAATTTTTTATCAAATTATCTTGAACCCACCCCAAAAAAGCAGCTTTCTTAATTGTTTGCACTCTAAACACATACAAACACCAATGTTCTCTCATTATTATAAATCTCCCCCTCTCTCATCACATTTGTGGTTGGAATTTATTTTGCACCAGCAGATCTTGTATTTGCAACTCAACTTGACCTATAAGCAAGTATATACAGTATCCCATCTAAACAATACTGTAAAATACTTTTTACAAAAGATCGTTTCACTAATGTGCACAATATATCAGATATAAAAAGGTTCAAGAAAATAATGTCAGTTAGAAAAATAAAAATAAAACAAAAAGTTTGCGGCATGGGTTCTTATAAAAATGATTGATTACAAAGATAAAATTTGTCTTAAACAAGATATGGTAAAGAGTATTTTATCCTTTCAGTCTATACTCATTTTTCTACTGAATCATGGCAAGATTCTATAATTGAATCTATCACATACTTATCATAATCTAATTTTTTAAAGCTCAAATCCTCAACAAAAATACATACGAAACATCCTAAATACTGAAAACTCTCTTTAATCTGTTTGCGCCTTCCAGTGTATTGTAAATATTAAACAACATGAACAAAGACAAGCAATGTCAAACAACAAACATCACTCAACCATGTGAATGGTGTAAGAGAGATAACTCTGGCTTGATTCAGTATATTGTCCATGTAACTTGTTTCATGGGTTTTTCCCTGCCAATGGTAAGCTCCTCAAGTGCCAGTCTGGATTGTTCTGCAAAGGAAAATAGCAAGAATATAATGAAATTAAGAATGAATTAAAAAGAAAACATCATATTAACAAATTTAAGGTTTGACACTAGTCAGGGTCACCAAGCCCCTTTCAGTTTTCATCGCCATGCAACAGAAACTAAATGAAGTCACACAATAAGAATATATTAACACAGAATTGAATCACCCATCTGGATAATCAACCTTCTCATCAGATGTTTGCATCTGGCTCAAAAGTTTTTAGTTGTACAAATTGTAACACTCTATCCATCGACTTCTCCAACACTCTCTTTGGTTAAACTGTTGCATTCAATCTGTCTTTTAAATTAAATTTAAAGCATGCAACTTCAAAGGATAACGAGAAAGCTGGGTGACAGAAGGTGCTGTGTGCAATTTCAATAATGGGAGGGTGAAACAAAAAAATAATTTCTTACCATTATGGTTAACATAACTTGAATTTTTACTTTCAAAAGAATGTTCAAACAATTTAGTTTTTCTAAATAACTGGTGTTGATGTCAATAACATGCATACTCTGACATAAACATCTAATAATACAAATTATATCCAGATTAGACCCAAAAATATCCTATCAATGAATACAGTCTGCATGGGGACACAATATTTAGCTACCATCCTGTTGTTGATAGTTGTAAATTTTCTAGGGAAATACTGTCTTGGGGGGCTGAGAATAATAATCAATATTAAAAATTCGTCGCAAAGAAACTTAAAAACTTTAATTGGCCTGTGTGAGACTAGGTAACTATATTACTATAGATGGCAGATTCTTCTTAAAATTTCTGGATACTTTTATATCCAAAGTAACTTCAATTATGAACAATGGAAAACTCAAAAACATTTAGGTCTGAAGCATTTCCAGTTTCAGAACCTATTGAATTGTTATGCAATCGGTTCGCAAGGCATGGGATTGCCCAACTGAGTAAGGAAAATATAATTTGCCATATTTACATTATGTCTTGGGATAATATTTTTTTTCCTTCTACCAAACCTTAGGAACTCATGAAATTTAAAAATTGTCCCAAATCTGTTGAAAAATGGACTCCCTATCCTGCCTGCCTAATGCTAATATAGAAATAAATGTGTAAAAATGTAATAAGTATCGTATTATTCTTTCTTTGGATATAGTTTTTTTCTCTTTGTGTTTTAACAAATTAATCCAAACACACAAAGAAACAAGTTAAAGATTGGCAGAAATGTGGGTCATGCTGACATTTGCAGACATAATAGTATGTATATTGCCTCTAATGTGCTTTCAAGAACTATTCAAAATTGATTGTTAAGCTATAGGTTACTGTCTGAACCATAAAGATTTTAGTGCATGATTTTCAGGTTCATGACAGTAACTATTTTGCATATTATGATAGTTAATGCTTTTGAAACTGTTCAATTACCATTTTGTGGATGTAAGTGGCCATGCCTAAACTAAGCACTCAGAGTAATGCAGTTATCAGTCTCCAAGCACTATATCTCCCTCAAATTGATCAAATACAAACACATTCGAAATATAGCAGTTGTGATGTGCTTCAAGTAGTATAGTTATTACAGAAGCAATGTTACTACAAAAGATGACTGAATGGACAACCCAGATGTTTACTCAACCAGTACATAGACCTTTTCAAGCATGTAACTACAAATTTAAATGCCTTATTTTAAAGTGCATTAGAAGATAAGTAAATAAAAAAGGTATGTAAATAAAAAATTATTTGACACCTTGACATTGCATATAAAATAATGACAGTGATATCAGATGTCATCAAAATAAGAAGCATACAAATAATGTGGTTCAAGCCTGTACATTGTTGTTTTTATAGGGCTTAACGTCAATTTTCAGCATATGATATGCTATACATGACGTCTAGTATGGTGGAGGAAGAACTTGGGAAAACCCCAGAAAAAAACACCGACCCACAAGAAGCTACCAGCAGAAATTCTCACATACCCAGAGAGCCCAGCCTGAGACTCGAACCCCACAGAGAAAGGTGAGATGGCAGTGATCTGTAATGGTGAGCTCTTCAGATCAATCGACCACTCGGGGGCCCCCAACTCTGTACAACCTTTAAGATATAAAACTGAAACAAAGGAAACCTTAAAATATTGACCTGTGACCTTAACCATTAAAAAAAACCAACAAATGATTTAATGCAACATCTTCATGTGACAGTTTTATTTTTGGTTGGTTTTAATTTTATTTTTAACCTATTATTGGCTATACTGCGCTAAAGAAATGAGAGATTATTGCCTTTCCCAAGGATACACCATGTCAGCTGAGATAATGTTAATCCCTTTAATGTCAGTTCATATGTACACCAAGCTTCATCAATTTATCTTAAACATCTCTTAGGTTAGAAAGCAGAAGGGCAAATGTGACTGAAACCTAAATTTTAGAACTGTGACCTTGATTCACAATCAAACTTTCTGAAATGAAAATTGTCAGATTTCAAGAATCTGATATGCAATGGCTGATTTTAATAAAAATATACATGCAAAAAGCAGTTTTTAAGAAATAGATATGCAAATTAGTGAGTAGAGCATAGTCCATATTTCTGAAAAGGTCATTTATGTCTAACCTACCTGTAATTTTTGGGCAACCATGGAAGAGAAGAATAGATATTTTAGGGCAGAACTGTAACACTGCTTCCACTGCTTCATCGGTCAGCTCTTTACAGCCATCCATGTGAATTTCCTAATAGTTAGAAAAAATTACAGGGAATCAGAGCTCTGTTAAGCCATATTATGTATGGAGTTTTTTTTAAAACGGTGAAGAAATGTGGTCTGCAAATGATTTCAAGTAAATAAATTTTCTCAAAATTTCTCAAAAAATAGCCTATATTGACCAACACTTACCAAAACTAAACTCACCCAAAAATAAGAACAAGTCTTTTAGAGGGGATGAAATCAATTCTTTTTTTACAACTGCAACAAATATCAGCTATACTGTTTTGAAGCTGACAATGGAAGTCCTGACCACCCCTTCAAAAGGGTGCTAGGACAAAATGTCCGCGGACAAAATGGCACCGACAAAATGTCATGTGGACAAAATGTCAATGGACCTAATGGCACGGACAAAATGTCCGCGGTCCAAAAATTTGCGGAAAAACTATAAGATGGAAAAACCAATGAAAAAATTCACTAATCTATTTATTCAAATTTAGTCTAACTTTATTATAACATACTGAAACATCTCCATCTAAGAAGGAGGGGTAGTTAATTGAATTTAGCTACGTTGTCTATGGAATAATCTCCGTCGATATTATAACTCGGTATGAGTGAAAAGAGAGAATACCAACAGAGAACTGGGCAAGATTATTGGGAAGAAATAATGCAATACGGGCACCCTTAGACCAGAAAAAACACAAATTTAATTAAACAAATTATTAGTAGTAATTTTCAATTCAACTTAAGTTATATCAACATCGTTTAGTAGCTGTGTCTAAAAAGGATTTGTTTCATCATCATAACGAGTGGTGAAAAGAGCGCAATATCCACGACTGACTCCATCACCTTCCTCTCGACCGTGTTCCAACGTTTCCTGCTTTCTCGAGTCTTTCTATTCCAACTGCCTCATTCTACTTGGACTTCCTAGTCTTTTATTCTGAACTCATTATGTCCACTAACATTTTGTCCACATGACATTTTGTCTGTGCCATTTTGTCTGCGGACATTTTGTCCACATGACATTTTGTCCGTGATATTTTGTCCATGACATTTTGTGCATGACATTTTGTCCGCGGACATTTTGTCCGGCCACCCTTTAAAAGGCATCTCAACATGAGTAAAATGACTCAACTAAATTTTTCATCACTAGATAAAATGTTCAAAAGCCTATTGTTAAACATGAGTTCAGCACAATTTTAAGTGTTCTGTTTTAAGGTTATTTGGTGTGAAATTTTACCTGAGCATGCAATCAGACTTGAGACCTTTTATGACAGTCAGGCCATGCAATGCAAATTTTATGACCACATACAGTGATGTCTCAGAAGTAGTGCTCTTCAACATGCAAAGTCTTTGAATTGGTGCATGCCAAGTATATCACACTAGCCAGGTTTTGGTGGTAGAGTTTAGAACTCTTTGGAATAATGTACCTGTCATGCTCAAGACTATACATGCAGAAGTGTTGAAGAAAATGAGTACAGATAGGTGTAAAACAAAATATCAACAAAACTGATAATGACAAAAAGTTTTGCTCAATTCATACATTCCACAAATGTCTCGTATGCAAATGGATATTTTAAATTGGAGGAAATTGCAGATGTCTATCCTATTGTGTGATTTAAAGCAGTCTAGATTGTAAGAATTAACTGACTTGTGCAAAATCATAATCCAGGATTAAAAAATGTGTTATTCAGCCACTTCCAATGAAAGTCAAGTGACTTGGAACTTATAATTGTCCTGCATAAATTCTACTCAACCAATGTTATGTATAATAAAACTGAAGCTTCCTCATAGTTTTATTAATGATCTGGCATGGTCTCTACATTTAAGCTTATGTCTTTTCATGTTCTAAACATTGTATATATCCACAACTTTTATGATGAAATTTCAGTGATTCCTTATTTCACCTTTTAACCCCAAAATAAGAATGACTTACAGTATGGAATCGATGGATAATTGAGAAAAAACTGACAAAACAGTACAATGGACTCATTATCCTAGTTAAGCTAATTAATTGGCACACCATTCTTACTGAGTTTCTCATTTCTTGTACAATTCGAAGAATAATACTACTTCTTATGCAGTTTTTTTCTTCTCTTCTTGTATTTTAGCCTTTATTCATTTTAGTTTTGTCTCACAGTGCAACTCGATAAAAACTGCTTATGTCAAATATGCCTACTTTTCAGATTGTTATAGGTAACATCAAAATCACCTTTTGCAAGGAATAAAAATTAACCAATTGGCAAATCAGTCCAAATTGTCATTAATTTCATTCAATTACAAAAGGAACTGTGCTAAATGCAAGCTTGTTGGTAACTAGTTTCTAAATTTTACACACTTAAGACAAGAACACACATAAAAAAGAAGTATTATGGGATATTTATGTAAATGTGAGCTAGGTCAATTGAACTCCAATGATCTAGATTTAAATACATATGAGTGTGCATCTAGTTGATAATGACTTGTTGAAAATGGACACACTTGTAAGCAAACAGCAATAAACAATGTTATTTCTTCCAGTTATGTTATGTCTCTAGAGACTTATTCTAAATAAAGCATTCCAATGATTAGCCATTTCTTTTTCACATTAATATCTGATAATTTGTTTAAAACCCTAATTGTCTAATTAGGTGAACTTAAAAAAGTCACTTGCCCTTCATCATATCATTAGTAAATTTGAGTGAGCAAGTGAGTGATATTATTTGACCCTGTATCTATAAATAAATATAATGACAATAAAATCTTTGAATATAAGGATGACACTTCTCCAGACTTTCTAATTGTATGGACCAATGAAGTCTGCCTAGATTATGCAATTTATTCTGTGTAAATTTATGTTATCCATGCATCAAATTAACTAAAATTATTCCATGACTCCTGATGATTAAAAAAAAAATTGTTTTATTGTAATTGTTGTCCTTTTCATGCATATGTTGTATAAGATAGCAAAGTTGTGATTTTGTCTAAAAAAAAAAGGTGATAGTGATGGTGATGTTGATTATAAGGGTAATCACAACTACAGCATTGAAGACACATGTACTGTTATGCATATTTAATTTGTATTGCATGCTGTCTTTTGTCCATGATAATATGCCATGATATTTAATTTGTGTTATGTAATTGACCTTTGTTTGTAATTGAGAATAGGAGTTGAGCCTACCTGACTAATATCTTTTCTTGTAACCAAAATATTACACTGCTAATTTTTATATATGATTTTAGATTATGTTTTAAGACCATTATTAGTTCAAGGAACAACTTTCTTAGAATATAAGAATGCTCAAAAAGTAAGTTCTTTTTAAATTTGATGGGAAAATTACCTCATCATGGTTCTTTTATTGCATCTTAGGATTTCATTAAATATTTTTTACTTCAGAATTACTAATTCCATATCTAAATATTAGTCAAGGTGGAATCAATTTTAGTTGTGATCAGTTGTATGAATTAAATATATATATTTAAATCTTCTTTGGAATTACAAAGTGAATTATTGTGAATTCATTCCAGGATAGTTTAGATAATCATTATGACATATCAAGACAGTTGGCACATTAGCACATTTGAAACTATTCACATATCAGCACATTCAAAACTGGAATTTATTCTGAAGACCACAAGAATTCTTTGAGAATACTCTAAACTTTTGTAGTCGTTATAGAACTTTTATGACTGTTTGGGATTTAAATAACAATATTTTAAGTTGGTTTTCAATTTTTGATTTGTATTCCGAGGAAAATAAACTATTTGTTGAATTTAACAAAACTTGTTGGTTTTCACTCTTGTCTGTTACTTAGCTTAAGACCATATATTTGTAACAATACTTTGGCATAAAATGATCCTCATTTACCTGGTGTATGTGATGAAAAAAGTTGAATACTCACATTTAATGATTCTGCACAGCAACCACTTACAAGAGACACTACCCCATTATCTGTGACCTGAGTCAAATGAGAAAAAAAAAACAACAGAAAAGCAAATCACAATAAGTATGTAATATCACAATATAAAAGAACAAAAATTTGTTATTTAACAGCAGTGAATACAGTCAACAGTAAAGTTATTTTCTAAAAACAATTATTTATCACAAGCATTTTTAAATAATAATGCCTTACAACATGTTTACTTAATGCCACCACTAAAACATTATGTGATATGGTTAGACTATCCTTATTTTCGGATCAAGTATTTCACTTCCAATCCAACTGCAGACCTAAATATCTAATGAATGATCAATGTCACAGAAAAACAGTCAAACCTGTCTTAAGCAGCAACATTGGTAACTGAAAAAACTGGCTTTGAAACACATGAGATTGCTTAATATAGGTTTCTATTTGTTTGTTTGATTAGGATTTTTAACGTACCTTTAACAATTTTTCAGTCATATCACTACGATGTCTGCAGTGAGGCATTTAATAGTGATGTCTAGCATTGGGGCATCATGCTGCAGACGTGTAGCATGATGTCCCACCCAGTCACATTATCCTAACACCAGGCCGACCAGTCCTAACACTAACCTCTTAATGCTGGGCGCCAAGCAAGGCAGCTGTTAGTACCATTTTTGTAAGTCTTTGGTATGACTTAGGCAGGGATTGAACCCACAACCTCCCGCTTCTGCAGCGGACACTTTAACAACTAGACCACCAGAGCAGTCTACTTAATATAGGTTAATTTCTACTAGGAGTAAATATAGACCAATATGCCAAACATCAATATGTATTTTTTTACACAACCTATGATATGATGAAGAGGCAAACAATTAATAAATTACTTATGGTCATTGAAGATTAAAAGTAACTTTCATAAGATAAGTATTGTTTGAATCAATTATCCAATCATAGTATTGATGTCTGTGCTGAAATGGCAGAATTATCAATGCATCATTAAACTGAATCATTTCATCCCTATTTATGATAATACTTCAGTTTGCAGGACTTTGAAAAAAGAGACTGATTAAAATAGCTCGGTGTCAGAGTAAACATATTACCAATAAAATGTCATTAACAGTTTATGAAACGTATATCCACTATCTGAATCAATATCATTACACAAGCAGAACAAAATAATTAAATTTCTACTGTTTTTAGTAGTATGTACTGGAAAAGATATTCCTTTTTTAACTTACACCACTCCCTCATAAGTTCATGACCTGATAATATGCTAATCAACTTACAAATAAGGCAATATCAATTTCCATTTTAGTCCAAATCAGATGAATGAATTTTTCTTTACCTTTACAAACTGAATGGGATGACAAACACACAAACTCACTCAACAACTTAAACTACATATTCAAATTATTTGTCAATATTGCTGTGGAATCAAACAGAAATAAATGAAATTCAAAGAGGTCATAGGATACTTAGTCTAGTGCCCTATAACTAAGGCAATCAATACACTGTCACAGAAAAAAATAATAATAAATGATAATAATCTACTCAGCCGGTCATAGTTTTGACAACTTTTTGTGATTTTAATAATCCTTTGACATACCCTAGGTGGGGACCCTAAAGTGGCTGAGTGGTCTAAAGCATTCTTCATTATGGATCACTGCCATCTCACCTCTGTCTGCATGGGTTCGAGTCTCAGATTTGGCCAATGTGGGTAGTTGAGAAAGTTTGCCAGTAGCTTCTCGTGGGTTGGTGGTTCTTTAGAAAGTTTTTCCTCCACCATTAATACTGGCCGCCATGTATAGCCTATCATGTGCTAAAAAAAGGCATTCAATCCCACAACAACAACAACATATCCTAGGCAACAACTAAGAGATTATTTTTCCAGCTGTCTGCTTTGCTTGTGATGCACTGCTATAGTAGTGCAATCTGTTTGGAAACTCAAGTCTAACTGCTTGTCAAAACCCACACACAGTACATCATGCATGATTTTTCCACAGGCAGATCTGATGACTAATCATTCACAAATTGTAGTTGTGCATCTGGAAATGAGTCATAAGTCCTACAAGAGTGCTTCTTTTTTGTCTAATATTCTTTCTTTATGACCCAGTTATAGTGTCTACCATATTGTGCATCTGCTGTGTCCAGACTCATGTTATCACCTGAAATAACATGGAGTGGAATTCAGTTAACATGAAACATCCATGATGTGGTTTGTGGCAGAATTCAGACATCTGTCAACAATATGCATCGATGATGTGGTTTATACTAACAAAAATAAAATGCTAATTGGAAAACTAATTTACACCAAACATGCTGATGAGTTTGATTTTGGCAGTTTATCAGTGAAAATCATGTTCAGAAACTTTAGAAGTTGTACAGTATTTGTATTTGATGGATGAATTGATCCACAAGCAAAGTTATACAAGGGAAACAACTCTTAATTGACCAATTTTCACTCATTTGAATAGCTGATATAAACATAAACTTGATTATATTAAATCATTTAGTTTTAATTGACTATAATTATACAATATTTAAAAAAATGTCAAATTCCTAAATATTACAGCATGTTAGAATAATATTCATAAAAGAAAATACTCATTAAAAATCTTACAAGACAAAACTACAGTTGAAAATCCTCATACCCAAATTTTTGATGTAATTTTGTATCTAAATTGTTGCCTTTTGTACTCAGTTATGCCACAATTAATATTTTGGACATCATCGCTCATACATTACAGAAAGTATAGTGTAATTTTTTATACTAGAGGCATTTAGTTGGTATGGCAATTACAGAACATTGATAACTTGAAGAAATGCTGGCTTAAATATTTAGTCTGAAGACTCAATTCTATCAAGGGCTCAGAGTGGCCGAGTGGTCTAATGCGCTTTCCATTAGGGATCACTGCTATCTCACCTCTGTCTGCATGAGTTCAAGTCTCAGATTCAGCTAATGTGGGTATGTGAGAAAGCTTGCCAGTAGATTCTCGTGGGTCGGTGGTTCTTCCCGTGGTTTTCCCGGGTTCTTCCTCCGCCATTAATACTGGCCACCATGAATAGCTTATCTAATGCTGAAAAATTGCATTAAACCCATAGTAAAACAACAACAACAATTCTATCAAGTTTTTGAGATGCCATTAAGCTTCAATAAAAAAAGGCCTTTAAGTAACTGATGTATTAAGTGACTGATGTATTACTTAATAAGGATTTATTGCATGAGCAGTCAGTCCAGGTTAACCTTCATTTTTCTTTTCTGTCTAAATTCAAAGTTCAAATGAACATGATGCAAACCTTGGTTTGTGCAAAATTCACACTCTGCAAAAATCTGCTATTTTGTCCAAGAGCTTCCAGTGATAAATCTGTAAGCTCCCGACATCCTCCAACATTGAGATACTGCAGTTGGGGACAGTTATGAGAAAGTGAGACTATGGCCTCGTCTGTGATATTTAGACAGCGACGCAAGTACACAGTCTGCAAGTAACAACAGGACTGGGCCAGACTTCTCACACCTTAAGAAAAAAAAAAAATGAATCAGTCTTTAGAATTTATTTATTAACAGATGATAAACTAGAGATTTTATACAATCAAATGGTGCAGTCATAGAAACGTGGTAATGAAGTTGTCATTTCCAATTCAAAATCTAACATTCAATAAACTTTGCAATGAATAATATTTAAAAAAAAACACAAAATTATCTATCCATCTACATCTCTTTAAGGCACAGAGTAACCTTAAAAAGTCAAAAGTACACAAAACTTGACTTGTTTTTCATTTGTTTCAATGAGTAACATTTTTCCAGATACCAGTATATTCTTTCGCAACTGAAAAATGGGTACAATGTATGAAATGGATGCAGCCAGTCTGTACCCTATTCCTGGAACCCCAATTGCAGTTTCTGTGTTTAGTGAAAACTGTCATTAACATTTTTTTAAACAATTTATCAAAAACTTTCTCCAAATTTATACAAATTTTTTTACATAAGTTTGATATGAATTCACGTACCTTGCATCCAAACCTAAGAAAACAGGAAATCACTTGTATGATGCAGTTGCACCTTATTTCACATAGAAGGTTGCATGAAGATATCTATTAACTTAACGCTCGATTAAAACAACAGAATGAGTCATATGCATTTCCAGACAGTAAAAACTTGTATGTAATCAATTATGAAACGTTCTCTTGAGTAACATCTAGTGAATCAGTTGTCATCATTCAATAAGTAGTAATTATTTAGTTCAGTAAATGTAATTTGATTTATAGATAGGGCAAAGCAATGCTGAGTCATCAGTCTACCATAAAAATAAAACTACTTGTATTTGTTCATACCGAATATATTGAAGCAAAGTGCCTTGCTCTAGGACACACCATGGTAGCAGACCTATGCTGATTAGATGGTAGAACCTGAACCAGAACTCCAGCAGTGGATTAGGTACATTGCTGTATATACTCTCTTGTAAGATCAGTCCAAATGCAAACTATATATATGGTAAAACCTGTCTTGAGAGACCACTGCTATGAGAGACCTCTTTTGGGAGACCAGAATCTCAATGCACATATTTATTGATTTATATAGTGTTATGACCTGTTATAAGTGACCACCTGTCTTGAGAGACCATTATTTTTTGACAGAAGGGGTGGTTTTTCAAGACAGGTTCTACTGTAGTCGCAAAAAATATCACTCTGAACTGTTACAGCATTAAATTAATAATATACAGTCCTTCTCATTTTATTACTTTTTAAAAATAAAACAACAATTATTCATTATCCTTTTTAATTTATTCTGTTACAAGACTTAACCCAGTTATGTACTAATTTTGTTATGATATTTTATTCTTGAATTTTCTTGTCCGTCATGCTTCTTTATTCTGGGACAGTGTTAGAAACTGTGTTCTTAACCATAACAGAATCTCAGGAGATACATCCTATGTAATCTTCCTTTATTACTTGAATGGATGTAGTAACATCAGTGTTTAATTCTTTGCAGTCTTTAACTGGATGTTTGCAATAAAATATATTCTGTGCATGGCAATACTCGGCTTAAGACATAAATAATCGGCAATAACTTTTCAAAGTTAAAGCATATATTCTTAACTAAAAGACTTTAATGGAAGTGATCGACAACACTAAAAAAAAAACATGTTTCCCTTTTAGCATTCAGAGTGCAAAATTTTGTTTTTCACATGATACACAGTGAAATACATGGAATCTGTGCTTGTATAAAATAAATAGCTGGTTTAATACCTAGCCAAAAATGGTACACCCTTCTTTGATGCACTTAACTTTATTTACTCCAATGAATAAAACTGTAAATGGGTACTAGCACCTGCTACGAGTTAACCTGTGTTGGACTGGTATTCCATCACTGGATAGTCATGTACTTTGAGTCACTTCATTCTATGGAAGCAGATCTAAAGATTATAAAATAACCTCATGCTCAACTCAGACTCTGCTTACTAAGTCTGATGTCTGATTGGTTAATATTAGACCAATGACAAATCACATCAAAATCTGGAGCTGAAATGAAGTTTGAGCAGGAGAGAGCTTTAACAACCTCCACATCTTCATAATCGCTGATTCATGTATTCCAATCCACTATTAACCTTGGGATGACTTGAATATTTCAAAAGTGCTGACTTTACCTTCAGTTGTTATGGTGATTCTGGACTGTTTAGCAGCATTCAAATCTATTTTTCTTAGCTGTGGGCACCTGCACAGACTCTGTAAAGTTTTGTCTGTAACATCACACTCAGACAAATCCAGGGTTCTTAAATGATCATAAAGGACCTGGTAGATCATAAAAAAACCAAACATAATGCATCATAAGGATAAAACAGTAAATATATGTATAGTATAAAGTTTCTTTAGTCATTTAAACTAGAAATAAGGTGACTTTTAAAGATTAACTTCAAAGGAAAAATTTTGCAAAATGGGATTCAAGTCAATAATTCATAGTGTCTTTGTCTCCGAATCAATCTCTGTTTAAAGATTTTGGAAAATATATTTATTTTTTTCAATTAAATAATTTTTTTAACAAAATAATATATACATGTATGTAAATACTGCTGTAATACAAAACTGTGTAGACCATGATCTGCTATTGCAAAATGTACTTGCATATTTGGGCCTTTGCAGTTAAATGTAGTAGGAAATAATCAATAGAACAAAATAAACATACCCATAATGCAGCAGCAGATCAGGATCTATGTTATTTGAAGTTCGACTTGACATAAAAACAGGTTTGATACTTCAACCATCATGATACTTAGACTGCATACATATGATAATCCCAAAACCAACAATCTGTCATTCGTTGTCAGGAAATCTTATCATGACTTACTGAATTTGGACTACTGTCATAATCAAACAGTCATGTGCTACTTGGTAATTTACATGAAAACTCAGGAATTCTTATTAGCATTGCAATCTGTTTGATTTGACACAATAGAATGTAACTGTTAACATTTTTTATGTCAATTTATTCATTCCAATGTTTTCATTAGCAAATATAATTAAGTCTTTCCTCCCACATCAATCCTGTTACCTCAAGATGATGTGTCATGGAGTTAATAGACCATACTTCCTTTAGATGCAATACATAAAATACTCGTTTGCATCAGCAATGCATGTGGGGGGCCATACTGTCTATATCTTCCTCAATGTCTGCATATTTTAACAGTCAAAAGAGTTGTTAATGTCCCAAAAATAATTAATGACCACAGACCAAAAAGGGGATCATCTCAAAACATTAAAGATAAAAAGAATAACCACTGATGGTTTGGAACTTTTTTTCTTAAACTGGGAAAAGCAACTACATCTAAATGGCTTAATTCTTCCATCTCAGGGATTGGGCTTCACCAATGTCACAAATTGTGATTCTTTTTTTCCTTATTGGCAACAAAATATATTATCTGGCAATATTTTGGGTGACATTTTTGGCTGTCGAAAATTATATATTAAGTCTTGGGTTTGGATTGAGAAATTCATAGGCACCATGAAAGGAAGCCGCAAACTGCACTGGAATCTATTGTTACATAAACAAATCCTTTGCTAATATTGACAAACCACCCTAACAAGGCATTGTTATTTCATAATCCACTTATACCGATATTTGGCCTTAATATAAACAAAAAATATTCATGATACCTGACCAGCTCCAATCGACCACCTCTGCAGGCAGGAATGGGAACGATTACAAGTGACAAAATGGTGGCAATATATTTTCTTTTTGAAAAATTTACAAGAAAAATAAATGTTTTGCTGAAACATTCAAAGAAAACTGATTATCTCTGAATCCGCAATTGTTCTGTATAATATATATATATATATACTATGCAAATGGAAGAAAACAATTCTATCTCATTGTTCTACAATTAATTGATGTCACAGCAATAACAAATGGGCTGTGCAGCTTAAGGTATGCTTAGTAACAGGACCTCAATACAGTGTAATAACAGCTTCAATACAGTGTAATAACAGCTTCAATACAGTGTAATAACAGCCTCAATACAGTGTAATAACAGCCTTCTACATGTGCTATTCAGTGAGAAAATATACCTTTTCTAGGATAAAACTCGAGAAATTTAGGGAAAAACCAATTACATCAGAAATTGTGATTAAAACCTGGGAACTTCCTAGGAAATTGGTAATTATCACATGACAGTGAAAGGGCTCACAATGCAGAGCTCATGGAATAGGTTAAATGCTGTACACACTTTTTTTTATTGTTAATATATAAGAACAAAATGGCTAACAGTTAATACTACAGGAATTAATAAATCATGTGCATTTAATGCACAGTGTCATGTTTACCACATACATTAAGTCTTTTATGAAGGTAATATGCATTGCTTTTAAATATGTACATGTCTTTTCAGGACATGTACGGTATTTCCCTGCTGAATGACAAGTTGATGCATACTTTTTGTTCCTTACAATAACTTCAATCACTTTTAGTTGGATGGAAACAGTTTTCTATTATAATTTCACTTTCTGTAAATTGTAAACTGTTCCTGAACATACAATTTTCATCAACTAAGCTAGGTAACTGAACCCACAAAGCCTATAGACAAATAGCATAGAGAATACATAGTTAGACCATTATTATTTCCCAAACATTACATGTCACCAATATATTTAAGGTAATTGGAATGAAAAATTAAAAATTAGTTCATACCTTATTTATATTAGCATCTGTAACCAGCCCTCTCTTTGACATGAGATACAAACATTTGTCTTTCAGATTCGGTGGCAGGTTTTCCAGGTCTGTGACAAGCTTGTTAATATTGTTAACAATCGTCTGGATACATCTGCAAAAGTTAATCCCAACAAAAATGTAAAGCACACAAACAAATGTATCAGCAAACATACCCGATATATACCACCTAATGATACTTGCTGTTAGATGAAAAGGTACAATACGTAAAAAATCTGAATTTATTGAAAGCTGTATTAGTGTTATACCCATACCACATGTCTAAGCAGGGTGCTGATCGCCACTGAGAATTTTATGCACAACAGTGTCTTCTGATGACAATGTCTCTGAATGGGATGGGAGCTTTTCATGCATCTGGAATTCAAGTACACTATACAAACAACAGGTTAATGATGTCTATAAATACACATGTTACAATATGCCATGTATTAAATATTTAAGACCACACAGCCCCTCAGTACCACACAGAGGGTATAGTGTCACCTATTGATAGCAGAGTGCAGCATGCGCTAAGAGAGGAAAGGGACAACACTTTGTATGGTGAGTACAGGTCACAAAGAAAGCATTTATATTAATGTGCAATACATATCCAGAAATTTGCACTTTGGCTTTCCCTGCTCATTGATCTGGTCATCAAGGTACTTGACTACATCTGGGGCACTCATCACAAGATGACCCCAATGCCAGTGAAAGCAACAGGTTGGTTACAAGGAGCCTATGAATCAGCATTGTGATACTACAGATACATGTACCAGATACAAGTTAGAAAATAAAATGTATTAAATTCATAAAAATCATTTGTTCTAGGCAAAGATATTTTCAACCTTTAGGAAGTATTCACTAAATTGTAGGAGACCAAGTTTGTAGTTCTAAAAACTTTTCCATTTTCATGTAGCCTACCAATAGTGTAATGCACTTCATTGGTATTTACATGAACATAAACAGCTTTGATCATGTTTTCATTTTACCCTATCCATTTTGCTATTATACAAGCTATGTACTCAATATTTATAATTAAATGAAGTTGAAAAATACGAAGGAAATAATAATCATGTTTTTTTTATATCAGCTTGGACATTACAGGGTGTCAGCCTCTCCCATGGTCACAGCTACTTACGGCTGAAACAATGACATACCATTGGTTGCACTTTGTTGGACAAATTGATCATTCAGGAAAGGAGGTAATATAACGCCTGATCAGTTTGGCTATGGTAAGCCAAAGGCTAAGGGAGTAAACCCTTAAAGAACCCAAAACAACAAACTCCAAGTTATTATAAACAAATAAAAAAGACATCCTCATCATATAAGGAGACTGGAATGCCAAAGTTGGCAAAGATGCTCTAAAAGACTGGAATGATCATTATGGACCTTCCTGCAATGAGCTTACCAATGAAAGAGGGAGATGGCTGCTCGAGTTTGCAAGTTACAACAACTTTGTAATTACCAACACCCTGGGCCAAAATAAAGCTTCACGATGCTGGACATGGCATGCACCAAATCAAACCCATCATAACCAGATAGACTATATACAGGTTCAAAACCGCAACCCATCTGGCATCAATAGAGCAAAAAGAAGAACGTTCCCAAGTGCTGATGTTGGGAGTGAACATGACCTCGTGATTATGAACTTCCAAGTGAGGCTGAGGAAAATGAAAAAGCCAAAGAAAATAAAGCTCAAATTCAAACTTGAACAACTGAATGACCATAACATCTGCAAGTCATTCCAAGCCACAACTGAAGGAAAATTTGCTCATTTCCTTGTGATAGATGTTGATTTTAAAGTGATGACAAACACTTTCAACACTGTCATGACAACAGCTGCCAAGGACATCATTGGCCTCCATCGCCAAAAAGAAAAAACCCTGGGTTACAGAAGAGATTCTGAATCTGTGTGATGCCCAAATAGACCTCAGAAACACCAAACACACAACACGTGCAATGAAGTACCGAGAAATAAACAAGAATATTTAAGAAAAACTTGAAGAAAGCAAACAAAGATTGGATTGGACAAAAGTGCACAGAAATAGAGAGCAGTCCAATAAAAAAATAACTGCAAAAATGCATTCCAAATTGTGAAAGACCTCACCAGACAGAAGCAACCAAAAGACAGTACAAAAAGATGAAAATGGAAGCAAGTGCCATTGCAGAAAGATGGACTGAGTATTGTAAAGAACTCTACAACCATCCATCCACAGGAGACTCTGAGGTACTTTAAGTTCCAAAACTCCACAAATGATGATGATTTTCCATTTTCAAAGAAGAGGTGGAGTCGGCAATAAGAGCACTGAAGAATGTGAAAGCAGCTGCAGTAGATAACATCCTAGCCGAACTTATCAAGAATGGTGGCGAATCAGTAATAGAGCTACAAACAAAACTTTGCAACAAGATCTGGCAGACAGGCGAATGGCCAACACAGTGGACCCAGTCACTGATTATAACACTCCCCAAAAAAGGCAATCTCCAGCTGTGCCAAAATTACAGAACTATCAGTTTGATCAGCCATACTAGTAAGGTGATGCTCAAGATCATCTTAAACAGACTGAACCCACAAGCAGATGAAATAATTGCTGAAGAACAGGCAGGGTTCCAGAGTGGAAGAAGCACAACAGAACTAATATTTAATCTTAGGGTTCTGTGTGAAAAGTATTCGCAACATCAACAAGACATCTATGTGTTCATATTTTTCAAAAAGGCGTTTGACAGGGTGTGGCATGAGGCATTGTGGGCCACAATGTAGAAGTACAACATGGGTCAAAAGTTGACCAATACCATCAAGCAACTGTATGCCAAGGCTAGCAGTCAAGTAATTGCTCAAGGTTCTGTGGGGGACTGGTTCAAGACAACAGTTGGAGTACGTCAAGGCTTTCTCCTGTCGTTCATGCTTTTCAACATCTACTTAGAGCACATCATGAGCGAAGCACTGGAAAACCACTGTTGGACAATCGGCATTGAAGGGCATAACATCACCAACCTAAGCTTTGCAGACAACATTGATGGGCTGGCAGGCAGTGAAGACGAGCTTGCCATCTTAGTGAAGAACCTGGATATAACATCTTCCAAATTTGACATGGAGATAAGCACCAAGAAGACAAAGCTGATGACAAATGGTGGCAAACAATTCTCAACCAAGATTAAAATCAGAGGACTGGAACTGGAAAATATAGGACAATTCAAATATATTGGTTCCATAATAACTGAAGATGGATCAAGAGCAGAAATTTTGTCACGAGCAGCACAAATAATGGCAACTATGTCAAAGCTAAGACCCATCTGGAGAGACAAGAATATCTGTCTGAGAAACTAAAATCAAACTATTGAGAGCACTAGTCATATCAATCTTTTTGTATTCATTTCAGGCCTGGACCCTGACAGCAGAATTACAATGAAGAATCCAGGCACTTGAAATGAGATGCTACAGAACCATCCTTGGCATCTCTTACATGGACTACATCACAAATGAAGAAGTGCATAACACCATCAGGCACAAAGTAGGTCATTATGAAGACCTCCTCATCTTTTTCAAAAAGAGAAAGTTGAAATGGTATCACCATGTCACTAGAGCCAACAGTCTATCCACAACAGTACTGCAGGACAAAAGGAGAGGTAGACAGAGAACAAAGTGGACTGACATCACAGAATGGACCAGGAAACGTTTTGCGGAGACATAGGCATTGGCACATGATAAAGACAAGTGGAGGGAACTGGTCAGATGTTCAGCAGCACAGTGCCTCAACAACCAGACTAGGTCAAGAGACTGATGATGATGATGATGATGATCTTTCCGGAACAAAGGTAATCTCCTGAACGGATGGTGTAAATCAGCATAATTCATATTGTTCCAATTTGCCATTTATCATATATATGTCACATCAAGTAAAGAATAAATAATTCATATAAATTGTAATTATTTTGCTTTTTATTATTATTCAAACTTTTTTGACTATTCCCCATTTACATATTTCCAAGAAAACTTTCATAACACCCTTACAATCAACTGTCATATCATGATAACCAGTATATACCGGTATATAACAAACATTTGGAAAACTTTTAAACAAAAATTAAATTGAATGTTATTTATTTGTCAAAAACTATATCATTAAAGTTATAGTAAATATATAATATAATGTCGGCAAATACTTTTGATACTTCGATACTTTTCCATTTCACTCTGTATATATTACTACGATTTGGCACATATCTGTGAAATCAAGTATACCGAGTAACATTATTACATGGATTGTGCTATAACTTATAACAAGTAGGAAAAAAGTAAATAATTCATATCAAAATCACATAAATCATATTTTATTTTGCTTTATATTATTATTCTAACAAAGACAAATAATAAATTGTGTGTGGAAACAAATATATACAGATAGAAGATGTAAATACATGTGTATTTCTGTCTATTTTGGCTTTTCAGTGTATTTTGGTGTTTCTAGTAACTGATTATAAGCAGATAAATGAAATTACTGACATTTTTGCTTTTTATTATACACCCTTACTATTTTTGTTGTCAATAAACTGGTAGTGGGGTACAAACAAAGGAGATGGTAGGCAGATACTATACTCAGTAGTAACTTTCTGATTTAACCAAGGCAACCTGGTTCTAATATTAGTACCAATACGTCGTGGATGGCTGTAACATGGTACAGTCAATCTGGGTCCTACTAAATACTGCTAAGCCTGACAAAGCCCAACAAAGACACAAAAAGCCATGCGAAGTCAAAAAAAAAACTTGTATTTATGTTAATTATATTGATGAATAAATTAACAACGCCAAAGGACTTGTTTTCAAAATATTTATGCAAAATTAAATGATCGAAAATTGGACAACAGATTACAAATTCAAAATTGAATAATGACAAAATAATAACAAAGCATTACAAAATCATACGCAAACTGTTTATTACTGTATACATTGTTCATTGAACTTATCGAAATAAAGTGCAATGTTTTCAATATATACTAATCAAACAAAGCGATACAAAGTCATACAAACCCTAACAAATCCTCACAAAGCCTGACAGTCATAAAAGTCATTCTAGACAAGTATATATATATATATATATATATATATATATATATATATATATATATATATATATATATATATATATATATATATATATATATATATCTTAAATTAAATTGTTTTAAATTATGAAATACCAAATAAACAAAAGCCGATAGGGCAAATTTGGTTTTTAATAATAAATTGAGATCACTAAAGCCAACTTTCCATTATTATGGAAAAAAACATGCATTCATTCTTCACAGAACATACCGGTATATAATAATTCTCAGCATATATTTATTAACACAACATTACAAAACAACAAACAAAAGAAGTATCACATAATTTCTTTATAATCAATTTCAAATTTCTATCAAATATGGCATGTCTTGCCGCTAACTAAAAATTATATAATATATATATATATATATATATATATATGTCCAAAGATTATTATTAAATATCTTGTTAAGCACTGTTTTGAAACATGATATAAACCGTATCAACATGAAACTAATGAAGTTCAACTTATTTGTATTTTGCATATTATATCATATATTAGAAAATTTAATTTTCTTGCCATAATCAATCGAAAGAACAATTTATAAAATTATAACAAACATTTTCTATATGCTATTGTCATTGTTTATCAATACTTTATAATTGTTTGAAATATGGTCATGTACATGGATTTATTCAAATTAAATTAAATATGAGCTGTTGTTCGAAAATTTTATACCAAAATAGTGTAACCAGATCCTGATTGTAGAATGCTCTGCACCTTAAATATCCAGACGAAAATTATTGATCTTTATGACCTTATACAATTGTAGCAGGTACTAAACTGGGTCAAGAAAAGAGAACGCCAGGCATACTATTACGAATAACAGGCTAGTACTAATTTCTTTTAAACACCCGCTACTTTCATTATGACATCACAGCGCTCATATTCAAATGAATCACACCTTTTAGCTGACCTTGTCCAAAAATGTTCACGTAACTTTGCCGTTATGTACTTCTCGGTGCTGTTAAACTATGACATTCAAAATGAACATGGATGTATGAGGATGCAAATAAAGTAAATACTCTCTATTTAAAGATATGTGTAATCAAATTCTAAGGTAGGACACTCGTTAAGGAAAGAATCAGGTTGTGAACGCCTGTATCATTGTATGACAGTTTTACATTATTGTTTTAGCTTACGAAGTTACGGCAATTATAAAATCTGCTGTTGTTACCACACAATCTATTTACAATTAATGACTTAACAGTGAGTGAAGCAGTCTCTTAATTAATTTGACATATAGTACAAATAATATCTCACAAGTCTAGAAGTGTCACAAATTTGCCATAAATTTTAGATGAGTCATATTTTACAGTTGCAGCCATTGCTGTTTATTTTGGATACGACAGCAGGAAAATGTTCGCACCAAAGCAGAACCTGCTCCGTTTTTTTTTATTTAGCGCACAGTTACAGCGTATTCGTGTGTTTAAAATTTACCTTTAAGTTTATATATATATATATATATATATATATATATATATATATATATATATATATATATATATATATATATATTTGCTTACACTTTATATATCAGTCATACATGTACTATAAATAAATAGTGGATGATTTTTAACATACAGAAAAAAGAATTGGAGAATGTTATACAGCAGCAAAAAAAAGGAGAAAATGCTTTTCTTCTGCAACAGCAGCAGCGAGAAGAAAAGGCAAGAACGAGACGATAGGAAGAAGAGAAGAAACAATGTCTAGGAGAGAAGGGGTACAGTGAAAGTCAAACGTTGGCGGTACAATTAAACAATTTGGCAGAGTTAAGTTGTCTTAAATAAATTTATCAGACTTATTTATTGCGACCCAAGTAAAAACGACCTTCCCGTGCCAAACAGACAATCCCAGTTCTCATAACTGCTACGTCTGAGACACAAAAACTAGTGAGTTCCACCAAGTCATGGACAGAAGCAAATCGAGAAGTAGGCCTTTTTTGAAGAAACCAAACACCCAACGGTTCTTTTCAGGGTCACTCACTTCAAACGATAAGAGATAGTATTCATTTTGTTTAAAAAAAATCAATTAAAAATCGAAATCTCTTTTTTTTTACCCCAATGATGTGTGTGTGTGTGTGTGTGTGTGTGTGTGTGTGTGTGTGTGTGTGTGTGTAGTCCCTTATTCTACAAAATGAAAACAAAGAGACACTTACGTTTTCTGTCTGTTATATTCTGGTACAAATGTTACAACACTTTAAAACGTTCATGAGCCTCTTCTATGCCTTTATTCATTCTCTCCTTGCTGAATTTCTTCACTTTCACGTGTTTTTCCTCCTCTTCTTCCTCACTTTCGTCTCATTTTCTTCTTTTTTTTTCTCTTTTTTTTCTCTTTTGTTTCTCTTTCTAGACGTTGCTGGGTTCTTTGGCATTCTGAAGACCAATGTCCGTTCTCTTGACATTGATAACAGGTATCTTGACTTTTGTCTCTTCTGGCACCTGTCTTGCTTTTCGACCGTCTGGACACTCTATAGGCCAATGCTCTTTCTTCTTACAGATATAGCAAGTATCTTGAGGCAGAAACGTGATGTATTGCTTCGCACAGTAGTTGAAGTCCTGGCTCAAATCTATGCCACCGAATTTGAAGATGACGTGAGTGAGCCGGTATCCAGACCCAGAAAGTCGACACCCAACCAAGGTCCATTTCCACCACCAGTCAACCCTGAAAAGTACTACTACATTCGAGAGACCAGAAAGTGCTCCTCTTGAAAATTCTGAACCACAACCTACACGTGCACAGTGAAGTTTACAGATTTAAAGTGTTTTGAGTTTCAAACGTGATGCGAAAGTGAAGCCAACTGTTATCGTAGACTCTTTGCTCGATGTCAACTTCTGCGTGAGACCATGCGTCTACCACCCGACGGATGTCAAGCAAACATAGTAACTCCTGCGGATTGCACCGTAGCGTCATCAAAATAAACATGTGACAGACGAATATTGATTTGATTCTAAACCTTCAAAGGAAAATCGCATATATAGCTAGGAGGACCTATTCCAAAGAATTAGACAAATATTACAGTTGCAGTGTGTCACTTGGTCAGTGGGAACAAAAAGGTTATGTTTACCTAGAAGATGTTCGATGGTCTCCGCATCGTCGTTACATACTTTTAGTGGGACACTAGTCATTAAAGTGGCAAACCGTGTCGTTTAATAAACCAGATTGTTGTACAGTGACTTGTTTATATTAACCATTTGGCTTTTTTATTTTGTCTTTCGTGTTGTTCCATTTTAACTTGCAGTAAACGTGACTAGAAAAACGTATAAGTGCTCTTGTCTTCGTGTCAAAAATGACATTCCCTACACTATGGCTACCTCTTCCTCCAATTTCAAAGTCATCGACGAACACATAGATCATGCCATTTGGGAGGCCTTGTATATGTTTGTTTTGTGTCATCGAAGTCTGTCCTGAGTTTGACTGGGTTGTTCCATTGACGTCCAAATCGAGCAGTGTGTTAGTGCGAGCCCTCAAACTGGTGTTGAAACAAAGTGGTGGTTACCCTCTTTGACGGCAAACTGACAAAGGCACTGAATGTTTTAACCAAACTTTACAAAACGAATTGAAGAAATGTGACAATTATTGTTTTCACCACCGAGAATCCCAAAACCAAAGTCAGCACCCTGGAACCTTTTCAATGCACTTTGACAGAACTAATTTGGAAATTCTATACTCATTAATACGCTTCAAGTGCATCGACGTTTTACCGCATTTGGTTGGAGCATACAACCAATCATACCATAGGAGCATCAGTCGCGCCCCACAAGATGTGACTTTTGACAACAAATGAGCACCTTTTTTGGTAAGTCCCCGACGGAGGCTGTCTCCAAGAAAGTTGGAATGTTAGCAGCAGGAGATTGGGTGCGCATTGGTAAAACCAAACGCACTTTCGACAAAGGTTAGTTACCTAACTGGACCACCGAATTTTTTCCCGTCACTGGAGGAGTGTGTGACTGCCATACTGCCGTCTGTAATTTGGAAGACATAAACTGGAAAGTGTTAAAATGAATGTTTTACTTGCCCGAGTTACAATGTGTGACCAAACAAGAAAACCAAGTGTTCATTGAAAGCATTATAGAACAAGGAATCCGTAAAGTGGGAAATGACGTGTCAAAGACGTCAAGTACGTTGCAAAGGATATCCTCCCAGTTTTGAATCTTGGATCGAAGCTTTGCAAGTCATCGCCTATAAAAATAAGTGGTCATCATGCCCTTCACACAGCTTCAGCTTCCCGATGCAAATTGGGAAGTGGCTTTGGTGGAAATCATTAACCCTACACAAATCCAAACCATCACTGAAAAGCAAACAACTAGGTTGTTCAGATCTTAACTTTCGGTCAATGGTGAAATCCAAGACTATCCGAATGCAAAAACCACTGCCAGGCAGTACTTTCCAGACGTCAAAATCGACGCGAACAATTATTGCATTTTCTCCAATATATCACAAACTGAACGACGTGTGTCCAGCTGTTTTGAACAATTAAACTATTCTTCATTACGACTGGCTTAAATTGGAAATTAGAAGAAGCAGTTAGAATAAACTAGCAGGGTTGTAACTACCGAGGGCTGAGGACTGATGTCTTCCCGTGTGTTATATTGTTACAGGTTAGAGCCCCTATCCCTTGATTTATTGATGGATACTCCTAATATTCTTTGTAACTGGCCCCTGTGGGTGGAAAACACCTATCACGTTCACCTGTATTTGTACATCCTCACTATTTACCCGTCAGTAAGTCCTAATTTTTACACTGTTAACATTGCCATTAAAGGAGATTTTGGACAAAATATTGCATTCTACAAAAAGAAAGTCACGGTGAAACTATATTTTCGAAACGATTCTCAAACAACTCGTACGTCATGTATCCAGTGTACTGACGAGTCGCTCAACAGTAAGGACATGATTTAGGAGATGTTAAATTCGGCCTTTCGTTTGGTGGCTTCTGTGTTGAAAGTGATGTTGAGACGATGCTTGCAAGCCTTGAAAGATGCAGCGCTGACGCAAGGTAAATAATTTCTCCAAAATGTCATCATCCGACAAACAAAACCTCAAAGAAGCTTTCTCCAGAGCAAGCAACAATGCCTTACTTGAAACCGGTAAAGTCATTTTGGGCCGACGAGAAACACCTATAAATGACCTGAACAGTGCTGAGTCAGGCATTCCTTCTTCGCTAACGCCACAGCATAGGCAAGGTAGAAAGAGACGACAAAAACAGACATCCAGATGAATTCACACTCGCAAAATTAGAAAGACTAAAGAAAGAATAACAGTCTTAGACTTAGACGTTTTTGATTATTAAACAAACATCACAAAGACAAAAGAAATTTATGCACCTAGAGTCTTGCGCTTATTCAAGAACTGAACTGGATATGTTTGCCATGACACCCACCATAATCACAAAGCAAGAATCTCAATAGGAAGAATTTCATCCCATCTCATCTTTGACGAATTCAGCTCGCATCGAATTTAAAATCAAAGGACAATCCGAAGATTACATCGATCTGAACGGCAGTTACTTGTAGCTGAAAGTCAAAAGTTCTAGATAAGACTGGAAATGTAACAGAAGGCGATGGGAAAGTAGATGCCGTCAACAATTTCATGCATCTCTTGCTCAGCGGTATGGATTTGTACTTGAATAGCAAAATATACAGGAGTAGCATGGATACTAAACCTTACCTTGGCTACCTGGAATAAATCTTGACGCACAGAATAGACGACAAATATACCCATCTGAATATCCGCTTGCCATGGTTACCCGACGATGCGGAAAAATTTGAAACAATATCGGATGACAATGATAGATTTGAAAAGCGACGAATTTAAAAAAAAAAAGAAGAACAGATTTTAGAACTAATGGATTTCTTGCATTTGGACATGTGGTTGCAAGAAAAGTATTTACTGAGCTGAGTGAATGTCCGCCTAAGATTTCATCGAAGCAGTACCGCTTTCCATTCGATTTTGTGATGGTTCCGATTACAAAACCAAATTTAAGATAGCCAGACTGTAATTGCGACGCGTGGAAGTGTTACCTAAAAGTGGGAAACGACATCAGTAACACTTTGAGCAGAACGAATGCCAAATATCCGATACGACGTCTGTCTTGGCTCAGAGTGCAGAAAAGAAGCGAAGAAATGGTTTTTCGCAGATATTTTCAAGCAAAATGTCAGGATTGAATTGATGACTTATCATTACCTGTGAAAAATCAAAACAAATTGTGTGTGCTAAAGATGAACTTCCTCATCTCAAACCTCAAGACCATTAAGCTTATGCCATCAACACGGACGACAGTCATCTCACAGGAACCCACTGGGTAGCCGAACATTACCCGTGATGGTTGTGTGGGGCATTTTGAATCGTATGGATTGCCACCTTTGGAAGACGATATCATCGACTTTATGAGATGAAATGCCCAGACGACACGATTCAATAATGTGAAATAACAAGGCACATATTTCATGGTGTGTGTGCAATATTGTATGTTTTTGCTGCATCAACGTAGTCTTGGATATTCTTTAGAATATGTAGTGACTTATTTTGATCGTCACTCTTCTAGAAACGAGTACAAAGCAGATCAGTGTTTTTGCGACCATGTTATTTATCTGTTGATTTTTGCTAGGAAACGTATTGTACATCAATGGCCAAATGACTTCGATTCTTGGAAATCTAGCTTCACTGCACAACGTTGTCAACTTGTCACAAATAATTCGTCTGTTACAAAAATTGGCTGTTAAATGTTAATTGTTAATTGTTTAGTTTCGCAGTTTAAATAGCAGAATTGTGTGATTTGAAAATAAAAGTGTCTGTCACTTGTTTTCAATATTTATCAATATCCATAAAGTTTCAACTTCCCTCTATCCCTCGCCATAAAATCAACTACTATAACATTCCGACACACCAAAAATCGTAGGGATGTTTTCTATCGCATCCGCGCTTTAAGCATATAAAGCGACACTGTCTCCAGTCTGACCATCAATTGTTGACTCATCCTCCTACAAATTTATTTCGTGTCGGGCAAAGCCAAAGACAGTTACAGTCACAACAGCCACACCATCCACTACTTCCAGTACCACAATTTCGTCCTCCGTTGGCGTGGCATAGAAGAAACAAGGTCTTCACTGTCCCTCAAAGTGAAGAGTGGAATGATGAGGCCACTCATCCTGTCTCTGCTCTCCCATAAGCTACAGTCGATTGGGACAATGACGGGAGCCGTCGTTGTGTCTGTGGTGCCGGGTCTGGGAGATGTCACCATTAACTAGGTCATCTGAAGTTCAAAATAACCCAGCCCTTCTCAGGGCTAACCAGATCTGTAGCTAAGAGACCATTAAAGTTGCAAAGTTGTGAGTTGGAGTTGTGTGAATATAAACAGATTCCTTCCCTAACGTGTGCGTGTGCTTGTATACGCGCGCGTTTGTTGTTGTTGTTGTGTGTGCGCGCGCGTGTGTGGATAGTATATTTGCGGTTTGTTTTCTCTCTCTTCTGTGTGGTGTGGATAGTAAACTTTGTGGGTGTTTTTCTTCTCACCGTGTGTGAATAGTAGATATTGGGGGTTTTGATAGTAAATTGTGGTTTGTTTTCTCTCCCTTCTGTGTATAGATAGTATATTTGTGGTTTGTTTTTCTCCTTCCCGTGTGTGGAGAGTATATTTGGGTCTTGTATGCATGCGCTTAAGTTATATGGATAGTAGATTGTTGTTGTCTTTCTAGCTGCCCTTTTGTGTGGATAGTAGATTTGAGGTTTGCTTTTAACTTCCTTTCTTTGTGGATAGTATATTTGGGGTATGTTATTTAGCTTTCCTTCTATGTCGATAGTAGATAATTTATTTAGTTTTTGTATGAAAATAGAAGTGTGGCGGCCCGTGTTCTAGGGATGAGGTTCTTCCGAAATATTTAAATGACTTATGAGGAAGTTCCCCTGACCCGTAATTAAAAATGTTAAATTTTTGATAATAGATTTATAGTTGTGAGTCCCCAGTCAGCAATGCCGACGGTTACATTATAAATAAACACGAAGATAAAATTAAATTAATAACAATTTAATAAAATGTGAACTTTATACGATAATTAACAATCACTCATCTCTCCCTTGACCAAGTGACGGCCTAGTTCATCACGTGATTCCTTAGTGTGAGTATAATTTCCCCTGTCCTTGTGATCTACTCATCTAATTTTCTCTGTTACGCGCTTCCTTCCGTCTTTCTCCTCCTTTCCTTTCCTCCTTTGACTCTTTGTCCCTCTTGTCTTCTCCACTTCCGTTCCACGTTCCTCCTGTCTATCTACTCCAACTTATAATTTCCTTCTCTCCTCGTAGCTCCTTCTACTTCTCCTTCCTTCCGTCTCTCAATCAGAGACTATGACAAAACTTCTCAAGTCTGTCACTCTAAGCTTCCTTGAAGCTGTATAGCTCTTAGATTCCCAGAATTTAAGATTTACGCGCCAATTCACGGCTGGCAAACGGAGTTCCTGTCCTTAGTGAAAAACACTTCTAGTGGATTATAACGAACTAATTTAATTTCTATCGACATAAGATATTATTCTTGGTTTAAAACAAGGGCTCACCCATATCGCATTCTGATTGGGTGGCGCTTGGACCCTGTCCAATCGTCGAACGGTCAATCAAAATCTACCTGTCTGTCTTGGAGAACTGTAACTAACGTCCACCTACTCGTCGGCCACGCTACCTTTGATGTGGTCATAAGCTTTACACCTACGTGACATTTTTAACCCCCCTTGTCGCGTTTCTGCTCTCTCGACCCAACTAAGACCATCTTACGTAAGGGGATTAGCTTTACCTTGGCCAATTTTACACATCAACACGTCGGTCAGAATTACCTTTTATACATGTACAAGTGGGTCGGGATAAATCGTGACAAGAAGAAACCCCAAATCCCTTTTCACGTTTAAAATATGCCTGGAAAATATATGTATTTTCTCCACCATATATGTGTATCTTTGTTCGTTTGTTTGTTTACCATTTCCGTCAAGCGTTTTTTTATTGGTACAATATAGTTTACGAACTAGCAGAACCCGCCTGCGGCCACCAACCACCCGCCACTCACTGAACTAGCTGTACTTTACCGTGAATCGCTCCTCACTGAACAAGCTGAACGTAACCGCCACCACTTACTGAACAAGCTAAAATTACCCGCTGAACTAACTGAACTTACCCGACCCCCCCCCCACACGTCCCTGTTTTCTGTTTGCCCCGATTGAGGTCAGCACCTTGCCACATTCTTGCCAATCTCCAGTACCGTGACGTCAGCTCACCTGTTCCAATTACATTCCACCCACTTTCACTTGTCACTGTACAGACCCTCCCCATGTTCAATTCCCCTTGTCGCTAAACGTGCCCAGGGTGATTTTTAAAACCTTGCCGCTAAACGTGCCCAAGGTTTGTCTGTAATATCTTTTCACATCGTCTCTTTACAGCCACCTTTTACTACTACTACTACTACTACTAATAATAATACTAATAATAATCATATAAACATTGGAAATGACAACATAACTCGGAGTAAGATATTCAAAACAAACAAAAAATGTTGTCTCTAAAATAATAGAAAAAATAGCGAAAGAGACATCACAAACAATAACGTATCTTCCGGAAAGATGGCCGCTGTCGCTTAACCGATCAGTCGTAGCTCTTTCGTTTTTGTGCTACTTTTCATGATATACGTGTTTGTTGTCTATCTTCGTCTACATTATTGTGTTTCATCATGCATTGGCTATTCAGAAGAATGCACCAAAGTCATGTAAACTTGATACAGTTTCAACATCACGTCTGCTTGAGTGCTTAGATCCAGTATTGCCTTCACTAACTGATGTTATTGATACCTCTCTCTCATTTGGGGAATTCCCATCATTCTTCCAAACTGTCATTGTAAAGCCTCTGCTCAAGAAACCAATACTCGACCAGAACGATTTAAAGAACTACCGCCCAGTTTCTAATCTCTTATTCATATAAGTTTTTAAGAAAAAGTCGTTCTAACCCAACTGGTATCTCATCTAAATTGAAACAGTGTTTTTAGCAATGTACAATCTGCATATCGCCCTTGCTACAATACTAAACTTCTCTTCTAAAAGTAGTTCATGACATTCTCTCTCCTTTTGATACCTCAAAGAAGATATTACTCCCCTTCCTTGATTTGTCTGCTGCATTTGAGACAACAGACCATGATATATTACTTCACCATCTCCAGCATGTATTTGGCATTCATGAGTCTTAATGTAGTTCATGTCCTACTTTGTCAACATGACACAAAGTGTGTCCGCAAATGGAATAGACTCCAGCACAGTTGATCTATGTTGTGGTGTTCCGCAGGGGCCTGTTCTTTGACCTGTTCTCTTCATTATATACACTCAAACGCTTTCAAGTGTCATTGACTATCATCTAGTGTCCCACAATTTGTACGATGATGACATCCAAATATACAGATCTAGCTACACAACTTAAGTTGATGCTACCATCCAAGGTGTAGGGAGGTGCATGTCTGATGTTAAATCATAGATGAGATGTAACAAGCTGCAGATTAATGATGATAAAACTGAGGCCATTCTGATAAAAACAAACACAAAGACTTTCTCATTCACATCCTTTACCTCAAATAATAAATACCAACACCACCAACATTAAATTCACACAGTACGAAACCTAGGTGTTACTCTAGACAGTACTCTCACATTGCACCATGTCATGAACATATTCAATGTTACATATCTTGTGCTGGGACAAATCAGCTCTTTTCGCAAATATCTTTCAGTTGATGCCATAAATGTTCCTTATTATCATCGTCCTCCAATCTATCGTTATCATATAAAATCTTCATTTCTAATCTGTTTTCTCTGTTCCTCGTTGTTGTTTTTTTTTCTTCTGTCTTCTATCTCTTGTACATGTCTATGCTAGTCATTCTCTAATGGGTTCTCTTCCGTCTCTGGTAGTTTCAGCTGTCGTATTGTACGGTATTAATATGTCGTAATCCTCTGCCTTGGGATTACTGTTACCTCTTTTTCCTTACAGGAGTGGAGTCTTTTTCTTTTGTTGTAAAATCCTGCACTCTCTCGTCGTCGGAGGTGCTTAATCTATTCTGCTTGACTAACATGGGAGCTGACGTTACATTTCTTTCTTCTGATTCTCTTTATCACCCTGATTGCTATAAATTTCTCCCTTTTCTTCTGACTCATCTCTTCCGACATTATTTGGAGCATGTAAAATTTAATTTTCTCTACGAGATTGGGCATTCTACTTTTTAACGCCCCCTTTCTGAGCTTTTTCCTTCTCTTTGCCACCACGGGTTGAACAGCTTCCTTCTCCCCTTATCTAAAATTTCTCCATTCCATCTCTGGGTTGTTTTGATTAGATGTTTGGGAATTTTTCTCATTTTTATTATCTGGTAAAGCAATCTCCTAAGTGCTTTGTGGTTTTTTGTTTCTTCCATATCCTTCTCTTATTCACTCTTTGGATTCTCTCTTTCATTGTGTACAATACCCTGTACAACCATATGTTGCCAAATCCTCTGAATATTACAAGATTTTGGGCATTCTCGGTGCATATGCTCCATTTGCTGGCATCTACATTTTCGATCGTGTTCACATACCCTGTACCAAGTTCTAAGTACAAAGCCATCACATAAAAAATACGGCGATCTTTGTCACTGATTCAGACATCCATCTGAAGTGTCGGAAAGCCACATACCGTCGCTACATTTAGTTTGCTCAATTTCACCTTATAGATATCCTCTATTTTGTTCTTAATGATTGCAAAATCTGCCGGTGTGTGTGTGTGCAGAGGCGTAGCGATGATATTTTGCAATCAATCAATTAATTTGGTCCCGTAGTTTCCATCCAATCAGCGTGGTCGCATTTGATAGGAAACTGTGGGTGCTGCTCGAAAATTGCCCGTGCAGATGAATTCAATTATTTCCTTCCACCATTTTCGGTCCCGCGTGGCATTTTCTTTGGCATGTGCCGAGGTGATGCCATAGTTCGCCAGGTCTTTTTCCACTTGTTTGATCCAGGTTTTCTTTGGTGCATTTCTTGAGACCTTCCAGGTTTCCGGTCTGGTGCGCCACAGGGCTTGATACGGTAGACGCCTCTCTTCCATTCGGCAGACATGACCAAACCAGCGAAGCCTAGCAGTGGCACGTCTAATCAGTGATTCCACTGTCGGTTGGTGAGAGCATCGGGCCCGGATTTCCACGTTTGGGATTCTGTCCAGAAGGCCCGGGGACAAACTATAAAATTGGCGCCCCAGCGATCTTGTGACAGATTTATTATCCTTGTTTTCTTATTATAATGTAACGCTGCAAGCCTCATTTTGGCGCCCCTGTACCTTGGCGCCCGGGGACATATGTACACCCCCCCCCCCGTTCGCTAAGCCTGTGTGTGTGCCACTAACAACATATCTTCCCCCATGATTACAATTTTAGAGATGAACTAATTCTCTAAATTGACCATTTTCCGTAAGCCTGCTACCATATATGTTATTAACGATGCACAAAAAAATACCTTGTCCAAAAAATATTTATCACACTGAATACACACTGAATACAAGAGATCAAAATGAGTTATCAGTTATGGTAACTTTTTATTAGTAAACAACTTCGCCATTTCCCCGCACACTTGTAAACTCTTAATTTTACAATCGGAAAATCTGTGGCCTTAACTGTGGAGTCGAGAGAAGAAAAAAAAAAATGACACATGGAAATAGCAGAGCAATATTTAATTTTGACCAATGAATAGAAAACAGTACAGTGTTATCTGTACCTGTATTTTGATCATGTGACTGGAAGAAAACGTCATCACAAAATGGCAGACCAACCAACGAAAGTCGACATTCAGTCAATATTTAAACGTTTGAGGTCTATTCCTACTAACAAAGTAAGTTATTGGGGTCTTAATCAAGGTTACTATTTCTAAAACGCAACGAATTTTGCATAGATTTAGCCTTATTATTACCATATGTCGATCATTTCTGGTCAAATCAAGCACCAGCACTTGTCGCACACGATGCTACGACTACGAGTATTTGAGAAAAACAATGTCAATTCAAGTCTTTTTTGTAATATTTGTCACGTTGATGGTTCAGAAAAGCCTTTTAGATGGATAGTTTTATGTATTTAGGTTTTTAAATTTCGTTCTTTTTTTTTAGTAAAGGTAACATAAACGGGTCGACAATTCCAGTGTTTACACAAGCCCACAAAACATGCTATTTATTTTCACGAAAAAAGGGAAAATTGTTGATAACACCTACTTCTCATCAATGGGTACATGGCGAGGTGGTGTTAGCAGTTGTGTTTTTTTTTAATGAGACAAGATAGTGACAGTGCCAGACGAGGATAATGGGTGGAAATGGGTCTAAAAATTCACTTTTGTATCATTTATTCTGTGTAGATATTGGTTTTTAGCATGAAATGTCACTGGCTCAAGAATGATTTCAGATAATTATTTTTTCGTTTTCTTGCTAGTTTGGCATTTGATTTGTCATCACTTGCATCAATAAACACTATTTTTGTTGTTGTTGACATTGTTAGTCAACATAGGATGATATTTCACTGTTGCAGTTATTTATAACCTAGAAGTAAAATCAATGTAGGCCTATGTAAATTTCAAGTAAGTAGCCTACATTTTACATAGATGGAAAAAAGTTCAAATTTTGAGACCTATTTAGCAGGTCAAAATTAGAATTCTTGCCCTGAGCAATTGTGTAAACTTTTCACCCCACCTAAGTGATTGAGTATCTGTTGATAGAGATAAGGTTAAAGCAAAATAGTTATAATGTATAAAAACTGAATAAAACTGATTAATTCCTTCAGTATATGAAATAGGCAAAGGTTACAGACAGGGCATAGCTGATATTGCATGATTTGTAAAGGGACTGCATCAGTTGCAGAATGGAGTTTGCAGTATTTTTATTAATTGAATATATAAAATACACATTGCTTTTTCACTATGAATATTACCCACCTTTAATTATGAGAGTATTTATCTGGCACAATTATAATATCACCAAAAGTTATGTAACCCCTTTATAACTTACAAATTTAAAAATCATATAGTAAGTTGCAATAGAAACAATTTTTATGCTGTCTAATCCTATTCTGTTGTACAGTTTCTCATTGAAAGTTGGATCTGCTTTTATGGGTTGTGAATACACACACTACCCATAAAATGAAGGACATTCTATGTTCAACTGCCTTAAAGGACTTGAAATACATGTTCAACTGCTTTGCACTTTGATGTCCATCTTTTAATCTATAATGATTGCTGTAGTTGATATCTGCATAGACTGTTGCCCAGATTTCCTTGTGGAAGGCATCTACTTTTTCATCATGGACTGTGCGGTTTGTATAGATGTTGGCTTTTACTTGAAGTCTGTTAACCGCTCCAGTGGCCTTGTGGATAGTGTCCGCTCTGGAAGCAGGAGCTCATGGGTTGGAGCCCCAGCCAAGTCATACCAAAGACTTATAAAAAAAATAGGTCAAGCATATTTTCTGATTTCTCCCACATGAGTGTCTTTGAGTGAACCACATGTACAACCCATGATGGTCAGCAGGGATTTACACATTTTTTTTTATTAAAGTCAGTTTGCCCAGGGCAGGCTGAATGGAAAAATTCAACTTGCCATTTGGAAATTTGAGCTTGTCGCAAACATAATAGCCCAGTATGAACAAAATAATAAGATAAAATGTGAGACATTTTAAGGAAATCACATTATCTTTATTTTGACAATATGTAAATAATACATTTTGATAGATGTGTTGATGGGAAAGGGTGACATTGCATAGTTAGGAAAGCAAAAATAGAGAATTACATCTTTGTTGACTTAAATGGATAGGTAGAAAAGAGTTTGGAAATAGCTAGATTTTTTAGAGGGGGAGAGAGGAGAGATGTTTTGTTACGAAAAAAAATTTGGACTGAAAATAAAACATCCATTAACCATATTCTGGCCAGGGAAACATATTAATCCAAAGAACTTGGACTGAAAATTAAGAATCCATTAACCTAATTTTGGCCAGGGATACATATTAATCCACCAGGATTCCAGATTTATTGCTTGTCTCATGTCATCATACTTGTCTGTTGTCTTTAACAGATGTTACTTTGACCTAGAAACTTCATAAAGTTTCCTTTTTTTGCATACATGTAGATAACAGCAAACTTATCTCATCACTGCACCAATAGTAATGACAGCTAGACTGTTTGTAATGATTTATTTTACTAGCAACTGAAGGGTTTGTAAAATAAAAAATAATCTCCACTTAATAATTATACATAGTTACATTGAAATCAGTGACATGCATCCAGCTATTTGGGAGTTGAGGACACAAGAGTTATTCCTTTAATTGTTTGCCAAGCTGTATGTATCAGTCTCCTGTAATTGTCAGGTGAACAACAGATGATAAACACCAATTGTGGGTGCTACACATCAGTACATCAATCATTAAATTCATTTGTTGAACAAAATTCTCGTGTTGTTTATCACACCTCAGAGAAATATTTTACTAACAGCACCTACTAGCCTCAAAATCGGTAACATGCATGAAAAAAAGTATTTTAAATGCTCAGAAACTGCCAGAGGTTAGGTCGGGACCTGAAAGTGGGCAAATCCCAGATTCATATAAATAGTATGATTAAAATGTAACTGACATGTTTAAATATTAATATTTATACCTTATTTGTCAAAATATGATTTAAATAGTAAATATTCGGATTAGCACAAATGAGAAGATATGAGACAGCTTAACATTTGTCTGCAACATGGAATGATGTATGATAGAGGAAAGAAAATGTAACCAGTTATGTAATAAAATAATGCATATAAACACTAAATAAAGGTCTGATATGCATATTTTGGCCAATTCACAGGGTATAAAACCTACAGAATGTAAAGCATTACAAATGAAACATTGCCCATTTCTCTCAAATTTTTGGATATGCTCATGATCAAGTACCCTGGAAACCCCGCTCCAGTGGCCTTTTTGGTTAGATGCACCTCGAATGCGGGAGGCATGGTTTGGATCCCTGGTTGAGTCATGCCAAAGATTTACAAAAGTGTTACTAACACCTGCCTCACTTGGCGCTCCGCATTAAGAGGTTAGTGTTAGGACTGGTCAGCCTGGTGTCATGATAATGTGATTGGGTGGAACATCATGCTACAAGTCTGTGGCAGGATGACCCAGTGCTAGACATCACTATAAACTGCCACAGTAAAGTTAAAAATATCATAATCACACACACACACACACACACCTTGGAAACCTGAACTTGTCATGGGAGTCAGGCAAGTGAATTTGTAAATCTCCTGGTGAAGTACAGAAAGAACAAAACACATCAGCTGTTGGGATCTTAAATAGAGACATTGTTGTTGTTACATTCCAGATACATCTGTTTTGGCAGAATATGATAATTGAAAGGAAAAACAAGAAATGATAATGATTGTTTTCCTTTTTCAATGAATTTAGCATATCCTACAACAATCATATTAAATGACCCGATAAATGTACTTGTTTTGTAAACATGGACTCACTATTATATTTTCAGTTTATTTATGCGATATGATCATGATTTAAAAAAAATTAAAAACAATTATGAAGGCTTGTGATACCCAGCTCTGTCAATGAATAAGAGCGTCTTTGTGTTTTATATTATGGGTGCCAGGTACAGATGTGCTGCATAACAGTACCCTAGGGGTTCACTATTGGTCATTGTAAGATCTCTTGTCAATGAAATATTAATGAAATACTTTATTGTCTTGCAGCAATGCTTTGACTGTGGAAGCAGCAACCCAACATGGGCCAGTGTCACATATGGGGTGTTCCTGTGTATTGACTGTTCAGCTGTACACCGATCACTTGGTGTCCATGTCACTTTCATTAGATCAACCCAGCTGGACACAAACTGGACATGGCTGCAGCTACGTGCAATGCAAGTTGGAGGCAATGCGAATGCTGTAAGTTTGTTGGTATATAGGGGCATCCTTTTGAGAGGCTACCATTTCTGTGATGTAAAGATGGTTTTCTTAGAATGGTGTCGTCTGGGTTTTGGGGACAGGATGGCAACAATGTACTAGTCTTAACTAATGTCTTAGTCGAATATAATAACTCCATTGGAGTGAGCTTGAAGAGAACCACAGTGTTTCCACTGAGTCAGATTTATTTAAAATAAACTAGATTTTAAGATTAATTTGTCTAATTGGAAATAATACTTCCTTATATTTTTTAAACAAAATGTGGGATAAAATTTTCAAATTTACATGATTCATTTGTTTTTGATGACTTTATCCTGCCAATTTTTTAAAAAAAAACAACATGTAAACCACCATGTTACCAGGATACAGTTTACTTTAGATAATCAGATCAGACCTTCCTGAAACGTGGATTAACAGTTTGATTAAAACATTCATAACTACAGACTTGGAAGTATTATGGATTTTTACACATGCAAACTTTTTATCTGTCCCAATATTTTTGAATAGTAAAGTTTCATACAAAGGAGGCTGGTGTTCATGGCTAACAATACCATACTATTTTTGCTCCATCAACTACATTCCGTTTTTGTATTTAGATCTGTATCACTGAGACCTAGTATGTACCATCATGAAACTTGATTGGTATATTGATCTTTGAGATCAGGGCGCAAAATTAACATTTCTTCCAGTTTTATAGCATTTTGATATTTGTTATAAATTTCTATTGTGGGTTTTGTTTTAGTGATGTTTTTGGGTTTTGTTTTATTCATGTTTGTAGATTTTGTTTTATTCATGATCATTTTTACTGAATGATGTCAGATCAAGTGATTTCAGTTGAATAATATTGAATTTTGAATACGTGATATCATGTGGTATTCAGCTTGTGAATTAGAATAATCTCTGTGAGCCTTATGTTGAAAAATAACAAATCCAAGTGACTGTAAGCTATTGACTGGCATGAAGAGTAAACTTTGTCAAGCTTTTGTCTCATAAATTAGCATTAGTTTGGATTCTGTAGCATTAGGCCAGATGACCCAGTTAAAACCGACACAAACTCTTTGTTTTGCTGAATTTGCCGGTGAAATTCTTTTTTTTTTTGCAAGGAAGAATTCAATAGTTCTTTTTTAAACCAGTTATATAGAGGTCACAGATCACATACCTTCAAGTTAGGATATTGTGTTATTGTTCACATAAGAAATACAACCCTTTATTCCCTAAACGGATACCCACATTATCGGTAAGAAGCTCAGCATTCCCTCCTGTTATTACATGTATCAATTCCCCAAATGTTAATGTGATCAGAGAACTGTATTTGAAGGAGAAATTTAAGTGAATTGTTTTTTCAAGAAGATTTATCTAATCACATTTCTTAAAACCCTCATTAGTATTTTGCATTAATTAAATTTGGTGACACTAAGTAGCAGCAAGGGAAGGTAATGGGCAAGACTTGTTGCCCAATGTCTAAATGATATAGGCCAGGAATATGAGTTTTCATCTTGTTGTCAGACTGTATTTGGGAGGTAGCAGGTTTATATGCAAACTTTAGTGTGACTAGATAAGTATCAGAAGAAGAAACATAATTTCCCAGAAAAATCTGCTTTTTGTGCAAGAAATTTGTCTTTGCATGTCACATGGTAACCTTTGATGACTCTGGCTTACTCCAAAACCTGATTCCATCCTTAACTGTGAGAAATATATATTGCTTTTACAGCAACGTGGAGAGCATTTTTAGGTTCCAGAATGTGTGATAACATATGTTTACTTTCAAAATTAAAAGAGTATGAGAGTATATATATTCTCCCTCCCCAATCTACTTCTGGTATTACAGTCGACTCAACTTAACTGCACATCGGTTAACTGCACGCTCCGGATAACTGCACGTAATCACGCCGGTCCCGTTTTTTCCCATTGCTTAAAAATGTACTGTACCGTACTCCGGTTAACTACACGGTCTCGTGGCGGGCCCGAGGGTGTGCAGTTAACCGGATTCGACTGTAATAGATGCTTGCTTGGTATGCACCCTTAGTTGGCCAGTCTGCCATATTAGCTACTTGCTTGAAAATTTAGAGGAACCCCGTATTAAATAATGCAAGTTAAAAGGTAGAAAAATTGATGCATCTTTGTTTCTTTCTTTTTTTTTGCCATTTATACTTAAGCAGTTTTTTTCTTTTACAGACTGCATTTTTTCGCCACCATGGATGTACAACCAAAGATGCCCAGCAGAAGTATCACAGCAGGGCAGCAAGCATGTATAGAGATAAACTTCATAGTCTAGCCACGCAGGCTATGAAACTGCATGGAACTAAGGTAAACAACTCTGATAAGGGAGGTAATCTGAGATTAAATTATCCATTAGTGCTTTGATGTTACCTTAACATTGTGTATCATGGGAAGGGTTCAAGAAGGATACTCTTTCTGCCCACACCACTCAAGCCATAATGCCGGAAACCAAAGGTTAATAAATTATGAAGCAACAAACCTCTTCAGGGATAAAGAAATACCCTGGCCACCTTTTTCTTATGACAGTGATGAGCATTGTATAAGGTTGATAACATGTAAAAGTGTGAGATTTCGGAGGGGTAACTGAATGATTCTAATTGTGTGCTGTTTTTTTTTTATGTCCCTTTAAGGTGGAAAAAAGTCCTTGCATTCAGATTTAAATATAATTACAATGTTATATGTGACCTGTTTTTCTTTTGACTGTGTAGGAGTACATAGTTTGAAAACTACTGCATGGATGTTTCAATTTTCAGTCAGCTCATTATCATTTTAAAAAATAACATTTCAGTGATGTTTTCTATGATTGATTTATACCTGTGGTTTTGTTTGTTGTTTTCCAAGATTCATCACCTTTCCCAGTATTCCCCACCTTAACCACAAACTACTGGATTCTTAAATCTCCTAATTATAGTTTAATTATTCTATTGTACTCATGTTTATTATGAACCTTCTTTTTAATATAGGGCATGGATAACATCAAGGTCAGATCATGGGAACGATACTTAATGGCACCTGAATTTTAGTTTTAAAAAATGAAAGTCAAAGCTGCTTATTTTGTATGATATAAATGATATTTCTCAGTAATTTGCTGAATAATTATATCATTGGTGTCCATTGCATCCAGTATATTCACACATCATTATAACAGTGATTTACTGAATAGTTATATCATTATTTTGCAATGTATTAAATGTATTCACACATAACTGTTGCGGTAATTTGCTGAATAGTTATATCATTTGTGTCCATTGTATCCAGTGTGTTCACACATAACTATAACAGTAATTTGCTCAGTAGTTTTATCATTGTGGTCCAATTTGTCCAGTGTATTCCTGCATAACTATGACAGTAATTTGCTAAAATAGTTATATCATTTGTGTCCAATCTATTCACGCATAACTGTGTATTGATCATTAAATTTGCATGTTATTCCTCAAGCCACATCAGTTTTCTTTTTACATTTTAAATTATTCTTTTCCATTATTCATGATTAAGTTCCTAATGCAAAGAATTGAAAGTAGGTATATGTCATGCTAATGCTAAGTAAATTTCATACAGGTACATACTTTTATAATGGCATAGATTTAGAAACTTTTGCAAAATAGATATTAGGTTAGAAAAAGCTTCAAAGCATTTGCAAATGAAATATATTACAACCATTCGTTTAAAATTAGAATTCAGTTGGTACATGCTTGTGTCCAGTTTTATACCCACCAAATGAATGTTTTGATGTAGAGTTTAATTTTGTTCTGGTTTGGCTGGTGTTTTGGTAACTGTTAACTTGAAGGGAATCATGATCATCACAATGACAAAATGCCAGCCAATATCATTAGATTACCACCATAAACGTTTACAACAATAGACACCACTTTTGATTAAAGTGCATCTGACCAAAGTTTTAAATTTATTGTTATTCTGTCAGGTCTTTCTTAACTGCCTTGACTACCCTGGTTCAGTTGTCTTATTGTATCCTTCAGAACTGCATGTAGTTCCCATTTCTGTTGCAAGATGTAGCCAATATTGTGCCCAAACTTCCATCAAATACCTAAACTAAATAACCAGCCAATTTCTGTACAGTTTTCAAAATTAACACAAGTTTTGAAGATATCCAAAGAATAGATCTGATGCACAAGGAATATAGATATTTTAAATCTTTCTCAATTAAAGCTTCAGTGTAAGTTATAAATTACTGTCAGAAATTGCAGGAGTAATTCTTAAAAATGTGTGAAAACTTGGAATTAAAATAGTCATATTTTAAAAGTTCTAAATATTTTTTTTCTTCAAAACCTTGAATTTTGTCAGAAACAAGTTCATTTTGTCTGAAGAACTAGAGAATGTGACATGGAATTAAAATATTTAACATTTCTACTTGAAAATGTTGTTTCCAAGAAGGATGCTCTAAAAAATAAAATAGATTAATATATTGGGTTGATCAAATGACATGTCAATGTTACTGTTGGACTAGTTGCACAGTGCTCTATTTTACTCTGATGTATATGCAGATAAATGGCTGTATTAGTAAGGATTGTTTTCTGACCTTGTAGTTTAGCGGCTGACTATTCACTAAGCCTGAGGTCCTGGACTAATCATTTAAAACTTTGGACTTTTATATTTTCTCCATGGAAATAGTGACAGATTTAATTAAACATATAAAATATATTCCTTAGGTTCCAAAATAGAATAATGTATTTTTTAGGTTCCAAGTAGATTTATATATTTTTTAGGTTTCAGAAAAATATATTCCTTACATTTTAAGAAGAATATATTCTTTTGGTTTCCAAACAAATATATCACTTTTGTTTCAGATGTATTGTATTCCTTAGGTTTTGAATAAAATATTTCACTTATTTTTCAGATGTAATGTATTCCTTAGGTTTTAAATAAAATAAATCACTTATGTTTCAGAAAATATTCCTTAAGTATCAGATAGAATATATTCCTTAGGTTTTAAATAAAAGTTTAAATTGTATAAGAGATTCTTATAAAAATGTTTTTACAAGAGTTCATGTTGACAGTTTTCCTGATGAAATTATGGAAACTAGCAAGTCATTTCAGTCATTTTAGGTCAACATGTAATTAGACATGTGTTTGAGATATCTCCTAGTAACTTGTTATGAGCTTCTTATGATTTGTAATAAGGCCTAAAATTAAGATGATGCATGTATGTCTACAAACAAAGACAGACAAAATTAGGATATGTGCATGTGTGTGTTTGCAATTTAAGGCCTACATAATTAGGATGAGTGCAAAGATGCTTGCAAAAAAGGTCAAATCATAATACTGACAAATCTGATTGGCAGATGAACTAAGATAACAATACAACAAGAGAAAAAGGCCATAAAAATGTATCATCAACAAGAAAGAAAAATGGCCCTGGCTTTAATATGGTTGCAGTTAGAAAAAAATGAGATTACTTTGCGTGTATTTTAAGTTTACAAGCGTTTTGTTTGACTTGGCAGCTCTTCAAACCTGTAGATACACCATGCATGAAAATAAAATGTGCACCAAAACTAAATGTAAACCAAAATATAATGTACCCTAGAAATGTAATGTGCACCAATGGTACAAAACCCCCAGATCATACTTTTTGTTGCATTTTTGTCTCTTGTCACTTGTATTATTTTCTAGATGTGCATTTCAAAATTTATAGTAAATTGATATGGCTGCTATGTTGGAGGTAAAGAAAATCTCTATGAAAGTTGGATCATTTTTATGTTCATAAATACATTTATAGTCGGGTGTATATTGTTGACAGAAGCATTGACTTTCATTTAGCCGCTTTGCTTTTTTGCAAATTTGGCATACACAGTGTTGTCCCTTGTAAGAAATGACATGTAGATGCACCTGCGCTAATTTCAAATGCCCAGATAATGAAACTGGCATTGTAGGTTTAACATGAGAACTTTAAGTTGATTTTTTAAAAACAAATCAACATTTCACTGATAAGTTTTTCTTCCCTTAAAAGCATTTCTGCTTTGAAAATGAAATGAATGGAATTTATTAATTTGTAATTGTTCTGTTGAAGAAAGGAAACACGATTACCATTCAACCTTTTAGTAGTTTTGCCTTGAAATGTCTTATACTGCTTCACCTGTCCACATAGGGAACTGCACTCTGCATTATTTGATGGTCAAGGGAAAGCACTGATAAAGTATATGAAATATCAGCTGTTGCCCATTATTACTACAGAAATGTTGATGGCACCTGATAAACTTATTTTATATTTCTAAATTGTTGATAAATGATTAAATTTTGTTGTTAAAATTCTTATTTTATAAAACATTTGTTTGTATTTTGTATTTTTATTCATACTAAAAACTCTGAGGTTCATTTCTGCATTAGCTTTGGACCTTGTTTGTATTAATTTTCAATATATTAGGGTAGGTCAGATAATCCAGGAAGTTTTGTGGTTGAATATGAATTTCAGAATTTGCTATTCCCGATTTTTTAATTTTCATATCATTGCCTCTCTCTCTCTCTGAAAGAGTAATGCTATCCTACAATGCAGTCATTCTGCGTTAACTTTAAATTACAGATGATTGAAATCTATTTAAAATGTTTAAAATATGCAGAGCCACGGTAACAAGAAAACCAGCTGAGATGAATACATGTAGCTGCTATTTTATTGCATTCGGTGAACTCCACTATTCCACAAAACAATGCTTAGAGCAAAATTGGTGGCAAAACCTTGCCCTTTATTGACTGTGTTGTTCAATATGGGAGAGTCAACTTTAAAGCAGTTTTTTGTTGTCATTTTAGTATAAGCCATCTTTAATGATATTTTCATAAAGCACCAATAACACCGAAGTGAAACTTTGTACCAGCTAATGTCTTTGTCTCAGCAACTCAAAGTTTGCATAATACTTCAACCAGCCATGATTGGCCGACACAAGATCACTGCCTAAAAGCCCAAAGTACTCCAAATGCTGGTGTAATAGGATAGTGAGATTGTGAAAAACAGGTTTGCAAATCACTGTAGAATGAACCCTGAAACTGAATGTTTTTGCATGATACTTTAATTAATTTTTTTATTAGATTTCTACAATTGTATCAAGATTTCAACCAATGTATCAATATTGCTTTTATATTTAGCTACAATAACATATATTGCAGTCATGTACATAACTGGTTTGCGTTTCCCTACATTAAAATGCGCTTGATGGAATCTTATCATGTATAGGTGCATTCAAGTTGAATTCAGCTACAAACAGCATCGACCCGTATTGGCCATCGCATTATGCATTGGCAGATCAGGTTTTATGAAGACCAATCAATATATCACAGGAGATTTAATCTGCCAATGCATTGTGCAGTTGTGGTTAATTTTCTGTATAATTGCAGATTGGCCAGACTCGTACGTGATTATTCATGGTATAAAGATACCATAAAATTACTTCTAGAGGTTGACATTTATTATGAGATTATTGTACATATGATCATCTTCAAGTTTTCCAAAATACTATATAATGAGTTCTCCATAATTACAGGGATGCTGGTGAAAACTGTCTAATTCATATCCTTTTGAATTTTCTATCATTCCATGTAGGACATCATATGAAATGGTCAAAGTCATACTTTTATCTGTGATAATTTCCTGACTCAGGATAAAAAATAAGGATAATTTTTTATGGTTGGTGTTATCTCTTTGTGAAGTAGGTCCAAATTTAGAATCACATATAAAATACATGACTTGTTCAGATAAATCAAATCTTGCTTATTGACATCTTTGTTACAGGGATGATTAAGCAAAATTGATACATTTCTACTTCAAAATATGTTTTTCTTTTTGGTGTCATCGTAAGAGACTATTATCAATCAGTTAATTATGTATACAATAATTTACATAATGTATACATGCATGTGTATTGGTATTGGTGATATAAAGACAGTGATACTTGCTGGCAATATTTGTTTATTTTATGATAAAAAATATTGTATCACCATCCAGCAACTTTTTAAATGCAACCTACTCTTGAAACTAGAAAAAATATTAAAAGATCTTTTGACTGGTCTATTTTTTTCTTCTTCATATTACACTTATTGTCATACAATTGCCATGTTGTGACTAATTTTGGATAATGAAATACAATTTGTATTTTTGAAATGTTTAAAAAGCAAGTAATATTACGTTGTTCTATACTGTAGTGACAGAAGCAAAGCTCATCATTTTTTGACAGAAGTCTATAGGTATGTTTCACGGTGCATATTTTGGGAATTATAGATTGTGATACATGTAGTATCATAGCATCAGTTGTGTATTGCATACTTGCAGTATGTATGTACATATGTATGAATGTGTGTAGCAATGTACGTACACCTCTCCTTTGCTAACTAGTGAGCAGTTGGGTCAATAAATGTGACCTACAGCATAAGTGAGAGCATGAGATGGTGAGGGAATAGTTTTTGGTCATCTTGATAGTTATGGCGAGAATCCATTCCTAGCAGTGTTTTTGTTGATACAAGAGACTTTTAATCTCATTTTTCTGCACATATACAATTTGTATAATCGGTTTAAATTTTATTGAATATTAGATCTAAGAAGTCTAAATTATTAAATTGATGACATATTTATTATAAATTAAGTTGACATGCAATATTCACAAATGTGTGCATTTGACAGGTTTGAGTTGCCTCCCACACAGTAACAGTGTACATGTATTGTGTTGAACAGCTTAGCCACTTATTATTCATTTAATTGGGTTACACAGAAGTGTGTATGGACAACATTATGACAGTTTCATGACTCCTTTCACAGTTCAATATATGATGGTGTATCACATTTATGATGATTAATTACATCAAAAAGCAGTTAAAAGATAAAACACTAATTTTGAAATGGTGTTTATTTTATAGTACTGCCACCAATAGGCATTTGGTATCATTTTTATGAATTAGTAGTTATTGTATTTTGTTTTATTTATTTGGAAAAACGTTTTGTTATAGAAAATCCTACACAATACATAGTCTTATATAAATCTGTGAATTTGATGATGATTATTCTAAAATTATATTTACTAGCTTATAATTTTGCTTATCAAATGTACAATATATTGAGCTTTTTAAACACTAATTCTGCTTTATACAAAGCTCATAACTCTGTGCTTCTGGAATTATAATTTGTTGCACGCTTGATTATTTTATTAGACAGTGAATGTGACAAGTTCTGCAGATTTCATCTTGTAAATTATTGTACATGTACAATTTTCCAGAGTTGTTGTCATGATGTATGTTATTGTTTTTTTTCAAGTTTAAATACCACATTGTATAACCTCAGTTGGCATTGAAATGAACTGAAAAGACTGACAATACGGTCAAACCTGTCAACTGAGTCCATCCTCGCAGAACAGGCAAAACTTACCTTTGTACTCGGTTGACTTTTGTACACAGTTCACCTGCCCACTCTGATTATTATTCTTATTGTTGTTGTTGATGATAATCTTGCTTTATGCCCACTATTCATCAAAATAATAAAAACATGCATTCTTTCCCAAAATGATGTTCCACACAAGATAACTATCTACCGTCCAGCAGATCAATTGCTTCAATTATCTAGTCTAATGATGACTTGCCTTTCTTTTGAATTTGAATTATTTTACACCTTGGAGTTACATTGACGACGTGAATGTAATACAGTGAGATAAGAAATGCTTGCACACTGATTCATATGATATTTCTGTATTTAAACAATGCCTTCCTCATGAAGGAAGAATTTGCATAGAATGTTTGGTCACTGCAGATATGCTTCATTCTCCACTTAGGCAAGGATCAGTCATTGTTTGGTTAGGAAACACCTGACCATTGACTGCAGAAAGCATGCAACTGTTAAATAACATTTATATAGGAATCTGGCTAATAAGGAAATAAAATGTCCTTTGTTACCATCAGATTGCAATGTAAAAGTATTACATAATTTTAAGTGAATATGAAACTTTTCTCACATGAAACCAAAAATTGTAATAAGAAATTAAAGTCCACCTTATATGAGTATGGCAGTTCATTATCTCTATGTTTTTGTTAGAGAAGGCAAGAATATGTGATCCTTCTGCTCAACAGTGAGATTGCATGTATTTATTACATGGGTCACGTGCATGTTGGTGATGTTGTGTGACTATTACACACTGTTCAAGATGGAGTAATGCTATGTAGCAGCTCCTAAACTCTTCGAGTTAAAACTTGAACCTTGGGATATGATTGGTCTTTAGATGTGCACAATGGTTTTTGAATTTCATAACTAATCCTTTAAGAATATCTTGTGGACATGATAATGTTTTGTACCTCAGACAAGATCCTGAACAATACAATCTTGAATGATATAGACAGAGTTTTCCTATCAACTGAATGAGAGATCTCAAATTACTTTGATTTATAACTGTGCGATACTGTACAATCCGTAACATGTTGGCTTTGAAACAGACAACCCACTGCTTGGAATTCAATGTCACACTATGCACTGTTTTATTGCTGTCAGCAAGCCTGTAACCGCATGACATTTTGTTAATGTGATGATATTTGTGGAAATTGTAAAGTTATTTCATTTACTAACCAGCAAAATGATACAAGAAGTGATTTACTCCAAATCTAATGACATTGATAGCTAGCAGGTATGTTTTTTTATTGGTCATTATTGAAATATCTGAATAACAAGTTTTTACAGAATGGAAAAAATTTATCATTTGTTGGAAGTATGATATGTACTCCCTTAAAATCGAGTCCTGATGCAAACTGCATGGATACACATGGGAGTCTATGCAGTTTGTTAGAAGTAATCAATAGAACAAACAACATGTACACATGTCTGCCTACTTATTATGCAATGGTAGATAGGGTCTAGGCTATTTGCAGTTGGACTTGACTTACAAGTGAGTATTTATGGTATTATTTTAACCAAGTATAATTACATTACTATTTTACTAAAACAATAATGTGCCATGATCTGCCTGCACATTATGCCAGATAGGGTCTTTGTTGTTTGTAGTTGGACTTGAGCAATTATATAGAGTATTCTTTTAACAGAGTGTAATTACATTGCTATTTTACTAAATAGTTGCTATTTTACTAAAGAAAAATTTGGTGTGAGACTGTGAGACTTAAATAGTCATATTACTTTCTTTTTTGTTGCAAATATTCTTTCTTCTTGGTAGATTGCTACATGTTAATATAGGGTATCAATTTTTGACTTCATTTTCAGCTACATATAGACAGTCAGCATGATCCCACATCACCTGAGGCAAAGGAGGTGGATTTTTTTGCAGAGCATACAGAATTTCCAGAAGCGGTTCAGGCACCCCCAGTCAACTACTTAATTTCAGATAGTGCTAAACTTTCCTCAGAGCCACTTCCTATACAAAATGGCAATGGCAAAACATCAGAAAGTAAGTGTTGTATTCATGGAGCATTGATTTTTTACTCTACTGGTCATGGACCCGAAGAGTTTGTGAGATGGCCTGTTGGCGTTGCCCATCATTGGTCTATCAGTTAAAACAATTGTAATTATTGCTACTCTGAAGAAATTATTTGGAGTAATGTCATGAAACTTTACATACATATTCATCCCAATTAGTCTAGTTGGTCTTTAACGAAAATGGTGCTGCTCAGACATCCAGCATGACCCCTACATGCTGTGGCCATCTTGACAATCTTGTTATTGCTACTCCTAAATGGATCGTAATATCAACATGTAATTCTTACTAAAAGACTTATTATGGTTGGTTCTGAATAAAAAATGGTGCCAGTCTGACATCCAATAGAGCTGTCACAGTGAAAATCAGGGTGGTCATATCAACATAGGGTTTTCACTTAAAGACTTTTTATTATATCTAGTTGGTCCTGAATGAAAATGGTGACAATCTGACAGCCAATGTGTATGTTGTCTTGAAAATGTTTTATCTGTTCCTACAGAATGAAAAGTCTTATTGACATAGGGTTTTTGCCAGAAGACTTATGATGATGTCTAGTAGGTCCCAAATGGAAATGGTACAACCTGCAATTTTTTTTATTGGTTATTCTCTACACCACTCCCTCGATAACTCGCGCACATCGCGGTCCAAAAACATCGACCCCACTTTAAGTGAGGCGCGAGTTATTGTGGGACCTATAATAACAAAAGGATGGATACAAAGGCAAAAGGGTGGGTGGGTGGCAGATTTTTTAGTTTTTAATACTCACTTTTTAATCATGCTGTGATTAACTGTAAATAAATATCTCTTCATAATGGTGTAGTTTATTTTTTCCTCATAGAATAACATTAATTTCAGGATAAATTATCGTATATTGAGGAGTTAATCGAAAACATTATTCCACGTGGTTTCCGTTCAATCACAGGAGTCTGACATTTTATCAGTAAAGTACAGTGAAATCTCTGACAACATGAATTCCCCTTAACAATAATATATATTTAAAAAAGTATTACCGATATGGGAATTCATGTTGTCAGAGATTTCGCCGTATTTTATTGATAAAACGTCAGGCTCTTGTGGTTCGATTAACACGTGTACCGATTCACACATTGTGTATTACGTCACTAATTTTTGTGCTGAATTGGATACATTCTTGTTTTATTGTTTGATCCAAATTAGACGTATTTGTTTAATACAAAAGATCGACTCTCTTTTCAAGAAACAGTGTCGATCGATCAATTCATATACAGTGTATATATTTAATTGCGGCAGAAGTAAAATGAAAAATGTGAAACAGTGTAAATTAGAACACAATAATACAATTGCCGGTTGTGAATTGCTGGACAAATGACTAGACGTTTTGAAAAAATCAGTTAATTTTGTGTTACTCCCTGATTTCGCTGCCGTCGAGCAAAATCGTCACTTGCTTGATTCCATGCACCAGACATAAGTGATAAAACAACATAAGTCTCTTTTAATGGATTATTTTAGTGCAACAAACACTTCGCCAAGTTTGTTGATCAAAACAAAGCCGGTAGGTAATTAGTTCTCACGGAAGTACTCAAGGGTTTCGATGTGACGGTTGATTGACTCTTTTCATGTTTTCATAGAAAAGAATATGTTGCAATTATAATGTTTACATTGAAACGGAAATAAAGGATTATTATGTGGTTTTCACACAGCAAGATATTTAATTGCTGTTTATTTCATTATCTTTTGTCACCTGTTAGCATTTACCGGACATTTTCATTGATCGCTATTTGACGTTTTTTTGTTGTTGTTTTTTTTACAGTGTATTGATGACGGTGTATCAACAAATAAACCCAAATATAATGTGATATCTTATTTAGAATTTGCAAATTTCACAATATGGAATTGATCTTTGTGGGCATTAATCACCTTTTTAATGATAAAACGAGAATTGTAATAAGGTTAAATTTACCAATTCTTATCGTAATTTTTTCACATTCAGCATATTTTGAAAGATTTTTAAAATATATTTTATCTTTGGGGAAAAATCGGGATCCACACCAGACACCACGTTATAAGCGGGTTCGTGAGTTATTGAGGGAGCGGTGTATCAATATGGCATTGTCACCAAACAAAGACATTGTCTGGAGCCTTGTTCATCTGAAATGAAATTGATGCTGATTTGGCATCTAGTAAGGCTGCTATGGTGGCCTTCTTGAAAATCATGTAAGTGCTTTTCCTGAAAGGAATGTCACTGAGCATTTCACTTGAAGGCATATTTAGTTGATCATAAATGAAAATGGTGCTGATAGGATGTCTATTTTGGAAATCATGTTATCATGACTACTTCTGAATAGATGGTCATATCAACATGGGGTTTTTGCTTAAAGACTTATTATGATGTTCTTTGGACTCAAATGAAAATGGTGATGTTCTTTATGTCCAGTATTATCACCATAGCGGCCATCTTTGAAATCTTTTCTTTTCTGTTCTTTCTGAATGAATAATAAGAGTCACAATATTTTCACCAGAAAACTACTTATGATGTCTAGTTTGTTTTGTATAAAGAGTACCAGTTGCAAAGCCAATATGGTTGCAACAGTGGCCATCTTGAAAATCTAGTTATGGCTACTCCATCAATATGAATGTTGTATTTGCATGGATTTCTTACTAAATTATTTATGATGTCCAGTTTGATTTAAACAAAATTGGAGATGATCAGACATTCAGTATTTTTGCATATATATATATTTTGTATATATGTGATTGTTTTCCATACATGACTATTACACACAGAGTAGCAAACACGTCCTGATTTCCATAATAATTTGAACATTCTTTTACTATAATAAAGATAAAATTCATTGAAACACATTTAATTGCTAAAGTAATAAGGGGTTGACTTTAAAGTGTCTTGCAAACATAACATTTTGCAATGATCGGTTTATGAAGTGCAAATTAGAGACAAAAAAGCACTTATAATAAACAGTAATTTATTTAAAAAAATTAATTTTGTTAATATTTCTGAGGGGTAAATCAGTTCTAGATCAAACTTGAATGGAAGACAATTTGATTAATTTTTGTCAGTCTCAATTGATCTTGTGGATAAAAGTGGACTTTATTTTTTCACCTGTTCACATATGTATCATTGTGCAAGCTATCTGCAGTACACAATTTGTATGCTGTGTATTGCCATTGCCTAGCTCTTTCAACCACTGTTCTTTTGAAAGCTAAAATATAAAATGTTGTTTAAAGTTATAGGGAGTATTTTCAGTATAAACCAAACTTTTTGCACTATTTAAAGGTAAGGAAATTTTAAGTTAATATTTTGCAGTTTTACAGTTACATCAGTATTCACAATTCGTCATTTTCACTTCAACCCTACATTTTTTTTCAGAAATGTGAAAAAGAATCCTTCGTTATGTTTCAGTTTAGGGCAGGAAAATGACACCCTTGAGATCAATATTTTGTGTCAGACACTTGGCCAGGCTGCCACAAATATCTCTAATTACTGCTCCTCTATGTAACATGGAGGATTGTTATGAAATTGTGCCCATAGATTCACTCCAAGATATGGCTGGTCATGAATGAAAGTAGTACCTCATAGATATATGCAATATGGCCAATGTCCTTTGACTAACTTCTGAAACACAGCACAGCATAATTTGACCAAATTTTGACAAATCATCTTTATATCAAAAAATTTTAAGTTTGTGCAAATTGTGCCAGTCTTCAGTCAGATATGGCTGCTGTTACTAAAAATGTAAAAGTGTTAATAACTTCTAAAAACTGCACAGAATTGACCAAATGTGACAAAAAGCATATTAGGTTGAAGGCAATTTCTATTTATTGAAATGATGCTCATCTACTATCAAATATGATGGCTATTTCTACAAAAAAGAAAAAATGTGCAGTTTAAAATAAATTCTTTTCAGAAATAGATCAGCTCTGAAAGAATCGTGCAATAGAACCCTTTCAGTATTTGACTAATATTGATGTGTCATCAACTATGGATGATGGAGAAATCTTGACATAGTTGTTTTCACAGCAGATGCTTTCAACATCATTGGTTGAAATTTCAAAAACAAAAATCATTCCACTGATCCAGATTGTATGCCCAGCTGCTGTTGTATTTTGCTGTTAGGCACCTTTAAGCTAGGTGATCAATTTCAGGTTATTGTTAACTTTATTGTCTTGATGGATTTTAATCAAACACAGTTTGTGGACATAGCTGAAGACTGTCTTGAAGGATGCCAGTTCATTGTTTTATTTCCTCTCATCCCCATTATAATAATTGTAGATTTAATAAAATTTAGTATGTGGGTTTATCTTAACATTGAGACAAGTTTGAAGTTAGACTATTTTCTTTCTGTGAGATCAAGTTCAAGGCCGTGACAAAGAGGTTGCACTGTGCTTACCGGTATCAACAAAAATTTGTCCGTTTCTAATGAATATCAGAGATGGTTTCATTACTTAGCAATTAAAAAAGAATTACAGTGTAGAAAAATTGAACCCAGTTATTCTTTTTTTCAATCATGTATTTAATGCATATTTTTGATTATGATATCATTACATTCATGAGTACCACCCAGTACCACTCTTTCTTATAGTTGGTGTTCTTGAGTAAGAAATGTTCCTTTTTTCAAATAGTTTTTACACATTTAGTCTACTTGTATATCATAATCTTGCCTTATTCATGTTACATACTTTACTATGGGTCATATCTTTGGTTAATGTCATTGTCATTAATTATATCATGGTGGTTACGCCTCTTGTTATATTGACAGCTCATCTTGACATCATCTTGTGGGTATATTACATCTTTGTAAAACATGGTTGTTTTGTGTGTGAATGTTTCACATTTATTGTGATGGAAAAATCTTTCTTGTAGGAACAGAGCCCACAGATGGCCCTAGTGTAGAAGCAGCCCTTAGTATGTCACCGACCCAGGCACAGGCACAAGCTGAACCCAGGAAAGCTATTATTGGAGGAAAAAAGCCAACAGCTACCAAAAAAGGGGTGTGTATTTATAGTGGATAATGGAGGAGTGAGTTGTCCATGTTTAGCATTTTTAAATGTATGGATTTTATATTTTTCCAAAACAAATTTTTTTGACATCATTGTTGTCAGCTGTCAAGTGAAAATACAGTATCAGATCATTGAATTCTGTTGTGATATAGAAGAGGCGATGTCTTCATGACTGCTGAATACAAGTAAATGTAGACCCAAGTCAATGTCATACACATAATTTCCATCAGAAAGTTATATAAACAGTGTCATATATTTGATGAAAAAATTTCCATTGTTGCCACTACATATAAAAAGTCCATTCTCAACACATGGTTCACTTGACATGCAGATGCACATTAAAGTCCCATTTTTAGTAAGAACAGTGTTTGCCTCATGGGTATTATTATATATACACAGTGTATTTTTTTTTTTGTAATACTGACCTTTTCGTATTGTAGATAGTTTGGGTCCACGAAAAAAATGTATTTTTCAATTCTGCCTTCTTTAGGTTGGATATTAAGTTTTTTTGTATGATATATATCATGTCATGGTCTTTATGATAAAAGGAACTAATTACTTTTGTTACCTCTTCTGCCATTTTAATGTAATGCTGTGACATGGTTGCTTTCTGTGTCTGATTTGTAACTCTACAGCTCTGTTGCTGTAATCCTGGTAGATTTCATAATTGTTTGCTTTTATTAACCTCACCATAGTAGACCACCAGGGACAGTAGTAAAAAGAATTTGCTTGTTGGAATTCAGTTACATTGGTGATGTTGATAGCATATATGCAGGCGGTAATGCACCTTGTTCAGCAGAACTCTCGATCATACTTGTGGTTACTTTAGTTGATCTTTCAAGTCATTTTGATGATATATTTTCAGAAATTTGGTGCCCAGAAGGTAAAGACAAATTTCAGTGAGATTGAGAGTCGAGCCCAGCAGATGGACAAAGATCGAGAAACTCTGGCTGTGACTAGTCCTCTTAAGGATGCCAGATCTGTTGAAGAGCAGGAGAAACAGATGTAAGACATTAGCAGGCTAACTGACTTTGTTCCCAATTATATGTACTCAACATGCACTCAACTATTGACAGCGTAAATTCAGATCTATCATTGATTAACTGTTAAATATATACACAAAACTTCATTTGTGTTTTGTTCTGTGTTGGTGGAAAGATGGAGTTTGTAACATATAAGTAATATCAAACAAGTTATTTTTCCCGGTTCAGAACAAAACATGCAGTTTTGTATTTATTACACATTTTTTCTTTAAAAAAATAATTTTACTGTATTAATACAATTCAAACTGAATTGGGATTTATAAAAGTTCCATTCACTGTATCTATAAATATTTACATGCAGAACATCAAAGAAAACTAAGTAGTTTAAATATGGATTTGTAATATGGAATAAGAGATTGAACAGCAGTCTCGAATGCCAGATGAAGTATGTAATAAATGGGTATTGAATAAATTGGTTTATAAATAAATAGAGATATAAATTTTGAAGAAAAAAATGTGAAGGACCTTATAGTGAGGGAGTGTTTTTCATAAGAGCTTTTTCTCTATCTTATATTCAGGGCCTCCATGCGACTGGCTTATCAGGACATGAGTGTTGAGAGGAAAAAACAGGAGGAAAAGTTGAAAGTTACTGACCCAAAGAAAGCTGAACAGATGGAGAGGTTGGGAATGGGCTTTGGTGGAAACAAGTAGGTTTTAAACCTGACCAAATTGCTAAGTGAACTTTATATATATATATAAAATTTATGGTATACTTTGTTTGGTGCTTAGCGTAATGCTGTGAATGAGACTGATTCTTGCAAGACTTGCTAACAGAAAGTAGATAATTTATCTAATATTTTGTGGAGGTAAGCTATATAATTCATGATGACATTTATTTTTCTCACCTGTATGATAATAGTGATATGTCAGCATTACTTATCCAGTGTCAGTGGCAACAATGACTTGGGTGGTGTGTAAGTGTAGAAGTTGTGTGTTAGAGTTTTGGCAAGTCCGGTTTAGGATGGATTCTGATAAAGCCATTTTCTGTCTGTTTCAGAGGAATCAGTCACTCAGCCATGTCGGATATGAAAACAATAGAACAGGAAGCTCCTGCCTCTTCTTCAAAGTCCAGCTTTGATCGATTTGAATCAACATCTCGCAAAGATTTTTTCGAGGATGAGTTTGAAGTGGTGTCAACTGGAAGTGGATTTTCTTCAGGACCTCCCAAGTATGACTAAAGATTCTGCATTTTTTAAATGTAATTTTTAGCAGATGTTTAAAATTTGAAGAAAAAAATCACTTGGCATAAATCAGATAATTTGTTTCGAGTAGAAGAGTAGACATTTGTATGGGAGTCTGTGCTGAGTACTAACATCAGTAACAGCTTTATGTTTATTTTAACATGCATCTTGTGTCTAATAATATTAAAAGTAGTTGCACTGTATTTGGTTTATTTTATGTGTTCAATCCTTGAGTGTAATAACATTATAAGCAAACTTTTTGTAACCTGTTATATTCAGATTTCCATTTTAACCAGGGAACTAGAGTACCTCACCTGGTAGAGTGTTAGATTTGTAATCTAAGGATTACAGGTTCATTACGTTCCTAGACCAATATGCGATCCGCTGTTTTGGTGTGTTCCAAACGTGCCAACTCTTACGACTTTGCCATAAGTCTTATGAAAATTACCCTTAAAATACGAATTTACAGCATACAAGCAAAAACTACAGAAGAATTATTGTTGCCGAAAAATCCGGATAACTGGTTAGTCTGTGTTTGATTTGGATTTGAAATTAGTCGGGGAATCAAACTAACTTTACAACAGCACCCGAGACACTTTAAACTGAACCTATTTGTTCATGTGAAGCATCTGCATGATCAGACTGTTGCTTATGTAAATAAAAAAAAATAAAAAAAGGCGTCTGGAAAGCAATGCTTGTTAATGATGAGAGAGAAAATAAGCATATCGAAAAGTGTAATAACACAGAAGAATAAAAAGGGCTATTCAGATTATTGTAACAAAAAGCTGGAAAGACCACAATTACGTTTATTAGACATCACATGCCAGTTTGAGTGTCTCAGGGCGGGAGATATTAATGCCATCCTGATGTGAAATGAAAAAAGAATTTCCAAGAATTACGTAAGATTGAGAGATAGCAACAAGCCATCTGGTGTTTTGCAGAAAGGCACTCAACTCTTATTAAATTGGCATGATCTAGCCATAAATGAGAGAAAATAATGCATTTTAATAATTTGTACCAAATATTTCACTACTGCAATTAAAGTAACTTGTCTTACAGGTATGACAGTCCATTTGTATCAGATAGGACAAGGAAAGATGACTTCGGCAGTTGGGGAACCGGCAGTAACAAATCTAATAGCTGGGATATGGATAGATTTGAGAGCAAACAACAGTCTTTCTCAGAGACATTATCATCAAAAGAGGATGAAAGGTAGGTTATATCTTTGAAAGGTTTGGAATAGTCTTGAACATGTGTCTGTAAGATTAAATGGCAATACTAGGATGTTGTGGTTAAAGGGAGGCAACTAACAAATAGCTCCATTGCAACATTTGAAGTTTTAATGAAATACCTTCCAGATCTTTTGTGATTTTTTTTTTTACTGCTGCACAGATACTAAAACGTTATCAACATTTTTTGGGATGGGCAAGGAAGCATATGCATGCTATACAAAGACTTGTTAGTTAGGGTGAAGACTTGTTAATAAAGGCTAAGACTTGTCAGTAAGGGCAAAGACATAGTAAACGATTTTGATAAGATGCTTATAATATGTTGCTGATTAGTAACATGATTTTTTGAATAACTCAAAATGTGATTTTTTTAATTGTCTTTGAAATTTTGAAGAAAATAAATTTAAATATGCATTATAGTTTTACATCTTTTATAGTATGTATCTTTTGTGCAAAATGCAGGTATGGAAGTGTGTGTGTGTGTGTCTGAGTGTGCACAAAACCTTTGAGTTGAGTCTAAATTTTTACCATCGAGCTTCATTGTCTCTCTCTCTGTCTCGTTTTAAAAAATCTTGTATTTCCAAACCCTTTCTACCTATCCATATATATATATATATATATATATATATATATATATATATATATATACCACATACATTAAAAATAACATGGCCTTTGAAGTGTTGGTATAAAGCAATTTGATATACCAATAGTATTGGTATATCAAATTGTGATTTGCCCATGGCGTATGAATACGCATAATGAAGATGTTTTTATAGCTATTATACTCTCTAAACATGGATATGAATTTCTTATAATATTACATTTAAAAAGGAAAAAATAAGAAAATAATGATTTTCTTGTAAAATATTTTATAGAAACTAACATTTTTATATAAAAAAAACACAACAATACTCAATTCAGGAAATAAATATTATTGAGCTCCGCCCTGTGTCGTCTGCTGTCATTTCTGTCAACACTGCCGTTTCAAGTCTCTCCCTCTGACAAAAATCAAACACTGCAACTCTGTGGAAAAAAGAAAACAATGACATCAGATACGGAGCAAGATCAAGAAGCAACATTTAATTTACTAAACTGTGAGTTAATTGGAGAGTTTGATAGAAACATGGCTGAGACATTTGTAAATGAAAATGATCATTGTGTTAGGGAACACAGATTTGTACACCATGAGCCTGATGATATACTAAAATTTATAGAAAGTAATCAGAATGCAAACACTTTAAAAAAGACACTTTTTGATGTAAGGCTAGTGACAGAATTCTTGCAGTCAAAAAATGAATTCAGAAAGTTAGACAAGATAAACCCATCTGAATTGGATCAGCACCTGGCTTGTTTTATACTCAGTGTTAGGAGAAAAGATAGATCTGAGTTTGAACCGAACAGCTTAAGAAGCATCATCAGCTCCATCGATCGCCACCTTAAAATCAAGAAATATGCAAGTACAATCATGAGAGGAACAGACACAAATTTTGCATTAACAAGGGAAGCTCTTCGGGCTAAGCAAAAAGATTTAAAATCTAAACGAAAAGGAAATAAACCCAATCAGAGTCAACCAATCACAGATGAAGAAATAAATGCCTTGTATAGTAAAAAAACTAATGGGGATGGAAACACCTGAAGCCATTGTTAACACATTGTGGTTTAACAACTCTGTACATTTTGGTTTGAGGGGAGTGACTGAACATTACAATTTGAAATGGGGGGATGTTACACTAAAGAAAGATGTGAATGGCCTGGTATATCTTGAACTCAATGAAAGGCAGACAAAAACAAGAACAGGAGACAATGTCAAGGACATCAGGGATATTAATCCTAAGATGTATGAAAACAAAAACAACAAAGAGAGAGATCCACTTGCTATCTATAAACGGAATGCTGAGCTAAGACCAGCAGACTTTTGTCAACGTGAAGATCCTTTCTATATTGCGCCCAACACTATGCCAATATCAGCGACAAACCCAAAATGGTTTAGGAAACAAGTCGTTGGAATTAACAAACTTGGAAGCATCATGAAAAAAATGAAAGAGAAGGCAAATATTACAGAAAGAAAGAAATTAACAAACACAAGTAGCCGCAAGTACTTAATTCAGAAGTTAAGAGACAAAAACATTCCCCCAACTGATATCATGCAAATTTCTGGCCACAAAAACGTGCAGTCTATAAACAGCTACTCAAACATTAGTGAAAAACAACAACAGACGTACTCCAATTACCTGAGCAACACCGGCCACCCAAGTAATGATGATGTTAACCCCCAGCCCCACAACAAAGAAATTTCCAGCTGCACAGCTGCAGACTGCAGAATGTCAAGTTCCCAAACGTGTAATATTCAGCAGAATAAGATTATCAGCAACCCATTCTATGGATTAAACATCACCGTACAAAATATGTTTATTATGAACGAGATCCCTAACTGGATCCACTTTCAACAGGCAAATTCTCAAACAGGGCCCACACAGCGGAAACGTAGGAGAATTATTGAAAGTGACACTGACAGTCAGTAGAAATAGCGAAATATGGACATAAACGATATCAATGAAATGATGTTAAGTTTAAATTGTTTAATTACCTATTGTTCCTTCATTATTTTGACATTTCTTGCTCGAATCGTACGGTTTCTATCGATGAAAATGGCCGCATTGTTACTGTTCATGGCAACGAACGCTGCAAATTAAATGTTTGCATGCACATTATTAAAAATATTTTGAATTTTAACTATCAGCCTTGTGTTTTCATTTCATTAATATTGCTAAAGTAAATATATATAAATTAATATGAATGAAGTGTACAGGAAATTATGAATAACTACAGAACTTCTTTTTTGTGCGTACATACATGCGAGGGGTTGTGAAGAGTTCACTCCCCTAAAGTGCGCTGTTTGTGGCCGTCAGTTTTATCTCCCATATAAAATGAAAACTTTGATGTGGTATAAATAAAATATATGTATAGTATGTACGCTTTATCAATGATATACCACTCGTATAAATTTTTCATTAAAAGGAAACTCTGGCTAGCCTCGTTTCCTTTTAATGAAAAATTTATACATCTCGTGGTATATCATTGATACAGCGTACATACTATACATATATTCTATATATATATGTATGTATGTATGTATGTATGTATGTATGTATGTATGTATGTATGTATGTTTGTATGTTTGTATGTATGTATGTATGTATGTATGTATGTATGTATGTATGTATGTATGTATGTATGTATCTATTAACATTATTTACATTTATATATTGTGCTAATTTTAATTATTTGCATATTGTTTTTAAGGTGCCAGCAAAAGTAAAACAAATGTTTAAGTAAATATAACATGATTTTCTTATATATGCCTTAGTTTATATATATTATCTGTTTTACTATTGTTAAGATCTTATGTTTTGGAGAAAGCTCAGATTTTCCAAGGGCAAGTTAAATTTTCCACTCTGCTTGCCCTGGAAAAGGGCAAGCCAACTTTAATAAAATTTGTAAATCCTTATATGTAGTTAGTATGTTTGTGTGTGTGTGTGTGTTTTTATATATATATATATATATATATGTGTGTGTGTGTGTGTAAATATATATTAAAGTTTTAACAACATATCAACACAATAATGATTATATGGTGCTGATAATGGTTAAAGCTCTAAAGTTAATACAGTTGATACTTGTATTAATGCAGAAGCTATGTTCTGGATAAGGAGGAGGACGAAGACGGGTAACTTTCAGTTTTTCAAAACTAACCAGCTTTTCAAAGTGTTCCCATGTACTCATTTGTGGCATAGTCACCTGGGCTATCTACATAATTTGTGACTTCATATATTATCTTCCAGGTGTCTGATTTCATTTTGAGATAGGTATCTTTCATGAATGTAGTTTAATGAACTTAGGAAAATAATAAGAAAGTGTCCTCGTTTTGGTGTCCAGTCGATCTGGATGCCCAGTAAATGTGATTGTCAAATAAATATGATTTTGGATGATTTTGCAAGTAAGGAATAACAATATATGGAAATCAAGGTATTACAAAATTACCGTATTTTCGTGCATATAACGCATGCGTTATACACGTTTTTACAATCAGCGCAAACCCCCGGTATATGCGCAAGTGCGTTGTCCTTGTTTATTTTTTTTATTTACAGCCAAAACGCATCAATGAATTTCGAGCAACCACCCTAATAATTTGGTGACAATTAATATAAGATTTCTTTCATACACATACAGTATAAATGAGGTTTATTCAAATCTTTAAGTAGAAATAAACAATTTGAAGTTGACATCATATTGCGCGTCTGTACGTTATGGTAGGTAATAAATATCTTTTATTCACACGAGGCATACACTGACTTACATTATAAGAATATATTTCATGTAATTTCGATGTAGGACAAAAAGCGATAATCGGTTTAAAATCGGATTTCTACAGCCGATAATCGGTTTTGGAAACAAAATGATTTTAACATCCTTATACTGGCATGCGTGCATTCCAGCTAGAAATTAGCGGAAACCAGTACATACGCATAGTTTTATAGCAGTTGCTATTTTGTCTCTGTTTACGAAAAAAATACTACGACGTGGCATTTACGACTGTATCAGTAATACCGGTATTTATTACGAGCAGAAAGGGATAAAGGTGCCGGTGTTAAATCACTGGATGGTGAGCAAGAAACGATAAACAGTCTCGTAACGCGTATCAGATGAGTCACCTCTGGCAGTCCTTTGTTCTGGCAGGCCTGTGTTGGTTACCATGCGGTATATGCATGGGTGCGCAATCCAAGATATTTTTTACACAAAGACAGAATTTTAGCACATTATCTGTGTGTGCGCATTATACACATAGCCACATTTTATGCGCAAAAATACGGTAATAAAGTTTAGATTGGATTGGAAAATGTTTTATATCTGGAACTCAATGGCATATGAAAGTCTTTTTCATTTTAGAAACAAACAAAATTTGTACAAGATATAATGGTTACTGATATTTAAGAAATATTCAAAATGTTTAGATATGGTTCACCAGGGTGTTTTTCTAAATGAACTTCAGAGATAATTTTAATGAATGAATTTAACACTCATAAATATTTAGTGGGCAGGGTTGTAATTTTATTATCCTAATGATAAAGAAGAGTCCAAAACCTTTTATAATATTTTAGTTTCCTTGTGGAGTGGGGTGTCATTTTTCATTTATTTAATGGTGTCCATATATATAAAATTCAACAAGTACAAGAAATGTAAACCTAATGAGTACACACATCAGATGTTTTTTTTTTGTCTTCAACATCATGTTGTTGCATAAAAGCATCAAAATCATTAGATTAGTTTTGTCTGTTTTAGCATCACTTGTAATCACATGATAAAATTCATGGCAGCCAGCATATTTGGTTGAGGAACAGCCACTGACATACAGGAGGCTCCTAGCATGCTTTCTCCATGACAGTCAGACCCAAGACTTGAACTCATGCAGACAGAGATGACATGAGTCTTCTGTACAGGTGAGCACCTTAGCCCCCTTGGCCATATTTAAAGACAAAGAAAAGGTTTAGTCCTGCATGTAGCAGTGCAACATCTTGAATCCTAACCTGAAGAGAAGCGTTGGTTGCTAGCATAGTGCAGAGATGATTCTGGAACCATCCATCCATTGAACCTTCCTGCTTAAGAGTTGAGCTGAGCAACCATCCATCCATCCATCCATCCATCCTACCTTGTTCATTCATTGGCAGACTCAATCAGCAAGTCATTTGTTCGAAGTTTATCCATTGTATTGATACAATGTGGCTGGAGATATAGGCCCTGATACATATGATCCACACAGTGAGCATGCAGATAACCTTGATGGTGTAATACAGCCATGTCCCACTATGGACTTGACTCAGCTCAGTTTTAAAGCTGCTTTCAAGGATGTATATTGTTTGTTGCTGCCTTATGAATGCCCACCATAAGCAACTGTGAAACAAGCTTATCAGGTCAGTAGACTTGAATCATGATGATGAGCATCCCACCTTCAGGCTAATGTAGTACCCTGCAAAGATAAAGTAATTGTCATTTGGTCAGGGCGATTCTAAATTCCAACACAAGTTGCATTTCATCATGCTGGTATTGAAAACACATGGACGCATTTACTATTGAGCTTTCAACCTTAGAACATTGCAAAGATAAATATGACTACTTCCCTGGCCTACAAGGTGAACAAAAATGTCTTTTCATGCAAATTTGAAACTTGTAGGTAATATTGTGGCAGCATTTTAAGTGTGAAACCTACCATCACCATTTTTGCCCAAAAGGTTGGCAGCAATCAATCCTGCAAATCTATTGCTAGGATCACTAAGATCATGAACAGGGCTGCACATCATGCTGATGCTCTGACAGCCTCTGCTAACTTGGATTTGGTGAGATGATAATGCCTGTTTCACTGGTCTTCACAAATGCTGTAGCATTCCTTGATGCTTCACATGACACTTTGCCATTACCATTTTGCACTAGGATAGAGGAATTGAGGAGGTGGACTGTACGCATACTGACTCCTCAGCTTGCCATACCTCATGCTCAGACATTTTCTGATCAAATCAGTCTCAGCATCAACAGAGAGTTCATTGTTGGCAAGGAGATCAAATGTTACCCAGCAACAGTTTTGGCTGCAGTCAAATTTCAGGAGACAAAATGCCCCAAAGTTAGGAAGCATTTTAACCCATTTTATCCTGTTTACCAATTTCAACTGCAGTACCTGATTCCTGAGAAGCAATTCTAAATACACTGTGGTAAAACGGAGCATCATACAGCAGTAGCTGTATCAATTCTGACTACCTTCACCTGGCCAACTAAAAATGTTATTACAATGTTATTTCTTTTACAAAGTATATAAAACTATATATCTCTGAAAAGATAATACAATTTGCAACACTGTGATTTATGTTTTGTTATCATTTACCAAAGTACATGCTCACAACTGTATTTTGAAATAGGACTTGCAAGAATGTTTTTTTATTAAAAAAAACTTACCATGATGTTCAGTGAATTTTTTGTCCATGAAGATGAATTAAATGCTCCTCATAGTATGGGAAGAAAATAAAGATAATTCAATTTCTAGTATTTTGGTCTAACTTTGAAGTTTCTAGCACTGTTAGTTTAAAAGTTATAATAATTTTACTAAAATTGGACAACATGACACGTGGTACAATTTCTTTATTTCACATTCTGATACATGTATTTCTGCGTGCAGTTTCTCATAAAAATTCTCACAAATTATTCATTGAAATCTTTCAGTAAGATAATTAATCAGTACAAATTTTGAAGTCCACATCATCACTATGTTAGTAATAAAAATATTACTTTAAAGGTGAATTCAAATGTTCAATAGCTCCTTCTAAGAATTTAAATCTTGGCTGGAACCGAATCGAAAAATCATCCCGGAGTCATTCCTCTTGAAAGCCTTCAAAGTCGGCTTCATTCCCTGAACCGCTATCAACAAGTGCATGAAGTTATGCGTCATCTTTTTCATCAACTTTATTCAATCGTAACCCATCTTTTAAGTCAATATCTTTATTAGAATCATCTAAATCCTTTACTTCAATGTCGCTACCCTCGCTATCAGCATCCATGTTTATCCGAGTTGTGGTCCATCATTTTATCGATCGATTTTCAAGTCAATCGTTTCTTTTCCAACCACGTTTTTAAAAACAATTTCACTGCGCATGCTTGCTTTAACCATTTCCTGTGTAGGTGAAGAAGTACACAAATATTTGTGATGTATACCACGTGTTTCTAGAGACGCTACACACATACGTAGTAGAGTACGATCATAGTCGTATTCAGGATAAAATGGGATACTACGACTGCAGGTGTATTCAGGATAGAATGAGGTATTACGACCGCGGGCGTATTCAGGATAAAATGGGTTAATAAAGGGGATAATAAGCAATGATTTCTATTTCATCAAGCCTTTTAATAATTTTCATTGACTCAGCACCTGAGCTTCACACAGACAGCCTACTATTGGCACCACTTTATTTTGATAAGTATTGGATCAAACTGGTTGACAATGTATAGGATATCCATGCTGTTTTAGAGGGGCTTTGGATTTCATTTACCAAGCCCTTGTCCACATTTATGATGGACATAGCATCAGATCTGGAGAAAGTCAAAAGCATGCAGAAGAAGATTTGGTCATTTCTTGACAAGTGGGTGGTGGAGATTGTTTGGAACCAAACTTTCTAGAGTTTTATTCCAGGCTTGTCTGTCTCATGTATGTATAGATTATAGAACTTGCAAGGTAAGAGAGTAAATTACAGCAAGAAGGTTCTTGCAACTCCTATGTTTGCAGACCTGCCAACCCTCACAGTTTACAGTAATGATCTGTAAACTATGACTTGCAGAATGATTGCCAAAAATTAAGAAAAGACGGTCATTGCAGCTAAATCTAGATAGAGGCTTGCTCTTGTTTGACCTGGATTTGAGTGTCATATTTTTGATTCAGTTGTGTTGGTCAGGGAACCAGACTAACTTTATAGGAGCACCTCAGGAGCACCTCAGATACTTTAAACAACCAACCAATAATTTTCATGTAGAACACTTGCATGATTATGCTGTTGTTTTTAATATTTTCTAGAAATGGCATCCCACATACAAGAACATATTGCTTTGAAGGTTGAAACAATTTGCAAAAATTGCATGAAAGGAATGTATAGATATTTGGAAAATTGCAGAAAGGCAGCAGTTGCTTTGATTTTAATATGGTGTATTGATTTGTATTATACTTCATGGCAGAAGAGTTGTTGCCATAACCATGTGAAATTGAAGAAAGAAAACCCGTATTATGTTGTAAAGTTGAGAGATCTAGCAAGACGTACTTGAGGTCTAAGGGTTGGGAAAAGCAGTTTCTGGAATTGTACCAGAAATACTTATGGTCTAAGTATGCTTTAAAATCGGTTGAACATCATGTTTGCCTTTGCTTATCAGACTCACATCACACTTCTGAACTTTTTAAATACAATATTTCCAAGCCAACAAAAGCAGTACATGATATTTCATTGCATGTTACTGAAAATTGGTCTTACTTAACAGAAAAATATTGACTCTCGTACAGGAAATGTCTTATAAGGTTGGAAGATATTTCATGGTAGCAACAGATTGTATACTTGGCTGCCTTTTCATGCATCCATGATCATAACCAAATAGTATTATTCCTATGTCAGTGGCACAACAATGGTTGGCCTTTTTCTCTGGAAGAACCTCAACCTGAAATTATGGTACGTAATTACCCCCAATTCATACTATTGATAGCCCAGGTGTTGTCATGGTAACTGGGGTCTAGAGAAATGAGGACTATAATAGTAAAGGCTTTTCTTACCTAAAAGTACCAAGTTGACTCTGTTGGAGAGTAGTTCTTATTATGTTCGACAACTGATTTTTTGTGGTCTACCTCTTAAAATAGGGTCATCAGATCATGTGATCTGTGCATTCTGGTTTGGAAGTTTCTGTGGTGGTGGTCTTAGTTAAAAATGACCATACAGGTCAGACAATCCCAACAGGCTCTGGCTGACTATATAAAAAAAAGTGTGAGATCTTTAATACCAAGTGGTCCATTCATCAATTGATCTGTCCTTGAATCAACATACTTTAGTAGTGTCCAGGTTTTGCTATAACTGGAATAAAAAGCTGCCGATCCAAAATTCCTGGATGTTAGATGTACTATCAGTTGTTTGGGATGGGGATTTTGGCCCCCCCCCCCCCCCGACTTAGTACTGAAAATAATAGATACATTTAGAGGTAAGAACTGCAAACTGATGCTGTTTGCCCCTCTTAGATGGGACAAGTCCTGGGTTGTCAATCATTGGATGTAGCGAAATAATTGTCAAGGGAAATTCGGCAAAGCCTAACCTTTTCAGATATCTGCTTTTCCCGCATATTTTATTTGTATCCAGACTGACTCCTCCTTCATATCTGACACTTGTCAGGAGAGCTCTGCAAAGAAAGAAATTTCAACCTTTGATTGTCAACAGAATCTTTTGATCTAAAAGGTCTTTGCTTTGAAGGCATACAAGGGAATATGGCTTGAGTTAAGGGACTGATGTAAAGTCAAAAGCATCTTCTCTTTCAGTGCTTTAGGTTTCATTCTGTGGCTGCTTGAGAAGAAAATGTTAGGCCTGGCTGCTATAAAAGGCTACTGCCCCATGATTTTCTACACTATTATGCATAATGGCAGAGGAGATTTTGGTCATGATATAGATGTAGCAGACCCATACAACAAAGGAAGGTCATTGTGATCCTCATTTGGCGTATAGAACGTTTTTGTGTTTAGCTCACACTATGGTGTGCATTTCTCATTTAACTGGTTTAGATTAAGTTTTTACATGAAGTTCATAACCTCACAAGATTTTGTATCTGGAATCATGAAACTTGGTGATTGGTTGCTTGTTCATACTCCTTTGTTACAAATGTAGGTTACTTTGACCCATATTTCACTTATTTTAACATGCTGATGTTATATTTTGATTGTTCATACTAAGTATCACACCCGTAAAAGAAGAAAAGGTCAATGTGAGGTGTGAACTTCATGATACAGCTACCCTCAGCAATCTGACAGTGTGGTGTACATATGAATGAGTTGACCAATTGGTTAAGTCGATTGCATATATTTCATAATCGTCCTTACTAATCAAGGTAATGATAGGTGCACAAACTGTGCTTCTGATACTAACAGTGCCTCCAAGGTTGTTCAAAACCATTTTTGACCAGTAAATCTTGGCTTATTAGGGTGGACAAAAGTAATAGCAGCTTATGAACATTTTAAGAACTGATTTAAAAATACCCCAAAGAAAACGAAGGATTTGTACAGCTTTTTTGTACATGTAGTACTCTGCAATGATATCATGTAAAAGAATGTTCTTGTATTGCTCTTTATATTTCAGTCTTTGTTACAGGGACCACAGTTTCAATGTTAAAATCAATTTAGTCTGAATTTATTTTTTGCTTCTTAATTAATGTTTACAGTCGCTACTAGGGACTACTAAAAGCTTAGCAGATTTGAACATTGTTATAATTAATTGCACATAAGCAGATGATAGAATAGAGGGGAATTAGTCCCAAAGATACTATAAACACACTTACAAAAAGTTAACAAAGACAAAATTAAGTTCCATATAGTTTCCTGTTTTTTTAGCATTTTGCATTTCCTAAAAGAAATTTATAATTCATGTAGGAGAGTCTTTGCTGTTGTACTTTTCCTGAAACTGCTATATGTTTTGCAGTATCTTTTAGCTAGCCTAGCTACATATTTTCTTTCTGCAATAATTGTTTTTATATGGGATATTGGATTTGGGATTTGGTTAAGAAATGTTCCCCTTGCCCTTTTCATATTCAATCATTACAATTATATCTGTGTCTTATATTGTTTTCCTTGCTACAAAATACAAATCTTTTGTCTTTTTATAATTGTATTCTGTTATGAATGGATATTTAAAAAACAGTATTCATTTTTAACACTGTTCTGTTATCCATGGATATTTAAAAACAGTATTCATTGTTAACACTGTTCTGTTATCCATGGATATTTAATCAGTATTCATTTTAACACTTCTGTTATCCATGGATATTTAATCAGTATTCATTTTTAACACTGTTCTGTTATCTATGGATATTTAATCAGTATTCATTTTAACACTTCTGTTATCCATGGATATTTAAACAGTATTCATTTTTAACACTTCTGTTATCCATGGATATTTAAACAGTATTCATTTTTAACACTTCTGTTATCCATGGATGTTTAAACATTGATTTCTAACACTGTTTTGTTATCCATGGATATTTAAACATTCATTTTTAACATTGTTCTGTTATCACAGGTAATTTAAAATTATTCATTTTTAATACTGTTCTGTTATCAATGGATATGTAAACATTTCATTTTTAACTGTTCTGTTGTCAGTGGATATTTAAACTGTATTCATTTATAACAGTGACTGTTTTGTGTTATCCATGGATATTAAAAGAGTATACCGGATACATGAATATTCACTTTTAATGTTATTCTTTTTTTAATAGATACTAAACTTTTAGTATATATCTGATATATGCATACATGTATTCACATTTTTTGCTATTGTATTATTAGTCTGATTATACCTTCCCGTTTGTACCCCTCTACCAATTTCAGTAATGGTAAAAAGTGCACAGAACATAGTCAAGTCATTCATCGTTTTCAAATTTATAACCAGAATGTGACCATAGTGGCTCAAACACTGGCATTCTGCTGAACGGACTTTCTTAATAATGCACCAAGTTGCATACACTAAGGGGAAGTTGATTTTCTCAGACATTTATGGCCTAGTTTATCTTAAATAACTGCTGGATAATTCTGTAAATTATCATCATGTTGAGAGTTTAGACACTGGTTTTAATATTAAAAAAGTGTTGACAAGATTCTTTTAGCTTTACTAAAGAACCGAATACCTGGCTTGAGCCAATGTATGATGGATCAACCTTCATATTCATTGTATTGTAATTCCTCTGATTGACCTTTTGGAACTTGATGAATTTTAAAATTATATCCAGAAGTTCTAATTTGTTATGATATATTTACTGATAATAAAGCAAATGATTATGTATAATGGGGCTGAGGATCAGTTTGCATTTACTGATATTATGTATACATGTATACATAAGACAAATAGTAATATAAATATAGCCAATTATTTCAATTGACAGAACTAATACATTAAAGTTATGACACAAGGTACATGAATATTTTGTTGAAAATAATCTTTATGATATATGGCTGATGCAGGATAATCCCATTTTTAAGCACTTTGTTATAGAGAATTCAGCTATAGCATAATTGTGGAATGACCCCTAAATTTTTAAAACTATTTTACATATTTAGTCTGATCATTGAATTTCAGTGAAGTTTTGTTGCCCAAGTAAAAACTAGTTGTAGTTGCTAATCTGGCAAAAGGTGTTTTATTCCTGAAAAAGTGGTACGAGATATTTTTTTTGTATGTATGTGATGTTCATAAGTTTGTTAGAAACTCTTTCAATAATTTGTGATCAATGAAGTCCATAAAGACATCATCCATGGCATATACAGGGATTCATGATAGCAAGGGAAATTAAAAGTTTTGTTAACATTTGGGAGAAAGGTGGTTGGGTTCTAGCAGTTTTAGTTGATATATGAGAATTTTAGTAATGGGTCATACAGGCCTTTGAAAACTCTACACATTTGACTTCAGGTCTTAATCCCTCAAAAAACTATATATGGGGGAAAAGTCCTTGGTAAGTCCTTAAATTTGCATTGATCACCCTTAAAAAGCCCTTGGATTTTGTAAATTTATCACTTAATTGCTATTTTACTATTTCATTCTTACGTGTTTGATTCTTTGGGGACAGCTGAGTGTTGATACCGTATTTTGGTGTGTATAACACGCACCGATGTATAATGTGCACCCTAATTTTCAATCCAAAATAAGTGGAAAAAACGTAGTTCTGCCATATAACGCGCATGTGATATAATGCATTTTAAAATTGTGACTACCGGTATTTCGCTCCGTTTTCATAGTGCAACAACAGTTGGTCATTCTAGATAGTGAATGAAAAAGTGGCAATATTGATATTGTATCTTTCCGATTTTATTGTTGGCCCTTAAAAGGGCCCTTTAAAGGTTCGTCTAGTTGACGCAATCTTTTGCATCAAATCCCTCAAATTCCTCTTCGTCGTCATCACTTTCGAAAAGTCGCTGTATATCCTGAATCAATTAAATACTGCTCACCGAGACAAAGCATTGTAACTATGTTGAGTGCATCAAAGCTTACCTGGCGCCGATTACCGTGAAAAGGCCACACCGAGTCAATGAGCATTGAAGCCATTGATCACTGTATAATCGCAAAGATATCTCAAATGCTATGATTTAAGATAAGAAATAAAACTAAGTAACAAGCTTATTTTCCAAAGAGGAATAAAATGTTTTTTGACTTCATACATTGATTATTTTGTTCCACATGGTATCAGTGTTCCCGTAAGAAAGAACCCGTAGTCGCAAAAAATATGTCCCCTACAAATGCTCTGATGAGAACATTAACACTAGTTGAATTCTACACACATTATATTTCAATTCAACCAATAATAAATGAAGAAAAATTCGATTAGATTAACAGTTATGGAATACGGTACTGAACATTTACGGAACAAGTATGGTAATCCACACAGTGGTATATGTTCCGCTCCAATACGGCACTTTGCACAGCTTTTGAACAAGTTGCCAGTCGTTATGTACATGTACTTCCGGCCGAGGCACAGAACAAAACTTGACACAGTGATGTGAAATGAAACCAGTTTATTAACATAAGCTATCAAAGAACAAGACTATTTGTAAGCATTATTTATTTCTTTAATACGGCTAGTACCAGTAAACATTTTAGTTACAATGCAATGTACAATGGATTTAATATTTCACAAATAGTGAATGTGATACATGTAGCCGGCTATAGCGCCTTCATCCTCTTCAGATCGACCTGGAAAAAATCTTTTTTTTTAGTTCTTGTATACAACGCGCACCCCCGACTTAAGATAAGAAAATTAGGTAAAACTTAAGATAAGAAAATTAGGTAAAAAAAGTGCGCGTTATACACACCAAAATACGGTAATCATTCTGATCCTTATTTTGTCATAAGGATGCTTTACTAAAAAATCCCAGAGCATAGTTAGGCATCTGAAGCCTGATGAATGTTGCATGTGCTTCATCTTTGATGCATGTTAATTGCAGATGAATCTTGCCACAGAGCAACTGACATTTACCATTCAGTCAAACATTTGTCAGAAAAGATCTAAACAAAAGGCCTAGGAATTCAATAACTGGAAGGAAAATTTAATGGTATGGTAACATCTCTGAAGAAATCTAATGTAGAGATTGAGATTGGACATAATTTGGAAGACAAGAGTACACATGCAACTGGTAAATTTAACTTTGCCAATGTTGTCAACATGTTGATGTGTATATCTCAAGATGGAATGTTTCAATCTTTATTCGATGAGTGGAAGATGGACTCCACATAGATAAATGAGGTTCAGAAATGAACTTTAAAAGTTGGTAATTTAAGTTAAAGAAGTCCTTTAAAAACCCTTGAAAAGTCCATGAATTTGTTCCCAAGATTGTGAAAAAACCATGTGTCCATAACAAAAATTCATCTAATATTGTTTAATATTTATTTAGATCTGAAAATGTCTATTTAAATTAACAAATTATGGCAGATTTTTAAAAAATAGATCAAGTTGGCATGTTGTGCTCTCAAATTCAAGGTGGAGTTGCTTCCCTTTTAAGATCAAAACGTGTATTCATCATAAGCAAGCAAAATGACTGAAAGTGTCATAGCTGGAATTACACCTATGCACTGCCAAAGTCAAAGCCATAAATATGTTTGTACTGATTCATTCCTCAAGATAATGTCTTAAACATTAGCCTTCACAATTCTTGGCAATTTCAGTTTAGTCTTGTGTGTATTAACAAACTCATTTAAAAGGCAACAGTTGCACTGTCCTAGAATACAACATCCAGCATGACAAAATGCCGAGAAAAGAGAAAAGACAAATTTGCATAATTTATAGGTCACATGTATTTTGTAATATACCACTAGAAAAGTTGAATAATAATACAGTGTGCGGCTTAGGCAGAAATGTATAAGTTCCATACTTTGTGATTATCAAAAGAAATTAGGTATTTGTCCCAAATTTGCTCTTTTTCAAACAGTGTTGTTTTTTTAAAACCAAAAATGTTTTACACTAAACACTAAAAGAAATTTTCATTTTTCAATTTTTTGTTATAAAAAATCAGAATCAAAATAAAACTGAAAGAGTCGGTTTAAACTGGGAATATATATTTTAGCTGCTTGGTTACATCAAGGATTGATATTTATTGTGCAGAAATATCCAGTAGTCATAGATTATGTAAAACAAATCTGAATGACTGGCCTACACTGGCCAAGATTATGTAAAACAAATCTGACAGACTGGCCCACACTGGCCCACACTGGCCAATATTATGTAAAACAAATCTGACAGACTGGGCCACACTGGCCAATATTATGTAAAACAAATCTGACAGACTGGCCCACACTGGCCAAGATTATGTAAAACACATCTGACAGACTGGCCCACACTGGCCAAGTTTATGTAAAACACATCTGACAGACCAGTCAACACTGGCCAAGATGTATGTACAGCAGAGTAGAGCTGACAGGGGGTTACTCCAGGTTTTCACATAAGAAAGGGATATTTTTCAGGTGAATTCTTAATAGTAGATCAGCCAATTAAATGTTTCTTGAGATATGAACTGTATCTCTATGTGGAAGAATTGTATTTACTACTGTTATGTTTGTGGTTTTCTGAAGGTGTATACACTGTTCAGCTATTTTTTAATTGAGTGTAAAAGGTCAACAGCTTTCAATATTTCTTCACGGTTACACTCGCACATAAAGAAATTCTGTCATAATTGCAGTCTCTTATATAGCTGCTTCCCTATTTTCACAGACATGCACATAGCAACAAAAATGCTGTCTTTGTATTAAGTAATAGGAAAAAAATTGTTTTAGAAATGTACAGGTTTTTGGGCCTTTGAAATGGTGGCTTATATCAATTATGAGCTTATACATTTACTTGTATATACAAAGGCATACTTTTGTTATGATTGTAATACCCTCAGTGAACGTCAGACCTTACAAAAATTAAAACTAAATTTGGTCCTGCATTCAGGTTTTGAATGGAATTTATATTTTGATCTATGTTGGAATATGTACCAATATGTGGTTCTGTGCAGAAAATGAAATATTAAAAATGAAATCTCATTGTCTTTACTGTTTCTCATTTTTTATGTATCACTATGCTGGTAACTGCACTATTGAAGTATAATTTTCAATCCTGTCTCATACAGCCTTGAAGATGCCCATACAGTACATGTATTTTCATCATATGACTGATCTCAAGAGTGCATGATACATTTCATAACATGGTGGCACTCCTTGAACCCTGATCATTGTTTCAATTGGGTTTCCCTTTATATGATTCTGGTGTGATTTGAAAGAGAATTAAATGTTCAATTTTTTTTAGCTTAAACTGAATTTATTACAAAACCGTTCTGTATGCAAGTTGGATTTTTTTAAATTGAAAAAATGTGCTGCCTCATTTTAGTTGTTGTCATGGGTGATATTTTGATGTGTTACTTTTATGGTGCATAAGCAAGATGCTATCTCATTTTGGAATATATTTACTCATTTTCGGTGAATAACCACATTTTTATTCTAATTTTTGTTTTAGGCCAAGCCGCAACAGAAAAACTGTTGACAGTGGTCCATCCACAGATGAAGCACAAAAGAAATTTGGAAATGCTAAGTCAATATCTTCAAACCAGTTCTTTGGTGACAAAGATCCAGATGTTAGTAACATTTGTTGTTGCATTAAGATCTTGTACATACTTTACAACTCCATTAACCATATAGTGTACATATGCCATTGAATATAGTGTACAAACTCCATTACCCATATAATGTACATACTTTATTAACTATATGGAGTAGAATCTCCATTAACCATATAGTGTACAAACTCCATTAACCATATAGTGTACAAACTCCATTAACCATATAGTGTACATACGCCATTAAATATAGTGTACAAACTCCATTACCAATATAATGTACATACTTTATTAACTATATGGAGTAGAAACTCCATTAACCATATAGGGTACAAACTCCATTAATCATATAGTGTACAAACTCCATTAACTATATAGTGTACATGCTCCATTAACTATATAGTGTAAAAACTATTAACTTTATAGTTTAGAAACTCCATTAATCATATAGTGTTGTTGTTGTAGTAGGGTTTAATGCCATTTTTCAGCACAAGATAGGCTATGCATGGCAGCCAGTATTAATGGTGGAGGAAGAACCCGGGAAAACATCTGGAAAGAACCACCAACCCACGAGAAGCTACTGTCAAGCTTTCTCATATTCCCACATTAGCCGAATCTGAGACTCAAATCCATGCAGACAGAGGTGGGATGGTTGTGATCCGTAAAGGATATTGCTTTAGACCATTCGGGGTTCCAACCATATAGTGTAGAAACTCCATTAACCATATTTGTAGAAACTCCATTAACCACATAGTTATGAAACTCTTTTAACTATATAGTGTAGAAACTGTTAACCATAATTGGTGCAAACTCCATTAACTATATACTGTACATACTCCTGTTCAAATTCCATTAACCATATAGGGTGCAGACTCCATTAACCATATAGTGTGGAAACTCGATTCACCAGCCAGTCAAAAGAATGTGTAATTTGACCATTTAAGAGAGTTTGAAGGTAAACAGATTTAAATAATATAAGAATAATAGGAAAAATTAAAACAGATAGCTTGATATAAATGTTGGAAGTTTATGAACAAGAGGAGGGTGTGGGGGTTTACAGGGTTTGAGAGAGTTTTTTTGGGGAAAGGGTATGTTCTGTGTATTTCAAACAAAGTACAGGAAACTATTCAAGCTTTATCCATCCATCCATTTTTGGTTTGTTTGTTTGGCGATCCATCTTTCACTCATTCTGTTTAACCTTGAAACTGTTATGCCATCTGAGATAAATCGATCACATTGAGGACGTGTGTTGCACATTGTTGTTAGTCTGTCTTAAAAGTCAAGGTCAGGTCAGTATTTTCATTTTCTTTCTTCTTTCAGGCGCAGATTTTTAAGAGTGAGGGATGAAATTTGATAATTTATGCATCTCTGCTTAAAAATGTCAGTTATCACAGTCTCGAAGTTCAAGGTCACATACAAAATTTGACACTTGTTTTGTTTGCAACATCTTAGTAGGGGGATGTAAATTCACCTGACTTTCTTATTTAGATACCAATCCATGTGTACCACCGGCAGCCAATGCATTTGTGGATGCACACATTTCAAGGGAACAGCCTAAAAGACCAATCCTTTTCAAGGCATTAGCAAGGTCTTTCTGTTGGTACATCCATCGTTTTGTCTTCCATTCTGTACATAAATTTGCTTATCCATCCTTCTTTGTGGTTCTCCCCCCCCCCCCTCTCCCAAGACAATACCTTACAGTTATTTATATTTCCACAAACAAATTTGATATGAGCTTGATATTGAGAAGATCTCCAATTATTTTGGTTCTCAGAATTATTTGTTGTCACATGTTGGAGTTATGTCCACTTCTTTTATCAAGACACAATAACTTTTTAATCAGATTTAATATTGGAGTTATGTCCCACCTTTTTTTATCTAGGCACAATAACTTTTTAGTCAGATTTAATATAGACCTTATATTAATTTTGTTTTGGATAGGTTTTAGATATTTCAGAATAAATTGTATATCACATTGAATTGAATTATCTTGCTGTACATGCTCATATTTAGTCTCAGATGACATGAAATATAACCAGTACACGTTTTGTCTTCATATTTCAGTTTGAGGTAAGACAAAATTTATCAAAGTATGAAGGAAGTTCTAGTATCTCGAGTTCAGACATATTTGGCACTGAAGACAAACACCGCAAAAGTCATTCCTACAGTAATGCTCCAGATCTTCAGGACATCAAAGATGGAGTTAGACAAGGTGTGACAAAAGTAGCCGGAAAACTATCAACATTAGCTAACGGTGTGATGAGTTCTTTACAGGTAAGATAGAACGACCATTCATTTTTTGATATTCTAGGTATGACATACATGTTTATCATGTTAAATTTTACTTGGAAATTTTCCATTGCAATATATCTGTATAGATTGAAGTTGCTCAAGAAAATAGAAAATGTTTCTACTAATGATATAAATTAACAAGTATATTGATTAATATCTTTAATTGTGGTATAGGAATTGACAAGCAATAGCAGTAAGCATCTTTGGCTTTTAATCAATATTTTATGTATGGAGTTATTAAATTTTAGTACAACTGCAACAGGTTTACAACACAACAGAAGTACAAATTATAAAAATTCAAATACCAGATATTTACAGAGTTCATAATTATAGTATAACATGAGCTTGAGAAAATGGGGCATACCAAACTTTCATGGACCCAAATTTATTATTCTTTATATTGGCGTATTTAGAATAAAGGACATTTGTAACTTGGGCTTAAAACTTGTTGTCTTGGTTATGGGTAATATGTTAAACGTTTTACTGTATATTTTTAAACTTTATTTTCATAAAAATATTTTATCCTTACATTTGAATTTGATTTGCAGAGAAAATGACTCGGCTGGTGTGTACTGATTGTTGTGTAAAATATAATTGGAAGGTAATTTCTTCCATTGACTACTGTATCTTACAACTCTATCCTGTCTCATTGCCATGAGGCCAAGATTTCACCAACATTTCCAGAGTTACCTTAGGACATCTGATTGGTCAGATATAAATCAGATTTAAATTTCTTCCAGTTGACAGTTGGACTTGAGAGCAAAGATTTGTTGGTGAAATCCAGGCCAGTTGCTTATATGGGGTGGATCTTTTCATGCTTGTGATAGTTGCTTTTTAATGTGGTGGTTCAAAACATTACCTGTATTCATGTATCCAAGCTTAATTGGACCTTATGATAGTTCAAAATAATGGACTCAGTCGCACCTTCTTTTTTTAGGAGTAGTACTTTTGTCAAAATTGGTGCTTCGGCAAAACAAACGTTTGGTCAGAATTGGTCATTCTTGTTTTAAGAAACAAAACATTAAATGAAAATTGGATCTTCTTACATTGCTAAATGGTTTGGTCAAAACTGAACAAATTGAATGGAACAACAATTTAGGGAAATGTTTGTGTTTTGTTGGTTTAATGTCGTGATGGTTTCACTGCATGATGGGTTACATTCATAGTGGTTGGATATAGTATTTGGTGGAGGAGATCCCCAGTAAAAACCCTGGGAGGAACCATCCAATGAAAGGAAGCTATTAGCAAGCTTTTTCACATACAACTTTGGCTGAGCCTGAGACTCAAAACCAAGCAGACAGAGGTGAGATGTGTGCAGCTAAGGCTAGTGCCATAGACCTCTCAGCCACATATACAGCAATTTAGATTTTAAAAAAGTTAGGTCAGAATTGAACAGACAGCAGTACAAAATTGATAACTGAAAAAGGTTCGATGTATTTCAGTAGCAATGTTTTTAGGTAGTACAAATTAGGTGTTATATTGTACTAAAATTAATATAGTCTATCATATATACATTGATGTCCCACATATGCAGTGGTCTGGGATAGCGAAATTCCAATCGAGCATAGGAATTTTCAGGCAGGATCAAGGCTTTGCTGAGTTCCTGCCACGGATTCTAAAAGTATGACAAGTTATGTTCACAAAAAAGAATTGATTGCTAAGAAAGATTGCTGTTTGTAGCTCAGCACACTTTTTCCTTTCATGTTAAAACAGCATAAATGTGTTGCAGATGTCCATGATATCATGGGCATGATGCTGCAGTATCATTGGTTGGTGTCATGTGGGTTATACATATATAAACATAACATTTTAACATGAGCAAACTGTTTCACACCTTAAAAAGGAATAAGAAAAATATGTGGTTCAGATAAGCCCATAATACAGATGAATGAGGATCAGATTATCAGAGTTCTACTATCTGCAAAGAAACCTGTCTTGAAAGAACCTTATTTAGCAGGAAAGAAGCAGTCTGTTGAAGACAGATGGTCTCTCAGTAGAGGCCAGTAAATTATATTCCATGGAAACTTCTCTAAACTAGATACTTGGGATGGAAACTTCATGTTGATTTATAGAGGTGTCCAGTAAACACAGGTTTATTTTTCATTTGGTAAGGCCATGTTGGGTCCCATATAAAATGACAAGTAAGTAGAGTTCTGTATATACTGACCCAGATCTGCCAGCTCATGTGATAGGTCTGGATCAATGAAGTTCAGTTGGAATTGGACAAAAATAAGTTTGTATATAGTAGATGGAAGTTATAGAGGGGCCAGTTTTGGTGAACTTTAAGATTGGTTTTACAGTACATTTGGTCATCTTGTTGCAAGTTTAATCAGATTCATGTAAGTGATGATAAGCTATAAGACAAAAAAGATCTTTCTTTGCCTAACAAATTTAATGTTAGCATTTAGTATAAAAATAATTTCCCTTCTTGATGGCTTCATTTATTTATTATTTTGTTTACAATCAGTGGTAGGATATCAATCTCATTTAATGAAATAAATATTAAAGATTTTCATTTAGAAAAGCAGTCATGAGAATATGATTGGAAAACAATTCATGGTCCAATTAAAGCTATTTATAATTGTCTTCATTCTTTGACCACTTACTTTACAGTCTCATTAAACATTTTTCTTGGACTTGTTGGAAATTCTGTTACTGCCTATTTTCAACACATTTCAAAATTCATACAGGAAAGACTTGAACATTATTCATTATTGTCGTAACTAATAAAAGCAGTGGGGCAAAAGAGTGAAAAATAAGGACACATTAAGTACATGATGCAGTGGACATTTTAAAATATTATAAATTGCCCACAATGTAGATGGCCATTCAGGTGAGAATACATGTGTTGTTTGGTGTTAAGAGGGACATCACCATATGGGTAATAATCTTGTTTGACAATATATCATAGCAGCATACAACCACTGATTTGTGTTGGATTCAAACCAGCAACCTACTGTGTGCAAGTTTTGCAGGCAAACCACTTTGTCATTTGTCCTCCTGAGAAGCAGAGGTGAATTTGCCTTCTTGCAATCTTGTAATGACATGACTTGTATCGTTTGGCAGGTCAAAATGGGTTGATATTGTTTCAGTATATTTTATGGACACTAGCTTCTTCAGATACTTTAAAATCTGCAATGCTATATTCATCATTAAAAGCAACTTTTTAAAGCTATATTATAAAATATTATGGTTTTGTTTTTTTTTATTTTAGAAATTATATTGTTGTTGATACTTAGAGTTTTGGATTTGGGAAGGAGTTTTATCACTTCCAGAGAATAATGGTTAAGGGATTGTTTGTACATCAAGATGGAAAAAGTGGCCTGTTGTTTCCACAAAATAATGGGGAAGAAGTCATTTTGAATAAGGATAAATATGTCCTTTTTTCCACTGAAAATGTGGAAGAGGTTCTGTTAAAGATATTTCCAACAAGTTCTGTGGGAGCTGTTTTTAATCTAACTGCTTGTATTACAATTTGCACGTCTAACCTATTATTGTGGATGTTTATAAATTGTGAGCTCAGTGAAAGCAGAAGAAAACAAGGTATTGAAATTGGCGCATTTATAACACCTAAACTTTTATGACCATCTGAATATAAATCACACTCTCTCCCATGTACAGCTGTAAATATGCTTGCTTTGTAAGTATAATAAATGCATGGTAAACATTGTGTTAAAATACAATTGAGAAATTGATAAAAACAGTAATATAGTGTTATTAAATTTGTGTAAAATGTATAAAGTCCAGCAGATGGACATTTTATATATATATATATATATGCAAGTAATTATAATGGTTTGATTAAAATTTGTTCTTGATTTGAATATGACTGAGCATTTTGGCTTTATTGTGAATTCATTAGGAAATGTATGCTTTCCTGATCTTTACAATTATAGTCTAATATGGGGAGAATTGATAATTGGTGTGGTTGAATAATGTGATGTGATTGATTTACTATTGTAGAGTTGATAATTGGCATATAAAATGAGATGTGCTTGATATGGTATTGTAGAGTTGATAATTAGCATATAAATTGGGATGTGCTTGATTTGGTATTGTAGAGTTGATAATTAGCATATAAAATGCGATGTGCTTGATATGGTATTGTAGAGTTGATAATTAGCATATAAAATGGGATGTGCTTGATATGGTATTGTAGAGTTGATAATTAGCATATAAAATGGGATGTGCTTGATTTGGTATTGTAGAGTTGACAATTGGGATATAAAATGGGATATGCTTAATTAGCATATAAATTGGGATGTGCTTGATTTGGTATTTTTGAGTTGATAATTAGCATATAAAATGGAATGTGCAAGATTTGGTATTGTTGAGTTGATAATTAGCATATACAATGGGATGTGCTTGATTTAATATTGTAAAGTTGATAATTTGCATATAAAATATGCTTAATTATTATTTTGTACTTTAGATGTTCATGAAATAAAGATAATATCTAATGAATTGCATATATTGAAAAAATGTATTGCTTATTACATTTTAGTGAGATGGGGGGAGGGGAGAGCAGCATTGCATTATACCTTTTAGTGTTCATATTTTATGTCTGTAAATTTGATGCACTGTTATAGTTTTCTCCCTGTATATTGGTACATTTTTGTTTCATCATAGCATCTGAATGGCAACCTTTAATATGTATCACAATACGTGTTTCTTTTTCTTTTTTTTTTAAAGATATCTTGTATGAATAAAATAATTGATCTGATTGTTTCAGATACTAGTTTCTTGCACTTAATGGCATGAAATTTTGTTTAAATGTGTGGAGGGATTCATTTTATGTATAGTACATGCATGACATAATGGCACAGTGTTTGCATATTTTGAAGGAAATAAAATTGATATCCTGTGTTAAAGCTGAAATTGTAGTCATAAGCCAAATAATGATAGATTTTCCAGCATTTGTATATCATGTATGTGGAGAGGCATCAGCATCAGATAAGGCAAGTACAAAAAGGTCTGCCTGACAAAAACAGACCTTCTCTTTTCTCTTTATGACAGACTCTATGCTATGCCATCATACCATGCATATCTGGTAATGTAAATGTTCTCATGTAGATATATTTTAGTGGGATGTGTGCACATGTATTTAATTTCCTAACCCTTAGTTACAGTGGGCTATGTGTGATTGTTGCACAAACATATAATTTGTTCCTCTTTGTAATTTAAAAAAAAATTCACTTCTTGTTTGGTTATGATTCTTCCATATAAATATGGCATGCGGAGCAAATTAATTTCATTGTGTACCTTGTGAGTGGAGTTTGTCTCCCTTGAAAAGAACATGAATGGACTTGAAAATACATAGACCAATCCATTTGTGTTTCTGAAAGTGAAATGTTATTCAGGTCCATTTTAAAGAGGTACCAGCAGTTTTGCATTACAGACAGTACTTCAATTATTTTTGTATGCATGGCCTTGAATGGGTTTCAGTTTATGCATACCTTTGACATAGTGTCCATTTTGTATAGCGAATATATTTTGCATTACTAAAAAAATAAGAGACTGAATGGTATTAAAATTGATGAACTTTAGAACCAATTACTTTGCAGCTCATTTTCAAAGAATGGAATTTATATTTAAGTAAATTGGTAGGTTGTTATTTTTGTATGCATGGCCTTGAATGGGTTTCAGTTTATGCATACCTTTGACAGTGTCCATTTTGTTTAACGAATATATTTTGCATTAATAACAAAAATAAGAGACTGAATGGTCTTAAAATTGAACTTTGGAACCAATTACTTTGCAGCTCATTTTCAAAGAATGGAATTTATATTTAAATAAATTGGTAGGCTGTCTTTACAGTAGTTATCTCCCTTGGATTTTGCTCCACTTGAGTAATTGACAAAAATGAATGTGCTACAAAATGAAAATTACTACTGACAATACATTTTGAAAAATCCTCAAAAACGTTTTAGATGTTAATAAATTCTCTTATGATGAATAAAGGAACTGAAATATAAAAAAAATATTTAAAAAAACTTTTAGAGCAGGATGTTTATAATAGTAAAAAGTGACATGATTAGCATTGTCTTTGGAGCTATATTCTTGCCTTTTAAGCCATCAGTATTTTCACTACAGTGATTTGTACTCTTGATTTGAAATTGTGCTCTATTACAGTGAGCATTGTTTGATTTGTACTCCCCCTTTTAAATTCTGTGCTGTTAAACAGCATTTTCTTAATTACACTCTCCATCTAAAATTGTGCTCTTTTACATTAAACATTTGTTTGATTTGCACTCCATCTTAAATTGTGATATATTACAGTGAGCAGTGTTTGATTTGAACCTGTATCAAATTGTGATATATTACAGTGAGCATTTTTTATGCTCTGTATATCTGAAAATCCTAATTCAGGTAATCTAATAGTAATTTCACACTAGAATTTATCTGGTTCTTTCTGATTAAAACTCTAAAATTTATGTTGAGCTACAGGATTTGGTAGACTAACAGTTATCAAGAATCACCTGCCTGCAAGAAAATGGTATTTTTAACAATGTTTTGTTTATTTTATTATTTTTTGGAATTTTCAAAATTTATCTTTTTTGTGTTTTATGGAAATGCTGCTTTTTGAAAGGATCAGCTATTAGTACAGTAAACCCCTCTTTACATATATGTATATATATATATATTGCTTTCATGAGAAATTCACACAGCTTGAATCCATTCATTAATAGGGAGCTGAATCTTCAACCCAGTTTAATGTGGAAAAAAAATCGCTGTTTCTGAATGGGAACCCATGTTGCACATACACACACACACACACACACACACACACATATATATATATATATATATATATATATATATATATATATATATATGGAAATAACATGCATATCAAGGTACGTGTTTCAGCTTAGTTAATATTAGTTCTTGTAAATGTGAAAAGTGGGTATGTTGAATACATTTTAATCGTGAGTTTAGTGTACATGAACACAAGGCTACTTACATCAATAATTTTTTTGAGCAAATATTCACTGCGATTTGCTTATAGAAATGAGTCTTATCTGTTTAAAAATTATTAAATATGGTAAGTTTTAAAAACATTAACTGCAGATGAAATCTGGCATGGATTTGTTCTGGTAATATATTTTTTTTTTTATTGAGCACACAAATATACCACTAAATTACAGCATTGCTTTAAGGATAGATCTTTCCAGATTTTCTTTTTCAAAGTCCTGCAGATGCACATAATCTGCATATGAATTTTTTTCTTGAGTATCAATATTTTTTAATCCATTTTACAAATGTGTTACCCTTAAGTAAATGTATGATCAATCTAAGATTTGGGCATTACAAAAATTAAAGCAATAGTGTGATTATTGTTACAATTACAAGTTGTTATATATTTCCTATATTTTAATTCTTTTTTGGGGAAACCTTTCCCACATATCTGACTTGACCCCCACCACAACAAAATTGTCAAACTGTTTTTAAAAGGGTCGATAAGGTCAATGGAAACTTGAACTGGACAGATGGAAGGAGAGAAAAATGATGTGCAAGTTGGTCACAAATTAATAAAAAAATATACATATCTTCTTAGGTCTCCAGTAATTATGTAAAATTTTTGGACACTTGTATAAATTATGAAATTTTGGTCAGTATTTTTTCACTGGGATAACAATCACCTCATTAATTTACTACTAAGGTCACTGTGACCTACACATTTTGCTGTATTGACTTTGCAAATTGTTTGTATAATTTCAAGGTGGAGAAGGTGAAATGTAGCTTCCATGGAATTTTTATTATTCAAGAGATAAAAGCCATTATATTTTCCTCATTTAAGTATGCTGGAGGAAACGTGATTTGTCTTTTTAAATTGCATTTGTTTAAGGTTCCTATGTTCATGTTTTGTGCACTGTTTTTAATGCAAGAAAAGTAGTTTATATTGGAAAATTGCCACATATTTTGCCTATGTTCAATTTTAAATTTATGAAGAAAAAAAACTTAAAAAATTGCAGTTTTTACAGTAGTTGTTTCCATTTTGCATGGTGAAGGTTTGCAATTTATTACCAGGTTGCAGAATTCTCTTGAGTTTAACCATATCAAAATTTTTCCAATGCACATTACATGTATTTAGTTTATAAATTTTTATTACTTCACATACAACAGCTTGAAATGTGTTCTGGGAATTTCTTAAATGCTTTTATTCAAAAAGTTTATATGTGGCTGTTTTATATGTTTTTTTTTGTAAAATGTTTAGTTAAATTTCATGTCAGTCTCAGATCTGAACTTAACTCTTCTTTGATGCATATCTCATCTCTCTTTTAGCTAGGGGTTGTTGACTCATATCATTTTGACCAATGACCATTGACTTGTGAGGAAGATCAGACACTGGATGTTGCAGTCGTTAGGTCTTTCTTCACAATGATTGTTGACCTGGTCATTTATTCCGCCATTTTTGTTTGTACAGTCTTACCCGTTTATATCGACATCACTTATCTCGACAAGCCGCCTATGTCGACAAAAAGGCAAAGTCCCGGTCCCATGGTCTACTATTGCTATCAAATTGTCATGCTTATATCGACGTCGAGATAAAAGAAAAACGTATATGTCGACAGAAGCTCTTGGTCCCAGTTTGAACAAATCCTTTGTTTTCAAAACGTTTATGTCGACAAACTGCCAATTAAGACTAATACTTTGTTCAACAATTAGTTGATCTTGCCGCCAGGCTTTTGATGTCGCAGTCGGATAAGAAACACATAGCAGCACATTTTCTCACCACTCTGCAGCTAGTTAAGTCTTTGATCTTGCCGCCTAGCTTGTGGGTCATGTTCTTCAGATGTACTCTTACAATGACAACATGTACATCTGTCGGTCTTTCAGCCACTGAATTTTCTGATTGTAAATATCAGCACTGCTAAAAGGATCAATTGATGAACACAATTTCCCAATGAACAGGTGGTTGAAGCAGGACTAGCAAGCTGTCCAGTAAATTGATGCGTACAGAGGACTCCTGTATACGTGATTTTCTGAATCCCATATATAAAAATTGCGTGAAAATACGGATTACACGTTTTCGAGACCTTTGAAAGTGATCGGTGATTAAAACAAGGTTTTTTTTCTGCTGTAAAAGTTTCATTTTTTACTTTATTTACATTTACGATGGCTACCGACAGCAGGGTAAAACACAAATTAAATTTACAGTCTTTGGAAACTAAATATCTGGCTGTTAAGGAAGTTAAGAGATGAACATCTCGCAAAGAGGTCTGTGAAATTTTTTTCACTTAAAAATAACATGTCCAGGAAGGATGAAAGCTGCTGAGTCTATACAGAAAGACTAAGTTGAAGGTAACTGCGCTCCCCAAAGGAAGAAGCAAGACTGCTACATTTGAAGACGTGGAGGAAGCATCAAAATGGTTCAATGAAGCATTATCGAAAAAACTTAGTGTGGAGAACTTCGCTGCAACAAGTGGTTGGTTCAGTCGCTTTAATGTTCGTCATAACATCGGATACAAATTATTTGTGGAGAATACATATACTGTTGACAGTTTTTCACTTCCCTGTGAATAGCCCCATCCCCTTGGTAGCCTCAATAAAGATGGGTACAGACTGACCAAAATCGAGGCCAATTTAAGTACATGTACATGAAGCATTTAACTGACAACTTCTTAACCGTGTGCTAATGCCGACATTGAATATCGTAATGTTGTTCGTATCAGGATGTGATCAATGCAATATTTTAATTTGGATTTTATTACACAGAGGTAACCAAAATGTAATTTGTCAATATACAAGTGTATTTCACACTGATTCTGTCTTCATGAACTCAAAATTTCCATTTTTTTCTTTCTCAAAGTGTAAATGCTATTCACTGACGACGAGTCTCCCTTTGCTGACGAATTTTGATTATTTTTTTTTTCAGCCGCCCCCCCCCCCCTTCCCATCCCACAACACTTATCTCGACATCCGCCTATGTCGACAATATTTCCTCGGGCCCGAGGATGTCAAGATAAACGGGTAGGACTTTACATGTTTAGCAGAGACAGACATAGGTATCACAGTTTTAGTAATTTTAGGTAATGAAGTGTTGCATATAACTCAAACTTCATTGATATTGCTACTTATGCCTGGACTTTTTACCTTAATGGCTTGATTGTTGCCTCCTAGTCAGCAGATAGCATCATAATATATATATATATATATATATATATATATATATATATATATATATATATATATATATATATATATATATATATATATATATATACATATACATACATACATACATACATACATACATACATACATTGGTTTTTATTTTATTTTTTTAATAACCCAATTTTTCCATATGTTTTTTTTATAAAATGGCAACATAGTTTAATATTAACAGTGAATTACGCCCAGGCTTGTATACTAAAGTCATATCCTATTTGGCAACATGGTCATGGTCAGTTTCTGTTTTTAATGTAAATTTTTCATCTTTTATTTTTGTTAAACTTGTCTCAGTAATACACCTGTCTGTTATGATAATACACCTGTCTGTTATGATAATACACCTGTCTGTTATCATCTACCTCTCTGGCCCATGGCTTTGTAAGAAGGTTAAGTCATAGCAGCAATAGCTTATGTCCTTGTCCTGCATGTAACTTGTGAACCACTGAAGATATTTAATGAAACATTGCTAAGTATATACCATGCATAGATGGTATGATGTTTATCACAGCCTTGCACCCTGCATCAGGGTCAAGGTCATAGCAAGTGAGGATGTAATTCTTTGACTTGTATTCTTGCCTGAAGTATAGCTTTTAAACCAATGAAGATAGCCAAATGAAATGTTAGCTTTTTATATGTCTTAACATTGTTTTGCTTAATCAGTCATACCCTAGGACTCGATGTCCAGATCACAAGAATAATACTGCCTTATCCATGTTGTCTACATATATTTTGACCAAACATTGCCCAGTTTCATGCATTGTCATCCATTAGTCGAGTTGGTCAAGGACATCAGTAGGGCAAAGTTCACAAAATGGATGTATTGTGTGCATTTTGCAATACTCTTCTGGATATTATTTCCTTGCATATATATTAATCATGTAAGCACAATGGGTTTTAATGACCTATTAATCATGTAAGCACAATGGGTTTTAATGACCTATTTTTAATATTAATCATGTAAGCACAATGGGTTTTAATGACCTATTTTTCAATGGGTTTTAATGACCTATTTTTCAATGGGTTTTAATGACCTATTTTTCAATGGGTTTTAACGACCTATTTTTAATAGGTGTATCATGATCTTTTTAAATGAATACATTTTATGGAAGAAAGCAGGATAATGAAGATTTGCCTGCATGACTCTCTGACTTGAATTAGAAAAATTCATGAAAACAATTGTACTGACGTATTTCTCCCTTTTTATTTGCAGGATCATTATGGCAGTTAAGAAACATTGAAATTCACAACTGGAAAGGCCATAGATGTAATAACATCTTATCCTGGGACTTTTTCTCATCTTCAAATCTTCAGATACACTTAAGCACATTTCATGTATTGCTTTTCTAAAAACTATCAATCCTCCAAAGAAAACTGGTAAATAATTTTCAGGTGATTTGTTTATTCCCAGATATGTTAGCTGACTTAGGAAAGGTATGTTAGATTATGTTCCATAATCTGAATGTCAGATGTTCCAATGCTTTTCAAGTATTCAGTCACAAACATCATGCCTGTAATGATGACTTGGATGTAAATTTAGTTACTTTTTTTAAAATATGAGCATTGTCTGCTGTGGAGAAGCTGTAGACTGGTTTCATGTTTTTAAATTTTTTTTAGAGTGAATTGCTTGCAAAGGCATTGGATTAAAAATGCCAGACATGATTGGTACTTAAGCTACAGAAAAAGATGCAGTGAACCTAGGCAGAAATTGAGGAGGCACAGTTGTATAAATATGATGTAAGAACTTCTTTAAGCCACAGAAGAAGATTCAGTGAACCCAGGCAGAAACTGAGGAGGCACATTTGTATACAATTGTATAAACATGATCTAAGAACTTATTTATATTTTTCATTAGTGTACTAAATATTGTTTGTTACAGTTAATGTGATCATTATAAATGTAATACATTGAACATTTGTTTTAAGAAAAACTAATTTTTAGGCCCCAGCATCAAAATGCCTTTTTCCAGTAATAATAAACCTTTTCTATCGGTTTTTTTGTTCCTTCTATTCATATTTTTTTAAATCACCATAATTGTGCAGCCCTTACAACAATTAGCTGCAGTTTACTATGTGAATGCTGTATTGCACATATATGTGCACTGGTTTCATCTGTTTAGACAGAATTATTTACCTTTTTCTGTCAGTTTTAAACAGCCCCAACGGGAAGGCCATGTGACCAGCATAGTTCATTAACCATGCAGCATATTCTGATTCAATGTGGTGTTTACATTGTCTCCTCAACCTGTGAACTCAATATTGGATTATGGGCCATGGTAATTGCCATCATTCAGATAGTTATGGGCCTTGTTAATTAGCATCATATGGATAGTTATGGGCCATGCTATTTACTATCATATGGATAGCTATGGGCCATGGTAATTACCATCATATGGATAGCTGTGGGCCATGGTAATTGAAATCATATAGATAGTTATGGGCCATGGTAGTTACCATCATATGGATAGTTATGGGTCATGGTAATTACCATCATATTTTAACATGGGGATATTAGTCATAATAAGGCTTAACACAAGATCGTTTCAGCATATATTTATTTGGATTCAGTCGAGCATGTACATTATCTCATAGACCTAGATGTGCATTGTATTAATTTAATCTTATTGACTCCAATTTGCACAGAATTATGGCCCTTGTCTATCAACTTCATATCTTTACTTGGGATGCTGCTCAAGAACCATTCAACATGGATTGATTTATTTTGACAAGATTCTTGTCATTTAGACAAGAATGTCTCTATAAGTTTTCTCATGTCAGCTAGAATTTTTGACAGTTATGGCCCTCAGTTGTCAATTGGACGTATTCTGATGTAGTTGATATGAACATTGTTTAATACCTTGATGTGTATTTCATGAGTTTCAACTTTTTTGTTGAATAAATTTGTTTTAGTGCAAGGCCATCTGTAGCAATGTCACTCTTTCTAGTTTTTTTTTTGTTCATAAGCTGTAAGGGATTTTGGTAATTTATTTTTGTAAATGTTAACAGTATAGAAATCATTACATTTCAGAATTGCCAAGCAAATTTGTGTTCATAATTATGTAATTATGGATAATATTGCTTAGTATTATCTGTTAATCTTGTCTGATTTCATTTTTTGTTCATTAATAACATTGTTGGAGGTGGAGAATGATGAAAAAAAAAAGTGCTGTAAAATTTATGAGTAAGGGTTTACATACTTTTAGGTTTCAGTTTTTGTCATTTTTGCTAATATCACTCCTAGCTGTATTTATTCTAGCACAGCCATCAAATCTTATGTTTGTATACAATTTACTTTTGTATTCAATTATGCCCACACAAGTTTTGTGTTATTGTGCTTCCATTTCCATGAATAAGGTTAGGCAAAGGATCACTGAACTGTCAGACCTAAACATGGCTTTTTCTTTAATGCAGTTAGCATTTTTTCTTCTGTAACTTGGACTGATTTTCAGTAATGTGTGACAAAATATCATGTACTATTGTAGAACACAATAACCCAGTTTAGTTTCAGAAACTGCAATTCCAACCTCCTGGAAGTTAACAGCAACTTGGTAGATCTCTCAATGTGTATGATATAGGTCGGTGTTTTAAAATTTTTAAAAAATTTCTAGTAGCAGCGGCAATCATATCACAGGATATGAGCAAAACTCAAATCTTTATGACATGTATATTTTTAAAAAATCCAATCACAACTGTGAATGTGAATATTCCTTTTATACTTCCGTTCTGATTACTTGAGCTTTTTAAGATGCTGATTGCCCCTTTTGCCAGCAATTATTTTCTTTTGTTGACCCATCCAGATAATGCAATAACATAAATGAAGAAAAACAAAACGATCATGAAGTTATTTTGCATGAAATTATTGGACAGATTAAATAACTGCAGTAATCTTGTTGTTTAATTCAGTGATCAACTCCAAAATATCTGTATTTAACTGCCATGATGATATATCCCAGTTTTTTTAAAACTATTATTCTACAAATCTATAATATGATGATCATTCATTACTTGTTTTAAAATGGTAAGGGCTAGCAGGTCTGGGATCATAAATGGATCAATGTGATCAAGTTATTTCCCTTTGCTGTATCAGCCAACTCAATAGATAGAGCATCTTAAGAAAATGTGTTCCAAATATTTCACATTAAGATAAAATTAACCTATGTACATACCATATATACTCATTTGCAAACAACAAAGATCCTGATCTGCAGTAGCATAATGAACCTGCAGATCAGGGTCAGTGCTGTTGTTTTTCTTCTACTGATTACTTTCAAAAAAATGCACAGACCCAGATCTCCCAGGGCATTATGCAATTCAGATTTGGGTCTGTGCAGTTTGCAGTTGGAATTGTCTTGTAATCGAGTATATACAGTACCAGCAGGAAGCAGTATGGTATAGACCATGTTAATGAATTTTCAACTGCAAATTTGCCAGTATCATTATTATGTCGAATCTAGAAAATGATTACTTGCTTTTAACAGGATTTTTATGTCAGACCAAGTATTTTGTTGTTGTAGGGTTTAACGCCATTTTTCAGCAAACGATAGGCTATACAATGCAGCCATTATTAATGGTGAAGGAAGAACATGGGAAAACCCTTGGAAAGAACCACCGACCCATAAGAAGCTACTGGCAAGCTTTCTCACATACCCACATTGGCCGAATCTGAGACTCGAACCCACACAGAGGTGAGATGGCAGTTACCTGTAATGGAGAGCACTTTAGACTACTCGGTCACTGTGCCCCCAGACCAAGTATTAAAGAAAGAGTCAAGTCCCATTGGCTAATTGCTGGGTATCATTAGTATTGTGAAGGGTTGCATTGTAGTATCTAAGACATTCATTCATACTTTCTCATACTTCTATGACCATAGACAATATATATATATATATATATATATATATATATATATATATATATATATATATATATATATATATATATATATATATATATATATTTGTATCTGAGGATGTTAAAACAAAAATCTCTGATGAGTGAATATATTAGAACTTAGCTTAAAATGAGTTTAGAAAAATAATGCTGCTTCAGAAATTACCAACACAGCTGATACAGGACTTGCCTCCACTTCTGGTGCTAGTAATATTTATATTTCATATGGAAAGATTTCAAGTGTAATTTTATAAGGTCACATGATTATTCACAGAATTTTATTTGACCATAAATATCAAGTACTTTTTATCATGTAAAGTTAATCTTTATTAGCATCACGCTATGTGATATAAATCGTATGACAGTGATTAGCAAAGCCATGTGGCAATGTCTCCATTATGGCTTCCCTTGTATTGTTATAAATAGAATTTCCAACTTGGATACTATTAATGGATTTTTACTTAGAAATCCCTTTATAATACACAAGATACTAGCTTCAAGTGTGTTTTCTTATCTATGACTCTAGTTTTCTTATCTATGAAATGAGCAGTTTGTTAAAGATCTATTCTACCATAGTGCGTTTAATTTGCTCATAACAAAAAAGCTTATTGTGATTTGGCTCAGTGCATGCTTAATGTTACATGTGATAGATGATTTGTTTTGCATAATTAATAATATAAACCCTTTTCACAATCTTATGTAAGAGTTGTCTCCCAATTTTTGTGTGTATCGAAAACAAAACTCAAGATGTAAGTCACTTTCTGACACCTGTGAGGTGCAAAGAATAAGGTGACATGTTACAGGTGGTTCTTATATTTAAAGGCATTAAACTTTAAATAAAAATCATTGAGTATGTTTTTTGTTCTTTTTCAACTTGCATTAATATGTTTGCATATGTTTATTAACAAACTTGTTGAGAATAATGAACATCATTACCCTTTCAAGTCATTGTATACTATCGGATTTATTTATTTATTCCTAACAAGACTTTAAGCAAAAGGTATAATGTTATAGTATTTATTTTTAAGATTTGCATATTTAATCAAGATGGAGTGTACTTAAAAATACCCCACATCCACACACCATATTTAATCAAGATAGAGTATACTTACATACCTCGCATCCATGCAGCATATTTTCCAGATTTATCAGAGATGATTGTTCTTTTATCCTTGTGTTCTGAGAAAATTTTAAAAATCTCTCTATTGTATATTAGTTTATGTATCGCTCTTTACAGAATCTGTAGAATCTTGTTTTATCAAAACAAACACCATATTCTTTTTTAGATCAACCAACTGTAAGGCCAAGTCACCTATTGGTTGACCCAGTTTGCATCTGTCAACATTTGCTTGTTACCACACTTGAGGCCATATTTCTCCTCCAATTATGATCAGCCTTAGAATATAGATTTTTATTGTAAAGTTGTTTTATGAATTCGATAATGGCTTAAAATTCATGCAAATTGCATCTGATTGGTCAAGTTCATTACCACCCATGAAGTCAAATCTTGTCTGATCGTCATCAGAGTTGAAATACAGGCTTATATCATTAACTTTCTGTTGGAGTATTTTGATGTGTGAGATTCGTGCATATTAAATGAGGTAATCTTGCATATGAAGCTAAGCTTGTTTCCTCTGAGTCTGGAGACTATATTACTGAAGTTTTGATAAAACATGGTAAATATGGTTATATTTTCAGGATCTCATAAGAGTTCCGGTCTTTTCTGATGTTGTAAAGTGCTTATTGCTTCTAGAGATTAGGCGCTATTCAAAGCCCTCATTATTATTATATTTTTTTTTAGTAAGCATTAATTTTTCAATTAATTATTTGGAGTTTTGTAAAATCAGCTCTATAAACCTGCTCAGATTGAAGACTATGTGTCCTGCATGACTGTAATGAATATAATTTTTTGTTTGTTTTAATAACATTACAATTTCCTGAGGAAAAAAAATTGTTTCAGTGAATGGTTGTGTTATGTTTAAACATTCTTCTGAATTTTTTGTCAGAGCTTTTATTGCTGTAAAGTTAAATATAGACCAATCTACATTTCTCCCAAGTTCCCCAGGTCATTTGGTCAGAAGTCAATAGGTGTAAAATTGTGTTCAGTATGGTGTAAATTCAGTTTTGTCATGAAAATTATTAATCACAAAAGTATGCATAAATTTGAATTAAATCGTTATGTAACATCTTTATAACTTACATTATTTCTGCATGTATGTGTCAAAATTCCATCCAAAATGGTGATTGTTGTACTCCAACTAATCTCTAAACTTTGTAACTCTTCAGTGCATTCAATTTTTGAAAAGGCAACTTCTCAATTCATCGCCTGAAATCAACTAAAACATTTCTGGCACATGCTCACTTGCATGATCATGCTTTATTATATCAAGACAAATGTAAAATCTAAATTCTGTGTATCTTTTACATTTAGGATTTAAGGAAAGAAAAAAAATTACTTTAATGTGTTTCATTTGTCAGTAAATAACATTTGTGAATAAACCATTGCAAAAGTTCCTGGTTCACACATTGTTAAATATACAAAATTGTGTGGCAGTAGTATGCATATTATTACAGTAAACACTTTCGTATTAATTTAATCCAACTGCAGACTGCACAGACTAAGATTAAAAATTGCATATGTGCTGGCAGGTTTGGGTTGATGCTGTTTGTTGGGAATAATCAGTAGAACAAACAATACTATAATCTGCAGGGCCGTTGTCCTTTGCAGTTGGATTCAATTTGTGACTACACACAGTATGTATTCCATTAACAAAGTTTATAAAGCTTTTGCCATGATGGTTTGAAATAAATTTTTGTTAAAAATGTGCCTGTTCCAGTTAGGATTTTTACTTTACTGGTGTAATAGATATTTTAACCAATGAACTGTTTGTGATGGATAGCTCGAAGGTTAATCGTACAAACAAATAAAACATACTAATTAGTATTAACCTTATGTTCATGAACTAGAATTTAAACTTTGAAGCAATCCAAACTTATTTTGGCATTCTTTTTTGAGCCTGCTGCTTGGTTTTGGTAAAGATGCATCATATTTTTAATAATATCTTTCTCCATTTGAGAAAATTTAATTATTTGTTGCTGGCTGCAGAACCCATCTCACCATTCAGCATCACTCCAGCATCCATAATTTCTTTTATTCCTAGAGTTTTCTCCCCTTAATGTCATTGACATTATTCCAAACTGACCACGTTTATGTACCAGTAATGTTCTACTATCAGTGCTGAACAGCATCTAGAATTCAGTTGGTTTTTGTTTTATTTTGCTCCCATGCCTGTTGCAGATGCATCTTGGTTTGGTCTGGACTGTAATGTCATGGAACGTTTGTAGTATGATTGCACAATGTAGACATACAAAATGTGACTGGCATGTCTATATACCTATGTAAATGACCTAATAGATTTTCATGTTGCAATTAAACCGATTTTTCCATTGACTGAACAGTGTTTTTCTTTTGGGGTGAAAAAAAAACTTTTATAACATTTCTGCACACAAAATAACTTGATTTAGACAAATGGAATTAAGTAGGTTTATTATGTGGATGGCATGATTTGATTTAAGTACTATTTAAGTAAATTTCCATTTAAATTATATTTAGCATTTGGATGATTTATGGGTTTATCTGTTTTACCTACACTTCTGTAGCTGTATAAAGTTCTACTTCTTTGCATAATGTCATTAGCATCATCAGACATCATCAATCTTCCTCTGACCAATTTTAATCTTCAGTCAGTGTTTAGTTTAAATTTTTTTGTATGATGAAATTCTAGTCATTTTCAAAGCCCTTATTGCATTGTATAATAAATTTCTGCTATACATAACTAAATACATAGACAGCTGAGCTGTGAAGAGTACATCATACAAGTTGATAGTATTATAACAATAAAGCACATTTAAAATTTCTTATACAGTTTGCCTTAACTAACTTAGATAGGTACTTAAGTAATCTATTCATGGTGTAGATGGAAACAATATAATTCCTGTAATCCAACTTTTCTCGGCATACATGTAAGACTAGATCAGTTTGAATCTTGCCAGTCTGGGTACATGTAATCCAACTTTTCTCGGCATACATGTAAGACTAGATCAGTTTGAATCTTGCCAGTCTGGGTACATGTAATCCAACTTTTCTCGGCATACATGTAAGACTAGATCAGTTTGAATCTTGCCAGTCTGGGTACATGTAATCCAACTTTTCTCGGCATACATATAAGACTAGATCAGTTTGGATCTTGCCAGTCTGGGTACATGTAATCCAACTTTTCTCGGCATACAGGTAAGACTAAATCAGTTTGAATCTTGCCAGTCTGGGTACATATAATCATACTTTTCTCGGCATACAGGTAAGACTAAATCAGTTTGGATCTTGCAAGTCTGGGTACATATAATCATACTTTTCTCGGCATACAGGTAAGACTAAATCAGTTTGAATCTTGCCAGTCTGGGTACATATAATCATACTTTTCTCGGCATACAGGTAAGACTAAATCAGTTTGGATCTTGCAAGTCTGGGTACATATAATCATACTTTTCTCGGCATACAGGTAAGACTAAATCAGTTTGGATCTTGCAAGTCTGCGTACATAATTATATCTATAGGATATTTACCTTGTGATCATTTCAAACGCGAGCCTTAGTGTGTGCAAAAGATTAATATTATTCATTAATTTCATTTGAAAAAAAGACCAATGTAAAATTCCATTTACTGCATGATGAAAAAATAATTTTAATGCCTTGTCATTCTTTTGCATGATTTTGTGATATCATGAAGTGCTGCTATACGTATTACATGCATGACAATTATGATATGGGTGTATTAACAAATAACACAGTAGAGATGTGATAAAATATAAAACCAACTTTGGTCTCAGTAATACAATCTTTTATTGAGCTACTTTTTTTTCTTCAGATCTGTACAATATAATTGGCTGCATTTAACAAAATCTATGCCACATCATGATTAATAAATAAAGTAAAATTCACTGGTTCTGTATTTTGCAACCTCTGTTGCAGCATGACAAGTACATAGATAATAATAATACAAAGAAAAGAAAACAGCACAAAAAGACTATTGGTTGAAATATACCAGATAATGTATACTCAGAAAACAATTATTGCCATGTAAAACGTCATGGTTTATTGGCCTGTGGTGTATATTGAAGTTTTGTTGATTTACACTGTCCAGATTTATCCTTATGTGTGGGTAGGTGAGTTTACAAAAGTTGACTTTGTAGATTTATAGTTATGTATAATCATACAGTTTGGGCAACCATAGCATCTACAATCATTAAGAATAAATATTTATTCATTTCACTTTAAACCATGCCATATAATTTTGTGGCAATATAGTATAACATTGCCTATTATTTTGTAACCATATGGTATAGGCCAACACTTTCTAACAAGAATATAGTTTTAAAATATTATTGATACTGGTATTTTGTATTTTCACTTAAAAACATCACTGCAAAACCTTTTGATGAATGAATCATGGTGATGTCCTAGACTTGCCGCCTTTGTATACAATGAAAAATATAAACTTTATTTCTCAAATGTCACTTGGTCTACTTGGTAACTGTTGGATATGATTATAAAGATCTTGTTAAACCGTACATTTTAGAACAGATTCTGAGTTGTTTTAAGGATAGATCTTGAGGTTTATAAAACATACTGTATTTTTACATCATAAAGCTTTTGGAAGTTGAAAGTTACATTTTCTACAAAGATTTGGTTAGTGAAAATTGGCCTACTTTGAGTCCTCTGTTGACTTTCAGGGTTATAATGTGGCAACTAGTGAAAAGACAGCAGCATTTTTCAATTACATGAAATTACATTTTATGCTAAAATCATTGACAGATGCAATTTAATTGCAGCATATTCCCTTTCTGATTGTAAGACTAGTCCTTCATTAAGTTGCCATGTGTACAAGTGACTGGTCTGGCTTATAGCTTATGAACAATCTAAGACAATGTTGTGGATCCAGAAATATGCAGACAAGGAAACAAACATGGAAAGTTTAGATGGCAGCTAAATCAGTGTCAATGAAACGAACAATAATGCAGATAACGTCCAAGTTTTATAGACTAACACAAGAAGACTATGAAGGTTATGGGTTTCAGTGCATTATCAGTGAATTTGAGGTTGATCAGTAAGATAGGTTGGACTTAAAAGTGAGTACATATGGTAATGAATCCAAAACACATCAAAGAAATGATCATTAAATCCATGTAAAAATGACAATCACGATATGAGGTTTTAAACAAGTTTTTGAATGATATAAAAAATGATCTACTAAATCCTTTAATTAACCACAAAGCTAGAATAGTTTCGAACAGACATGGATGCATCAGCCTCCACACCTTGGTTGTAAAAAAGTTTTGCAGTTGTAAAATAATGCTGACAGAATGTAGGCATATATATATATATATGAAGATATAAAGAACACTTTATAAAAGACTATTGCAGACATGGGCTTAACTCTAGAAAACAACTGTAGCATGACAGCATGTTCACAGGATGTCAGTCATATGTTGGATTAGATGCCTTTGCACTCACTGAAAATTAAAATCTTTGCATACAATGAAACACTACAGTTTTGCTGGATTAGGCCATACAATATCAAAGTGAAAGCTACAAAGAAGTGTATATGAACTTATTGATAAAGTGTTTTAGTTGGTGGGAATAGAGACTATTGAAAAGGAAGCCCTATAGTGTATGTTGCAGTGAATTATGTCCTTCTGCTATCTGAACAGAATGGAGTACATTACAAACATTAATATTGTGAAAATTTAATATATATTTTTGAAACTGAAAAGATGCAGTTTTTAATATAAAGAATGTCCACTTGCTATTTCATTATTATCTCTTCGACTGAAATTTCTGTTTCTCACACATATACAAAGCAATGAACTATATTTACTCTCTTTGAATACAGTCCTATCAGTTGGTACCTCTAAATAATGCCGTATCAGAATGAAGAAATAATGCTGAGATACCAACATGATGTAAAGTTTGTTTGTCTTCAGAAGATATAAAAGTTACATCCCTTTTTATCAGGGTCAGGGGTCATTCAGTTTTCAAAATGAGTCTCTGAATGTAGATGAAGTTTTGGTTCATGGGTTACAACAAATAGTCATATATGGCTTGTTTTGACTTTCTGTTTATCACAGATTTCTCAGACAATTTGACTGCCTTTTGATCCAGGTGAGTTGAGCAAATGAATAATGCAGATATATTTTTTTTAAGCTTGAACAAGGTAAGATTCATGTATATTTTTAAGTCAGTGATGACTTTGTTTCTAGGGGAATTAGAGTGACTAGGATACAGTAATCTTGTGTGGAACATCAATTTGGGAGAGAAAAACATGAAGCAACAATAAAGTTTTTATTTTGAAGTGCACAAAAAACAATGTGATAATAATAACAATATTGCTTTTATTATTGTCCACTATTGACAGGTTTGGTTGTGTGTGTATGTATGTATGAATTCATCTATCAAATAAAATATAATATGAATTTTATAATTCAAATATATATATATATATATATATATATATATATATATACATACACACACGTATGTATATACATGTATGTGTATATATATATAAGCAAGTTCAGACAGCCTCAAGTGCACGAAAAACAATGTGATAATAAAACAATATTGCTTTTATTATTATCATTATTATTAACAATATTCTGTGCATTGTATTTTTATATATACATAAATTAATATACACTGTACACTGGTCTCACCTGAATGTAATTGCCTGTTTTGCCTTTTCCCATGAGTGTCCACTATTGACAGGTTTGGTTGTGTGTATCTATCTATCTATCTATCTATCTATCTATCTATCTATCTATCTATCTATCTATCTATCTATCTATATATATATATATATATATATATATATATATATATATATAATAATGTGTAAAATAACTTTGAATTCATCTATCAAATAAAATATAATATGAATTTTATAATTCAATGTATATACATGTATGTTTATATAATATATATATAAGCAAGTTCAGACAGCCTCAAGGGAGAATAGTCCTTGACTAATGAGTCACCCTCTATAAATAAGCATTATTATTATTATTACTATGTAACGATATGTATAAGTAAATTAAGACTGTAAAATGATAAAATAGCACTAACAGCATTATATTATACCTGACACAAATTTTATTTGATAGATGAATGCAAAATTGATGACAGATGTTATTTGATAGATGAATTTAAAATTGATGACATAGATGTTATTTGATAAATGAATTTAAAATTGTTTTGCACACAATTACTACATAGAAATGGAACTAGTTATTTTACACAGTATTTTTCTTGCTTCATCAATGATAATTATTTTGTTTTAATGTACAAATATTTTTTTAATATAAATTACAGGTAGTATATATCCTTAGCACCAAAGAGTGGGGCATTACTCAAGCACAAGATCATAACAGAATGATATGCCCCTTATTTTTGACCTCCTGCAAAAATGTTTCACAAGCTTCAGATCAATTCATCAAAAGCCAAACTATTTGTGATACTAGTTATAAAACATGAATTATATATTAAATACTGTTAACACCAAAAAGGGATACAACTCTTTAAAACTGTACCAAATTCTCTAAGCATGATTGCAATGATATCTTCCAAGTTTCAAGAAGGTCCAAGGAAAACTGCAGGAGTAGCTGGACACACAAGAATGTGGAAAATGTACTTACATATAAAAGAGATGGACAGACAAGTCATATTCCTAATGTAAAACAAGTCAAGTATGGATATTTGTATCAACTATCAATTATGTAATAAATGCAACAGTTATATTGTGGCATAGTTGTTTAGAAAACTTTGAAGATTCAGTAAAATAAAGAGCAAACATAAGGGTGAAAATTAGTCTCCAAATTTGGTGCAGCAAAAATTAGGTTAAAAGTCACTGAAGCAGGATGAAATGGTCTAATGGAGAATATATCCACACTTGAAGTGTCATCATTGTTCAAGTAAAAATCTCAGAAAGGTAACCTACTACATACATATAACCAAATCATTCACTTGGTAACAATGAGTAGAATTATTAACATGTGGACAAACTTGGAAAATGCCAGTCAGTAAAATATGTACCATCAACACCATCTGGGGTTTGTAAATATATATATTTACTTATAAACTGAGTCAAGACTTTAAACAAGAAAGATCCTGATCTTAAGCATTAGCTTAATGTGTCATACTCAAAGAATAATGAATGGACTTTAGTATCATCCGGTGGAGATTTTATATATATATATATATATATATATATATATATATATATATATATATATATACCAGTTAAAGTGAGCGTTGAGTAGAAATAATTTTGCAGTATATTTTGTCTTTGTATTCTGGTTCTAGTCTGCAATGATTTGGCCCATTTAGGACAAAAACTGAAACTGCAAATCTGGGTTAGTAGCAAAAATAAAAGTACATTTCTCAAAGTTTCCTGCATTTGTGTCATGTAATATACAGATTATGCTTTTTTACTGCTTATATTATTCAAGAATATGCTGATACTACTCCAGGGGTTGGCATTTATAAAAGACTGTGAATAATGGAAACTGACTGATGACAATTTTAATTTGCAATTCACAATAGCATGACCTAAAAAGCTTAGTACTAATGTAATGACTGATATAGCAGTATTAAATACAAATGTTACTCAGTTTATCAACTTTGTTAAATTTCATATATCCATAAATTAGTACTTACTAAAACTTATGTGATTTCCTAAGCTTTGAAAACATGAGAAATGTAACAAAATTAAAGTTTGAGAAATTGAAATGTCAAAGTCAAAAATGTTTTTAAGCACACATGCCCTTATTTAACATTAGTCACTGTTTTATCTATGAAAATATCCCACACACAGATGAAAGCACATCATAATCTACAGGTAGACACTATTCATACTCAATAGATATGTTAATGGTGAAGTAATTTCTGTCTAATTCAAACATTAGTAGTTTCATAAAATACAAAAATATACGTTTTTACTCCATATTTAATATAACTGATCACAAGTATTTCACTAAGGAAATAGAATACAAGACTGCATTTTTATAATTAAATACATTTCATTCACATAATTGATCAATAAGAATCTACGGAGCAGGCCTGCTTTCTCAAAACCCATTTTAATCAAGTCTGCCCCAAGTGATAAATTGTCGTGTAGATAATTTACTTTTTTGCATGAATTTACTATTTTCTGTTGGATGTTCAAGAGTACATCTTCACTGGCCTTCCATACATTTAACATGCAATCACCTGGGCCGTGACAGATAAATCTAGGGCTTTCAACTTATGCATACATGTAACATGCAATCACCTGGGCCATGACAGATAAATTTAGGGCTTTCAACTTATGCATACATGTAACATGCAATCACCTGGGCCATGACAGATAAATTTAGGGCTTTCAACTTATGCATACATGTAACATGCAATCACCTGAGCCGTGACAGATAAATTTAGGGCTTTCAACTTATGCATACATGCAGCTGGTACAGACTGTGGTATGATATGGTTAAATTTGCTTTAAATGATGAGACAGTTTCTACTCATGATTTTACCAAAAAAAAAAAAAAACATCAAAGAGCATTAATGCCGTTTTGATAACACCAGCTATGAGGTAGCAAGTCTTGTATCAAAGTCACATGATGTCATAATCTGGAAAACAAACCGAGAACTCCTAAATATCAGGTCTACCAACAATGGAATGAGAGTTTACTTAAAGTTTCCTGCTTTGTGATCAGTGTGATAGCAGTGTGATAGCAGTGTGATAGATAAAAGAGCGTAATACTATCTTAAGTGTTTATCTATGGACAAGTATTGGTTTTGTGGTCATTGCATTTGTTGTAGCACCTAATCCCTATTAGTCGAATACTCTGTTTTCATAGCAGTCTTTAAGTACACTGAAAAAACTAAATGCAGTGTTAATTAAATCAGTACAATTGATTAAGTTTTAATTACAGCAATACAATTAATTAAGCTTATATGCTTGTACATATGCTTTTATTCAGATCCCTGAAATCATGCAATGTGCAACAAGTAACTTCCCAAATCAAACTTCTTTTTAGTTCAAATGACTCATCCAAACAAAGTTGGGTACATGTGTGTATTTTGTTTTTAAATAAAACTATGAAATTTTAATACCCATCAATTTAAAGTGATTCAAAGCCTCTGCTGTTTATACCCACATACAAGTCTGATATAAATGCAAATTGTATAGACCCTGGTGTGCAATTACATAATGTGGCAGCAGATCTTGGTATATGCATTTTTTTTTATGAGTAATCAGTTAAGCAAACAACATAAAACATAAACTCTAGTCTGCCAGTGTTTTATCCGACAGTAGATCATGGCTTATGTTTGTATGGTACTTTATTTTAACTGAACCCTTTCTTGTTGCCGTTTTTGCTTTTTATAATTGACAATCAATAGTGTTCAATCTGAATAAAAATCAACCATCAATGGAAGAAGCCCCAGGTCACCATGTGGTCTAAAGTGCACACCTTTACTGACCAGTGCCATCTCACCACTGTCAGTGTGGGTTTGAGTGTTGGACTCTGGCCATGGGGGATTGTGAGAAAGCTTGCCAGTAGCTTCCTGTGGGTCGGTTTTCTTACTGGTGTTCTTCTTCTGGCATTTTTTACGGCCACCATCTATCAAACATCAATAGTAGTATGTTGTTCATTGTGACTGATAATCAACAATCAATACTATGCTGTTCAGTCAGACTGATAATCAAGCATCAATAGTATGCTGTTTAATCTGACAATCTGCTATCAATAGTATGCTGTTTAATCTGACAATCTGCTATCAATAGTACCGGTATGCTGTTTAATCTGACAATCTGCTATCAATAGTATGATGTTTAATCTGACAATCTGCTATCAATATTATGCTGTTCAGTCAGACTGATAATCAAGCATCAATATTATGCTGTTTAATCTGACAATCTGCTATCAATATTATGCTGTTCAGTCAGACTAATAATCAAGCATCAATAGTATGCTGTTTAATCTGACAATCTGCTATCAATAGTATGCTGTTTAATCTGACAATCTGCTATCAATAGTATGCTGTTCAGTCTAACAATCAGCCATCAGTACTATGTTGTTCAGTATGACAATCAACTATCAATAGTATGCTGTTCAGTCTAACAATATTTACTATCAATAAGTATGTTGTTCAGTGTGACAATCAACCATCAATAGTATGCTGTTCAGTCAAACAATCAGCCATCAGTACTATGCTGTTCAGTATGACAATCAACTATCAATAGTATGCTGTTCAGTCTAACAATATTTACTATCAATAAGTATGCTGTTCAGTCTGACAATCAATCAAGTATGCTGTTCAGTCTGACAATCATCCTAGCATTTCTTCTTTTCATAATCAATGTCTTAAATGGATGAAATCTTTAGAAAATTGAACAGTGCTAGTACCCAAAAAAATACTGCCTTCTTTTCAGTAATTTTGCATCATTTTTAAAGCTGAATTTTCAATACAGATTAATATATTATGTTTTTTTTATATGTTTATGTTTTTACAGATGCCTGTGCATGTGTTCCAGGCTTGATACTTTGAAATTTAAAATTCCTTAATTATTTAGTGTCGAGCCAGACTCTTAACATCATGTTGTATATATTGTACATAACAGATTTAAGGCCTCAAGGTAGATTAGTTCTGTAACTAATTCAGTTATCTTCTCTAAATAAAGTCTTTATTATTATTATTATTATTATTATTATTATTATCTATCAATAGTATGCTGTTCAGTCTAACGATCAATCAATAGTATGATGTTCAGTCTAACGATCAATCAATAGTATGCTGTTCAGTCTAACGATCAATCAATAGTATGATGTTCAGTCTGACGATCAACCATCAATATTATGCTCTTCAGTCAAATAATAAGCATAAATATGGAATTGTGCAAACCATAACACCCTGATAAACTTTACTTTTGAAAGTCACATATTAAAAGAGCATATGACTTTCAGAAATTAAAAACTAAATGTACAAATGTATTTATCTAGATTTTTTCAGATTTAAAAAATACTTACTAAAAAATGTACACATTGATGTTCAAAAACAAAGACTGCATTATAAGCTAGGATATTTCCTTGAAATGAGTGAATATCAGATTTATTTCATCTAGTGGGTGAAACAGTTAAGTTATTTTCACCCTCAAGGTGATTGATATATATATATATATATATATATATATATATATATATATATATATATATATATATATATATATATATATATATATATATATATATATTATTCACTCATAGAAAGCACATACTTTTTTTTAGTTTATTTGCAAATTGGCATTCTGGGTATTTTTTATGAGACCCGATGGGATCCACACATGGTCCCACAATATAGGATGGTTTGTGACTTATCTGGGTGAGCTCAATCAATGCAGCAGTGTAGGTTATAACAAATATTCTTGTTCTGATAAATTGCAAACCACCCAACCTCCATTAGCTGAGACAAAAGAGATAAAAAGAAATAAAAAGATTCTGGCCAAAGCAAATGCGACCACATCATCCTTAAAAAGCCTATTCCTTATTTCACTGCACAAATTACACCTTAATATTCTGATATTATCATCAATATTTTCACTATTACATAAGTTATGGTTTTGTTTTACTATAACAATTAGAATGTCGTGTGTCATTTTGGCATGGCAATTAGAATGCCATATCTCATTTTGTTTTTGTTTTACCTTAACAATTAGACTGGTATGTATCATTTTAGTTTTGGTTGACTAAATCAACAAAAATATTATGTACCATTTTGGTTTCTCTTTTACCGAAAAAACTAAAGTGTGATGAATGATTTTGTTTATGTTTCTTAATGCTGTCTCTCCTATTTAATCTGCAGTTGCTATTTGTATAAATGTATTCTCTCCTAAAGCAAAAGTGAGAAAAAGATGAAAAATTGATACATAAATAAAGAGGAATACACATATTTCAAGCACTATCTATGACATAAGGGCATAAAATATTTGACTTGTAATGGATAGCTGGAAACAGATAAGGCTTGATGTGGCCTTCATCACATGGTTATGTCACGCTTTACAAACATGACACCATGATTATGAGATCTGGAATGGATTTAATCTGATAACCTTGGTATGACCTTCTTATCCATGTACAACTATAGGGTTTCAGAATCGCAGTATGGTATGTTCACTAAAGCTTTAAAAAGATGCAGTGAATTTTGCTTAATCATCCATATAAAATCTGCATATTAGTGAATAAGAATACTCTGCACATACTTCAAGGTGTGATTAGATGTTGTTGCACTAGAATTGTACCATAATTCATTTTCACTCAAATTCTATTAACATATTCTTTCTTGATCCTTGCAACTGACTTTGGTCTAATCAATTCTGTAACGACAGAATGGCTCCATATCCAGCTGCATTCAAAATTAATCTCAGATTTTCATTAATCCTTCAATAGGTGCCATTGAGCAACTTGTTGACGTGGCTTTGAGATCATGTCACTCCAGTGGCGAGTCTCTAATGGCCCACTTCGGCTGCCTAACAATATCTTGCCGATCATTTCATTTCGGCCAACTTTATCAAAATCCATGACTGTCACCTCTAGACATGCCTCTCGGATTTTGTCCCAGGGAATTTCAAAAATGAATGATTCATTAAAGACTGGGTTCAAATTTCTCATTTTGATTGTAGTCTTTTTCTTCTCCACTTTTTCTTTCCCGTACATCAGCCAAATTTTAACATATGGATCTGAAATTAAATGCGTAAAATAAATTCTATAAAATAATCATGTGGTTTAATTATATTATACCATGTTTTAATTATAGAATATAAGAGTTTGAAACTTGATCATAAATCATCAAAAATTTAAAAAGAAATGGAATTTTTATTCTAAAAGTTATTTATATATATATGAAGCTTTTATTTTAAAAAACAAGAATAAACCTGGTCCTTTTAATGTTTTTTTTTGTTGTCCGTTATATCAATGTTCAATGCTATTTCTTGTCAGAATTTCAATAAAGTTATACAATGAAATATCAATTGATAATTGTTGGAAAAGACTGAATCATGTGTATTGGACCTCTCAAGAAAGTAGTGAATCATATATAATCAACCTCTCAGTTATTTACAAATTACAAATTTGTTACAGAATTAAAGTAATTTATCAGCAGGTTTATTTCCATAGAAAATTAAAATGATTCAGAATTTCTGTTGGAAAAGTTAATAGAGTCCTTCATCACAACAGCTAAAGGGGAAAACATTCGCATTGTGAAAAAAAAGATGTAGAGATTAAAGTTATTGTGATTACATGTGTGTATATAGGATTGTATTTGAAAACTCCAATCTACCATGTAAACTCACACATACCATATATACTCATTCATAAGAGTCCTCCTGAAAACTACACAGATGCAGATCCACAATCATATAATGCACTGGAAGATCTGGGTCTGTGCAGTTGGTAGGAATGATTAGTGGAATAAAACAACACAGACCGTGATATGCAGGTGCATTATGCTAACTCGTATCAGGATCATTGTTGTTTGCAATTTGACTTTACTTGAAAGCGAGTACATCAAGTAAATCAGTTCAACGGCAAGAAAAACCACAAAATATTGGCCCAGATTATATTAGATTGTGTTCGCAGATTTGGGTCTATATTATTTAGTTTAGTGATTACTACAAGCAAATTAACATTGATCTAAAGTGCATTAAAGGAAGACAAATTGGGATCGATGGTGTAACATGTATGTGCGTGTATATGGTACATTACCAAAATTCTTGAGCTGGAATATTGGCTTTAAACACTATCAGCAAGGAAAATGTAAAAAAAATATCACGCTTGAAATTAATGTCTGCTTTTTTTTATAGGTTAGAGCTAAATGTATTATATCATGAGAGAATGCATTTACCTGAACCATAATGAGTAAATTGGTCTACAGTAAAAATGCAGACTTTTTCGACCCAATGGGAAACAAATATTTTGTCTGGAAGTTCAAGTTTTAATTATTTGAGGATTTACATTTAAGAGACACATAGTGAAGTTAGCAGGAGTGAACAATCAACATGAATAGGATCAAAACATCTGGAATTATTTACTGTTTCCCCAATGTATCCATGTGTTAAATAACAAAGCTAGTGTGACATCTTCATGTATGTAATATTTCAGCATGTGCCAGAGATTCCTGCCCTTTTTTTAAAATCCGTTTCTTAATCAGCTGCACAATAAAAGACAATTAGGTCTCAGGATTTTATAAAATTTGTAGTAAAAATGTTAGTACCAAGAAGATTTGTGGCATTTCATTTGTAGGTGTTTGGAATAGAAACAGATGTACTTAAATACTGTAAAATTTTGAATAAGCATTGAACCTTAAATTTGAATGCATTGAGCATTAGGATTTTATCACATTTAAACCACAGAAGTCTTTGTGAAGGGTTACTTTGACCTTCCTTCTCCATCTTTCCCATGTCAGTGTTAAAACTTCAAAGGGGCCAGCTTTCTGACTCAATGAAATTGACCAGATATCTTAACATGGTTTTGAGAAAGTGACAGCTGAACTTCTGATCCATTTCAAATAGTCATTCTTCAAAGTGAAGAGTTATATAACATAATTCTGAGATTCTTACTGACAAAAGAAATGATTGTCTTAGGAATTTTGTTTAGAAATCATTGCTTATGATTGGCCAGAGTGAAATTAAGGTGCACACCTTGGAAGTAATGTGAATTTAAAGTGACAACATTGGTCAAAATTCTTTAGTCCTAAAGTTCCTGAGAGAGAGAGAGATGTTTGACTCGGAGGAAGTCTAAAGAGAATATTGCTTTTCCTCATTAAGTAAGAAAGGAACCTGGTGTCTGTCTTGTTAGAAAGACAGGGTTTAGTGCTGTGAGAGAGAGAGAGAGAGAGAGAGAGAGAGAGAGAGAGAGAGAGAGAGAGAGAGAGAGAGAGAGAGAGAGAGAGAGAGAGAGAGGTGGGACAGCCTGGTGACAGAAGTAAAAAAAAAAATATGTGACCTGGAAGTCCATAAAAGTGGGAGTGATGAGTTCAGAGTAGAGGACTAGGAAGTCTAAGATGAATGAGGCAGTCAGAATAGCACAAACTGAGTGGACATTATGCTCTTTTCACCACTCATTATGATGATGAAATAAATCCAAATTAGACACTGCTATTAAGTCCCCTTGATATAAATGAAGTTGAATTGAAAATTTCACTTTTTATTTGTTTGATTAAATTTGTTATTTTTCTTGTCTAAGGAGGCTGTATTGCATTATTTCTTCTCAATAATCTTGCCCAGTTCTCTTTCTTTTGATCTCTATCCATTCATTCACACGGGGTCAAAACATCAAGGTAGGTTATTCCCTAGATAATGTAGCTAAATCCAATTAATTAACCCTCTTACTATGAGGGTGACATTACAAATACATGCTCACATCTACTGTCTGATGATAATAAATTTCTTTGCTGCTGATGCTTGTAATGGAGTAAATATAAAAACTCATTATGATGATCACAACATGTAAGGGCTATCTGGGATTTTGTATTGTCTGCTTATGGAAAAAATTTATCAATTTCTGTCCAGCTCAGAATACACACACCTCTTTACTATTATAAAAGTACTTTTCTCCCTCTATCATGGAAGTCATAAAAGTAATCTCCCTTACAAGTAAGAGAGTCTTAAATAGCGGAATTTGAACAAGATTGTTTCCTGACAGTAATTCAAATACAAATGTTGTGCATTTATTGACATACAATCACGTTATAATTAATTGTCATTGGCCAAGAATTAAAATTAGTTGAGCAGATTTGGTTGAATGATGCAACAAAATTTGATAAAGTTAATAGGAAGCCACAGTAACTCGGATGGTAACGCATTGGATTTGTAATCCAAGGATTGTGGGTTCTACAAAACTTAGGGTGGCCGCCTAGTGATTTGGAAAAGCTAGCTCTCATTCCTTCATATTATGTAGCCAATAATGTGGTGTTAGTACCATTAAAACAAAGAATCATTACAAATTCCATTGGATCTATGACCAAACTTGCAGTGCATGATGGATAACATCATTCTGAGAGGTTTTATATTCAGGGTCTGGTTTTCTTTCCAAGACATTGCAAGAGCATCAGACTAATCTTGTAAAACCAAATCAGGACTGATTTTTAAAATAATGTTTTTGAAAGTTGTCTTGGATGTTTACATACATTAGCAATTTCATATTAGTAACAAGATAGGCTGGTCACAAAGAGAATTAATCCAAATGAAGGAAAGAAAGAGAGGAAGAGGAGCATGATGAGAAAGAGGATATGCAGTAATCAGTATTTTAATAAAATAATGAAAATAAATAATGAATTTCCAATAAAAGCATAACAGAAATAATATAAATAGGCTTAAAAAGAAGAAGAAAAAAAAAAACACATGAGGCAAATTATTTTAAATTTATAAAGAAATTGTAAATAGGATTACAGTTATGAAATCCAGCTAAAGAATTATTTACTTTTATCAGATACTTCTCAGCCACTGTCTTCACAATTGCTTGTAATGATTTTAGTCCTAAGTTTTAATTGTAATTATAACATTCATTTATATAATGTAAAATTAGAAAGATTAACATAAAATTTAGTGTATATACTATTAAAATTTCCTAAAAATTCCATGTTTAAAACTGAGGTCAGGATTTAAATTAATATTATGTTTTAACTGGTTTTTTTTTTTACTTTTGTTTTGTTGTAGGGTTTAATGCCATTTTTCAGCACACGATAGGCTATACATGGTGGCCAGTATTATTGGTGGAGGAAGAACCTGTGAAAATCCCCAGAAAGAACCACCAACCCACGAGAAGCTACTGGCAAGGTTTTTCACATAACTACATTAGACTCGAACCCACGCAGACAGAGGTGAGATGGCAGTGATCTGTAATGGAGAGCGCTTTAGACCATTCGGCCACTCGGGGGCCCCCAACTGGTTATTTACATCTTCCCAAAATGATTACCTTATTTTATGTTCAAAAAGTAAATGGGATATATTATCTTTAACCTATTTATAATTGGTAACATTTTGTAATCTACTCTACCTATTCAATGTACATTATCCAATATTTAAAAAAATAAACTATAGAATGTAAAATTTGGTTTTTATTACTAATAATGTGTGTATGTATTTTAAAATTAATAATGTTGTAATATTTATTTAAAAAAAACTTCACCAAATACTGTCTATAAGGCACATTAATTGATTCAAGTCAAGGTATTAAAAAAAACATAGACTGTGCAAATTACCCCAATCCTCCTACTTGGCTTGCTGCCCCTTTTGGTCACCCATATCATCCAGCCTTTACAACTGCCCTGAGTACTCATTAATGCCTCCTTGCCTTGATGCCCCTAGTGGTCACCCAAATCATCTAGACTTTACAATTGCCCTGGGAACTAATTAATATCTTGTCCTGTTCTTTAATTAGACTTTCTGTGTCAAAGTATTATTTTATTATTTTCCACTGACATTACATCAAGTACTTAAAGGAATTAAAAATGTGTGCGAGTACTTCTTGTTTAGAGCTTAGATGAAGTAGTAAACATTGGCTTGACAGCTGTCCCTATGAATTCTTCATCTTCAAGGGATTAATACAAACTATGAACTGTAATGCTTTTGGTTCTCTTGAAAAACACTTATTTTTCTTCTATTGTCAGAGATTTAATATTTTTGATTTAGATAAAACTTATTCATTATATGATTTCAACAAGGGAACTTCATCAAGTATGAATAGCCAATTATTTTTACCAACCAAAACTAGGTTCTATATAGTCAATATTGTACGTATTCAAATATCAAACACAACTGCAAACAATACAGACCCTCATTTGCCATTGCATAATAAGCTGGAACATCAGGGTCTATGTTGCTTGTTTGAATGAGTACTATGAGAATACTACATAGATCAGATCTGTCAGCACCTTATGCCATGGCAGATCTGTGTATTTACAGATGGCATTTGGATGAAACTTTTAATCAATTATATGCAGTATCTTTTATGTCAATTAGTAGGGCATAACCGATTAGCATTTTTCTACCTATTTCCGATTCCGGATTTTGGGCATGAAATTTTTCCGATTCTGGATACGATTCGATTAATCGGAAATGCTAAATCCGTATTTTTTTTTTCTAAAAAATTTTATCTTCCGTTTCCGGGTTTCTGGTATCTGGTTTTGCCGTGTCTAGCATGTTACTTAGTACTTTACCATATCCGGCTTCATTTCCGGTTTTCACCCGTCGGTTCAAATAGATTGTCTCACAGCGTGGTTGTGTTGACCATATTTGACTTTTCTGACTTCTTATTTAACTATTAACGCACTATCGAATGAAACGCAGTGTTAGACACGGTGCTTTAGAAATTCAACTTTATTATTTTTATTATCCGAATCGGTCGTTCCTGCCTTGTCCAACTCCGATTAATCGGAAGTTCATACTATCCGGTGGAATCCGATTTCCGGATCAAAAGTCGGTTATGCCCTATCAATTAGATTCAATAATCAATTTACTGTTGACACACATTAAAAATGTTGGATGAATGGTTTTGACAAATCAGATTCCACTAAATTGTTTCAATCAATGCACTCTAGCAATATGACTGGCAGATATTTGTCTGACTTTAACAAGACTTGAGATTGTGGCTCAAAGTAATGGAATTAGAGTGTGTTTAGCTTGTGACTGAATAATATGATCAGATTGTGTTTAGCTTATGACAGAGTAATGGGATCAGAGTGTGCATAACATGTGACTTGGGGCATTGAGATTTGAGTGATTAGCTTACTACTCAGTAATAAGATCAGAGTGTTTCAGCTTATGACTTAGTGTAATGAGATCAGAGTGTGTTTAGCTTGTGACTCAGTGTACTCAAATTAGAGTATGTTTAGCTTGTGACTCACAGTAATGCAGTTAGACTGTATGTTTATGACTGTAATGCAATTAGTGCTTAGCTCGTTTCTCAGTAATTAGAGTTTTTCAGCTTGTGACTCAGAGTGATGATATGAGAGTGTGTTTAACTTGTGACACAGTGTAATGTGATTAGAGTGTGTTTAGCTTGTGACTCACATTAATTAGATCAGAATGTGTTTAGCTTGTGACTCAGTGTAATGCGATTAGAGTGTGTTTAGCTTGTGACTCACATTAATTAGATCAGAATGTGTTTAGCTTGTGACTCAGTGTAATGCAATTAGAGTGTGTTTAGCTTGTGACTCACATTAATTAGATCAGAATGTGTTTAGCTTGTGACTCAGTGTAATGTGATTAGAGTGTGTTTAGCTTGTGACTCACATTAATTAGATCAGAATGTGTTTAGCTTGTGACTCAGTGTAATGCGATTATAGTGTGTTTAGCTTGTGACTCACATTAATTAGATCAGAATGTGTTTAGCTTGTGACTCAGTGTAATGCGATTAGAGTGTTTTTAAACTTTAGCTTGTGACTCACATTAATTAGATCAGAATGTATTTAGCTTGTGACTCAGAGTAATGCAGTTAGACTTAAAGTTTATGACTCAGTGCAATGTGATTAGTGTGTTTAGCTTGTTTCTCAGTAATTGAATCAGAGTGTTTTCAACTTGTGACTCAGAGTAATGAGCTCAGTGTGTTTAGCTTGTTACTCAGTGTAATTAAATTAGAGTGTGTTTAGCTTTTGACTCAGAGAGTAATGCAGTTGGTCTTTATTTAGTTTGTGACTCAATAATGTGATCAGACTATGTTTAGTTAACAAGGAAAATGGAATTGCGATACGCTGCCAATTCATAGTCATTTACTGGGTACTAGTTTTTCATGGATCATATATATTGTCAACATTTAAAGGCCCTTTATCCCTTACCAAGCAATCATCTGTGAGGACATTATGCATCCCTTTCCCATCAGAACAATGGGTATAGACTGAAATGTCAGTGCTAATATAATTATAATGCTGCAATGTTTCACAACCTGAACATTTTATATGACAACATAACATGTACTAGTAAAGTCATAAAGAGTACCAGTAAACAAAACTGTATGTACATAACAAATTCATACAGAGAACCAGTATACAAAATGATGTTCATTGCACATGGCAAGGACTTAAAAACAAGGAAAATGGGTCAAGGACATTTGATTTGAGGAATCTTTAAAAAGAATATATATTGTTGCACTAGGCAAATTTACAAGATTTCATGTATGTAAACAACGTTCCCTCTAAGCGAATGGTAGATGTGTGCACAGTGCTTGCTGCATTGTGGAGACAAGCAAAATTTAATGTTGGATTGACAATTTAGCTGCGTGGTGATGCCTGAGCAGCTGTGTGCGCGTGCGCAGCTTAGAGGAAACGTATGTAAATAAGTATTACAGCTCCATCTGAAAATTCCTTAGCATTAGCATTAAACCTTATTACTTACAATGAGAAACAAAATTATTATTGTATGATTGTCATCCAGTCTTTATTGGGAAGCAATCTGCATGGATGTTTATGCATTTCAGCAAACAAAGGAAATTATTCTTGCTCTCAAACATCAAGAAGATATTTGAACAGGAGAGATAATTGTAATAGCAAATCAGAAAAAACAAAACAAAAGTTGCCTGACAAGAATGATGCTATATTGGCAGAAAAGAATTCTAGGAATCAAAGATAAGACCACTTCTTATTAATAACTGCTAAGTGTTGAAACCATCACTCATACACTTGAGTGATAACAAGATTTCCAAGTGGCCACTTTGGAAGTCATATTAGATGCAAAATCATTACCATTTTCATTTTACAACCAAATTAGACATCTTCAGAAGTATTTTGATGAAAACCCTACTTCACGAGGAACTAGTGACAAGATTTTCAAAATGGCCATAAGATTGGTAAAATTTTCATTTAGGCTTAGCTAGATATCATAAATATTTTGCTGAAAACCATGTGCTGATGTGGCATAATTTTTATTTAGGATGATGTAGACTTATTGATATATGACCTTGCACTATGGAGTTGTAACAACAAGATTTCCATGACGGTTGCCATGCTTCCTGTATTGGAAGTCATATCAACAATATTTTCATTTAGAACCAACTAGACATAAGAAATCTTGTGGTGACAACCATATGTTGCTATGACAATTCATTAAGGATGAGTTGCAATAACAAAAATGCCAAGATGGCCACCATACAGGATGTCAGATCAGTACCAGATTGTTTGAGTAGGAGTAGTAACTACAAGACTTAACAAGATGTTAGATTAGGATGAGTTTTGTCTAGGATCAACTAGACATTATACAAAGCTATTTGCTAAAAATATTATTTTATGTGACCATCCGTGTAATAGGAGTAGAGATTACTGACAAAATGGCCATGAAATGGAGGTCAGATCAAGGTGATTTTTATTGAGGTCTAACTAGACACCATAATAAGCCTTCTAGTGAAAACCACATCCCGATATAAATTTCTTCTTATGAGGAGCGACTATAAGAAGATTTTTAAGATTGCTACCAATTGTGGAAATACTTAATGTCAGATTGGCACAAGTCTAGATATTTTAAAAATTATTAATCATTATATTAATTATTATTGTTATTTTCCTAGCATTTAATATGCCATTTTTCAGCACAAGATATGCTATACATGGCAGCCAGTATAAATGGTGGAGGAAGAACCCAGAAAAAAACACCTAGCTCATTAGAACCTACTGGTAAGCTTTCTCACATACCCACAGAACCCGGGAAAAAATCCCAGAAAGAACCACCAACCCACAAGAAGCTACTGGCAAGCTTTCTCACATACCCACATTGGCCAAATCTGAGACTCGAACCCACGCAGACAGAGGTGAGATGGCAGTGATCCATAACAGTGAGCACTTTAAACCACTTGGCCACACATGGCCCCTAATTTTGATTTTAAAAAAGAAATCTTTATATAATACCTCTCTGTCACTGAATGAATCAAATGTTCATGGGATGTTATATGTTGCCCATTATCTGTGTACTGGGTATTGAGCAAAGACTGTTATTAATACTCCTCTTAAACAACTTTAAGGGCTGTCATGAAACTTAACCAATTGATCCCAAGGTCTAGTCAGTCTAAAATGAAAATTGTGCTGACATCCAGTATAGATCTTGAAAATCCTGTTATTGCCACTCCCCTTGAAAGGATTAAAGTCATATCAACATGGGGTTTTTGCCAAAAGACATGACTAGTTGGTCCTAAATGAAATTGGTGCCTATCTGACATTGATGACGGTTACCATGGTAACCATTTAAAAAATCTTGTTATCTCTACTCCTCCAGACTCTTGAAAGTCTTGTTATCTCTTCTTTTCCAGAATTTATAGCCATAATGACATTGGGTTTTCGTTAAAACACTTTTTATCCTAATACAATTGTTTTAATGGCTGCCATATTGAAAATCTGATCGCTACTTCTCCAAAATGGATGGCCATATTGCTTTCCACCAAAAGTCTTCCAATGCAGTCTGGCTTGTTGTAAATGAAAATGGTTCTGATTCTATAGCCAAAATGACCACAACAGCAGCTAATTTGAAAATCTTGTCATTCAAAAATATTAGAGATTGTTTCAACATTCAGCAGTTAAAAGCAAAAATGGTATTATCTTCATTTTGAGGACATTGTTTGAAACATTAGTGCAGTATTCCCTGAAAAGGATTCTTATTAGCTTTGTTTTCCACAGAAGAAAAAGTAGAATTAATTAAATTATTCAATGATTTTTAAAAATAATTTTACAAAATTTTGAGAGGAAATGAAAACATAATGGGACAGATTTGGTCATAGGGAACACTATATGCCTCTTTTAGAAATGGCAGATCAAAAGTACCATAAAAAGATTAACTATAAGCATTAGGGACAAATACAGTACAGCAATACCTATATATAGATAAACCTACCTTAGTGGACGATTCCATACATCAAGGACATATACTTATAAAAGACAACCTCTATTTACCATATTACATGTATAATGTTTTTTCCTTGCATATTTAACCTTTTTTAAAGACACCTGTCAACAAAAGCCAACACTTTTATTTTACTGAGTGTCTATTATGGACAGGTTTTCACAAGAACATATTTGAGACGGGAAGTCTAGACAATCAGTCATAAAGAATATGATCATTTTCACAGAAAAAATTCTCATTACGACAAATTTTTTACACAGGAAATGAAGGACTTTATGTGTATAATAAGGTCATATTGTTACAGACATTTTGTGATGTAAATGAAAAACCAAAAGGAATCTAAGGTCAATATAGCGTAATCATCAAGGTATGCTAACCATGAGTCTCCCTTAATTGGATTTTAGCCATGATTTCTGATTTGTTACTAGAAAGTGAATGTCGTATTCTCAACAATTTTCCAGAGAAATCTTGCTTCTGCACAGTTGGTTTACAAAATTGGATTTGCTTGTTTTCTGATACAAAGTTATTATTTTATCTCCTGCTAGTGTCAATTTTCTTTTCAATAAAGGTTAACCCTGATTTGGCACTTTGAAAGGAAGTGAACACATGGTACGTATTAAAGACTTGTTACTGTGCCCAGGAATTAGTTCAAAGCAACCATTGGAAACAATGAACACTACCAAGCTTCAAAAAGATTTTGAAGTAGATTTTTTGTAGAAAGTAAATGCTAAACCTAGAAATGTTGGTACCAAAATTTTATTTTGAATCTATACTTTGATGAGTTCAGATATCAATATAAGTCAATTTTTATTATTATCAAAAAGAACCCAAAACATTTGGATGGCTGAATCATTATTGAAACACGTGTTATTTTCAGGCTGGTTATGTTACCATTAATTAATTTTTTATAAGTGGATTTTGAAAAGAGAAATTCAACAATTTAAAAACCTTTTCTGGTAAAAGCGAGGTAAATGTATTTACATTTGACTGATTGTATAATTTTGAAGAAAGAAAAAGTAGGATGACCACACATAGTTTTCATAAAAATCCAAATCACAAATCAGTAAAAGTTGAGGGAAAAACTACCCCTCATATATATAGCATTCTCATATTATTTTTCTACAATGCACCCATCCCACTTGCAAGTTTCAAATACTGGAAACATTTTGGAAAGAAAATGAAACAAATGGAAATTTAGATACTGAAAAAATCTGTAAGGTTCCACTGTGCATTGATATATCTTCAACCATGACAAAAACATCTGCAAAATGCAGGAAAATATTTACTTGGGGTCATCTTGAATTAAACTTAATCCATGTCACAGTAATCTCTAAGATGCTTCAGTATATCACAGGTATGGTAACAGATGCCATTTCATTATTTAATAGAAATGTTATTAAAACCTCCATATAAAGTGATCTCACTAATAAGGCAGTCAACTTTTAAAGTACTCATTAAAAGCATCATAGTGAGTTACTATTGTACTGCCAATGCATAACATCTAGTTCTAGTTAATTGTACACAGTACTCTTGATGGTCAACATAGTAGATTGTACACAGTACTCTTGATGGTCAACATAGTAGAATGATATGTTCATTTGGATGGTCAGAAACTGGAAATATTGAAAATGTATGATAAACCTTGGTTCTGGAATGTGCCATTTACAAGGATTAAATCTCTAGATAACTGAGGTACTACCTAGATAACTGAGGTACTGAGGTACTATAAGGCCCTTATTATAACACATTTATGGTCATAGCTCCCATTTCATTATACAGTAGTAAAATTACTGTTATCTACTCAAGTTTGGTTTGACTGCAAACAACATAGACCATGATCTGCAATCACATAATGATCCAGCTGATCATGGTCTTAATTGTTTGCTCTTCTGATTATTCATAGCAAACTATAGTCCCAGATATGCCCATGCATTATGCAATGGTAGACCTATGTAGTCTGTGATTTGATCCAAATTTAACACAAGTATACATGGTATACTTTGTGTAGTTTAAGCATTATATTGCTTACGGTAATTCTAAAAATATTTAGAGTTTTGCAAGAGGTACATATACATGTACCGGTAAAAAGTAAACCAGTTAAAAAATATAATTGTACATTTGTGAATCTTTCAGTTCCTTAAAAGAAGAGTCACTGAATTCTTTATATCCCAGTAAAGTTTTATTCAGCAGAAATGAGATAGCATCAGTTTGATTTAATCTTCAGTGACATCAGAATATTCAGTGATATAATAATTAGTTCCATGAATGCTGTAAACTAAGCATTAAAAAATCTTTGAAAAGAAATCCCGAGATATTTACATAAACTGCAGTCTGGGCAAAGGTCCTTATTTCATTGATGCAAGCAGGGTAGATAATGCATTACTACTGCTGACACCAGAGGGGAAAAAAACCCAAGACAATTGATTATCATATTTTGACCACTTATCATTCCTGAAGAAGAAACGATGTAAATGATGAAGGAGAAATGATGCAAATGACCTTCAGTGAGCTGCAAGATGACAAATGTTTATGCTACCATCAGATTATCTCCTATGTAATCTTTAATATAACAGGCTGATAACTGTTCTCAATTTTAAAATTTAATTGTAGTCTATTTTTATTTGATATTTACTGCAGAACTATGAGTTTTTAGTTTCCATTACCTGATGCTCCTGTGATGTCTTTGGCTTTGAGATCTTTTGCTTTCATTACTATCACAGTAAGACGGCCAACATGTGGCTCGTAGCTCAAAGACAGGAGTAACTCACCAAGTTTCCCCTGAAATAAACAAAATGATAATCTAAACTGAAGTCACATTAAATGGCATTGTTCAGAAGAATTAAGATTGAAATGTCAAAACATAAAAATCTGAAGCAGTTAAATCTGCACTGTTTTGTACTGGCAGAAACCTCAATGCCATTGTTGATCTCTTGATGTCACTCTCCTTGTAATGTTGTGCTTTGGAGTTAGGAGAATGAAAAAAAAAAAGAATTTTAAAAAAGAATCCAAAGTATTTAAAACTTAAGATAACAGTATGTGTTTGAGGATATGAGACTGTTATTGGTACATTATCATCACAAATTATACTAGCATAACTGACATATTACTGACCAGAAATATCCTCAAATCCTGAAATAAAAGGCTTCAACAAGACACTTGATAACTAATCTACAAGCAGTGAATTTATTTGAGAATGCATAAAATCTGCTAAGAGGATCAGTTATATTTTTGTTATCAAGTATTCATTGAATACTACTCAACAACTGTGATGAATTGGCAGGCAGTCCTCATTACCATACATATTTGCTTATAACTAGAGTCCAACTACATACTGCACAGACTAAAAACTGCCACTGCATAATGCACCAACAGATCTAAGTCTATGCAGCTTGTTTGGAGTAATCAGCAGGAAAAAAAAAACAAACAACATTGACACAACTGCTGCAGCAGATCAGGATCTTTGTTGCTTGCAGATTGACTGATATATGAGTACATATGGTATATTTCGTACTGAATCATCTCTACCATACTCTTATTATTAGATGCCAACCTGACTGGCAGGGCCTAAATTGGTGTCATGCTTTTCAAAGCTCACAATATAAGTATCCAGTAAAATATCTTGATTTCGCTGATAAATCATTGTTTTAATGGTTACAAATTAAGGCTGCTGAAAAACAAATTTAATACATGACATTATTATTATTATTATTATTATTATTATTATTATTATTACTATTATTATTTGCATTAGACCGTGGGCCCAAAGCTCTAAAATCCAGACATAAAATCCAATCCTGATGAAGTTATAAAGTCATCATGATATATTAAAAAGTTCAAAACACAGCTGCACGGATCATCTTTAGAGTACCTCGATCAAAGCACACCTCACCACTGCTCTGTACCCTACACTGACTATCACTTCTATACAGAATCAAATACAAAATTTGTTCTCTGTGCTATGTTTCAATGACAGACTCCAGTCCAACATACCTATCCAGCCTCACCCATGTGTATACACCAGCTAGATCCTGATGCTCTTCTTCTGATAATCGTATACTCATTGTTCCCAAGGTGAAAACAAAGTCATATGGACAACGTTCGTTTGCACACCAGGGCCCAGCGACGTGGAACAAATTGCCCATTGAAATTAGACACATAGACAGAGTGGTCCCTTTTAAGAGTGCTCTCAAGACTCACCTGTTTCGACTGCAGGAACAAACTTAGCGACCTAATCATGTTTTGTATCTTATATGTTTTCAGCATGTTTTTATGTTTTCCAATTTCATTGTTTTTGTCATTTGTTGTTCTGTAGTGAGTTCATATCATTATTGATGGTGTAAAGCGCTTAGAGCTTTGAAAGATTAGGTGCTATATAAAGTCCTCATTATTATTATTATTATTATTATTATTATTATTATTATTTAAAGGGTTCGTCTGTTTTTAGTACAGGTGGCAATATTTTACAGCTAAACAGCACGTAAGTCAAAATTTGAAAGACCCTTCAGACAAAACACTTTTTTTGTAAAATTTTGTAACATGGCAATTCTTCAAGTTCAATCAGTTTCATTTCTAGTCTTCATGACAAGATGTTTGTGTCATGTTCTGTTCAATGGTTTTGTGTGAGAAGTGATTTAAACCCTTTATTTAAGAATGATAGAGTTATTTGTTGGTGGATTGGCATTATTTATATAAATTTGAAAGACTTTGATGTTACAGTCACTTTTTTGTCAAAGTTTTTTTTAAAAAAAAATCCACGTTTTTTGAGAAGACATTTTCTTAACAAAATATATTTTTAGTTATGGTGGCCATATCTGAAGACAGACTGGTACCATTTTGTATCAATTTAAAATGCTTTAAGGTCAGATTGCGTCAAGTAAAAAAAAATCAAATTCTATTCAGGAATTATTTAAAAGACATTGTTTGAAGATTATTTGTTTTTATCAATGGCAGTATTATTTGATGGCAGAATGGCATCATATGTATCCAATGAAAGGCCTTTGTGTCAAAATACTTTCTTTCAAATTAAAGAATTTTAATTTTTTTCCCACTTTGTAATTCCAGTAAATAAATAAATCCTCACAAATATTAACTGAAATATAACTTTAATTGATTTCTTTAAGACTGATGTTAAGACATGGAATGAGTAATTTTGAAGTAAACAACATTAACATAGAAAACAATGGCACAATAATAGAACCAGGATGAAGGTCAACTTTCTTTCTGGAACATTCTGTTGTCAACAAGGTCAGGAATTTCCAAGTAAAAAACTAATGTCATAAACTGAGATACAAGTAAAGCTGTTTGCTTCCATAAATAATGATCTGAATTTCTGATTGATAATCATAGAGAAATATTAGCTAATTATATTATGTTGTTTACAAAATAATATTATAAGTCAGGTAGGCCATTAACTCTATTACTCACCAAGGTCAATCACACAGTATAGATAACAATAACAATGTAATCATGGGGAAAAAAATCAAATAATACAAATTAACAAACAATACAGTATCATTAACAGAATCATGGACTAAAGCCAATAAACAATACAAATTGACAAACAATATGGAATTTATTAATGTAATCATGGAGAAAATCCAATAAACAATACAAATTAATAAACAATACAGAATTTATTAATAATGTGTGATAGCAAAATGTTGCTGATCGTAGAAACATGAGTAATATCTGACAATTTTATGCCAAAATTCTTTTATGAACTGACTTTTAAAGATACCAAAATGTTATGACTGTTTTTATTTTAGGACATTTAAATATTTCTGTTCATTTCTGTCTGTCTGTATTAAAATAAGTGATTCCCTAGGATACAAAATAACAGTAATTTGTTTGTAAATCAATGATAACTGCATATGTTGATGAAAATTCCCAAATAATTTGGAGACTACCTACCATTAATTTCTAAACAGACTTTCTCAAAAACAAAATATAAAATATTTTCTTAACATATTTTGCTTCTTTTTGCATTAAAATCTTGATGAAACATGGACTTATACAAGAAATGCTTTTGCTTTACTATCAAATTAATTTTTTAAAAAGGATTTACTGATCAACTGTTATTCAATCCTTAGCAACATTTGGTCTGTTAATTAACTTTTAATAAATCTTTAGGTTACTACCAGATTGCCATATAATCTGATCTGAGAGTTATCATACTTAATCAAAACATACGTTTCATTAAAACGGCCATGGAAATATGATTTGTAAATTGGAATATGCATAAATAAATATAACAGTTCTTGTAATCTTCAAGATACTGCCAAGGTGATTAAAAAATAAAACAGGATGCAGGGAACTAATCAATTGAACTTCATGATCAATCTGTTCTTTGCATGAAGCAGGAATTCAATTTCAGAAACTGAAATTTTTTTTTCTTCTGTTTAAGAATTATTGATTCAATGAAAAGACATGCATCTGTGTCACTACAACATGAAGAAATATTACATGTTTTAATATATGCTTCATGTATTAACATCAGATTCATGTTGTATCCTGGCAAATAAGATAAACAATGTTTATGCATAAAAAGCCTTCAAGGAATAAACTTCAAATATAATTTCTAAACGTAAATGAAAATAATATAAAATACAATTACTTGACTTCTTCATATCCATACATAAACGATCTGAGTGTATTTTTGCAGATAATATTTTTGCACAACACTATGCATGTCTCAGCTACAATTATTTGTAAAACTATTTCTGCAGAACAAACCAACAACTGATCAGATCTGCCCAAAAAACTATGTCTCGCTTGTAATATTAATCAGATTTTAGGGCAAGATTTCCACAAAATGTGAAGTTTAACCTGCACTTAAATGATAATTTTTCTGCTTAACACTGTGTCCTACCTCAAACTTTATCCATCTTGAATACCATAGAACTGAGTCTGGGTAAGTTCAACTTTCAGTCAATCAAGTGATATTACAAAAGTGTAATCAATTGTGACTGGTTAATTCGATCACATTTGAAAAGATTTCTACAGAAAATAGTGTCTCACTTTTCTTTTTAAAACAAGATTTCCAGAGAAAAATAAATCTCACTTTAAAATTTTCACAGGATATGAAGCTAGATCAGCAAATGTTACTACTTCAAGACAAGAAGTCTGCAGAATGGTTAAGTTATGTTTTAGGCAAGATTACCACAGAATATTATCTTTCACCTGAAGCTGGTCCAATTTTAAACAAGATTGTCATGGATAATTATGTCTCACCTGAAGCTGGTCCAATTTTAGACAAGATAGTTGTGGATAATTATGTCTCACCTGAAGCTGGTCCAATTTTAGACGAGATTGTCATAGATAATTATGTCTCACTTGAAGCTGGTCCAATTTTGGATAAGACTCATGGATAATTATGTCTCACCTGAAGCTTTTCCAATTTTAGACAAGATTGTCATGGATAATTATGTCTCACTTGAAGCCGGTCCACTTAAAAAAATTTGATGCTATTACATAACTGATGGTCTCTAATCATTTCAAAAGTATAGGTTGGTATGTATCCAAAATGACTTAAAAATGTATGGAATTTAATTATTAATTTTCTCCACTAATGTGTCAAAATTATGTCTCTTTACAAATTCACTAATTTACAGAATAGCATAAAAACAATAGTGCATAAGCTAACCTTTTCAGTATGATGTAATCATTGAGATTACATGTCTTTGGGAACAGAAAAACACCAAGATTTCACATGTTTTTGGCAACAGAAAACCACCAAGATCTCATGCTTTTCAAAACCAAAAACCATCAAGAAACCACCAAGATCTCACATATTTCTGGCAAAAGAAAAGCACCAAGATCTCACATGATGTATAAATGATTATTTACTTTCACAAGAGTCCTTTGAAGGGTATGATACACTACTGGCCTAAAATAATTTCCAGGAATCCAAGAGGGGCACTGGGTGGTCAAGTGGTCTAATATGCTTGGGTTTACTGATCACTGCCATCTCACCTCTGTCCACAGGGGTCTGATGCTCAGGACTGGCCAATGTCGGTATGTGAGAAAGCTTGTCAGTAGCTTCTGTGAGTCAATGGTTCTTACCAAGATTTCTCTGGTTCTCCCATCACTAGTTATACTGGCCACCATGTATAGCCTATTGCTTCCTGAAAAATTGTGTTGAACCATCAACAAGAACAATGAATCCAAGATATGGCAGTTTCTTCCTATTAATGGCTCAATGTTGAAAATATCTCTGACATTAATTAGCTTCAACATGATTTTTGAGATTGTCACCATGAGGGCCACAATTGATTTAAGAGCCACCATAATGATCACACTGGATTTAAGACTGCCATCATAATGGCCATCTGGATTTAAGACTGCCAACATAATGGCCATCTGGATTTAAGAGCCACCATAATGATCACACTGGATTTAGGACTGCCACCATGATGGCCACACTAGATTTAAGACTTCCACTAAAATGGCCATGCTGGATTTAAGACTGCCAACATAATGGTCAAACTTGATTAAGACTTCCACCATGCTGGTCAAACTGAATTTAAGATTGCCAAGATGATGGCCATACTGGTTTCAAGATCTGATTTTTGTAAAAAGATTTCAACAGAACCTGTGTCACACTGGCAGTTGATTTTTAAAAAAAAAAACACAACTCTGCAGACCCTATTCTGACAAGACTTTGATAGAATAATGTTTTTTATCTGTGAGCAATCCAATTTTCACACAGAATTTTCACTGAATACTGTATCCCCTCTGTGACTAATTGAATTTTCATACTGAATTTTCATAGAATAATGTGTCCCCACTGTGACTGATTGGATTTTCAAACAGAATTTTCACAGAATACTGTGTCCCCACTGTGACTGATTGGATTTGCATACATAAGTTTCATAGAATACTGTGTCCCCACTGTGACTGATTGGATTTTCATACGAACCTTTTATAGAATAATGTGTCCCCACTGAGACTGATTGAATTTTCATACAAAAGTTTCAAAATAAAAATGTTCCCCCACTGTGACTGATTGGATTTTCACACAGAATTTTCACAGAATACTGTGTCCCCACAGTGACTAATTGGATTTTCATACAGAAATGTCATATTATACTGTGTCCCCACTGTGACATTGGATTTTCATACAGAATTTTCAATTAATAATGTGTCCCCACTGTGACAGATTGGAATTTCATGCAGAATTTTCATATAATAATGTGTCCCCACTGTGACAGATCTGATTTTCAAACAGAATTTTCATATAATAATGTGTCCCCACTTTGACAGATTGGATTTTCATACAGAATTGTAATATAATACTGTCCCCACTGTGACTGAGTGGATTATCAGATCAAGATTTGTGCAGAACTTATTCATCTACATTTGACCTATTTGTCTACAAGATTTATGCAAAATACCAGATCTCACTTAGGAGTGACCACTTTTTGGATAGTTACCTACAAAGCACCATATCTCACATGCAAATCATCATTCCACATAATGCATAATATATCACCTGCAATGTATCAGATTCTAAAAACAGTCTTACTTGTAAGTAAGAGATATGCAGACTAGATTTCTACAAAGCGCTAAATCTCACCTGCAGTTAATCAGATTTTAAGACAAGCTTTCCACAGAACATAATGATTATCTGAAAAATAATCCATTTTTTGGCAAAATTTCTGCTCAACACTAGGTCACACCTGTGCATAATTAGCTTAGGTCACACCTGTGAATAATCAACTTTTAAATCAAGATTTCTGCAGAAACTCTATATGGTATCACCTGCAAATCACGCTTATGTGATTTTTAAAAAAAAAAAATGAATAAAAAAATATGATGGTGATGACATAAAACTTGAGCAACACATAATGTTGCAATTAGGAAGTGATATATTGGTCTTAAATTCTGTCTTCTATGGCAGGCAGTTAAGACCAGGAGAAAATTATTAAATTATCAAAAAACCTCAATATAAAATATACTTTGAAGAACAAAAATGAACATACAAAACCCAAGAGGCTCTTATGGGGCTGATATCAGTCAGATAGTATAGCATAGTCTGAAGGAAATAAAATCAATCCGTAGACAAATGAAACATTAATATAAAGTCTCTTTCCCATAGCCAAATTCATCTGAGATCTTCAAATAGATTGGAAATATATTCTCTAATATAAAGAAAGCTAAGCCAGTCAGATGCATGATTATCTCATTAATATGCATGGATCACAATTATAATAGGACCTAAGACAATGATATAATTTAATCTGAAATATTACACACACACACACACACACACACACACACATGTCTCTTGTCCGATTGAATTTACCAACTTATAAGGAACAATCTGATAGATTGGAAACAAGCTGATAAATTGGTGTAGACCTTGGTTAAAATCATACAATCATACCGTATTTACCATATATGTTGTGACACCATAAATTAATTTTGAAAGTAATTTTTTGTGTACTGTATGTTCTGGGACACATCGATTTCTCAAGTTGTAAGTTGTGGAACACCTTTTAAATCATTCAAAACTTACATGTTGAAAAATGCACTCAAACTGAAATTAATTTTTAAAATATAAAACTGCATAGGATACTTTAAATAAAATTCTTTAATCCACTGCAGCATCTCATTAACACTTCTGACCCCATCGTTTCATCAGTCCATCCAGGAATGAGATCAAAAGTACACTCTGTCACAGAATTAGGCCAAAAAAAATTAACTTGGTTATGCCTTAGAAGTATTTGACTATTTTTTGTTGTACACGTGTACAACCTTATCTATAAGTGTTTTTCCAGGTAAGTGACAGAATCAACATATATCTCGCCAGAAATTACTTGCGATGAGGGACATAGTAACCATGATATGCACAGGTATTTCATCCTGAATATTACTTACTGTCCCATCTGTCCCATGGATTTAAGCAAGATCAATTAATAATCGACGCACTGGTCACTCTGGATCTTGTCGAGGAGTGCACATTCTCCATTGTGTTCTTACGCCATAGGGGTGAGTATACAATTTATATTTCATTTGATATGCGAAGTTTATTGAGTTTGTATTATCATTTCATGTAATGAGTCATTTATTACAACGCAAATTTTAAACGCTGTAAACTGTGAATTACAAGATGCTATTAAGAGTTTAATGTATTAGCATTTTCCAGAACTCATTATTATTATTAGTTTGGTTTTATTGTAGCTGATGAGATTAGCTGACTGTAGAGTTGATGCGTAGAGCTGTATGTATGTATGTATGTATGTATGTATGTATGTATGTATGTATGTATGTATGTATGTATGTATGTATGTCTGTCTGTACATGTGGTGCTGCCATGACTACAGACGTAGCTAATTCAAGGGTGCTATATGCTGTCTGTATATGTAAACGTATGATTGTACATGTGGTGGATCCATGAAGGGTGCGAGCGGCTGATACAAGTGTGGGCCAACCCATGGACTTGGCGAAATTGTGTGGTTTATCAGTGTATGAATCGTATGCCTGTACAAGGGTCAAGAAGAATGTTTGTTCCAATTGTTGTTTCAATGGGGTACATTTTTATTACATGAGATTATTCTGAATCTTAGTTGTGTTCCAGGAGATTGTGAATCTCACTTACAGCGCAGAACATTTAACACATATTTGAATACCTTGAGATTGTTTGAATCTTAATCGTAGTCCATACATGAAATTATTTGAATATCTTACAGTGCATACTATTATTTGAAACGTATATGAAATCCAAGAGGTTTCTTGAAGATTGATATGATATTTTTTGTTTATTTTCAATGTGTGAATGTTTGTATACTGGATCAATCATATGTTAATTGAGAGTGTGTGAGAGTGTATTCATACATCATATATTTTTCTTTACTAATTAAGTTCATAAATTTCCATCTTTCAAATATTGTATTTGAGTTATTCATTTAATCCAAAAACCCATTCGGTTTCTATTCTGCAACACACTCATCAATGTTAACGACAATATTGTTGGTGAAATCATCTGCTTCTCTTTTGGCCTTCAGAAATTCATCAGATGGTTTTATCTTTTGGGTAACACCGGGTCATTGATGTCCATGTACGAAACACAATATTGTTTCACTTTAAAAATTGTTCCATTGTTTCAATTTAGTTTTAAATTCCCATGAATACTGGTGAAAAGGATCAAAGTTTGCTTCCATATCTCAGCCATCTTTGTATATTAAAATTCCCTAAAAATCAGCTCAGTTAAAAGAATCCAAAGCCAGCTTCAGAGATCAGCTTGCTTTGCAATAAAACCGTTGATATCATATCCTTTAAAAAAAGAACAGCTTCAAATTTTCCAATATTGGCTTCCAAGGTCAGCTTGCTTTGCAATAAAATAACCTTGGTTTTATGTCCTGTCAGTAAATTTAAATAATGAGTTTACTGCTCACTGCCAGTTGTGTTTATTCACAATGTGGGCTTCTATGTGCTTGGCATATGTAGTTATAATTATTACAAATGGGCAATGATGCCTGTGGGTAAAGAGTATAAACAGCAATAACTTGCATTAACTCATTAACTCCTGGAGGTAATTGTCATTTTTACCTGAAATGAGAGTAGGAAACACACACAAAAAAAAAGAAACACATTTTGGGGGTTATTTCTGAATACATCCTAATACATCAACTTCCAAGAGATTTCCCATTAACCTAATGCCTGGTTGTGTTAGAAAATGTTTTTTTCATTGGCTATTTCGCTCGCACATGAAAAGAAGGGTAAGAGTTGGATTTTTGCTGGTGGTTTTTTTTTGCTTCACAAACCAATCATTTTCATATCAAGATCACACTTTATTCCAAATGCCCATCATAGGTTTGTCTCACTGTGTGCAGTTCAGACCAGTCTGCCTTAGATCTGAGACCACAATGTCTAAATCTGGACACAAAATCAGATTCCAACCACGGGCGAATTTAGTATTAAAAAATTTTGGTTTTTCCCTTTGGATTTTGTAGTGCAACTAGATTGTCCAGATTATACTGGGTATTATTTTAGAACTACATCTGCCTACCTTTCTATATTACCACTCACTTTAGTGTATCAAACATGACCTTGATACTACAGAGCTTGGCAGTAGGCTACTACCTCCTAACATGTAAACACTGCATCAGAAGTTAATGAGTTAATGAGGATTTTGGAAAGTTTTACAAATTGTCATGGACTGGCTAATTTTGTAATGTATGTGCATTGTCAATGCACAAGTGAATAAATACTAAAAGAACCAATTTGGTGATGTCATCAAAATGCACCCATTATTTAATGATACTTTTGTAACCCGTCCATGCAGTACATCTGGTTGCATTATTGATATACAATATCACATTAATCCAAAAGATGTCTAACATAAATTGCCATAATAAGATATATTTAACAAAGACATATCTTAAAGACTGAATTTTGTGATAAAAAGATGTAAAAGACAACTGGTTAAGCTGAGCAAAATATGGCTTGCAGGTTGTCAGTGGCTTCCATATCAATAGATGTCAGCTATAAGCTTAATGTGTAGATTGGGGGAACAGTTGAGTTTTTAACTGGTTTGATTAAATGCCATCATCGCAGTCATTGTACGTTTGTATACACATTTAGTAATTTTGGTAAACATTGCAGTCTTACACAGATGTCACTTCTTGTAATACCTGTTTTTAACAACGATAATAGAACCTTAATGTGAAGCAAAATGTGCCTAGATTTTGTCTCAAGAGTGGTGACAAGCTTAATCATAATATTTCATAAGTAACAAGTTAATCAAGCAGTTACAATATTATCTCATTAGTAACAAGCTTAAACAAGCAGTTACAAGATTATCACATTAGTAACACACTTAATCAAGTAGGTACTAGATTATCTCATACATAGGGCTATTTACTAAATATAATCAAACTTCTATTAAAAATACAATCCCCTGAGTAACTCAGATGCTAGATCATTTGATAAATATGCTTAGATCTTGCTCATGATAAAGATGATCCAGCATCTTGACAGTATTAGCCTATTTACAAAGTTTAAATTATAACTGGGTCAGAAATACTGTCCCTCAAGTGGCAGAAAAAACACTCTGCCCATAAAATGCAAGATCACCTTATTGTTAACATCACATCTCACTCAAAACAAAACTCATAAAATATCTCGATCATATTAGCCTGTGTACCAAATTTGATACAAAAATGATCAGAAATAAGTCTTTGAAGTCTTCACATGCTCAACCAGTCAGATGCCAAATCACCTCATTATGCAAGAATCTCGATTATAGCTATACCCATCCAAGATCTTGAATATATTAAGCCCACATTCTATGTTTGCTCATTTTAGGTTTAAGTGTGATAACAAAGTTAGCCAATCAGATGCAAGGTCACCTCATTAATATTATGTATCACACTCATTATCAAATACTTCAATGATTTAAGCTCTTATTGCAATTTTTATCGAATAAGATCATACACTTGGCTTACAAAGTGATAACAGGCTCCGAGTCTCAAGCAAGATTGCCTCATTAATATGCATGAATCTCACTCGATATCAAATTTGTCTGAGACCTTGATGACACAAGCAACAGTCCAAGTCTGATCAAAATATAGTCTTCAAAACAAACATATGCAAGATAACCTCTTAATGCTGGACGCCAAGCGAGGCAGCTGTTAGTACTATTTTTACAAGTCTTTGGTATCTCTAAGCCGGAGATTTAACCCACAACATTCCATATCTGAGGCAGATGCTTGAACGACAAGGCCATTCAGGAGTAGTCTACAAAGGAGCAAATTGCTTTATACCAATACCTTTAAATGCCATATATATATATATATATATATATATATATATATATATATATATATATATATATATATATATATATATATATTCAAATTTTGAGTCCTTCACATTGTGTTTCTGTTGTAAGTGTGCAGACTAGTTTAATGTTGTACTTTGATATTATTTGACAGGACAAGTATTTGTTTGGACTAGGCATTGTAAATAGAAAGTGCTCATTTTGGACTATAATATTACAATTCTATAAGTAGGATAAATTATCAGAAGGATTTCTGAACAAGACAACTTGACAAAGTCATGGTTCTTGGAGAACCAGTTCATCTCTGGTTTTGAAATTAATAAGGAACTTTTCATTCATTTAGGACTTTTATAGACCTTTACTTTGACTAGTTTTGGATTCACTTTATAATACTTTAAGTTTCTCTAACATTTTCATTTATAACTTTGATAAATAAATTAACTGACCATCTCAAGACTACAATCAATATTGTTTCATGACCCAACATGGTCCATAGCTATAAAAAAAATAATAGATATAATAATATTGTATGAAGATTTTTGAATATTTAATCGTCTCAATGCAACTGAAATCCATTATTATGACATTAAAGATATTTTTTGCTAATTTAAATACCTAACAAACAGCACTGCCAACAAGCTTGGTAATGATATTTCTATGCAAGTCACAGACTGAAATAAACCCTTATGAAACAAAAATAAATAAAGTTATTACTTTAAAGTTGGTTGTATCACTTTCAAAATGGTGTCTTAAAATAAGCTTTAAAACTACGTTTTTCACAACATGAAAAATGTAAATTCTCATGCAGTAGAATGATTATTCTTTTGAAACTTTTGTTTGTTTCTCTTTTTGATAAACTAATTTGAAACCAATCATATGGGAATCATGTAACAGAAAATAGTTTGATATTCTTTTGTTCTGCCGCAATTTGTTGTGTGTTTTGCTAATGTCTTCAAGTTACAAGCACTGTGCTTTGCCTATTAAGCAATGTGTCTGACCAATTAGTCAAGTTTTCATGTAAGAAATACTTATTTTGCTTATATCAGACATTAAATCTACCTCTAAACTGGTGTTTATAGCTTATGTCAAGAAACATTAGGGAATTTATGTGGGCATGATGACCAAACCATGTCTGGGTTGTGTTTTTATTATTGGGATTTATAACTGCTGGCTGCATTATTTATTAAAACATAATATGGTGAGAATGAACAAACTGTCATGGAATTTTATAAATCATTTTATTTATTAAATTTTATAAATCATTTTATTTATTAAATTTTATAAATCATTTTATTTATTAAATATATGTACTTTGGTTTTATATTTGTGTACAATGATACCCGAGGGTAATTTACATATATATTGTACAATATTTCAAAATAGTGAGTTCGGTCCATCCTATGCCATATGAGCTTTCAGTACACAGACAATATTTATGTATAAATGCCAAACCGTAAGTAAAATTCTTTATATTACACATACATAACATTTTGTCAGTGAGAGGTCTACTTTAAGGACTTTTAAAGCATTGTAGTTATATAGGATCTATAAATACATGTAGATGCTAACATATGTGTTAACAATTATCAAAAATAATCTTATTAAAAAGACAAATTGGCTGCTATGGCTTAATTTCTCAGTGGCTGATGGGTTTTAACATTTCTAGAATAATTCTGTAACTTCCTACTGGTTGAGGTATAGGTCACATGATTAGGCCAGAGCAAGACAAAATGAGTTCTGATATTTGTCAAGTGGGTCAACTGCAAAATACAGCAGCAGATGACGTTGTATATAATGAGAGAACTTCTTGTGCTCCTGTTGTAAATCTGCAGACATATTTTATGTTGTACTTAGACAGTATTTAATTAGGAGGAAAAACATTTGTTTGGGCTGTTCAGAGGAAACATAATGTAATCATTATTTGGACTATAATATTATTCTGGAACTGTTTTTTAATTTATTTGAAGGAATTGTAGACAACCCCATCTTGACAATGGTATTGTTTTTGGAGAACCATGCAGTACATCTGTGGTTTTGAAATTTATAAGGAACTTTTCAATCCTTTAAGACTTTTATAGACCTTTGCCTTGACTAGTTTTGGATTTTCTTTATAATTTTTCTCTCACATTTTCATTTATAACTTTGATAATTAAATTGAATGTAAAGTTTTAAAAACTTCTTGGTTTTAATTGTTCTGTTACAAAGTCTGTGACCCCTAGAATGATATAAAAATATATATATGCAACTGGAACAAAATAAATGGGTACTATATTATGTGATGCCCCAACTGATGTTTCATTAATACAAATTCAGTCATTTTCTTTTCTTTCCTTCTTTCTTTTCTTTCCTTCCATTGTTTTTTTTTTCTTCTTTCTCTCATGGGTACCTGGAATACTGTTGAAAAAGAAAGTTTCCAAGTAGGAAAACTTAAGTTCTTCATTTCTGGGAATTTAAAACTCTTTGGTAGACTTAGGTCTTGTGTGTGTGTGATGTTGTTACAAGGATACCTGTGTTGAATAATAACTGTATACTGACTGGAGCTCTATATGATATTTTTTGTATAGTTAGTGACTTTTCCTACATTAATACCAAATTTATTTCATTTTGTGGTAGCAAACACTTCATATTTTAACTTGTGGTTTTGCCACTCATTAAAATATGAAGTTCTGGGGATCACATGCTAAAACGTATCCAGTATTAATGTAGGAAAACAAAATATCAAATAAAATGTGTGTATGAGTTTTTACACACACACACACACACACACACACACACACACACACACACACACACACACACACACACACACACACACACACACTGTGGCAAAGTTCATTAAAATAACATGCTTCCCATGTTATGCTTTTAGCCAGAACTGCATTTTCCTTAACCATGACCTTGACCTTGAGGCCAGTATAAATGCCATGATATGTAACACACTGTCATGTCAGCATATACAGCTGAACAGACTCATTAAATATCTTTCATGGTTCAAAATATTTACTCTGCAGGACAAGGATACTAGTGATAGAATTAATTTCCCCTGCTGTGATCATAACAAGTCCCCATATCTTGACAGGATTAACTTCCCTTGCAGTGATCAGGGGTACACAACACACCATATCTGGACAGAATTAATTTCCCCTACTGTGATCATAACCTTGTGGCAGGGGGTACACAACACATCATATCTTGACCAGGTACTTCATTAGGCAAAGTTTCATGAAAATCTCTCCGTCCATTACAAAAATAATATCTCTGACAAGAAAATCTTAATAAATGAATACAGACATGATCATAATCTAATATGCTCAACATACAATCTGCTGATAATAAAATGAAACAAACCAAAATCTGATTTTTCACCATTTATCAAATTATGGTTTATACTGGTAATTGACTGAAAATCTGAAGACTGAAATAGTTATTTCATAAAAATCAAACTCCATGTTCTTTAAGATGAAAATAATTTTCTTTTCTTTAATGAACAAATAACATCTCAAGACTGCAATAAATATTATTGAGAATGAAAATTTCATGACCCACAGCTATAAAAAATAATAGATATGATAATATTACATGAGGATTTTCTAATATTATTTCCTCTCAATGCAACTGTAGTCCTTTATTCTGACACTGAAGATATTTTCTGCTAATTCAAATACCTAACAAACAGCATTGCTGACAATTAAGCTTGCTAATAATGTTTCCATGCAAGTCACAGACTGAAATAAACCCTTATGAAACAAAAATAAATAAAATTATTACCTTAAAGCTGGTTGATTCACTATCAAAATGGAGTGTCTTAAAATAAGATTTGAAACTACGTTTTCCACAACATGAAAAATGTAAATTCTCATGCAGTAGAATGATTATTCTTTTGAAACTTTAGTTTGTTTCTCTTTTCTACAAACTAATTTGAAAACCAATCATATGGGAATCATCTAACAGAAAATAGTTTGATATTTGCTTGTTCTGTTCATTGCCTGCTGCACTTTGTTTTGTGTGTTTTGCTAATGTCTTCAAGTTACAAACATTGTGCCTTAGCTATTAGACAACGTGTCTGACCCATTAGTCAAGCTTTCATGTATATTTCTTATATCAGACATTAAATCTACCTCTATAAACTGGTATTATAGCTTATGTCAAGAAACATTATGGAATTTATGTGGGTATGATGACCAAACCATGTCTGGGTTGTGTTTTTATTATTGGGATTTATAACTGCTGACTGCATTATTTATTAAAACATAATATGGTGAGAATAATCAAACTGTCATGGAATTTTATAAATCCTTTAATTTATTAAATACATATATTTGGGTTTCATTTTTGTGTACAACAATATCAGAGGGTGTTTATATATATATATATATATATATATATTGTACAACATTTTGAAACAGTGAGTTTGGTTCATACATTCCAATGCTGCACTTGCAAAGTGCTTTCAATGGGAAGAGCCAAATACTTTCTAGTGTACAGACATTATCTGTGTATAATGCCTCACCATAAGTAAAAATCTTTACATTACATAACGTTTTGTCAGGGAGCGGTCAACATTAAATACTTCAGCTGCAGATGTATGTGAGTTATTAATTTCCTGTGTCTAAGTTATAACTATTGTGTTACCACGTTTATCTTTCTATATTTTTTATGTAGATTTGGTCTATGTGGTATAATGCAAATATTTCAATTTTTGTTTGTGACTTAGCAAGAAATTTATATTAGCATTAAAAAGTTTCATTTTTAAGAAATGTTTAGTATCATAGGATTCTTATTGGGCATAGTTAAGTTAACTTGTAAACTTGTGTATTGTTTTTTTAATTATTGTGGGATAATGTAATCTGTATAGTTTACCATATATAAAGTCTGTAAGTTTTATTGTATATGCCTGTGTCATGCATAGTACATGGGGTTAGATATATTTTCAGCTGACCAGAATGACAAGAGTGATATCTGACCAGTGTGATCAGCTGTAGAGCTGACCAGAGTGACCAGAATGATTGGAGTTGACATGGTATCAGCTGCAGAGCTAACCACTGAAGTCGACCATAGCAGCTGTGAAGCTAGTGTTGCTGGTGGAGTAGCAGGTGATCAGGCATTGCTGTCCATGATTGGTGGGCACTGATTGCTTGATTGACTAACATCCAATACTGATGGCTTGATTGACCAGTGTGACTGGTAGCTAGCAGAGTGTGCAGGTGAGAAATGTGTAACTCCATATGTGTAATCTATTAGCCATGGGGTAATTTTTGGGGTTTGTATAACCCTGTGTGTTTATGGGATTGGAAAGATAATTTGTATTTGTTCCCTTTTGTTTACATAAGTTTACTACTGAATACATTTTACTATATGTGTAAAATACATTTTTTTACTGTTTGAGTAAAATGCATCATTCTTTTGTGGTGAAATCACTGTGAATCAGTCACCCTTGTCTTTGTACTGTGTAAGGTCATTTATTTGTATTTTCATTATTAAGTCCATACATTTTATGTTAATTGATCCAATATTTGTATCCTATACACGCACTTATTAATCATAATTAATTTCTCATTAAAATCATTTTTCATTAAACATTGTACATGTATTTGTATCACCATCAATTGTGTTGTGTTGTAAACATGAAATCCCACCTGGTTATCTAGTTAAACAAACATTAAATGAATCTGTGTATTTGACAGGGCACAAACAAACAAACAAATACCAATAAAATGTAAAGTAATAATTCTAGTTAATGTGAATTAAATCTTTTTTCACTTCACAGCATTTGATTTTGTCTAATAATATTGTTTTAAAAGGAAATAATGAGAAAATATTATGTTTCTTTTCACCCCTTTTGTTATACCTTTGAGATAAGTAGAATAATTGAATTTGGTTCTGGGATACACAGAAGTAGAGTGTTATGTCGGTGAGCTATTTCATGTTGGAAATCAAGGCAACATTCCCAATTCAAGATCCATTTCAGCTAAATGCCTTTTCATTCTAAAACCAGATAACTCTTTTTAATATTTCTTGTCACTAATTCCAAAAGGAAATTTCTTAAAGAATAAATATGAATGCACATAATTAAAATCTAATTCAATGGATGAAAAGTGGAATCTGCTTGACTCGATAGAACATGTTGTAGAGACTGCTGATTAAATTTAATTAGCGTTTGGTCAAGCTGAGACTCAAAGTCATGCAGACAGAGGTGAGCTGTGTGAATGATATTGAAATGGTCTGTCTTAGACCACTTAGCCACATAGGACCCCAGTGACCATAAAACCATTATGATGGATACAGATAGAACTATCCATCTTTATGACCAAAATGTGCAACAACACAATACATAAGCATCTCAACATTTGAATCAGCTGCAGCAGCTATTCTGGTAGAGCTTCTGACTTCTAATCCAAAGGTTTCGAGGTTAAATACACATCCTGACAAGTCTCAGTCAGCCACCTCAGTTTGTCCTTGGGAAAGACATTAATCTCCCATTTCCTTGTTAATAGTGTACCAGGCAGCAGTGTTTAGTGTCAGATTAATTAAGAAAAAGATTAATTAGTAAATAAAAAATATGTGTCTCAGAATAAAGAATATTGTAGCCAAATGAAGATACTGCAGTCAGAATGCGAGACTGCAAATTAAACTTCTTCATTGAAGAAAGAAAAGTTATATGGTATTTGATGGCACAGCAATTAACATAATTTAGTTATTTAGGGACAATAGGAGTAAAGGAGTAAAGTTCATTCTCCTACAGGACACATCAAGGTAGCTGACCCAGTCTGATTTCATGGTAAGAATGTAATCTTTCAGTCATGAGTCTATCCTGACCATTGAGCCATTTTGGCTCCTGACTCAAGCATGAGTCACTTTGGCTTCTGGCTATTATAGTCACCTAAAAGGCTAGAAAAGAAAAAAACCCTAATTACAGAATTGTGATAGGAATATTGTTGAATAAAGTGGAATATTGTTGAATAAAGTGGAGTAGACTATACATATGGATTTATTTATAAACTTGGCCTTAGTACATAGGTGGTCTTTACATGCAGGTGTACCTACCCTACTGTCTTTACATGGACTGAGGAACTTCCACATGAGAGGAGACTGTGACAAGTCCACTTCATTCAGTGGGATATAGATTTCTCCAATAGGGTCATCTCTGCTAAATCTGTCATAGTCTATCACTTGTAAATACAATGTCTTCTCTAATAACTTGTTATGGGGCCAACCTGAAAAGAAACCAATATTTTATTTTGTAGTGAAAGCTATATCAAACTTTGCACCCCAGTCAAGTCAAATGTATTGCATGTGAGACACATTTTGTTCAGAAATCACATGCACACACATCATGAATTTTCTCAAACATCATTGACATCCAGTGTCATGTACATGTATTTTTAACTTAATGATTTTATGGTTTCCTAACTCTTTCTGGTAAATTTCCACTTCTATGCATTGGATTCCAAAATAACAAATTGACAATCATAGGATATTTTATTTAAAATCGAATTCATCTCTTCCTCCAACCCCCAACTGGGACTTTGCAACAGGTTGACATAAAGGAGCTGCTTCCCCCAGTGGATACCCATCTCAGTATTGACCCTTTTACAACTCAGTCATTGCTCTCAGGTCAAAATGACCTTGTATTTTTGTAAAATAGGCATGATGGGAGTTCATAAGGTCCATAGGGTTCCCTCAAACAAATGTGACGTGCTGATGAAAGTAATAATGGCTGCCATGTATAGCCTATATTGTGCTGAAAATGGCATTAAACCCTACAACAACAACAATAACATAAAATTAATGTCTTTCATCTATTTGGAATTAAATTTTTGTGTCACTAGCAGAAAAACCACCACTGTCTGATGTAGACAATTTGATGAAAGTGACTTCTTCTTTGTACCTAAATAAATCTGATTATAAGCAAGCACAATGTACATTAATTTAATGCCTGTCCTGTAATACAGTAATGAATTTTCACAGCATAGGTTCTGAAAGTTAACTTACAGATAATATCGATGATAACAGCAATGATGAAGATACTACTACTACTACTACTACTACTACTACTACTACTAATAATCATCTGCATCACCATCATTATAATATTTTGTAATTTTATTATTTTAATCTCTCTTGGACATGGAAAATTACTTGAGAAACTGAATGGTGATATGTTTATTCACCCTGGCTAATAATAACATGCACAATGAAAAAAAACTGTTTTTCCTAAACATAACATTATTATTTACTTGATTTCCAAACAATCTTTTTGGGCTCAAAACATGCTTTTTTCTTGGTCATTTCTTATTGTAATGACAATGATATGGATACAATTTATGACTTTTAATTTGAGCTTACTCACACCAATATGTATGGTAGAGATTTTGTTATTTGATCTGTATGTATGTATGTATGTATGTATGTATGTATGTATGTATGTATGTATGTATGTATGTATGTATGTATGTATGTATGTATGTATGGAACATTGCTGAACTTTTTGCTCAATGGTCACTGAATATTTGCTGAACTAATCTTAACTTTTGACTCTCGGATGAAAAATGCCCGAAACGTTGATGAAAAGTTTTGAATATTTTGGACCTATTAATGAATACTCAACATTTGCTAAGGTGTGGAAGATATATTTAGCTGAAAATCTGTTGCCACAATGCTAGTTTCAAAAAACATTAAAAAACAATCAATTTTAGGTGTAAAGCAAAAAGTCAGACAGGTGTTGTGAAAATTCTAAAGTCTGTTCATTTATGCACAAGCATTACTGAGACGAGCAAAATTTAACGTTGGATTGCGCAAAAATAGAGAATTCAGCTGCGCGAGGATGCCTGATCAGCTGTGCGCAGCTTAAAGGGAACGCTGATGAGAATGTTATTCAACATCACTACCTTGAATGATAATGCTATTAAACATCAATATCTTGAAAGAGAATGTTATTACACATCACTACCTTGAAAGAGAATGTTGAAGCCATCATTATTAAAGATTCTTGGTACATTGTTAGCAATGTTACTTTAAAGTCAGATTTTATTCCATGTATACAATGCACAGTTATCAGATCAGTGTTTAAGTGTGATTCATTTTTTTTTAATGGAAAACTTTCTAAATGCATTTTGTGTGATTCAGCAAGTAATAGACTAAATGCAAAGAAGAATTAAATTTTAGAACTACCAGTAAATAGTGCTATACTTTTTGAACCAACTATAATGGGGAACATCTAGTTCTTTGCTCAGTACTGCAAACAACATATTGACCTAAGTCATTCCGGAGTGTACAATGTCCATTGAAACAGCAGCACCACTCATACGTAACATAAGAACAAACCAGAATATAATGAAAATTCAGATTTCTTCTCTTTATTATTATTTATTATCTTGTTAAAGTACTAACTATTAATCAACCCATTCTTTTCAGGGATGATTTCAGCCAAGAAATAAATTGACTGAAAGACAATAATAAGCACATGATTGAGTTAACATGGTTAATTTGTACTGATAACACTCATAGTGAATAGAGGCAATTATTACTGCGGTATTTCCATTAGGTTCCCCATTAAGCTTGAAAATAGTATCCCCCCCCCACCAATATTCAGTGAAATGGTGGAGTCCCTAATGTGATGTAGATTTCATTTTTCCATAGACACAAGCAAATCTCCTACTCAAATTGCACTGGATATAATTCTGTTAATGGTAATGTTAGGTTGTCAAGTACAACTTTATTTTGACCAGAAATTCTGAGAATTCAGCACTGGGAAGTTTGAACAGTTCCATCCAAGCTCTAATGAGTGCATAGATGAAAACTAATGATGCTTGTATAAGTACCTTTAAATTCCCTAATGAACTATTGCAAGCAGAAATGACTTTATATAATTAAGACTTTATCTAACTAAGACCATATCTAATTAAGAATATATATATATATATATATATATATATATATATATAGTTACGGCTATTGGATTTTATTTATTTTTTATTGTTAAATCCAAATTTGTCATTTAGGGTTTAATATTCATTAATTGGGAGATTCTTTCTAGAAATTTCAGGCTGACCTAGATTCTAGTTGTAAACAGGTTGACCTTGGTTTGTTTACTTCATTATCTGACCTTGCTTCAGATTGATAAACAGGTCTTTAAAACAATTGGTTAATTTCAAGGACAACTTTTTATTTTTAGTAGGAAATATCTGGAGTACGTGATTTTGTGAAGGTAATTCATCTTTCTTTGACTTTCTAGAAAATCACGTGATCACTTGTTTACTTTAGAAAAGGGTATTTTAATCAGTGTACTGGAAGAGAGGTTCAGTAGAATTTTGGGCTTTAAAATTAACAGTTGTGTAATTCATGTTTGAGTGTTAATATTAATTATTTTATTCTGGACATTGTGTCAATTTATTGAAGAAAGAAGAATTATCTGGAATATATATTGGATTTTAAAAGACAGAAACGTATATGTATGTTTTTATATAATGTCAGTGTTTCATTATTCAATGCTCAATCAGTAGGATCACCGGAAAGTGTACAGAAATTGTTAATTTTATCAACGTCATGAATATTGATGTCTTCTTCCTGACAGAAACTTGGTTACATTCTGCAGGTGAGGAATGTACTGGTAAGTGTGCGGATTTAACACCCAGTGATTACTCCATCAAGTCGTTCCCCCACAACTCTCGCAGAGGTGGAATTGCTGTAATTGCAAAGAATTTCATGATCAAATGCCTTAAGTACAACACAACCTTCAATTTCTGCCATACATCGTTTGAACTAGTCCAAACAACGCTCACACTGGAACAAAGGTCAGTCCATTTTTTCTGTCTCTACCATCCTCCTCCTAGTAGAAAAAACAAGCTGACTGAATCTCTCTTTTTGGAGCAGTTTCCAAATCTTCTAGAGTATTCCATAGGTGGCAACCTAATTATTCTTGGAGATTTCAACTTTCACTTTGACTGTCCTGGTCAACCATACATGTCAAAACTCCTAGATTCCATTCATGTTTTCAATTTTAAACAGTCAGTTAACCAACCTACCCATAAAATTGGTATCATTTTAGACTGGTTTCTTGACAGACCTGATGATAATATTCTGCAATCCACCCTTGTATCCCATGTACTTGCATCGGATCACCTCGGCATTGTATGCAATCTCGACGTATCAGTCCCTAACCCTCCACCTCTATTTGCTACTAAGAGAAACCTCCGTATGATAAATAGAACCAAATTCATGCATGACATTCAAGAAAACCTAACAACTTTCTTACATCCAACAGCGGAACAACTTGATAACTGCCTGCGTTCATTGTTCAAAAAACATGCCCCAGCCACCAAATGCGGAGTATCAATAAAAAAGTGTTCTCCATGGTATAGCAGTGTTAGGGACCAGTTTCGCACTGCTATAAGACATCGCCGAAAAGCAGAGAGGCTTTGGCTTTCCACCAGACTCACTATTCATAAACAAATCTATGAAGCCACTAAGAAGAACGTCACAAACATAGTCCATTTAGCCAAATCATCCCACTACAGTACTAAGATCATGGAGAGTTCCAGCTGCAAAGAGCCCTTCGAGATAACTAACAAACTAATGTCAAGGAACAAATGTACACCACTTCCAACAACCTTCTCTCCACCAGACCTACCAGACCAATTTGCAAATTTCTTTGATGACAAAGTACAAACCATTAGAGATTTCCTTGACAGCACAATTTCAACAGATTTGTCACCATACAGTTATGATGCAGAATTTCAGTGACAACCGTTAGGAGCATTTAATTGAACCTGTTTCTATTGATTTAGTACGGACAATTGTGATGAAAAGTGCACCAAAGTCTTGTGAACTTGATCCAATTCCGACATCACTTCTGCTTCAGTGCTTAGACCCAATATTGTCTTCACTAACTGATGTTAGTAATATCTCTCTCTCATGAGTGGAATTCCCATCATTTTTCAAAACTGCCATCGTAAAGCCACTGCTGAAGAAACCAACACTGGACCATAACGAAACTTCAAAAAGTTCAAAACACAGTTGCGCGGAACATCTTTAGAGTACCTCGATCAGAGCACACCTCACCACTGCCCTGTACCCTACATTGGCTATCAATTCGATAAAGAATCAAACACAAAATTTGTTCTCTGTGCTATGTTTCAATGACATGACTCCAGTCGAACATACCTATCCAGTCTCACCCATGTGTATACACCAGCTAGATCCTTATGCTCTTCTTCTGATAATCGTATACTCATTGTTACCAAGGTGAAAACAAAGTCATATGGACAATGTTCGTTTGCACACAAGGGCCTGGTGATGTGGAACGAATTGCCCATTGAAATTAGACACAAAGACACAGTGGTCCCTTTTAAGAGTGCTCTTAAGACTCACCTGTTTCGACTGCAGGGACAAACTTAGCGACCTAATCATGTTTTGTATCTTATATGTCTTCAGTATGTTTTTATGTTTTCCATTTTCATTGTTTTTGTCATTTGTTGTTCTGTAGTGTAGTCATATCATTATTGATGGTGTAAAGCGCTTAGAGCTTCGTAAGATTAGGCGCTATACAAAGTCCTCATTATTATTATTATTATTATTATTATAATTTTTGTGTTTGTTATGGTGACAATGCTAAGTTTACCATTTTTTAAATTTTTGTGTGGGTTTGCATGGGTGTGTCTGTTATTTGGATTTTTAATGTTGCTTTAGCAATTTTTCAGCCATGATGTATGCAGTGAGGCAGTTTATAGTAATGTCGTGCACTGAGGCATCATGCCACAGACATGTAGCATCATATCTCACTCAGTCACATTATCCTGATACCAGGCCAACCAGTCCTAGCACTAAACTCTTAATGCTGAGCACCAAGTAAGGGAGCTGCAAGTACAATTTTTATAAGTCTTTAGCATGTCTCTGCTAGGGTTCAAACCAGTAATCTCCTGCATCTGAGGCAGATGCTCTAACAACTTAGGAGCAACCGAGCGGTCTTTAAATTTGTAATTGTATTAAATACTTTTTAAAAAAACAGGTTATTTTTCTTTAACTCATATTTGAATTTCTGAACATTTATATAGAAATATGGCTTTTTCTCAATTGGACAACAATGCTTTTCTGGGGTCACATGTACTTACATCACTTGGGACCTCAAAACACATTTTTCAGGTCTCAAAAATACCTCACACTCTCCAGGAATATGGCAGGCATGACCAATCCATTAACTAATCTCTCTAACACTTTTGGAATTATTTTCGACTACATAGAGTATAATTCACCAAGACAAACTTCAAGCCAGCTGACCCTGCATACAGAATCAAAGATGAGTTAACTGTTTTATGCTCCTTGACAATAACCACTAAAACATCTTGCCCTGCATAAGCCTTTTAAAACTTATGATTACACACAGTAGTACCATTGATACACTTCACTGGAAATACAAAATGAAACAAAATATGGTGAAAAATAAATAATAATTTGTGTAGACAGGATTCATTACATTGTATGTGATAGGGACACCCCTTATCATATGAGGAAAACCCTCCCACTCAGGTTAACAAACACAGCCATAAAATAGTTATCAAAGGAAAATTGAACATAAGATTTGGTTGCATCTGATTCAAATGTACATATAAAACACAGGTTTCTGTTATTGATGTGAAGTTCATTTGAATTACAAACCCATCATTTTATGGAAGGTCTTGCAATTACAGCCAATAAAAGTGATCTGGAAATGTTACGAGATTACGGAAATAAATGTTATAAAAGATATCTGCAAAATAAGAGTCATTCTTGCATTTCAATAGTGATTTAATCAAACAATTCAATGAATATTCCACATTAATTTTAGACTGTGTGTACCAAAGTGCAATTATGGTAATTCGATTATGGCATCATGAATTCACAAAAAGTACAATATGGTAATTTGATTATGGCATCATGAAAAAAATGTACGGCTACAAGGGAATTGTGGTTTTAAGGAATCCAAAGTTAACCTAACAATCAAAGATCTAGATAAACTAAATGTAGGCCATTGATGTTTAGGAGTAAATGTTTATGCTGGATCTCTACTGAACTGTAAATTTAGGGTTGAAGTCACACCATCTATTTGAAAAAAGAAGTCACTGTATTCTAACTACAAAAGGGATAATGAGGAAAGCAAAGCACCATGGCTTCAGTTGATTTTTGTGTGTTTTGGTATCAGATTTTGAAAATTCAGCATGAATCCCACAATCATATCTATTAGGAATAAGAAAAAAATATATTTTCATGAACATAATTATATTTTTCTGTCAATGTTTTAATGAACTGACAATTACTACTAATGGAGATAGAGCTGTATTAGAAAAAAACTGTGTAATACATGGCTCACAAAATTGATAAAGTGCTACTTGTTCTGCTGAAAAGAAGACAAAAATGTTGTTGTTGTTGTTGTAGGGTTTAACGCCATTTTTCAGCACACAATAGGCTACACATGGCAGCCAGTAGTAATGGTGGAGGAAGAACCTGGGAAAACCCCCGAAAAGAACCACCGACCCACGACAAGCTACTGGCAAGCTTTCTCACATACCTACATTGGCCGAATCAGAGACTTGAACCCACACAGACAGAGGTGAGATGGCAGTGATCCATAACGGAGAGCGCTTTAGACCAGTCAACCACTCGGGACTCCTAGACAAAAATGTTATGTACTGTAATGTAATTTTTGAAATCATTAAAAAATTTTGTACACCATTACATTCTAAAATGTACTAATAGCTGTCCTGCTCATGTTTTGGTACAAAGAACTTTTGTTTTACATAAAGCGGGATATAATTACTATATGAAGCGAATTAAATACATAAAGTGGAATATAACAACTATCTTTAATGGAAATATCTTATGTATGTATGTATGTATGTATGTATGTATGTATGTATGTATGTATGTATGTATGTATGTATGTATGTATGTATGTATGTATGTATGTATGTATGTATGTATGTGGTCTTATTTTGTTCAATTCTGTAAAGTATTATTTCTGATAAAGCTGTGTAGACAGGTCACTATTTTTATTAATAAAAATTAACAGCCATATTGATTGTGGACTGTCATCATATATACAAATCTGAAAGGCTTTCATGATAGGATGTTTCTCACAAATCTAGTCAATTGTGTTTTTCTTAATAAAAATGAACATTTATTATCAGGCTTTTATATATTCCCCATTATTCCATTATAACCATCTGACTAGTTGTGGTTTCTTTTGTACCTTGAACTTTACATACAAGTGTATTGGCTTATTAAAAATACAAACTATCACAAGTCCATCCACACATCAAGGTGTTACTAAATTGCTTGTTTTATTGAAATTTGAGCCCATTTGCTTTGTGAAAGAAACCCACACAAACAAGAGTATCAAGAACAAAAAAATCCGACATCAAATGTTAACAATAACAATGGCTGCACTTTTTATCAAAATCATAAATTCTTTTATTCACACTGGCGACATATTTTTTCCAGCCTTTTATAATAAATAATCAAAAAACTTGCTTAAAATGTTAAAATATGAGTTATTCTTTTGGATCCATACCACAAATAATATCCAGTAACTGAACAGTTATAGAATAAATGCTCAATATTTTACATTAATTAACACATTAACCCCTAGCGACGACTTTACGGGGTATGAGGTAGTAGCCTATACTTCCATGGTCTGTACCGTCAAGGTCATACATGATACACTAAAGTGGGTGGTATCATTGAAAAGTAGACAGATGTAGCTCTACAATGATAGCAAGTAATCTGGACATTTTAATTGTATTACAAAATACAGAGGAAAAAAACGAAGTTTTTGGACCCGTTTTTTTTTTTTCACCCAAAAATCGCCCATGGTCGGGTTCCGAATTTGTGTCCAGATTTTAGACTTTATGACCTCAGATCTACGGCAGACCGGTCTGAGACGCACACAGACAGGTGAACCTGTGCATAAAGTAGGATAAGGTGGACATTTTGAATAAAGAATCTTCTACATACGAAAATTATGGGTCCGTTAAGCAAAAAAAAAAAAAAAAAAAGTCCGATTTTTGCCCTTTTGCTCATGCGCCAGCAAACTAGCCAATGAAAAACATTTTCTGTATTATTAGTAACCATTTGTCTAACAGATTATTGTTTGGAAATCGATGGATTACGATGTATTTAGAAATAGTCCCCAAAATGTGTTTCCTACTCGCAATTCATGCGAAAACAGCAAAAACCTCCAGGGGTTAATGTGTTAATGACTTACAACATATACATGTATCACTACCACAGAGCTGAATTACTTTCAAACCTGATACCATGTGGTTAGAGCATCTGCCTTGGATTCAGGGGGTTTGGGGTTCAATCCTCAGCAGAGTCATACCAAAGACTTACAAAAATGGTACTTGAACAGCTGCCTCACTAGGCGCTCAGCATTAAGAGGTTAGTGTTAGGACTGGTTGGCCTGATATCAGGATAATGTGACTGAGTGGAACACAATGCTACATGTCTGCAGCATAATGCTACAGTGCCAGACATCACTACAAATGTCGACACTGCAGACATCATAGCAATATGACTGAATTTTTTTGTAAAGCTATGCTAAAAATCCAAATCACACACACACACACACACACACACACACACACACACACACACAAAAGCCACTTTCAAACCTGGTTTGGGACAGTACTGTACATACTCAGTTATAAGTCTACCCCATCTGCAAAGAACATAGACCATGATGTGCCATATCAGAATGTGCCAGCAGATCATGGTCTATGCTGTTTGTTCTAATAATACTCCTAACAAACTGCAAAGACCCAGACCTGTTAGTGCATTATGCAACAGCAGATCTGGGTACATGTGGTTTGCAGTTGGACTCACTGTATAAGCGAGTATATATGGTATTTACATGAAGAAATCTCCAATTAAATGTAACCACCCTGGTACCTTTTCTACACTGTTTAGACGGAACACAAAACTGGCCCATTCCTCTTCTCCTATTGCATAATATAACATTCCCCTACCAATTGTTAAATTTACTATTTGGCTTTTACGTATTAGTTCATATGAGATTTTTATTTTACAAATTAGTGAAATATTTTTTTAAACATATTAGGATCAAATTTTGTCAATGTTTGTTTGTTTAATATTTTTTAGCACATTATAGGCTACATCATGGTGAAGAAATTGGAGTCGAGTGCCAAAGAATGCATGAACTTAGGCAGCTGACCCAGGCTAGGTGTTTTGTCAACAACTACATGAAAACTATTTTCATTCCCCCCCCCCCTCCCCGCCCAACCGCCTTAAAGCTCTGGATTTTCCTTTACTACATTGCTGATATCTTTGAGATTAAAACAAAATACTGTATGAAATTATTTTTGAATCAAATTTAAGATATTTGTGTATTGAAAAGATGCTGAACATTTATTTGTTCTCCACATCTTTTTTATGATTTATGATTCTTTAATAATAACTCAATCCAGAATTCCTTGACAATGGTATTCATGGACATTTGATAGTTCATTTTCTTCAAATTATTTCAACATAATATCATGGCAAAATTAATTTTTCGTGGATTAAAAACAAATTCTGTTTAATTTTCCCTATTTTGAGTAAATGATTACAACTAAATTTTCAAAATATTAGTGCAGAAACAAACATTTGGAATGTACTGTCTTTGAGGTGTCTAAAAGATACACACCCAAAAAAAGATTATACAACAACCATGTGACTGCAAGTGAATCACATTTAATCCATCTTATCTACAAGATGCATTATGAGTGTTCATGTTAACCTCCTGCTCAGTTATACATGTACTTCTTCAATAAAATTGATCAAGAGTCCCTAAAAAGGACTGACCATTTACTGTCCAATGAAAATTTCCAAAAAATCAAGATGAGACATTCTCTTTTCTTTCACTGCTCAGTATTAAAATAATTCCTGATATTGATGAATGATCAGGTTTTCAAATTAGCTGCTGTGGTGGAAATATACTAGATGTATGAATGGCATCATTTTCATTTAGAATACAACAGACATTAACGTTTTGAGAAAACCCTATGTTGTGGCACCATTTGCATTTGTGACCAAACAGACATTAATATTTTGAAAAAACCCTATGTTGTGGCACCATTTGCATTTGTGACCAAACAGACATGAATGTTTTGAGAAAACCCAATGCTGATGCAACCATCAGTTTTGAAAGAGTATTGATAACAAAATGTTCAAGATTGTGAATACATCATGTCAATATGACTTTCTGTTCAGATGGAGTAATGATAACAAGATTCCAGATGTCTAAGCAGTAGTTTTTTCATTTAGACATAAAAAGAAGTCTTCCTGTTAAAACCCCATGTTGATCTGGATTTTCATTAATGTGGATTTCCAATAAAAAGATTCTCAAGGTTGCTGCTGTTGTGTTCGTGCTGGAAATCAGACTGGCACCATGTCCATTTAGATCCAACTAAAATGTCAAACTATTCTGGAAAAGTTAAGTCATTTGTCAAGATGGTTAATGTAAATGACCATATTTGAAGTATGAATGTCACGATACTCATTTAGGACCAATTAGACATAAGTTTTCTGGTTAAAACTCCAAGTTGATATAACTCTGTTCAAAAGGAGTATCAATGGTCACTGTGGAGGTTATAGCAGATGTCAGATAAGCACCATTTTTATTTAGGATCGACTAGAAATCATATGAAGTCTTAAAGTGAAAACCCCATCTTGATCATCCATTTAGGAGGAACAATAAAAACATTTTCAAGACAACTGCTACTTCAGCCCATTTTTTATAAGTGGTGGAGGATATGGAGTGAAGAAAAAAAGACAACGAATTCTGGATTCTTTCAAAGTAATTTTTCTAAAAAGGGATAGATTTCTTCTGTTCCAAATGGCAACCAGTTTCATTACTCCTTTCAATGTCTCTCAATAAATAAGGCTCTACCATGTTCATAAATTTCGATGAGAAGTCAATCTCCAGCAATTTAAAATTGGATTTGGACCAGTTAATATTAACTTCTGGACATATTTTTTCATTTGGATTTACTTGGTTCTTTAGCAATAGCTTTTGGTTTGAAACATCGCAAGTCAGACCTGGTAACAGGAAAAAATTCATGAAACATTCTGGTATTGCATGGTTGCCTTGAAAGAAAACAGAATCATTTAATAATCAGGTTTGAAAATCTGGATATTTGCAGATTTTTCTGGTTGCCAGTAATTTATTGCAGTTGCCCCAATGATTGCTGTTAAATCACCATTTTTCACCAATTTTGATATATTTGTGCAGTTTTGTCAAGAAGATTTAGATAAAAAAAAAAACAGGCGATGGACAAAGGATCATAAGCTCACCTGGTCTGATGGCCAGGTAAGTTAAAAAAAAGTATTAAATTAAACATCAGTAATTTCAAAAATAATTTCTAACAACTCTGATTAAGTGACAGTCAAGATAATGGTTGTTAAGTGATTTCTGAAGTGGTTGGGGGGAGTTCAGATTGCACAATACCGGTAGTGACAGTCATTCAATATCTCTTGATCTGAAAATCTGCAAGCATTAGATTCAAAATAGTATAAGGTTCAAGTGGTTGGGTTGTATGTCACTCTGTCAATGTTCAAAATATTCAACTCAAGTGTGCAAAAAATGCTTAAATACTTGGTATGACAATGGATATAAATAAAGTGAGTTCTTTGATGTTAATAACTTTAGAATCTAACAATTGCAGGTAATAAGTCTCCAAAAATTAAATGTGCCAAATAATCTTGTATATCATCCCCATGAAATCATCAGTTAACTCAAAAACACAATCAATTTTTTTTATCCCACAAACATAATTATTTCTGACTTTACACTAAAAATGTCTAAAAAGTCACTGTCACTTGAGTGCCTTATATTGTTTACAAGGTGTTGTGTATAATCAAGGTTGATCATTTTTTTTCTTCTTCTACTCCATAATATGAAAGTTTAGTTTGTGTTCTTCTGATTTCCCTATAACATATCTCATTTGTACAGATTGTTCTATGACGGATTTTTAAAAAAAAAGGATTAGTACAGGCAAAGGTTCTTCCATTTCTAAAAATTTTTTTAATAATAGATGAAGTTGATTGTGATGAATGATTCTGATTTTATCAGCAGTGCTGATAACTAAGAGCTGAGTTGAATATAATTTAATAAATCCCACAAGACCCATAACTACACAATATTCTCAAATCTGGAAAGATGAATTCACAGTAGCACAATAACTAATCCATAAAATCTAGCAATGTGCCAAATTGTTCTCTGTTGACTTCCATTATAACAGTCTAGAATAGTAATGGCTCATGAATTTTTAAACTTTGCAGTTTTTGCCTTCTTTTCAATCAAACATAATTAATTATTAGTATCATTAACAGGGAAGCAGATCAAGATGTAATACAAATGAACCAGGTGGGCGATTTGCAAATACATGCCTGTTTGTAAGACAATTCCACTTGCAAATAACATAGATCTACTGTCAATTAATACACCAGAAGATCTGGATATTGTGTTCTATTGATTTCCTCTTAACAAAATGCATAGACCCTGCTGATGTAGAAATGATGGAACATCTGGGTCATTGTAGTTGGTCACAAGTAAATATATGATTCAAGAGACTCGGCCTAACAGCTTTATTTCACAGGTAACATTATTAACATAGATATAACACATTTTTATATCCCATGTAAGACAATTAACTTGGATATATCACATTTCTATGTCACAGGTAAAACAATTAACTTGGTAAGTTACATTTCTATGTCACAGGTAACACAATTAACATGGATAAATTACATTTTTATGTCAACAGTAACACAATATATTAGGCCACCCCCCACCCCCGAGTTGCCAAGTGGTCTAAATGCTCTTCATTATGGATCACTGCCATCTCACCTCTGTTTGTGTGGGTTCAAGTCTCAGATTCGGCCAATGTGGTTATGTGAAAAAGTTTGCCAGTAGCTTCTCATGGGTCAATGGTTCTTTCCGGGGGTTTTCCCCAGGTTCTTCCTCCATCATCAATACTGGCTGTCATGTATAGCCTATCGTGTGCTGAAAAATGGCACTAAACTCTAATACAACAAAACAACACAATAAATTCAGACATATTTTATAGCACAGGTAACTGTCATTGCTGTTATGGTGTTAATGTCATTTTTCAGCACAATATAAGCCATGTAAGGTGGCCAGTCTGGCTGTATATAACGGGTAAGAATTAACTCAAATATATTCCATTTTTATATCACAGGTACCATAATTAGCTAATGTGAAAGGAAAGAACAACAGTGATCTGAACTAGAAAGTGAAGACACAAGCTATAGTTTTTTAAATATGCTATCAATATACAACAAGACAAATGAAATTCCATAATCATTCTTAGCAATAGCTGTTTGAAAAGTATTTTATTTAGAAAAACTGTCTGTTGCATCAATATAATCATTCAGCTATTTTCAAATTATATGGTGTAATATCTGACAAGTTCCTTTTGTAAACTGTAATGTGGACAGTGCATTTGATATTTGTGTAGCTACATTACGAAATACATTGAATAGACTAATGTTATTTGCTCCCTTCACTGCAATGAGTGGAGTGTCTGACTTTCATGTCTAAAGTTCTGGATTCAATCCCAGTTCTATTCATCAGCACAAAAATATCGTTGTTTAATTTGGTTTCCTGGAACCATACAAATGTAGCCTAAAGTATTTCTGAAAATTTAACTGAAATGGAAACAAGCTGCCTTAAAGAGGCTGAACTGATTATAAACAGATTCTTACCTTTTAAGCAACATTCAGGTGTGTATGAGCAAATGAGTCATGACTGGAACCATCTTCACAAGTCAAGGTTCTGATAAGTTAACCCTATCAACAACTTGGTGGATCACACAGATGTTTAGTATTTTGTCCTAAGTGACCTTTATTGGATCTCAAGAGTTGCATCCCTTTGAATGCCTACTAAACAATAGCATGTAATTACACTGATGCAATGTACATTGGATGAAAATGGTGGAGGAAATTGACTTCAAAAGCATACTTTGTAAGTTTGACATCAAAATAATATTCAAGTTTGAACCACTTAGTTTTGATTTGATGTTATGGCTTGTGGCCACATCCAATTAAATTCACAGACCCAAAGAACAGAAATATCCACCTGATCCACCAAGGCGTAGGTAGGGTTAATAAATTTTTAATTGGAACCATGGCTAGCAAACATGGATTGGAATATAACCATCACCCAAAGAATGAGTTTTACCACACACTTTAAACAAAGTTACCGAAATATGAAATATCTCTCACAGAGACCTCATTTTGCAATAAGGGAACCTGTCTAGATCCATTCACTCATCTAGTTTCATTATTCTTGGTTGCATAGCACGCAAATAATGTGCAGAGAACTCGCATATGCAGACATTAACCCCCATCAAAAAAAGGTGAAACATATAGGTCAAAATAAGCTTCTTTTGTTGTATGGTTATGGTAGTAACATATCAATTTCATGACTATAGCATAAACTATAAACTACAAGCTATGATGGAGGTGTAGTACTCATCAATATGAACTGTAAACTATCAGCCATGATAGAGTAGTACTCATCAATATGAACTGTAAACTATAAGCCATGATGGAGTAGTACTCATCAATATGAACTATAAAATATAAGCTATGATGGAGGAGTAGTACTCATCAATATGAACTGTAAACTATAAGCCATGATGGAGTAGTACTCATCAATATGAACTGTAAACTATAAGTCATGATGGAGTAGTACTTATCAATATGAACTGTAAATTATAAGCTATGATAGAGGAGTAGTACTCTTCAATATGAACTGTAAACTATAAGCCATGATAGAGTAGTACTCATCAATATGAACTGTAAACTATCAGCCATGATGGAGTAGTACTCATCAATATGAACTGTAAACTATAAGCTATGATGGAATAGTACTCATCAATATGAACTGTAAACTATAAGCCATGGTGTAGTAGTACTCATCAAGTTCATGAATCCAGGTATAATATTATATACTTTTCTATTCAGGAATCATCAAGATGCCTAATTTTACCAAGTTCATGAATGCAGGTATAGAAACTTAAGACATCTCAGACTTGTCCACAAAGGATAGGTGTCCACAAAGGATAGGTGTCCACAAAGGATAGGTGCTTTGAGACCCACTCCCAACTGCTGTTTAGGACATGGGCAGAAACACTGGCTGACATAAAGTGAAGATGTACATATGTATTTCTATCAGCAGGGACACCAATATTGAGGTAGTAGCAGGGAGATTTACAAATAAAAGATAAGTAAAATCACAATGGCAAATCCCTCCACCTTTTCATTGCATATATACCCTACCTCCACCCACCTGACCATGACTGACTCAACTTGGACACAGCATTACAAATATAATATGCCTTTATGTTCCACATATTCACCATCTAACCACCTGATCGCAACTCCTTAATCTTGATCCAGCATTGCATATATCACTGCTCTACCCACCTGATCCTGGCCCCTCAATCTTGACCCGGAATTGCAAACATCACTGTCTTTATGCTATGACTGCATGTTAGGTAAAACAAATATATCAAAAAGTGTCAATGGAACATTATTTATATATATTTTTTTTACCTCTGAGTCCCTCTGGGAAACTAGAGGTAAACCCCAAACACTCTCCCCCTCTGACACATGGGAGATCTGTGCACAAAGTGGAAGGAATTTCTATGCATCAGTTTAAGCATTCAAGTCAATTAAATAAACAGCAGACAAAATATCTGAATATTTTAATATAATGGAAGCAGATGGATTCATTATTTTTGTGAAAAACATGTCTAGAATAGAATGACTTTACATCATAATCAAATGGTGTTGAACATCTGCTTCAAAACAATATTTTATTCCATAACTGTTGTACATACCATGATTATTTGTAAATCAGGTCTAACCATGCTTATTTGTAAATCAGGTCTAACCATGCTTATTTGTAAATCAGGTCTAACCATGCTTATTTGTAAATCAGGTCTAACCACGCTTATTTGTAAATCAGGTCTAACCATGCTTATTTGTAAATCAGGTCTAACCATGCTTATTTGTAAATCAGGTCTAACCATGCTTATTTGTAAATCAGGTCTAACAACGCTTATTTGTAAATCAGGTCTAACCATGCTTATTTGTAAATCAGGTCTAACCATGCGTATTTGTAAATCAGGTCTAACCATGCTTATTTGTAAATCAGGTCTAACCATGCGTATTTGTAAATCAGGTCTAACCACGCTTATTTGTAAATCAGGTCTAACCACGCTTATTTGTAAATCAGGTCTAACCATGCTTATTTGTAAATGAGGTCTAACTGTAAATAACATAGACTTTGATCTACCATCATAATCAGGGTTTATGTTGTTTGTTGTACTTTTTACTCCGAACAAACTGAAACTGGGAAAACCTGAATCTGGATCTATGTAGTTTGCGGTTATAAAGGTACATAGAGATATATTATGACTGGAATTCTTGTTAAAATGAACTGTGTACTGTGTACTTTCAGCAGCTATGAAATTTAATTGATTTCATCCACTAAGGCCTGAATACAAATTTGGTGAGTAGCATTTTAGTAGTTTCATATCGAGGGAAGGGGATGATAAATTTTGCAATCTTATTCTGCTACTGCTTGCTTGTTAAGATTTCTCCAGCACAAACACTTACTACCATATGTCTATCGATGCATTAATTATGTCCTTCCAATGTGTAGGCCTACCTAAAATGTTGAATTACTTACTAAAAGTTATGTTGAAAGAGATTCAAATTTTCTGTCTTTATAATTGGTATAACATGTTTAAAATTATAAACTAAATATTCATGCAACATAAATAACCTTTTCAGAAATTTAAGTTAAACAGTGACTGTAATTCCACTAACTGTTCTTGTGTGTGTATGTATATATATATATATATATATATATATATATATATATATATATATATATATATATATATATATAAAGATGGTTTAAAATCATGCTTGTCTTGAACCTCATAAACAAAATTTAGATTCATTTCATGAAAATGTATTATCATGTATGTTTAAAAGTAACAGACAACCCATAATTCCATTAGATAGATACATACTTCACTTATGTTTTAGACCATGTTGGAAGCTTAAACTAAAAATACATATTATTGTTACATGTACACTAAATATACATTTAAATTAATGTATGCATGTAACCAACTTCTGGGTTATAATACTTCAAATGTTTTGACTGCAGGGATAAACTTAGCGACCTAATCATGTTTTGTATCTTATATGTTTTCAGCATGTTTGTTATGTTTTCCAATTTCATTGTTTTTGTCATTTGTTGTTCTGTAGTGTAGTCATATCATTATTGATGGTGTAAAGCGCTTAGAGCTTCGAAAGATTAGGCGCTATACAAAGTCCTCATTATTATTATTATTATTATTATTATTATTATTATTAAGTAGCTAATTTAAATATTTAAAGGAAGTTTGCTTGATTTGGATTTTTAACATAGCTTTCAAAAAAATTCAGTCATTATACCGCATACCGCTATGATGTCTGCAGTGAGGCAGTTTATAGTGATGTCTAGCACTGGGGCATAATGCCACAGACATGTAGCATGATGTCCCACCCAGTCACATTATCCTGACACCAGGCCGACCAGTCCTAACACTAACCTCTTAATGCTGAGCGTCAAGCAAGGCAGCTGTTAGTACAATTTTTGTAAGTCTTTGGTATGACTCAGCCGGGGATCCCATGACCTCCTGCTTCTGTTGAGGATGCCCTAAACAATAGGCTACTGGAGCGGTTAATATATAAATGAAGAGTAAAATCTATAAATATTAAGCTGTATCTAAATTGTTTACAATTTTTATATTTTCATTAACTGTCGATTAGCTTTGTTACAAGCAAATATTCTTGCCTTTTACTGGCTTTCAACTAATGGTTTCAACACAGCAATTACGCTTCACTGAATATCAGTTATTAGCCATGTTTATTTGTGACTTTTTATCCAACAAAGACATAGCTACAACACACACTGAAGTCAAATTACAAACAACAAAGATCTTAATCTGCCATCAATAATGCACCTGCAGATCAGGGTCTTTGTTGTTTGTTTTATACAGATCACTCTTAACAAATTGCACAGACTCAGATCTGCTGGTACATTGAATGATAGCAGATCTGGGCTGTGCAGTTTGTAATTGGGCTTGTTTTACAAGTGATTATATACAATAATTTGCTTGCTAATTTTGTGTATTCAATTTGCCTTGAAATCATTATGGTTTGAATATGATTACCGAGATCATTTGTTTGGAACATCATTCAAAAGTGACCAAGTGGAAATGAATGTGATCATTAGTATATAATATGACTTGACATGACATACAGACATGGGTAGATATGGCATATTAATACAATCAGTGAATGTCCTCTCAAAGCTGGTCTCTGCATGCTAACTTGTACAAGCCGAAGGAAAAGTCTAAAATAGCAGAGCATGATCCAGTTATTGAAAACATTATTGATCCCCAATCCGAGTGAACCAGAAATGGGTTGCACTGTGTAAGTTTTATTCTAGCTCTGGCACCTATTCAACAAATTTGGTTATTACTTATTACCAGCCTAAAATTTCTTTCCTAATTAACCTAATGTTCTCTTAAAGTACTTTTGGGAAGCTATCATGAATGTTGGATCTATTGCTGACTTGTGCATTTTTGCATATTCCTTTATAAATCAGTAACATCATTAATTTAACCTTGAATAGGTTACTCTTAAGCTTAAATGTCACTAAATGCTGACATGAAAATCTACAGAGAAATAGCATATGCCCCCATAATATCAATTACCAAATACAAGTACATCATTTTATTGAAATAATTGCCACCCAAGAATTCTGATTGCCACTGACAATTTTGGTGAACACTACTGCCAACTTATGTTCAGTAATTTGTATCCAAGGTCAATGATCCTCAAGTCTGAAGGTTTCTAAACATTCAATTTGTGAGGAAATAAGGCATTATAAATCTGTGTAATTTAAGTGTCAAACTGGAACTGCCCTAACTATATCCAAGGGCAGTCTGTCGGTGAATGGATTTATTGTGTTTATGAATGCATATAATTAAGACATCATAGTCTAACCAAAGCTACTTATTTACCGATGAAGCCCTCAGACAATACTTTATATTCTGTCAGAGCTACTACTGACCATTACAAGCAGACAATTCTTCTCTTGGGAGATGCAGGATTCTTCTATAATTGCTTCTTTGTGCCATTAGCACTATTCCATTGGGATTTATTTTGTGTCTAAACATAAAAACATTGTGAAGAAGCATGAAAAAACATGTATTTCTCAAATATTTATTGCCTGAATCCTGATCTAACAGGATTCAGATATATTGAATCCATATTTACGGGGTTTGATCAATCTGATTTTGAAGACATTTAGAGTTAAAGTATGCTATATCTTGTTCAACAATATTCAGTGAATTCAATAATATTTCACCCACTCATTTCTATATCCATAATAATGCATCAGCTCACATGTGTCTGTTCTTATAATAGAACTCATATTTATTATACCCTTCATTATCATATAACATTATTCCATCATTATTATGCCTCTCATCATAACATCATTATTATGCCCTTCATCATAACATCATTTCATCATTATTATGCCCTTCATTATAACAGCATTCAATCATTATTATGCCCTTCATTATAATATAACATCATTCCATCATTATTATGCCCTTCATTATAATAGCATTCCATCATTATTATGCCCTTCATTATAATATAACAGCATTTCATCATTATTATGCCCTTCATTATAATAGCATTCCATCATTATTATGCCCTTCATTATAATATAACAGCATTTCATCATTATTATGCCCTTCATTATAATAGCATTTCATCATTATTATGCCCTTCATTATTATTATAACAGTATTTCATCATTATTATGCCCTTCATTATAATATAACATCATTCCATCAGTATGCTGCCCTTCATTATAATATAACATTATTCCATCATTATTATGCCCTTCATTATAATATAACATCATTCCATCATTATTATGCCCTTCATTATAATATAACAGTATTTCATCATTATTATGCCCTTCATTATAATATAACATCATTTCATCATTATTATGCCCATCATTATAATATAACATCATTTCATCATTATTATGCCCTTCATTATAATATAACAGTATTTCATCATTATTATACCCTTCATTATAATATAACATCATTTCAACATTATTATGCCCTTCATTATAATATAACAGTATTTCATCATTATTATGCCCTTCATTATAATATAACATCATTTCATCATCATTATGCCCTTCATTATAATATAACATCATTTCATCATTATTATGCCCTTCATTATAATATAACATCATTTCATCATTATTATGCCCTTCATTATAATATAACATCATTTCATCATTATTATGCCCTTCATTATAATATAATAGTGTTTCATCATTTTTATGCCCTTCATTATAATATAACAGCATTTCATCATTATTATGCCCTTCATTATAATATAACATCATTTCATCATTATTATGCCCTTCATTATAATATAACAGCATTTCATCATTATTATGCCCTTCATTATAATATAACAGTATTTCATCATTATTGTGCCCTTCATTATAATATAACAGTATTTCATCATTATTGTGCCCTTCATTATAATATAACAGTATTTCATCATTATTATGCCCTTCATTATAATATAACAGTATTTCATCATTATTATGCCCTTCATTATAATATAACAGTATTTCATCATTATTATGCCCTTCATTATAATAAACATCAAATCATCATTATTATGCCCTTCATTATAATATAACAGTATTTCATCATTATTATGCCCTTCATTATAATATAACAGTATTTCATCATTATTATGCCCTTCATTATAATATAACAGTATTTCATCATTATTATGCCCATCATTATAACAGCATTCCATCATTCAGAGTCAATGTTGCTTGTAGTTGTACCTGACTTGTATTTGAGTACATATGGTACCTGACTTGTATTTGAGTGCATATGGTACTTTAGTATAAGGTGATCTCACAATCAGACAATACATTATAATAGCTTCCATTGACAAAATAATAAGCAGGAAATATTGGATTCCTTTTTATCCAGTTTCAGTTTTGAACAAAATAATATTCACTTGTTTCTTTGGTTCAATAATAATGGATATGTACCAGTAATTAAACATAAATGCTTCTTAGTTTTTAATATGGTTACAAAACAAAATCCTTAACTGATGTTGGTGTTAGTCATAAATCTTTTATCATAACCAAATCATGTCAAATTCAAAGATTACAACTTTGAAATCAGTTTTGTTTCAAATGAAACCAAAGCTGATAATGTTCAAAAGCAAATCAAATTTCTTGAAACGATTTCCTCATGGGAAGTTGCCAAATAATACGGTTGCAAAACAAAACTGCTAAATGATCCCTGTCTAGTCATAAATCTCGTGTCATGATAAAATCTTCTAAAACTGAATGATGACAATGTTGACTCCAATCCAAATCTAATAACCATTTTCTTGACTAAATGTATTGTGCTATCAAAAACACTTGCAGAATGGTCCATTTGGATCTGACACTACTAAGCTTATTGACTGTGCCCTTATGCATGTCAAATTGAACTCAGAGGCTGCCAAAACAGTTATCCTCATTATAAAGGTCTTTGGTAAAATGATAGCCTTCTTATGTACAAATATAGTACATGTAATTAATTAATTAGTCCTATTAAACTGATGGAGTTTTGATCTATATCTGCAAAGTAAAAACATGTACCAAAACTATGATTATTTTTTAACATAACTTCTTGAACTTGGCAAGTACTGTAGTCACTTGCAATCCTCTGTATACCACTGCCAGTTGGAGTACTGTTTCCCCTCAGTATACCACTGCTTCACTATAATGATGTCCCTCAATATACATTGCCACACAATACCACTACCCTCACTGTAACAATGTTCATCAGTATACCACTGTCCCTCAGCATACCACTGTCTAACTGTATAGAATTGCCCTCACTATTATGATGCCCATCAGTATAGCACTGTCCCTCAGCATAACAATGCCCTCACTATTATGATGCCCATCAGTATAGCACTGTCCCTCAGCATAACAATGCCCTCACTATTATGATGCCCATCAGTATAGCACTGTCCCTCAGCATAACAATGCCCTCACTATTATGATGCCCATCAGTATAGCACTGTCCCTCAGCATAACAATGCCCTCACTATTATGATGCCCATCAGTATAGCACTGTCCCTCGGCATAACAATGCCCTCACTATTATGATGCCCATCAGTATAGCACACTGTCCCTCAGCATAACAATGCCCTCACTATTAGGATGCCCATCATTATACATCTGTCCTACTGCATACCATTGCCCTCAGTAAAGCCATGCCACTCTGTGTGCCAGTGTTCCTCAGCATACCACTGCCCTCACTATTAGGATGCCCATCAGTATACCACTGTCCCTAGTGTACAATTGCCCATCTTACAGCATGAGTTAAGTGAGGAATCCCATTAATTTGGGAAAATTTTGTTTTATCGTTATACTAAATGTACTTCACTAACTGCACATACTCACTGATATAAGTATAGTCAAATGGCAAACAACAAAGACCATGATCTGCTGTAGCATAATGCACCTGCAGATCAATGTCAATGTTGTTTGTTCTACTGATTACTCTTTACAAACTGCACAGACACAGATTTGCCAGTGCAGTATGTGATGGTATATATGGATTTCTGCAGATGGACTCATGAGTGAGTATAAATGAAAAATCTGATTTTGTTTCATAAGTCTTTGTTTCTTAAGTCTTAACTAATTAAGTAATATGTCCTAAGTGAAAAAAGTTTCACCATAAGTTCTGGGACAGAAAAATAAAATCATTTTTATTATATCATTTCCCAAGATATCAGTCAAATATGGTAGTTATTTTATTTTACTTGACATAGTTCTTGTATGTTGGCAACCAATGCTATCAGTAATGAACGCAACAAAATTTAGTGCCCTACTCAAAGCTATTTTGCTTCTTTGCATCTTAAACAGAGAAAAATGTTTTGGAAACCAAAAATTGGAGAAAATGAGCATTCTGGGGCCAAGACTCTTCTAGATGTTGATGTTCAATGTCTGAAATTTTGCTCCTTCAAACAATAAAAAAAAAAGAATATTACGTGAAAATAAAACTGCATACCTTAATGTTGTAAACTTCAGAACTTGTGCATCCAGCACTAAATCCTGTCTTTCTCACAAGACAGACACCTGGTCCCTTTCTCAATTAATGAGGAAAGCACTATTTTTTCCAAGGCTTCCTTGGAGCCAAACATTTCACTATTATGGGGCCCCGAGTGGCCGACTGGTCTAAAGCGCTCTCAATTACAGATCACTGCCATCCCACCTATGTCTGTGTGGGTTCAAGTCTCAGATTTTGCTAAGGTGGGTATGTGAGAAAGCCTGCCAGATGCTTTTTGTGGATCAGTGGTTCTATCTGGGGTTTTTCCTGGATTCTTCCTCCACCATTAATACTGGCCAACATATATAGCCTATCGTGTACTGAAAAGTGGTCTTAAACCCTACAACAACATTTCTCTCTCAGAAAATTTCGGACTTAAGAATTTCAATAAAGGTTGTCACTTTAAATTCTCATTACTTCCAAGGTGTACACCTTAATTTCACTTGGCCAATCATAAGCAGTAGCTTCTAAAAAATTCCTAAGACAATCATTTGTTTCATCAGTCAGATTCTCTGAACTACATTATATAACTTTTCCCTTTGATAAATGACTATTTGACACGGATCGGAAGTTTTGAGTTGCCTCTTTTTAAAAATGGTAATAATGGTGTTAAGATATCTGGTCAATTTCATTGAATCAGAACACTGGCCCCTTTGAAGTTGAAACACTGACATGGATGAAATTAAGAATAAAGGTCACAAAGACCCTTCCCAGAGACTCCCTGGTCTAAATGTGATAAAGTCTTAATGCTCAGTGCATTCAACTTTAAGGTTCAATGATTATTCAAAATTTAATACTTCACAGAACATATAAAGTAAAATATATAAGTGTGATCAATAGGGGCCAATATCTGTGTCCAAAGTAATAAACTAATAAAAGGCACCCTTAAGTCTAAGAAACAGTGATCATACAAAATTCCATCAGAATACATGTATGTGGATTGGTTTTTGAGCTTTCAAGCTACAAGTAATATCCCATATGAAGATATGAAGTTAGCTGTTAAGGGCCATAACTCTATGCAACATGGACTTGATGAGACAAAATATATATGGCAAATTTAGGTCTCTAAGGCAACATGGACATGGAAATGCATCAGAATAATATTAAATGTTTATTAGTTAAAACCTATGCTCATTATATAAATCTGCTATAGTGATTTAAAACTGACAGAAAAAGGAAAATAACTCTATCATAATTGGAACCAAAAAGAATTTTTTTTAAAAACAAAACATTTTCATGAACATGCAATTTACCAAACAAATGGCATCAATTACATGTAAAGGATGCAGAGCTATGGTTATTACAGAGTGTGAATGGATGGATAGACAGATTGATGAAAAGGGGGATTCCTGTACATCATGACTGCATTTATTTGTGTAGCCTTAATACTAAAGTTTCACATAATTGAAAAGTGTATTTCTGTGTTTTTGCATTTAACATGTCTGTGATGACAGAACATTGTTGGAACCATACCTCATTATACAGTACACATTTTTAGAACTTCACTTTTAATCATCATTACATAGCCATTACATATGTGCCATTCAATGCTAACATGCCTCATTATATACCAGGACACTTATAACATGGGTTTCTAATAGACTTTACTTAGATTCACTTGAGTTTCTAAAAGACTTTACTACGACTGACTTGAGATTCTAATAGACTTTACTAAGACTGATTGAGTTTCTAAAAGACTTTACTAAGACTGACTTGAGTTTCTAATAGACATTGCTTAGAATTACTTTAGTATCTAATAGACTTTACTAACAAAGACTTGAATGTCTAATAGACTTTACTAAGACTGGCTTGAGTTTCTATGGTAATAGGCTTTACTAAGACTGGCTTGAGTTTCTAATAGACATTACTAACAAAGAGTTGAGTTTCTAATAGACTTTACTAAGAAGGACAAGAGTTTTAAATAATGTCTTTACTTACTATGAAGGAAAATAAGAGTTTCTAATAAGGTCTTTACTTACTAATGTAAATAAGAATTTCAAATAAGGTCTTTACTTAACTGAGTTTCTAAAAGACTTTAGTAAGACTAATTTTGAGTTTCTAATAGACTTTACTAAGACGGACTTGAGTTTCTAATTGACTTTACTTAGATTGGCTTGAATTTCTATTAGACTTTACTAAGACTGACTTGAGTTTCTAATAGACTTTACTTAGAATGACTTGAGTATCTAATAGACTTTACTAAGACTGGCTTGAGTTTCTAATAGACTTTACTTAGAATGACTTGAGTATCTAATAGACTTTACTAAGACTGGCTTGAGTTTCTAATAGACTTTACTTAGAATGACTTGAGTATCTAATAGACTTTACTAAGACTGGCTTGAGTTTCTAATAGACTTTACTTAGAATGACTTGAGTATCTAATAGACTTTACTAAGACTGACTTGAGTTTCTAATAGACTTTACTTAGAATGACTTGAGTTTCTAATAGACTTTACTTAGAATGACTTGAGTTTCTAATAGACTTTACTAAGACTGGCTTGAGTTTCTATTAGACTTTACTAAGACTGACTTGAGTTTCTAATAGACTTTACTTAGAATGACTTGAGTATCTAATAGACTTTACTAAGACTGGCTTGAGTTTCTAATAGACTTTACTTAGAATGACTTGAGTTTCTAATAGACTTTACTTAGAATGACTTGAGTATCTAATAGACTTTACTAAGACTGGCTTGAGTTTCTAATAGACTTACTAAGACTGACTTGAGTTTCTAATAGACATTACTAACAAGGAGTTGAGTTTCTAATAGACTTTACTAAGAAGGACAAGAGTTTCAAATAATGTCTTTACTTACTATGAAGGTAAATAAGAGTTTCTAATAAGGTCTTTACTTACTAAGAAAGTAAATAAGTTTCAAATAAGGTCTTTACTTACTAAGAAGGTAAATAAGAGTTTTAAATAAGGTCTTTACCTACTAAGAAGGTAAATAAGAGTTTTAAATAAGGTCTTTACTTACTAAGAAGATAAATAAGAGTTTCTAATAAGGTCTTTACTTACTAAGGTAAATAAGAGTTTTAAATAAGGTCTTTACCTACTAAGAAGGTAAATAAGAGTTTTAAATAAGGTCTTTACTTACTAAGAAGGTAAATAAGAGTTTTAAATAAGGTCTTTACTTACTAAGAAGGTAAATAAGAGTTTTAAATAAGGTCTTTACTTACTAAGAAGATAAATAAGAGTTTCTAATAAGGTCTTTACTTACTAAGAAAGTAAATAAGTTTCAAATAAGGTCTTTACTTACTAAGAAGGTAAATAAGAGTTTTAAATAAGGTCTTTACCTACTAAGAAGGTAAATAAGAGTTTTAAATAAGGTCTTTACTTACTAAGAAGATAAATAAGAGTTTCTAATAAGGTCTTTACTTACTAAGGTAAATAAGAGTTTTAAATAAGGTCTTTACCTACTAAGAAGGTAAATAAGAGTTTTAAATAAGGTCTTTACTTACTAAGAAGGTAAATAAGAGTTTTAAATAAGGTCTTTACTTACTAAGAAGATAAATAAGAGTTTCTAATAAGGTCTTTACTTACTAAGAAAGTAAATAAGTTTCAAATAAGGTCTTTACTTACTAAGAAGGTAAATAAGAGTTTTAAATAAGGTCTTTACCTACTAAGAAGGTAAATAAGAGTTTTAAATAAGGTCTTTACTTACTAAGAAGATAAATAAGAGTTTCTAATAAGGTCTTTACTTACTAAGGTAAATAAGAGTTTTAAATAAGGTCTTTACCTACTAAGAAGGTAAATAAGAGTTTTAAATAAGGTCTTTACTTACTAAGAAGGTAAATAAGAGTTTTAAATAAGGTCTTTACTTACTAAGAAGGTAAATAAGAGTTTTAAATAAGGTCTTTACTTACTAAGAAGGTAAATAAGAGTTTTAAATAAGGTCTTTACTTACTAAGAAGATAAATAAGAGTTTCTAATAAGGTCTTTACTTACTAAGGTAAATAAGAGTTTTTTTATAAGGTCTCTACTTACTAAGAAGGTAAAAAAAGTAAAAAAAAAAAGTTTCAAGAAAGGTCTTTACAAACTTAAGGAAGTAAATAAGTTTCAAATAAGGTCTTCACCTGCTAAAATAAGGTAAATAAGTTTCAAATAAGGTCATTACTTACTAAAACATAAATAAGCACAAAGACAAGAAGATAATTTACATGTACATCATCCAAAGAATGAAACAAGTCTTTGCAAGAACCATCAGCCATCAATACACTGTACCTATATTTGAGAATGCTTTTTGTGCATCATGTCTTGTCTCATTTATTTAATGTAAACTATTTCAATTAAAAGGAGATCTTTTTACCTGTAGCAGTGATCTAGATAAACTTCAGATGGCACAGGTCAACCTATATTAAAATTGTAGCTTCCATTACAAATCAGAGTACATCCAATCTCAATAATTTGGTAGACATGGTCAGGGAACAGAATTTATCTGCATGGGGAATTAATGTTAGAAATGAGAATGCATTAGTTAAGGCAACTGAATGAGTCATTATATTTATGTAATACAAAAGAATATGGTTAATAGTATGTTTAATAGTGTCTGACAGCCATGTCAGTAGTCATTGTCTGCTTTATCATCAGACTAGTCATTTTTTGAGATCTCTCTCACATTTGTCTGGCATCTGCTAAATGTCCTTAAAGTTTGTGTGACCTTCTGCATCGTAAAAATTACACTGTGTACTGGTCACTGTGATTACTTTCAATGTACACATCAGAAACTATGCAATGTATTTAATTTTCACTCACAGAAGTAATTTGTTTACAGTATCATGATTACAAAAAGGTCAAAACATTTAATCAGCTCTCACTTAAACAAGCAATTTATGTTTCGTTAATTGATAAAACTTCACCACCAATTCACACGGTAGAAAACATTGAATGCAGTTTTGACACAACCCGTCAATTTACACAAAACTACATTCACAGGTGTCTTCACACCATAGCGTTCATCTCTTTTAGGGGTCCCAATTATTAATGCTTGAGGAACACTGAATTTTAGTTTGTTGTCATGGGCTGCACATTTCTACTATGTCAATGAAATTACCTCTCAATCTATTGTTTCCTCGATTGCCAGAGTCATGCATGGTGAGCCCGGATAAAACTTAGGACTTGAATATGCCTATATACACTATTTGGCCCACCCTTTTTTTATAGTGAAATTTTGAAAACAAAATAAAAGTAAATTACTTGTTTTAAGTGGTAGTTGATTACTAATGTATAACAGTCCATTTGTAACTACAGCAATATAATCTAGATACTCCTGTCAGGTAGAATGAATCATATGGTATAGTTCTGTTGTTCTATTGGAAGTCATATGTCCAATATACCAAGAAAGGCACTTTAATATTAAGCTTCTATTTCATCTTCGGATGTTTGATAACAAATATAACCTTACAGCCATAATCTGTGTTTGGCTCCCAACAATTTTAGAACCGGCTAATTTTCCATATTAAATTTTTCCATACTTGCACATTCTAGTTGTGGCTGAATTCCCACAGACTGATCACTTACAGGCTGTGAACCAGACTTGTCACACAGAATGAAGGCAATTTAATGTTGCAGCCAGAAGACATGTGATGGAAAATGGATCATGCTATGAATTGAATTCTTTTTGCTGTCTTTAGTGCAAAAACGTGGTGTATATACTCCTACTTGAAATTATAAAGTGCTGATGTTGGTTTGTAATTGCCACATTATTATTTTTAAGAATGCCAAATGGTGGCCAGTTGACAATTTTCACTTAAAAAATGTAAATTTTCAGTTACAATTACATGTATAACCATCTTAGCCTGAAACTTGGAGGGCTTGAGGAAAATGGTTGCTGTTGCAATGCTGAGCATGGAATTCAATTTTTCAATGAGTCATACAGCAGAAATAGTAAAAATCACTGGGCTTAACCCCCATATTGCCATTGGTTTGCAGTGGTAAACAGACAGAAAGTCAAAGGACAAAAAGTCATTGATAAAAGGTCACAAATAAACAAAGGACAGAAAGTCACAGGAAATCCTACAAGTACCCTGAGGTTTAGCAGGAGTAATTATAACAGCCCAAAAGCCACCCCTACAGATTCCTTCAGTCTATGACGTATAGTGCTAAGAAAAAGATATGTAGATTTTATTTGAACTTACAACCTATTTTTTTTAATGCATCAGTGTAATTCTTGAAGAATGATCCAAACATATACCAAAGGCAAAATCTTTGGAGCTGTTGATGGCGAGTAACAATACCCATAATTTAGGTTGACCTACACTCTGATATTGGCATCTTTCATTATTATAATTGGCTAGCGACAATCAGTTAATTAGCTTGACGTGCATTTTATTGTTGGACCATTGAGTTCTAAACAAATGCAAAAAAAAAGCCAGCTTTCCCTGCTGAATAAGCATTTATTTAGTTGTCATGGAAACATTGATAGGCACTGTTATGATTGTTGAATGACTCTAAATATTTAAATAGATGAGGGTATATCTCTCTAATGAAGGTTACTCTGGAATAAAATGAAGTTAACAAATTAAAACACAAATTACATTTTCTAAATTATCTCCTGGGATCTTACAGTGCTACCACTGTTAGGCATCACAGTTTAATGACTGATATTTTGTTGTATATCATTATTTTTTGGAAAAAAACTTTGTAAAAGAACATTATACAAAATATATGATTTCTTAATAAAATTAGCTACTTTGATGATTATTCCAATTTTCAATGCACACAAGCAGCCACATATTGATCTTCCATGTACCGTACGTACTAGATTATATGTCGAGAACTGCAAGTTACACAGACCCAGATCTGCCATTGCATTATGCATTATCTGGGTCTTTGAAGTTTGTTAGGAGTAATCAGTAAAATAATATAATCACCGATCTGCAGGTACATTATGCTATCACAGATCAGGATATTTATTGTTTGCAGCTTGTCTTGTCTTATAAGTGAGTACGTATGGTTCCAATTCAATCATTTTTCTATTGCTAAAACAAGGGAGCGGTGAATATATGCAGAATATATTCGATAAGGAGGCTAGAATGAAAAGCCCAACTATTTTAACATCAGAATACCAGCTGCTTATTTTGTTATGGCAATTCTATGGTCAACTGTTTATTTATGATCAAATCAATAAGTAATTACAGAATAGTTCCTCTGGTTTCCATCTGTCGCATAAGACTGGTACATGTACATTACTTTCTACTGACTGATGCTAAGTAAGAGTTAACAACCAATTATTACAGTATGGGAACTCCTGTCATGTTTAGTCCATTAACTAGACTTTTTCTGTTTACAATTATTACAGTATGGGAACTCCTGTCATGTTTAGTCCATTAACTAGACTTTTTCTGTTTACAATTATTACAGTATGGGAACTCCTGTCATGTTTAGTCCATTAACTAGACTTTTTCTGTTTACAATTATTACAGTATGGGAACTCCTGTCATGTTTAATCCATTAGCTAGACTTTTTCTGTTTGCAATTATTACAGTATGGGAACTCCTGTCATGTTTGGTCCAAGCTAGACTTTTTCTGTTTACAATTATTACAGTATGGGAACTCCTGTCATGTTTAGTCCATTAGCTAGACTTTTTCTGTTTACAATTATTACAGTATGGGAACTCCTGTCATGTTTAGTCCATTAGCTAGACTTTTTCTGTTTACAATTATTACAGTATGGGAACTCCTGTCATGTTTAATCCATTAGCTAGACTTTTTCTGTTTACAATTATTACAGTATGGGAACTCCTGTCATGTTTAGTCCATTAACTAGACTTTTTCTGTTTGCAATTATTACAGTATGGGAACTCCTGTCATGTTTAATCCATTAGCTAGACTTTTCTGTTTGCAATTATTACAGTATGGGAACTCCTGTCATGTTTAGTCCATTAGCTAGACTTTTTCTGTTTACAATTATTACAGTATGGGAACTCCTGTCATGTTTAGTCCATTAGCTAGACTTTTTCTGTTTGCAATTATTAAAGTATGGGAACTCCTGTCATGTTTAGTCCATTAACTAGACTTTTTCTGTTTGCAATTATTACAGTATGGGAACTCCTGTCATGTTTAATCCATTAGCTAGACTTTTTCTGTTTACAATTATTACAGTATGGGAACTCCTGTCATGTTTAGTCCATTAGCTAGACTTTTTCTGTTTGCAATTATTACAGTATGGGAACTCCTGTCATGTTTAGTCCATTAGCTAGACTTTTTCTGTTTGCAATTATTACAGTATGGGAACTCCTGTTATGTTTAGTCCATTAACTAGACTTTTTCTGTTTGCAATTATTACAGTATGGGAACTCCTGTTATGTTTAGTCCATTAACTAGACTTTTTCTGTTTACAATTATTACAGTATGGGAACTCCTGTCATGTTTAGTCCATTAGCTAGACTTTTTCTGTTTGCAATTATTACAGTATGGGAATTCCTGTCATGTTTAGTCCATTAGCTAGACTTTTTCTGTTTACAATTATTACAGTATGGGAACTCCTGTCATGTTTAATCCATTAGCTAGACTTTTTCTGTTTACAATTATTACAGTATGGGAACTCCTGTCATGTTTAGTCCATTAACTAGACTTTTTCTGTTTGCAATTATTACAGTATGGGAACTCCTGTTATGTTTAGTCCATTAGCTAGACTTTTTCTGTTTGCAATTATTACAGTATGGAAACTCCTGTCATGTTTAATCCATTAGCTAGACTTTTTCTGTTTACAATTATTACAGTATGGGAGTCTGTTTACAATTATTACAGTATGGGAACTCCTGTCATGTTTAGTCCATTAGCTAGACTTTTTCTGTTTACAATTATTACAGTATGGGAACTCCTGTCATGTTTAGTCCATTAGCTAGACTTTTTCTGTTTGCAATTATTACAGTATGGGAACTCCTGTTATGTTTAGTCCATTAACTAGACTTTTTCTGTTTGCAATTATTACAGTATGGGAACTCCTGTCATGTTTAATCCATTAGCTAGACTTTTCTGTTTGCAATTATTACAGTATGGGAACTCCTGTCATGTTTAGTCCATTAGCTAGACTTTTTCTGTTTACAATTATTACAGTATGGGAACTCCTGTCATGTTTAGTCCATTAGCTAGACTTTTTCTGTTTACAATTATTACAGTATGGGAACTCCTGTCAGGTTTAGTCCATTAGCTAGACTTTTTCTGTTTGCAATTATTACAGTATGGGAACTCCTGTCATGTTTAATCCATTAGCTAGACTTTTTCTGTTTACAATTATTACAGTATGGGAACTCCTGTCATGTTTAGTCCATTAGCTAGACTTTTTCTGTTTGCAATTATTACAGTATGGGAACTCCTGTCATGTTTAGTCCATTAGCTAGACTTTTTCTCTTTGCAATTATTACAGTATGGGAACTCCTGTTATGTTTAGTCCATTAACTAGACTTTTTCTGTTTGCAATTATTACAGTATGGGAACTCCTGTTATGTTTAGTCCATTAACTAGACTTTTTCTGTTTGCAATTATTACAGTATGGGAACTCCTGTCATGTTTAGTCCATTAGCTAGACTTTTTCTGTTTGCAATTATTACAGTATGGGAACTCCTGTCATGTTTAGTCCATTAGCTAGACTTTTTCTGTTTACAATTATTACAGTATGGGAACTCCTGTCATGTTTAATCCATTAGCTAGACTTTTTCTGTTTACAATTATTACAGTATGGGAACTCCTGTCATGTTTAGTCCATTAACTAGACTTTTTCTGTTTGCAATTATTACAGTATGGGAACTCCTGTTATGTTTAGTCCATTAACTAGACTTTTTCTGTTTGCAATTATTACAGTATGGGAACTCCTGTCATGTTTAGTCCATTAGCTAGACTTTTTCTGTTTACAATTATTACAGTATGGGAACTCCTGTCATGTTTAGTCCAAGCTAGACTTTTTCTGTTTGCAATTATTACAGTATGGGAACTCCTGTCATGTTTAGTCCATTAGCTAGACTTTTTCTGTTTACAATTATTACAGTATGGGAACTCCTGTCATGCTTGGTTCAAGCTAGACTTTTTCTGTTTGCAATTATTACAGTATGGGAACTCCTGTCATGTTTGGTCCATTAGCTAGACTTTTTCTGTTTGCAATTATTACAGTATGGGAACTCCTGTCATGTTTGGTCCATTAGCTAGACTTTTTCTGTTTGCAATTATTACAGTATGGGAACTCCTGTCATGTTTGGTCCATTAGCTAGACTTTTTCTGTTTGCAATTATTACAGTATGGGAACTCCTGTCATGTTTGGTCCAAGCTAGACTTTTTCTGTTTGCAATTATTACAGTATGGGAACTCCTGTCATGTTTGGTCCAAGCTAGACTTTTTCTGTTTGCAATTATTACAGTATGGGAACTCCTGTCATGTTTGGTCCAAGCTAGACTTTTTCTGTTTGCAATTATTACAGTATGGGAACTCCTGTCATGTTTAGTCCATTAGCTAGACTTTTTCTGTTTACAATTATTACAGTATGGGAACTCCTGTCATGTTTAGTCCAAGCTAGACTTTTTCTGTTTGCAATTATTACAGTATGGGAACTGTTGTCATGTTTAGTCCATTAGCTAGACTTTTTCTGTTTACAATTATTACAGTATGGGAACTCCTGTCATGTTTAGTCCATTAGCTAGACTTTTTCTGTTTGCAATTATTACAGTATGGGAACTCCTGTCATGTTTAGTCCATTAGCTAGACTTTTTCTGTTTGCAATTATTACAGTATGGGAACTCCTGTCATGTTTAGTCCATTAGCTAGACTTTTTCTGTTTGCAATTATTACAGTATGGGAACTCCTGTCATGTTTAGTCCATTAGCTAGACTTTTTCTGTTTGCAATTATTACAGTATGGGAACTCCTGTCATGTTTGGTCCAAGCTAGACTTTTTCTGTTTGCAATTATTACAGTATGGGAACTCCTGTCATGTTTGGTCCATTAGCTAGACTTTTTCTGTTTATAATTATTACAGTATGGGAACTCCTGTCATGTTTAGTCCATTAGCTAGACTTTTTCTGTTTACAATTATTACAGTATGGGAACTCCTGTCATGTTTAGTCCATTAGCTAGACTTTTTCTGTTTGCAATTATTACAGTATGGGAACTCCTGTCATGTTTAGTCCATTAGCTAGACTTTTTCTGTTTACAATTATTACAGTATGGGAACTCCTGTCATATTTAGTCCATTAGCTAGACTTTTTCTGTTTACAATTATTACAGTATGGGAACTCCTGTCATATTTAGTCCATTAGCTAGACTTTTTCTGTTTACAATTATTATAGTATGGGAACTCCTGTCATGTTTAGTCCATTAGCTAGACTTTTTCTGTTTGCAATTATTACAGTATGGGAACTCCTGTCATGTTTAGTCCATTAGCTAGACTTTTCTGTTTACAATTATTACAGTATGGGAACTCCTGTCATGTTTGGTCCAAGCTAGACCTTTTCTGTTTGCAATTATTACAGTATGGGAACTCCTGTCATGTTTGGTCCAAGCTAGACTTTTTCTGTTTGCAATTATTACAGTATGGGAACTCCTGTCATGTTTGGTCCATTAGCTAGACTTTTTCTGTTTACAATTATTACAGTATGGGAACTCCTGTCATGTTTAGTCCATTAGCTAGACTTTTTCTGTTTACAATTATTACAGTATGGGAACTCCTGTCATGTTTAGTCCATTAGCTAGACTTTTTCTGTTTACAATTATTACAGTATGGGAACTCCTGTCATATTTAGTCCATTAGCTAGACTTTTTCTGTTTACAATTATTACAGTATGGGAACTCCTGTCATATTTAGTCCATTAGCTAGACTTTTTCTGTTTACAATTATTATAGTATGGGAACTCCTGTCATGTTTAGTCCATTAGCTAGACTTTTTCTGTTTGCAATTATTACAGTATGGGAACTCCTGTCATGTTTAGTCCATTAGCTAGACTTTTCTGTTTACAATTATTACAGTATGGGAACTCCTGTCATGTTTGGTCCAAGCTAGACCTTTTCTGTTTGCAATTATTACAGTATGGGAACTCCTGTCATGTTTGGTCCAAGCTAGACTTTTTCTGTTTGCAATTATTACAGTATGGGAACTCCTGTCATGTTTGGTCCATTAGCTAGACTTTTTCTGTTTACAATTATTACAGTATGGGAACTCCTGTCATGTTTAGTCCATTAGCTAGACTTTTTCTGTTTACAATTATTACAGTATGGGAACTCCTGTCAGGTTTAGTCCATTAGCTAGACTTTTTCTGTTTACAATTATTACAGTATGGGAACTCCTGTCATATTTAGTCCATTAGCTAGACTTTTTCTGTTTACAATTATTACAGTATGGGAACTCCTGTCATGTTTAGTCCATTAGCTAGACTTTTTCTGTTTACAATTATTACAGTATGGGAACTCCTGTCATGTTTAGTCCATTAGCTAGACTTTTTCTGTTTGCAATTATTACAGTATGGGAACTCCTGTCATGTTTGGTCCAAGCTAGACTTTTTCTGTTTGCAATTATTACAGTATGGGAACTCCTGTCATGTTTGGTCCATTAGCTAGACTTTTTCTGTTTACAATTATTACAGTATGGGAACTCCTGTCATGTTTGGTCCAGGCTAGACTTTTTCTGTTTGCAATTATTACAGTATGGGAACTCCTGTCATGTTTGGTCCATTAGCTAGACTTTTTCTGTTTACAATTATTACAGTATGGGAACTCCTGTCATGTTTGGTCCAAGCTAGACTTTTTCTGTTTGCAATTATTACAGTATTTCTCCAATAACAAGACAAGTCAGCCAGCCAAACAAATTTGCCAAAATTTTGAGGGTCAGCTTACTATTTTTACTCTATATTTTCAGATATAAAAAATAATTATCTTTTTTCATGTCCAAATTGTACAAATGTAAGTAATGCCTACTGAAAAGAACACTTTAAGAAATACACGAGTCTTATCCAGTGAAAATTGTGTTTCAGTTTTATCTTTTAACTTAATTTGTATAAAACTATCATGAATGTGATATGCCCTCTTGTATTCAAGCACAGAATTGGTAGCAATGCCCATGAGCACTTCTGTGAGAAGCTAATTAAGCACCAATTGTGTTTTGATCTCTATCCTGCAGATGTACTTGTTGCATTATTACAACTGATTCAAAATAGAACTGCACTGCATAATGAAATTATGTCATTTGTATCAAATCAAGTAAAGAAATAGTCCATAGGCATGAATATCTGACCAGCGATCAGGGTCAGTGGTCAGGGTCATGTGTCAAAGTCAACTCATTCCATTTTACCGACTGAATATCATTAATAATATTATGATATATCATATATACTAACTTACAAGACAAGTCCAACTGGAAACTGCACAGACCCAGATCTGCCATCGCATGATGTGCTGGCAGATCTGGATCTGTGCAATTTTTGCTGACTATTCAGTAGTACAAACAATACAGATCATGATCTGCAGGTGGATTAAGTGATGGCAGATAAGGATCTTTGCTGTTTGCAGTTTGAGTGGACTTATAAATGAGTATATATGGTATCATAATCAAAATATACAACATTTCTACAAATGTGATGAAGGATAGTGAAGGATCAAAGTGAAATATGTTCTCTGTGAACCAAAAGATTAGTTTTTCAGATAGAGTTCATTATGTGGAAGCAAGTTGTAGTATGCTTAAAATTCCTAAATTGGAATTCAGAGGCTAGTTCAAGGATGAGCAGGTACTTCATGATTACTAGCAATTAATCACAGAATCAATACTGTATGGATAGAGCAATAGCAGTTAATAATGGAGTTTTGATGTTGTTGTTTCCAAATATTGGAGTTTTGGTGTTGTTGTTTCCAAATATAAAAGTCTAAGAAACGAATCTAATGCTGTTGTGAACTGATAATAACACTTGAAACTATATTCACATACAAAAAGGCATGATGTAATACAAAGAATTTTGCTGGTAAACATGTGATGTGATATGAAGCCTCTTGGAAAGATTATAACAATCTTACAGAGATTGAATATTGTGATCATAAATGTCATTAATATAGGAAAGCAAATAATTTTATTTATTCCAAATGTGAATATACAATTATTCAACTTATTATTGCTTGATCTACTCACGATCAAGGTCCCTCATTAACAGGTGCCCTCACTTATGTTGAGGTCTATACTTTTATACCCGCCAATTGTGCATGTTATCAATGAAGAGGTGAAGCTCTTGAAAAGCTATGTTAAGGTTTTTGTATTTAGTGTGTGTGTGTGTGTGTGTGTTCTGGATTTTTAACATAGCTAACAATTTTTTCAGTCATATCACTACAATGTCTGCAGTATGGCAGTTTATAGTGATGTCTAGCACTGAGGCATCATGATGCAGACATGTAGCATGATGTCCCACCCAGTCACATTATCCTGACACCAGGCCAATCAGTCCTAACACTAAACCCTTAATGTTGAGGGCCACGCAAGGAAGCTGCTAGTACCATTTTTTATAAGTCTTTGGTATGACTTTTGAACCTGCAACCTCTTGCATCTAAGTCGGATGCTCTGACCACTAGGCCATTGGAGTGGTCATTTGTATTGGAGTGGTCATTTGTATTTAGTAACACTACCTTATATTGAGACATGGTAGATTAGCATCATTTTAAAATCTTGAGAAGCCTTAATCCTAGAATGTAGATTAGGATTTATGTAATGTTTGCAGTTTGACTTGACTTATAAGCTAGTGTAGATGTTAAGCAAATAGCATGTGCACACTGTTCTGCCTCTAAACGATTACACTATTGAATTATTAAAACACTTAAAATCCATGTATATTAACATCAGCAATAATGAATTTCTGGTAAACTTTAAGTACATGTGTATTTGAGCTTCATTTCAGAAAATCAGACAAAATATTAAAATAATTCTGTTGAATCAAGAGTTACCTGTTTTACTATCAAGACTTAAAATTAAAATATATTCTCTTACTTGTTAAATGAGTCAAAGGTCAGTATGACCATATATATATATATATATATATATATATATATATATATATATTTGTGTGTGTGTGTCCATTAAATAATTCAAAAATAGAGATTTAAATACCAAAGATTACTTAAAATGTATCCTGATACAAAATATGAAGTTCCAAAATATTCAATGAACACATAATCAAGACAGATCATTGTGATTATGCATGGTAGTAGAAACCTGTGATTAAATATGAAGAATGTTTCAACACACAACTCGATTGTGGATGCATTTTTGCATTTCTCAAGGTACTAATTCAACTCCCACAGTATACATATGGAAACATTCATCTTGTTAAAAAATGAAAAACTTGAAATGTCTTAATACTGATACCACACAGTATAGACCAATTCTGATGCAAGTATGTGTAGAGAAAACCATACGAGTCACTGCATTTTTATTAATCTAACAGTGTTTGAAATGCGGTTCCAGTTCTGCATCTTAAGAATCGGTGCTACTTTTAGTGCCAAGTGGTCAGCGGTCAAGATTGTAAAAATACCCAAATTGCATCAACAGAACATTGTCTCTGTTTATATTATTTTCAGTTATAAGTAACATAAGCTCAACAAAATTCTTTTTATTAAAATTTTTACAGCCCTTCAAACTTATTTATACTTTATTTTACCCCGTTTTACACTGGTATCCATTTCTCCATACAATTTATATCAACATCTTAACAGAGAAAGATTTCCTTTAAAATCAATATCTTGAACTGTCTCCATTTAATGAATAATTCCATATAAATTACAGTCAAAGTGAAGCAGTAAACATAACTGCACTCCAAGGCTAGCAGTGAATTCTTTTTATGGTTCTTGAAGGGCCAAAACAAGCTTTAAATCCAGACCTTCAATTGGTTCAATATACCACAGTAGTTTTTTTTGTGGCTTTTTGTTCAGAAAACATCATTTGGATTTCCTTTGAATTTTATTTCTAAGTGTCAGTTTTTTGGGGGAAGGTAGGGTTTCCCCTGCAAATGTTGGGCTCAGACCACATTCCAAATCATCCAATAATAAAACTTTGGCTGTATAAAACACTAGATAAATTCAGCTTTTGAATACTGAATGATCTTAAATTTAAATGCAATTTAGAAAGTGTTGTTTATACTTATATATGTAATACCCATCTTCAATTTAAATGAATCTGGATAAGTTTATTCTGTAAGATAAATAAACCACTCTCCCACATGCATGGGGACCAACACTGAGGAGCAAGTCGGGGCACTTGCACTCTCCCCCTTAATATTTGTCAGATTTCATCTTTAAGCGTGTTTTGGCCAACATATATAAAACTTAATAGGTGACTACCCTCATCCATCCCCTGAACAAATAATTATGTAGGCACCCTGAGGCACATGCGTTTTGTTCCAAGTCAGTGGAAAGAACTTGTTTGATATGGTGTAAGGATACAAAAGTTCTTTATCCCAACTTGGAAACAAAGTATGAAAACATTTTTTGTTCCTTTTTTTTATACACGATCTGTTTTGATGCTTTCTAAATATCTTTAGCTATGAGTTAAAAAAAAACTAGAATTTATAATACAATTATTTAGATTCCATCAATCAGAAAATACCAATGCAATAAACATCAGTGAATTAATCACTTTAAAAAAACTGAAAATGTTGCTTCCTTGCTCTGGATAATTCATGATCATTAGTAATTTCCCATACTCTGGATAATCCATGATCATTAGCAATCTCCCATACTCTGGATAATTGATCATGATCATTAGTAAGTTCTCATACTCTGGATAATCCATGATCATTAGCAATTTCCCATACTCTGGATAATTAATCATGATCATTAGTAACTTCCCATACTCTGGATAATTCATGATCATTAGTAAGTTCCCATGATACTCTGGATAATCCAGAAACTTCCCATACTCTGGATAATTCATGATCATTAGCAATTTCCCCATACTCTAAGCTTAATTTCCGAAGAATTTGACAATTTTGACAATATCAAATTGCCTTCATCAGCAACTAACTTTATGTTGATCATGTAACTAATAATGGACTCATGTGATTAACATAATTCACTGATGATGGCAGTGTAATATTGTTGAAAATGTTGTATTCTGAAGATATTTAGGCTCTGATCAATTACTATTGAACACCTAAATAATTATAGTATGGGTGTTAATTAGATGGAAATACAAATTGAACATTCATATTGAACACCAAACCAACCATATAATGTTAATTGGTTATAAAATAAATGAATGATCATTTAAAAATATTCTTATTCTGCCTCCAAAGTACCCACTTATACAATAAAAATATAAAATATGACAGATTGAGCAACCAGTCTAGCTGGATCTGTAATAAAATGTTCACTTTAATGCTATAGGACACACAGTACTAATGATAAGGAAAAATGGGAACCAGCCTGGAAATGGTTGAACATAAAATAGAGTATATATGGGTTTGGCTTACCAGGACTGGTTATTAATGTAAGTTTTGTTTTAGGAATTAGAATATTTTGTGAGCTTATTCTAGTTGTAACTGAAAAAAAAAGATACATTGTTTAATTGAGGGAATTTTAGTACTTTAACAGTCTTGAGTTTGGAACACATACAATTAAGCACCTGACACTTTGGTTCAAACACATGCAGGTCCAGAAAATGCTGTGGGTCATAATCCTTTCCTCTACACAGAAGCTGACATCCATATGCAGGTTTCATCTATACTGATAAATATAAGTTTGATCATAAGCACTCAAAAATTTTAAGTTATTTAATTTTGAATATCATGGTGTTTGTATAGGCTTACTATGGGAATTCAAATTCGGCCAATGTTGGTATGTGTGAAAGCTTGCCAGTAGCTCCTCTTGGGTTGGTGATTCATTCCTGGGTTTCCCATGATCTTCTCCACCATTAATACTGGCCACCATGTATAGCCTTACTGAATGTTAAACCCTACAACAACAACAACAACCAACTGTGGGAACTGAATTAGTACTGTGACTCCTATAAACTACAATGATACTGTATGTACTTAATTATAAGACGAGGCAAACTGCAAACAACAAAGATCCTGATCTGCTTAATGCACCTATGATCAGGGTCTATGCTGCTTGTTCTACTGTTAACACATAACAGACTACATGGACCCAGATCTGTTAGTGCATTATGTGATGACAGATCAGTCTGTGCAGTTTGCAGTTGGACTCGATTTACAAGTGAATATATATGGTAATTGCTGGATACATACAAGATACCATTACCTTGACTAGACACTGGGTATGTTTGAATGACAACAAAGAACACAATGGTGAACAATTTATATGCATTCCACTGATTCTTTGTGGTTTTTATTTTCATCAACGCCAATGATGGCTAGGTTTACACCATCAACAAACAGGAAATTAAGTTTGTAGAATCTTGTTAATATCACTGGATGACAAATTTTATGGGGGAAGTGATAACAATAAACGTCCCTACAGCAAAAAATGCACCTTTTCATCCAAGATTAGTGGTGTGACAGTAATCTAAATCAAATTTTGTGACAATTTTTAATAACTACACTGTATTAGTTTTAATCTCATCTGTCTTGTAAGTTTCATTGTACTGATATGAATTACAGTGTGCAAATTTCAGTTTTCAAATTAAATTCTTTAGACTGGTTACCATCATATGAAAATTTATTGATTGGATAAAAGACATATCCAGTGACTGTTATTAACATAATGTCCTGCAGCAATACAAGTGAACTAATTTCCTTGCAATTGATGCCTACAGTGATACAAGGGTCATGTAATGAATGCTACAGTAATAATAATATAAATCTGACAATGTGAGCCAATTTGGAGATAAAAGTACAGAAAGCCTCCCCTCCTTACAAATTGTTCTCACTGAAAGCCATTGAATATACATTCTTATAGTGAGATGCCTGTATACTGAAGTACTGATACAGTATTCCCTCATTATAATGTTGTCCATGAAAGCCAGACTACAACGCTTCACACTGAGATCACCTTATAATGAAGTACATGACACATAATTCTACTTGCCTTTAAATATAAACTGTGATATAATTAATGAAGGACATGTTGTATGTATGTATGTATGTATGTATGTATGTATGTATGTATGTATGTATGTATGTATGTATGTATGTATGTATGTATGTATGTATGTATGTATGTATGTAAGAATTATTCTTTTTTCAGTAAACTGTTTCTTTTATAATTGTTTATTATTTTACACTGAGCTTAATTTAAATGAAGATGCCAGTTGGAAAGTCTCTTTTCTTTGAATTCGCATGAATCTTTATAAACAAACGTAAAATCTTAAAAAGTATGAGCAGTGGGATTTGAATGTTGAATAATAAACTGAAAGTGTTAGTCTAGATGTAGGGTCATTTAATTGTTATTTTGTATATTATTACAGAACTTAAAGACTTTCAGGTAGGGTGGAGTTGGTTGGGGGAAGGAGGGATGGTTTAAATGCAAACTTCTCTAAGTTTAAAAACTATTATAAAATAATAATGCATAGACTACCATTTACACAGAGATGTTGATGTTTTGCAGGTAATTGCTGTATCCAATAAAGTTCTCGATCTTCCATAATAATACTGCTACTAGCGAGGTCTGGATCCGATTGTATAATTTCTCTTATCTGATATTGAACACAGTTTATATTGTTGTTTAAGGTTGGTTAAAGTGCTGAAACACCTGGGTCTCTTTTTTATATCAGTTATCTGATCCTTTACTATATTGTTTACTATAGATTTGGCAGATGAGTATGTCAATAATATTATGTTTAGTACAGTGACCTCTTCTCTTTGAAGTATATTTAAAGGTTGAAAATATGCTTCTAAATACTTTTTATTTATTCATTTTGATGCAAAAGGTGGAAATGATGGTCTGACAGTCTAATACTTTGTAAATGATTTATCCATAAAACCTGGGTGTTTACAAAAATACTTAGCTCTCATTAAACAATGGCTTAATTCAGAAACTAATTCTCTGTGCAAAACGCGGAGGGTTTAGGAACAAATCTTGCAGTTTGGTTGACAATTAACTGGCCTGAGAGAGATCCGACTGCATGTTGGTGAAAATAATTAACTGACCACAACTTAAATTGTGATCAATATCATGTAATATAAATCATTGAATCTAATTCAGAGATCTTTAGTAGCATTATTAAACAGGAAGATAGAGAACTTTATTAAATACACAAATTACAATAACACTGAATCAGAATGCAGTCAGGATACACACCTGTAAGGGGTTAACATCTCTGTTAATATACGAGTCCAGACATTATTATTTTGATTTAATATATTTCCTCCAATAGGGGTGTTTAGGAGTCAGTGTCTAGTGTATTTCCTGGAATTCTAGCAACTCTTTTGTGGAACCATATTACTTCAATTTACTGCCCTCACATTGTAAATGATTATGTCATATGCCATGATGTGGTCCATCACGACTGCTCCACATCATGATGCTTATGTCATATGCCATAATGTGGTCCTTTTTGTCACAGCTGCTCCATATAATTACTGATTGTCATATGCCATGATGTGGTCCTTTTTGTCACAGCTGCTCCATGTCATAAATGATTATGTCATATGCCATGATATGGTCCTTTTCATCATGACTGCTCCACATCATACATGATTATGTCATATGCCATGATGTGGTCCTTTTGATCATGACTGCTCACATCATAAATGCTTATGTCATATGCCATGATGTGGTCCTTTTGATCATGATTATGTCATGTGCCATGATGTGGTCCTTTTTGTCACAGCTGCTCCATGTCATAAATGATTATGTCATATGCCATGATGTGGTCATTTTCATCATGACTGCTATACATCATAAATAATCCATTGGTACAGTTTCCTGCAAGCATTGTCTGAAGAGGAAGGAAGACTTAAAAAAAGCCATCCCAATTCATTGGATGTATCATAATGGTCCTAAGTTCAACTTGTTGGGAACATGGAAGCTATTTTAGGTCCATGCAATCCTACTTCATCCGACTGTGTCTGATATTTCAGATGATGTGGAAATTGACCAATCTGGTCAAGGATTTTCTTTTGATGATTTACAGAGTTTATCAATTAATTGTAGCTTGGTGCCATGGCAGTCAAGATAATTTATCTGATTTGGCCTGTGTCACCACTGAGGAACATCAGGATAGAAACATAATTTTATAATCATGTATATAATCTTCTGGTAAAACCAAAAATGACACTTGAGGATAATCTTATAATTTTATCAGGCATGATGCTATATGAACAATATTATATGTTAGCTGAAAAAGAAGCCTATGTAATACAAAGGCAGTTTTTTTTTTGTATTTTAGATAGTAGTGATGTTTCTTTACACAATACTCTATATATACTCCTTGTAATTGACAAATATTTCTAAACATTTTTTGGCTATTCTTTTTACCCACTTTTATATAAAAGATTCTTTGGTTTTAAAGTTCAACTGCTAGTTATGCTGAGTCCTTGTTGCACTCAACAATATTCTAATTCAAATCCTGATTGCATTAAATATGAATGCCATCCAAACAACAGTGCATTTTCCATGCTGGAATTTTCCAGCGTTTTCCAGACTACCCTGGACAGAGGCTGGAATATTAGTCCAAATACTCAAGCGTTTTCCATGCTAAAATTTTCCAGCATTTTCCATGCTAGAATTTTCCAGTGTTTTCCAGCCTACCCTGGACAGAGGCTGGAATATTAGTCCAAATACTCCAGCATTTTACATGCTACAATTTTTCAGCCTTTTCCAGCATTTTACATGGAAAATGATGGAAAATCTACAGCTGGGAATGGCTGCATATATAAGATTGAGATAACACTGCCCACCATAACTGGGGGTGAAGCTAATGACACATGACCCCCAAAAAGTGGCTGTGCAAGCTATACCAATGGCTATGGGGTGTATAAACTTCAAACTGACAAGACGCTGTCAACCAATGAATCAACAAGGCCAACCATAAACTGGGAAGAAGCTAATGTCACATGACCCCCAAAAAGTGGCTGTGCCAGCTAAACTAATGACTATGGGGTGTATTAACTTCAAACTGACAAGACACTGTCAACCAATGAATCAACAAGAACTATTTCCTCCGATGAGTTACAAAGATAATGAAACTGTTCCAGGACCAGGGAGGTGACTAGTCCTGGCTGGCCAGCAGATGGAAGGGAATGCCTCCACACTTCTTCAGGCAGTACATAGTTCTCTAAGTGTATATCATGATTCCTCCATATACTGCTTCCATCCGATACCATTGTTTAGCTAAATCTTGTTCTATTGTTGCAAGTAGCTTTACTCCTTTAATTGAAATTTTTGGCTGCTGAGAAGCAAATTTGATGTTCAAGTTCATGGCTACTGAAAATCAATATGAAGGTTGTAGTTCATGGCCACTGAAAACCTAATTTTAAGTTTTAGTTCTTGGCGTTTGAAAACCAAATTCAGTTCTTGACTGTAGGGAAACATATTTAATGTTTTAGGTCTTGGCTATCTCAGAGAACCAAATTACAGTTCTTGGAAGTTGAAAGTCTTAGATCATGGCTGTTGAGAACCAAATTGGATCTTATCTGTTGAAACCAAACTTAAACATTTATTTGCAGACTGTTGAGAAACAATGTTAAAGTATTAGGGCCTGTTTCTTGAAAGCCAAATTTTTATTCCCAGCTGTTGAAAACTAAATTTAAAGCTTTTTGTCTTGGATTTTGAAAATAATATTGACTGTTGAAGTTCTTGGTTGTTGAAAAGCAAATTTCATCATTTGAATTCTTGGATTTTGTGAACAAATCTGAACGTTTTGGGTCTTTGCTGATAATAATAACTTTGATTGTTTTAGTTCACGGCTGCTGAAAACCAGATATGAAGTTTGAGTTGTTCGCTGTTGAAAACCAAATTTTAGTTCTTGGATTTTATTTTTTGGATTTTGAAAAAAACTTTTAATGTTTTAGTTTTTGGCCACTGAGAACCAAATTTAATGTTTTATGTTATGCCACAGACAACCAGATTTAATGTTTTAGTTCTTGGCTGATGGAAACCAAATCAAAAGTTAGTTCTTGGCTGATGGAAACCAAATCAAAAAGTTAGTTCTTGGCTGATGGAAACCAAATCAAAAGTTAGTTCTTGGCTGATGGAAACCAAATCAAAAGTTAGTTCTTGGCTGATGGAAACCAAATCAAAAGTTAGTTCTTGGCTGATGGAAACCAGATTTAGTGTATTAGTTCTAGGCTGATGAATGCGAAATCAAACGTTTTTTATTTTGACTGTTGAGAATCAAATTTAATGTGTTTTCACATCATGCTTATTGATATCTGATATGTTATTATTACACGGTTTTGTCAGAACAACTGCACGATTATTTAAGTGAAGCTGAATGGATTCCACTCTTTTGCCTAATATCAAAGAGTGGCTGATAATTACACAGTCACTTGAGAATAAAACAGGAATTTACTACAGGTCAATTTACAAGATAATACCAACGCCTGACTGTTTCCTTGAACATCAATTTTATGCAAGGAAATGATGCTTCAATGAATTAAAGCTTTACTGCAGTAGCTTTTTAACTGCATATATATATTTTGCCATATTATGGTACTTTGTTGAATGCAAATGGATGGTTAATTACTGTGAGGTCAAATATGGGACAAAAGTACTAACTTAAGCTGAAGGCAAATGGGTAGTTAATTACTGTGAGGGCAAATATGCGACAAAAGTACTAAGTATACCTCAAGGCAAAGTGAAAGAAGAATACTATGTACAGACATTTTGTAAGAACAGTAAAACTGCAAAGCTTGATCTGCTGTCACTTAAGGCACATGCAGATCAGGGTCCATCAGGTTTTTTTTCTACTGATTAGATTTAACACAGACTGACTTGAGCCACCCAAATTACAATTTTAGCTCTAGTGATCTTGAACTTTGACCTTTGGATCTGAGTACAATATATCTTCCTCTCTTTAAATGTTAACTACCAAAGAAGCTGGTTGAAAAATAGAGCCATGAAACTAGACTTCCTGAACAGTGTGTGTGTGTGTGTATATATATATATATATATATATATATATATATATATATATATATATATATATATATATATATATATATATAATGCACTCTTTTTACAAGATGAAATGTCTTTAGACAATAAATATCTGATTGGTTCAGAATTAGGTTTCAAGGATGAGTACATACTGAGGATTCATACAAATAACTGGAATGTGTGTAAAACATTATAAGTGAGTAAATGATAACAATGTTGTAAAAAGTAGAGCCACTGAATTAAACAAAATGATTGTTTTTTGTAGATGTTGACTAAGAAACTTCATGAAAGCATGGCATGTGTCAGCTGACTTTTTTTATAAGGTGGTATGGAATTCCATAATTTGGCTCCAGAAAAAGCAAAACTCTTCTCATAAAACTCTGAATTTGGTTTAGGTAAATATAACTTGTTTGAGATGGATCTTAGTTCATACATATGTATCTTTTTTTACAAATTTAAATTTACATTTAATATAATCAGGAGCCAACCATGAAATGATTTATAGACTAGTATACCCTTCTGAAGTCTCTTTAGGATTTTAAAAAGATCTGTTTTAAATGACGTATCAGGAAAATGAGAGAAAAGTGTCTTTCCCAAAGACAAACTGAGGCAGCTGACCTGGTCTGGCCTAGGTGGGTACTGAACTCACAACTCAGGGATCATGAATCTGATGCTCTGCCAAATGAGCTACCATAGCTTGTATGATGCATGGTGGACACCAGGCCATACCCCAAGTTCTCTAGGTCTTCTGGCCGGGTGAGCTAACTAACTTATACACTGTATGGGCTGATATGGAAATCATGCACAAGCTCAAAATGATCTGAATGGCATTATTGATGTTCTGCATACAGACTGCAAGAGAATCCTAATGGATCTATTTGTAAAGGACAGGATATTTCCATTCTGTCCTGGAGATATTTTTCATATCATGCAGTAAAACATTTCCTAATAGAATTGATCAAATGACAATTTAAACCAACACATGCCATTTGTTTTAAAAGCAATTGTACACAGAGTTGATTTCCAATAAAATGAGGACATACTTTGAGGATTTAACTGTGGGGCAAAATGTGATTGTTTAATGTAGACTGATCAGCTAACAATGTAAACCCAGATATGGTGTTGCATAAATATAAATAGTTGTTGTTGTTATAGGGTTTAACACGATTTTTCAGCACATGATAGGCTATACATGGCGGCCAGTATTAATGGTAGAGGAAGAACCTGGGAAAACCCATGAAAGAACCAGCAACCACGAGAAGCTACCAGCAAGCTACACCACAATATCTGCAGTTACTGGTAAACTACTAGTATGTGATGATAGATCTGGGTCTACACCACAGTATCTGCAGTTACTGTTAAATAACTAGTATATGGTGATACCATTAAAAAAAACTAGTATGTGATGGTAGATCAGGGTCTACTTGAGAAAATCTACTACTGCTGGTATACATTACCAGTATGTGATGGTATATCAGGGTCTATATGATAGAATCTACTGCTGCTGGTATACATTACCAGTATGTGATGGTATATCAGGGTCTATATGATAGAATCTACTACTGCTGGTATACATTACCAGTATGTGATGGTATATCTGGCTCTACACTACAGTGTCTGCATCTGACAGGGTGTGCATTATGCATGACCAGACTCATTTGGAAACTAATCTGATACTCAATAAAATGGGAACAAAATTTTATTGATTTACAAGAGGAATAATAAAAAGCAGGTAACATATACTTGACACCTTCATCTTGCATTTTACTTGAAAAGTAATATGATAATAAGACCAATTATCATAATGTAGTGAAAATGCATAAAATGTGGCACAACTTATATGAAAGAATCCAAACTTGTCTAGACCTGATACAGAGGGTATATTTTCCAAGCAGACTGATAAATTTCCTGGGGACAGTAGGCTGTTATCAGAAAACACTACCAGTAGATAATTGAAAAATAGCTGTCAATGGTTCACCCCACCAAATGATATAAACATTACAAATACAAAATCAACAGTTTTGCAATTTCATGTTCAGTGACCTTCACCAAAATGATCAGTGCTTTTTGGACAATGGGGGTTGGGATTCTCTTCCTCATTTATTATTGTACTATAAAGCTGTAACACACTGTGTGGGAAACATCAAAAACATAGATCACATGGAACTCAAAGTATTAGCTAAAGTGACCTTGACCTTCTTCCTTTGGAATCCAAACATTACTAGGGAAGTAGATGATCAATGAAGTTTGAGTAAAACTGCATTCAGGAACCTCTGCTTAATCCGAAATCAACAACAGTTAAATGTTGGCTACAGTGACCTTGAACTTTAAAATTATCAGCCTCAGAATCAATATAAAGCACATATAATGCCTACCTATGAAGTTTGATGAAACCAGGTCAAGGAAATTTAACTTATCATGCAGAACAGAAACGTAATGATGGGTAAACTATTTTAATGACTCAATATTAGTATTATATTATAAAGCTTATCTTTCCAGTATGGAAATTACCATAGTCTGTATTATGAGTATTTATCCTTCAATAGGGTGACATCCAGAAAGATCTGAAAGTCAGGCGTACATCACTGGCCCAGGTGTAGTCCTCATCTATTTTTCCAAGGACTTAGTCTGGTAATGGGACATCAATACATGGTGGAAGGCGGGAATGTGGCAATAGCAACATGTAAGAATTACATCATTACAATTAGTTTACCCCCCCCCCACTACATTTTTAATGCAGTAATAATTTACCTGTTGCTATCATATACCTGAATTTACAGTCTGGTGAGAGGCTGATTATCCCAAATCTGGTCAGGAAAATATAAGAAATATTTATCCTTATTACAGAAGTGTCCATTAATGTAGGATGGTATCTTCTAGGGTCAATTTTGGCATCACAAACATAGGCCCTAAAGAACATATACCTTCACTCAGGTAAGCCAAGAAATCAACGTCTAAGAAGGAGGACGTAGTACAAGATCATCCAAGCATGATGTTCATTCAAGGAAGAATGAGTTAGACTGCCTCATAAGGTAGCAATGGCTTGAACCACATAGGCTTTCATAATTAATAATAATTAATAATTTTGGTAAGGTCAGAAAACTTGAAATAAACACCATTCAATTATAACTAGTCTCTCCTCAACAGACTGTCCTCCAGGGATTGACTCACATTAGATTCTTAAATGTGCTTTAATAAGATATAAAAAATGATGAGAACAATGCTTATAAAGCCATGTACACTGATAATGCATGCCTAGACGTTTTTGCCACTGCCTTCAGCAATGTTGCAGCACAGCTTAAGTAAAAAAGAAAATCCTCCTTCGGCAGGCTTAATTAAGGATGATGCTGAGAAAAGATCAGCATGCGAGGCTTTGTTTGCAAACATTGGCAATATTTCTTTGAAGTCTCAGATTTGATCCAATATATTAAACACAAAGCATGATTATTTAACTCATGGGAATAGTGTTCAAATGTAATTCATTTTTTAAGGTGATTCAGAAAGCAATAACCTTTCAGCAAAGAATGCATAGTCCAGAAATATACAGTTCAGAGTGTCTGGTTGACCTTCTTTTGTGAAGCATATCAGCATCCTGGAGCATTTAATGTTGGTATATACCATAAACAACATATAATTTTGGAGTGTTAATGATTATGTTATATATGTTTGTATTTTAACCACTCTGGTGGCCTTGTGGTTAGAGTATCCATCTCAAATGCAGGTGGTCATGGGAATGAAAACCGTTTGAGTCATACCAAAGATGTAAAAATGGTACTAACAGCTGCCTTGCATTAAAAGGTTAGTGTTAGGACTGGTTGGCCTGGTGTCAGAATAATGTGACTGAGTGGAACATCATGCTACATGTCTGTGGCATGATGACCCAGTGCTTGAGTGTATGAGGGGCACAGAGTGGCTGCGTGGTTTAAACCGTTCTCCATTGTGGATCACTGCCATCTCAGCTCTGTCTGAGTGGGTTACGAGTCTCATATATGGCCAATGTGGATATGTAAGACAGCTTGCCAGAAGCTTCTCATGGGTCGGTTGCTCTTTCCAGGGGGTTTCCCTATGTTCTTCCTCTACCATTAATACTGGCTGCCATCTATAGCCTATCTTGTGCTGAAAAATGGCATTAAACCCTACAACAACAACAACCAATGCTTGACATCACTATAAACTGTCACATTACAGATATTGTAGCAATATGACTGAATTTTAAAAAAAGAGCTATAATGTTAAAAATCCAAAACACAAACACACCCACACACCCACACACACACACACACACACACACACACACACACACACACACACTTTTCAATCCCTGGCATTTGTACAGTCACAAACTTTAATTGACTTTATAGAATGGGTTTATACCTCTATTTACAAGCCATTAATGATTAATATCTATAAAACATATTTGAAAGACGGTCTATAGCTGGATATTAGAGAATAAACCAGTATCATACTATTAATATTTTATCATCCTTTCTGTCTTATTGTCTTTTTTTTGAGTGAATACAATCAAGTCTCTTCCATATTTTAAATTTTATTAGGGATTGATATTTTATTAATGAATTCTATTATGGATTGACATTTATATAATTAAATGTATTAAGGACTTATATTTATTATGGATTAATACTTATATAATTAATTGTATTATTGATTGCAATGATATGGCTGTGTTATACAATAATGCAAAGTCTGGAAATGTTTGAGAGCCAATATGTCACCACTGAAATAAAAATTTTCCTAGAACCAAAACGGCACTTTGCATGGATGCACTGTTAGAAATGAAAGGAAGTAGTCTAAGAGAGGTTTACAAGGGTATGCTTTTAACTGTGAAAAATTTAATAGATTTTTTAGCTTGTTTTGCGACTTGAGTTTACGCAGTTATAGGGTAGTGGTTTTGTTGTACATGCACAATTAGTATCATGCATATTAAAATATGTAGAAAAATTGCACCTACCTTCAAAAAGGAAGCATTCATTCCATCTTGGATTCAAGTTTTTCTTCTTTACTTTGGTTAAAAGCTTGTGCTTCTTGTCTGGCAATAAGAGAATCTTAACATAAGGGTCACTTGTTCCTGTGAAATCTTTTGCAGGCAGACCTGTGGCTTGTAGTACTTTTAATGTTAATGTCAAAGTTTGAAAATCGTAACTTAACGCAACTTGAATTTTGCCTAGATGATAGTCAATTCCCTCTACTATAGGCTGTGAAACAGCATTTTCCACGGGTGGTTCTTCCAAAAAATTGGCAGCAAAATTTCGAACACCTTTCCATAGATCTCTTCCTTCATCAGAGTGGTTTGAAGACGATGATTTTTCAAGTGCTGACCTTTGTGATGGGCTACTCTCAAGAGGCTGCAGAAGAGAGGAAGATATTTATGTATCACCATATCAGGCTTGATATTTACATATCACCTATCAGGCTTGATATTTACATATCACCATATCAGGCTTGGTATTTACATATCACCTATCAGGCTTGATATTTACATATCACCATATCAGGCTTGATATTTACATATCACCATATCAGGCTTGATATTTACATATCACCATATCAGGCTTGACATTTACATATCACCATATCAGGCTTGGTATTTACATATCACCATATCAGGCTTGATATTTACATATCACCTATCAGGCTTGATATTTACATATCACCATATCAGGCTTGGTATTTAAATATCACCATATCAGGCTTGGTATTTACATATCACCATATCAGGCTTGATATTTACATATCACTTATCAGGCTTGATATTTACATATAGAGCTTTCAGATATAAAATGCTCATGTACTGAGATTCTGATCTTACCACTACACTTGACAGCTATTCTACCTCAAAGGTTATCACAATGGTAGTATTATTACCATATTAGCACTAAGTTACTTTCATGAAGTCATCAAGTACATAAGATCATGTTGTATGTTATTCCTCAATCCGTTTAATTTCAGAACTTAAGGTATCTGTGTGTTAACCATGTTTCTGAATTTACACTTTAAACTATATCCTATACACTGTAAAAGAAATCTTACACTGTAAGCCAAATCATACACTGTAAACCAAATCTTATGCTATAAATCTAAGTCTGTAAAATTTAATTGCACTGCCTGTCTATAATTTTATTAACACATACTTTTTTTTTTTTGAAGTGAACAATAATGGTATCAAAGTTTAATTAAAATATTTGGCTGATTCTTATCCAGTTATCAGAAAAATCATAATAAAATCACAAAACTTACTGCACAAAAAAAAACCCTGATCAATAATAATGGTTTATATAACTTTATATTTAGTACAAAAATAGTGTGTGTGTGTGTGTGTGTGTGTGTGTGTGTGTGTGTGTGTGTGTATTTTTAACATCTGAAGTGTGGCAGTTTATACTGATGTCTGGGCATCATACCACAGACATGTAACATGTCCCATCCAGTCACCTAATCCTTGCCTGACTACAAAACCTCTGAGCACCATTTGAGGAAGCTGCATGTAATTTGTTTTAATAAGCTGAATTTGGAACATGCAACCTGCCACCTGAGGTGGACATTCTAACCACTTAAGCCATATGAGCTGTCCTATAATAGTGAGCAATGAATTATAATGTACAAACAAGTACAGACAGTATGGTACAAGATACAAGTGTGCCATGGAACCGGAGTATACTGCATCCACGTGTGGATATTTCGAATTAAAAAAATTAAAAAACAAACACAAAATGACATCAACAAATTTTGACATTATTCAGATTGATGCTGCAACTATCAGAATTACCTATTTACCTATTTATATCATTCCTATATATGTGATATGGTTTACACATGTGAGAAAGTCATGTGGGATATGCTTTTCCAACGTAAGTGCACTCAGTGACATTGCAAAAGATGACACTGTGCCTATGATGTCATCACTGTCTGAATATTGCTCTTTCATTTTTAACACTGAAAAAATACATTCCGCTGGTCTGTAAACAGTATTTCATGTTTACAAATACACCTTCTTTGTTATGAATTAAGCTTTGCATGCTTTTCGAATGACATATAAAAAATAACAGAAAATATGCTGTATTTCCAAAGCTATATGCATGCTGGTGCTTTATTTTCTTCAATATTATTTCCATGCTGGCAATGAGTGGAAATAATCCATCATTTTCCAAGCTTTCTTCTTTCCCATAAATTCTAACCCATGGGGATTTCCATATCCCATCTATTGCCACCATGCTTATTCATGTGAGACAAAAAGAAACAACAACTTTGCTATACATGTGAGACAAAAAGAAACAACAGATTTGCTGTACATATGAGACAAGAAGCTAATTGGGCAGATCTACACTGTACTGGTAATTTTATCCTAAATGATGGAAAGACCTTGAGATCAATAAAGTTCTAAATCATCACCAGAAGAGACTTTTTATGGCTTATAATGCTGAATTCTGTTTTCCCTACTTATAATTATTTTTCACAGATTATATTATTAAACCTGGGGTCTCAAGCTCAAATCACCCTGAGGGCCTCATGAGAGCATTTTTGATGGCCCATTAAGGCTGCACCACTTTTGTTTTCTCTCATGACATGTTGTGATGGCAATCATTTTGCGGGCAACAGGATATGGCTTAGCAGGCTGCATGTTTGAGACTCGTGGTTTAAAACATCATAAAAAGCTTTATTCCAAAAATACGGTTAATGACTGTGTTTAATATAATGCTAATATTGTTTGTTTGTTTTACAGCTGAAATTTTTAAGTGCAGTTAACAATTTAAGTTTCAAAAAGTTAATTTATATTGAATCCAAATGTAGTACTATTTAAAACTATTGTGGTATCAATATAGCCTAAACCCAAGATTGTACACCTGGAGATGACTCCAGATGGTTGCCAGAGTATCCTCAACTTGGTAGAGTAAAACAATCTGACACTCCCTGAACCATGACAATGGATTCAAGGCTTGTAGGGAATTCCACATCTACCACCCACCACCTATCCCTGCATTAAATTGGGGAGTATAATATTTTTCGTAAGTACTGCATATACTTGGTTATAAGTAAAGTCTAACTGCAGACAACAAGGATCCTTATCTGCTGGCACACAATGCATTGTGTGGGCACACTTACGGTCACTCTGATCACTTTTTACCTCAGTCACTGTGAATATCTAGAGTCAAACACATATACACCAGACACTGTGAATATATCTCTACAAATAAACTTAAATCAGTCACTGCAAACATCTATATTTCTACAAATACACATCAATTCAGTCGCTAAGAATATTTATCACACTACAAGAACACATACATCAGTCACTCTGAATATCCATGTTTCTACAAATATGCATACATCAGTCACTGTGAATATCTATCTCTCCACAAATATGCATACATATTAGTCACTATGAATATCTATCTCTCCACAAATACATATGCATCAGTCCCTGTAAATATTTATTTCTCTACAAATACACATACAGTAGTCATTGTGAATAGCTATCTCTCTACAAATACACGTACATAAATTACTGTGAATATCTCTTTACAAATATACATACACCAGACATCAGTCAATGTCAATATATATATATCTCTAAAAATATTCATAGATCTGTCACTATCAATATCTATCTCTACAAATACACATAAACAAATACTATCCATATCTATAATCTCTACAAATACATATATCAGTCACTGAATATATCTCTCTCTATCCATCCACAAATATACATCAATCACTGTCAATATCATCTCTCAAAAATACACATAAAATCAGACACTGTAAATATTTATCTCTCTACAAATACACATAAATAAGTGAATGTGAATATCTGTCTATAAATAAACATATACCAATAATTCTGAATATCTCTATACATGAACACATAAATCAGTCACTGGGAATATCTATCTCTCTACAAAAACACATGAATCAATCACTGTTAATATTTATCACACTACAAAGACACATACATCAGTCACTGAAAATCTATCTCTCAACAAATACAGATACATCAGTCACTGTGAATATTTATCTCTCTACATAAAAACATACATCAGTCACTGTGAATATCTATCTCCCAACAAATACACATACACCATGCAGTCATTGTGAATATCTATCTCTCTACAAATACACGTATATCAGTCATTGTGAATAGCTATCTCTCTACAAATGCACGTACATCAGTCACTTAATATCTATCTCTCTACAAATATACATACATCAGCCACTGTGAATATATATATCTCACAAATACACATACATCAGTTACTTAATATCTATCTCTCTACAAATACACATACATCAGTCAATGTGAATATCTATCTCTACAAATGCACGTACATCAGTTACTTAATATCTATCTCTCTACAAATACACATACATCAGTCAATGTGAATATCTATCTCTCTACAAATGCACATCTATCAGTCACTATGAATATCTATTTCTCTACAAATACAACTAAATCAGTCACTATGAATATCTCTCTACAAATAAACATAGATCAGTCACTATGAATATCTCTCTACAAACACACATACATCAGTCACTGAATATCTATCTCTCTACAAATATACATACATCAGTCACTGTCAATATCATCTCTCAAAAATACATATAAATCAGTCATTGTGAGTATCTATCTCTCTATAAATATACATCAAATCAGTCACTGAGAATATATATCTCTCTACAAATATACAAAAATCAGACACTGGATATAAATCTCTCTACAAATGCACATAAAATAACTTGCAGCAAATATCTCTATAAATACACATAAATCAGTCACAATGAATATCTCTCTACATGTGATATGTATAAATCAGTCACTGTGATAATCATCTCTTAAAAATAGACAAATCAGTCACTATGAATATCTATCTATCTTCAAATTCACATGCATCAGTCACTGTGAATATCTCTCTACCAATACAAATAGTTCAGTCAATGTGAATATCTATCTCACTATCAAACACACATAAATCAGTCACTATGTATACATCTATCTCTCTACAAATACACATCAATCAGTCACTGTGAATATCTATCTCACTACAAATACACATAAATCAGTCACTGTGAATATCTATCTCACTACAAATACACATAAATCAGTCACTGTTAAGTTAATATCTGTCTCTCTACAAATATGTATGAATCAGTGACTGAATATCTCTATAAACAGACACTGTTAATAGCTATCTCTCTACAAATACACGTACATCAGTCACTGTGAATATCTCTCTACAAATATGCAAATCAGTCACTAAATATCTCTCTACATAACAGTATAATCACTTTTGGTATCTGAAAGTAATTTAAAAGCCAGAACAGCAAAGAGCTCACATTTATTACACTGGAATGTGAAACAGAATGCCAGCTATAAGTGCATTTACATCTGCAATGTTTTCCTCAATTATGTTATTTCCATTAAATACAAGAGCTTTTTAAACATTTAAATTATATTGTTTCATGAGACCTTAGCTACAGGGTTTGGAAATTACATCATGCTTACTGCTTAGAAATAATAAATTTAATCAGTACTTGACAGCAAAAAAACAATAAACTGCAATGAATCATTTTTTTGTAACAAGAGATATTAAAGTTTATAGGAATGCGGGAGGTCATGGGTTTGAACCCAGGCTGAGTCACGCAAAAGACTTGTACACATGGTAATAACAGCTACCTTGTTAGGTGCTCAGCATTAAAGGGTTAGTGTTAGGACTCAGGCTGGCCTCAGGTGTCAGGATAATGTGAATGGGTGGGACATGATGCTACATGTCTTTGTCATTATGACTGAGTGCTAGACATCACTATAAACTGCTACACTGCAGACATAGCAGTGATATAACTGAAAAATTGTTAAAGCTATATTAAGAATCCAAATCACACACACACACACACACACACACACACACACACACACACACACATAAGAATATATCTTTGCTTTAATCTTGAATCCAAAAACATTCATGGCATATTTTCATGTTACAATTATCTTTGGTGTCCAACTACATACTTGCTTATAAGTCCAACTTCAAACTGCATAGACACAGATCTACCAAAGCATTATGCACTGCCAAATCTGGGTCCATGCAGTTTGCTTGGAGTAATCAGTAGAACAAAAAACATAGACCTTGGTCTGTTTGCACATTATGCTATGGCAGATAAGGATCTTTGTTAGTCACAGTTTGACTGGACTTATAAGCAAGTATATATGGTTGTTATAATGGTCACTGTAGGCAGTACACAATGTTATAGGATGCAGAACTCTTGACGAAAATGCATTTTCCACAGATGTTTATATTGTGTTCATGCAGGTTGGGAATATTTATTCCTCAGGACATTTGCTAATACTTAAGGAACAATTGATGAGTATCAGTTCTACCATAAATCCTTCAAACATACATAAGCCCTTTCTGACTAACAAATTACTAAACAATCTACTTATGTGATTAGTCTGTCATTTTACTGCAAGAGTTGTATCTGTCTGGATTACTAAGATTACCCTTGGTTACTATTTTTTAATGAGGGAAGTTTGCATTTTTTTCTGCAAGGATGCTTTGAGAACCTGATCGTAAAGGAGACACACAAAAAACAAACCAATGTATAATAAGTGTATTTTCCTATATAAAAATAAAAAGAATGAACTTAGTATTAACAACAACTGAAAATGGTAGAAAAGGCATGGTGGTATTGATCTACCACTATGAAATATGTATAACCTGAGGAAAAAGAATTGCTTCTTAGCCAGTCTAAGCGCCAAAAATATGCTAGTACACACAGCTATGCATGAAAGAGGTTAGGTTAGGGCTATTTCTTCCTGGCAGTAAACAGGGGCCAAAACAAGGTTCTAATCTCAAAAATCCCCCAAATAGTATCTTGAAATTCATGTAGAATTCCAGGTTTAGCAAATTGCAAAGATTAAATCACTCCTAGTTTAAATTCTTTGAGGATGAGACTGCAACGGCAAAAGGTTGTAAAAACAATAATACAAGGTCTACATGTACTTCATCACTTTAAAATGTGCCCCTATCAATGCAAATCATTTAAAACACCAGGGAAAACAAGATCTGAAGAGAATCTAATTGATTACCTTGTATGACTTTTGAGAACTGTGTGAATTGTAGCAAAGATTGGAGAATTCATTTAAGTATCAATGAAAAGAATGTTTTTATGAAATACCCTATTTTGGCAAAGTTTTGATTAGAAATATCTAGCTGATGGTCTATGTATAGTGTCATATCTATGACAAACAATCCACAAATTTCATATTAATTTCTGAACATTACAAAAGAAGCACATACCTTTATAAAAAAAAAATTTCAAGTAAGTGACAACAAATATTGTAACCATAATGTAAGATGTTAAAACAGACTTATTTATTTACTCATTTCCTAATATAAGGTGTAATTAATAAGAAACCATGATGACGTGGTAGCATTCATGTAAAAAAACTAATCCATGTGAAACAAATTTCTATAGTGGTGTGAAACCTGTAATTTAGCCAACTTACCCTGTGAGGTGACATGGCCTGATATTGTGGGTCCCTCCGTAATCCAAATGAATTATTGAGTGCTGTGTTTGATGATGGCCGTGGTTGCACAGTCTCTGTAACAACTTGTCGTTCTGGTCTCTCAAATCTGCAGAATGCAAGAATAAAATCTAAGGACTCCTTAATAACAACTGGACAGTACTGGCTCACTGAATACATGATTTCTCCACACAAACAGTAAATGAACAAAATTTCAATAATCATTTAAATGCTAATGTTCCACAGTTAAATACCTTCATAGAATCACATCTCATTTCCGTGAAATACTATTGCTGCTAATCACAGAAAAGCATCACTCCCAGCAATCCAAAGAATGAAAAATTGATGTGACATGATTTACTCATGTACTTTTCTGACACATAGTTCAAGGTTTTTATAGCATTGTTAAGAATTAATAAGTCTGACTTAAGTATTTCTATAGCTGCAGAACTCTCCTCCATTACTGGACAGAAATAATACAGATGAACAGAAATTGCCAATATTCTCTGTCTACTGAGAACCTTCCCCTAAATTACCATGTACAAGAAATATCAAAACATAGAAGAATGATAAAATTCAAATTTTGCTAAACGAAAAAAATGAAATAGTTGTACTGAATATTTTTATTATTTATTAGAACTTATGGATCCTTGTCAAAAGTTTTAAAAACGTGCAATATTTTAAACATTTCTGATCACAATTCAAAATAATTGTAATAATTAAATTTAAATTTTAAATTTAGATATTTTGAGGACAAACTTGCATACAGGTTTAAAATCTCCATATTAGTAATATTAGGAAATTTTGAAGAATTATTTTGTTATGAATATAGCCATGTTCTGAATTTTAAATAGGTAAAAACTGTACACTGTCCATGACAGCACCAAAATCAACTGCATAATCCAGTAAAATTTGGACTTAAAAATCATCGATCCAGGAAAATCCACCAGAATCTAACAAAAGACAGCATGAAATACAAGTTATTAACCAAAAAAAATGTCTTCTTTGATAAGACACATCACAACCTTACATCATCAGCTACATGTCAAATGCTATAAAGAAACTGACTGTGTAATGTAATCCAAAGAAAATCAGGAGGCTTGAATATTAAGGCACAAAGAACTCTGCATTTCATATATATTATTTTGTTTTTAAATTAAAAAGTTGGCATGCTCCTGCAAAAATTAGGATGCATGCAGCATTGCCATGATATGTCCAAGCAGCAATAAATGGAATAATGCAGCCTTGCATACCACAATGAATTATTGTAATATGCAGTGTGATCAGGAATCACACTACAGGAAGCAGCTGCCTAAGCTATGCTTTGTGGTTAGAAACTTCAAATAAATTGCATTGGTTTGACCACAATGTTTTATTCCTGCTGAACTAGCTCTGCTCTTACGCAAATTGATCTACAGAGTCAAAGTAATTGCTTGTCTTTCTAAATGACTCAACTTGATGATCTGATACCGTATGTATCCCTGTTTTTGATGCAACCAAAATGTCAACCATCATTACTGAAATCTGTTGGCATAATAATTTATGAGCAAGGTACAACAGAGCAGAAGAAGAAGAAGAAGAAGAAGAAGGAAGAAGTAAGAAGAAAGAAAGAAGAAGAAGCTAAGATTAATATTTATAGAGGGTGACACAATTATTTGGAACTAAAAAATCACCCTAATATATGAATTATATGAATATTTACACATTGTTAATACAATTTGCTTATATGTTGAGCCAGTCTGCAAGGCAGACATTAACCATTTAGGCATTGGAGCAATAATAATAATAATAATAATAATAATAATAATAATAATAATAATAAAAATAAAAATAAGAAGAAGAAGAAGAAGAAGAAGAAGAAGAAGAAGAAGAAGAGGAGGAAGAAGAAGAAATAAGATTAATATTTATTGAGGGTGACACAATTAGTTGGAACTTATACATCCCCCAAATGAGGCCCTCCAATATATGAATATTGACACATTGTTAATATAATTTGCTTGTATGTTGAGTCAGTCTGCAAACAAAAAAGATCCTGATCTGCCTAGCCTAATGTTCAAGCAGATTAGATTCTATAATGTTTGTTCTACTCATGACTCCTAACAATCTTCACAGAACCAGATCTGATAGCATAATTTGTGTCAGCACATCTTGATCAGTGCAATTTGCAGTAATGGACTAATTTTGTAAGCAAAATAAATGGTTTTTGTTTTTTGTTTTTGTTTTTTATGGTATTAACGCCATTTTAAGCACAATACAGGCTATACATGGCGGCCAGTATTAATGGTGGAGGAAGAACCTGGAAAACCCCAGGAAAGAACCACCGACCCACGAGAAACTACTGGCAAGCTTTCTCACATAACTACATTAGCTGAATCTTAGACTCAAACACACGCAGACAGAGGTGAGATGACAGTGATCCATAACGCAGCACTTTAGACCACTAGGCCACTCGAGGCCCCCTAAAAATAAATGGTACATAGTACATACCATAAAAGGATATACAGTAGTTATATTTGAAACAGAAAATATTATAAGAACATGCTCCAACAAGGTACCATATATACTCACTTATAAGTTGAGTCAAACTGCAAACGACATGGAACATGATCTGCTATTTATTTTTTAAAAACTGCATAAAGTTCTGGTGGATTATGCAACAGAAGATCTGGGTCCATGCAGTTTGTAGTTAAACTCACCTTATAAGTGAGTAATACAAGTACACTGTCTGTTACACAGTACAAAAAATAAGTGAGAACATTGCAGATGTTTTGAGAATTTATACTTTAAAGTTGTAATGTATTTTTCAAATGAAACAAGGTTCCACATATCATCCACTAAATTAGATCTAGTTAAGTGCAAGTTTATCTTTGTAATTCCTCTAATTTCCTTTCAGATTCTGTACCAAAGTTGTGGCCCTGACTTTTGAAACTTTTCTTCATGGATTCCTTATTTTCTTTCGGAATGGAAAGGTCACGTGATCTTGAGCGGATCTTAAATAGATAATCTTTCCTTGTTTTCTAGCGATAAAATAGTTCCTTGATATATTAAAAGACCAGATTGGTTGAAACTTTGTGCACAAGTATTTTAGTTGTTCAATACCTTCTACACTTGCCAATAGGTTGGATCCAACTTCAAACTGCACACATCCAAATCTGACATTACAGCGCCCAATTGAGATATACATGTTATTCTACCAATGGTAGGACAAATTCACCTTTATGACATCCATCTTCCACACATATCAGTTTATACTTGATATCTTCCAGTGTTGAAAATAAAAAGAGTTCTTTTTAAATTTGAAAAAGACAAAACAATTGTTATTTTTATGCATTTACACATTACATAAACCAGATGGAACTAGCCTACTGGGGACCAAACTGTTGTAATGACAGGTACAGCAATGTATGACTATCATATTAAGACAGCTGACATTGTGCACACAACCAGCTGTTAACTGTTTATCATATTAAGACAGCTGACAATTAGTCAACACAACAAGCTGTTAACTGATTATCATATTAAGACAGCTAACAATTAGTCAACACAACAAGCTGTTAACTGATTACTTTATTCTTTTAAGGCCAAATGCAGGATGTTTTATGATCTGTTTGTTTGTTTGTTTTATTAGGATATTTAACATAGCTTTAAAAATAATTCAGTCATATCGCTAAGATGTTTGCAGTGAGGCAGTTTATAGTAATGTCTAAGCACTGGGGCATCATGCCGCAGACATGTATCATGATGTCCCCACCCAGTCACATTATCCTGACACCAGGACGACCAGTCCTAAAACTAACCTCTTAATGCTGAGCATCAAGCAATGCACCTGTTAGTACCATTTTTGTAAGTCATTGGTATGACTTGGCTGTGGATCGAACCCATGACCTCCCACTTCTGCCGTCGATGCTCTAACCACCTGGCTACCGGAGTGGTTAAGATATTTTATGAAGGGCTGTTAAGTAATAAAGGGATCAAAGAAGGTCCATGGTTAAAAATCAGCCAAACTTTGGCAGAGGTGAGATGAAAATGAGACCAACCAATAACTGATTTTGGTAGAAACTCTTTAGTATAGTGTTAATGCACTGCTCAGTCTTGTAGTAGGTGTTCATTTATCCATTTTGTTCAATTTGTGTCCAAAAAAACAACAAAGTGTGCACTTTCTCCCAATGGTATAAAACCTCAAACTATGAAATATGCGACTATGGAATACAGCTCAAGTGCCAAATTGGGAATTCCTCCTGGGGTGAACTTAGCATGGAAGAGTGTTGGAGAGCAGTCTTCTTAGCTGGATGAGTGTGGCTGTTTTGTCATTACCACATTCCAATGCTGATATAGAAAGGACATTCTCCAATCTTTGCAAAACACAACAATGTTGAGAGCCCGCTATAAACTTCATCACAATGAATGTCATCAGTCACATAGCAGAAGTCAAAAATCCGTTAAGGAAACTGAAAATGCTTCTGGATTTTATAAAGGAAATCCTTCCAGTGAGCTGTGAGTTATATATATACAACTCTTCTAGTTTCATTTAAATGACAATGCGATGACTTGTATTAATTAATTTTTATCATTACATTTTCCCTCTGAAACTGATGTTCAAAGCTACTTGTTTAGATGCCAATTTACTGACAGATCAAAATGTGTAAATCTACTTTGCTTATGTCCCATGTATGATGAGAACAGAATAAATAGATGTTCCAATTCATAGTAATTATTTAATTAAAACAGAGCAATCATTAAAGAATAGGTTGTGACACCTAAGATTTTGTTTTTTATTTTACACACTTCTTTTCACCATTAAAATACTCAAGTACTTGTGTGTGCCTTTCACAGGTCACACCCAGGCAGCTAACTGGGGCAGGTGTGAGCAGGTATCAAATCTGAATGACAATAATATTTGTTTATGTAAGGCAACTAATTTTTTATTATTAAGCATCTAACTAAGCCTTTCACTAACAATCATTATAGTGTCAAGAAAGTAACCATGAGTACACAAAACTAAATGGGGGCCTCAAGAAGCTGAGTGTTCTAAAGCGCTCTCCATTACAGATCACTGCCATCTCCTCACCTCTGTTTGCATTGATTTAAATCTCAGATTCAGACAATGTGGGTATTTGAGAAAGCTTACCAGTATCTTCTGTGGGTTGGTGGTTTTTTTCCGGTTGTATTCTCATGTTCTTCTAATACCATGAATACTGGCCACCATGTATAGCCTATCGTGTGCTGAAACATGACATTAAACCCTACAACACTCAATGAACAGAAATTTATACTCCTTACTGATAATGTGTTCATGAAATGATTGTTCCATCACAGTGCCTGTGAAACTGACATAATGCAAAACTTGCTGGATGGATGGATGGATGGATGGGTGAGGCTTAGATGTTATTGTATGCTTCAACCACATTCATTGTGAGATATATTAAAAACAGAGATTATTCAAAGTACATAATAAAAATCAGAGCATAACAAGTACTATATGTACTTGTATATTCAAACAATGCAAACCCTGACTGGCCACTTTATAATGCACTTGCAAATCAGGTTCTCTATTGATTACTCTACTAATTACAAATAGTCCATACAAAGTGCATAGAACCAGACACTATTTAATGACAGACCTGGGTCAGTTCAAATTGCAGCTGGATTGGACTTACTAGCCAGCATATTCAGTATAATAAAACATGACAAAGTGTATACATATTGTATCCTGATTCTTCAAGGTTTTTGTTTAGCAATTTATGCCATACTAGTCGTATCTATTTAATGAGACATATTAACTTACCTTTACAGTCTAAAGTTAGTTATCGTATTTTGATTTTTGTAACTCAAGACATTCATTTTTGTTATACAGTAAGGAACAAGCTGCATCAAAAACTACTGCTATGCTTGTGCATGATGCACACTGCCATATTTGTATATGATGCATATTGCCATACTTGTGTAAATGATGCATACTGCCATACTTGTATATGATGCATATTGCCATACTTGTGTAAATGATGCATACTGCCATACTTGTATATGATGCATATTGCCATACTTGTGTATATGATGCATACTGCCATACTTGTGTATATGATGCATACTGCCATACTTGTATATGATGCATACTGCCATACTTGTGTATGTGATGCATACTGCCATACTTGTATATGATGCATACTGCCATACTTGTGTATATGATGTATACTGCCATACTTGTGTATATGATGCATACTGCCATACTTGTATATGATGCATACTGCCATACTTGTGTATGTGATGCATACTGCCATACTTGTATATGATGCATATTGCCATACTTGTGTATGTGATGCATACTGCCATACTTGTATATGATGCATACTGCCATACTTGTATATGATGCATACTGCCATACTTGTATATGATGCATACTGCCATACTTGTGTATATGATGCATACTGCCATACTTGTATATGATGCATAATGCCATACTTGTGTATATGATGTATACTGCCATACTTGAATATGATGCATACTGCCATACTTGTATATGATGCATACTGCCATACTTGTATATGATGCATACTGCCATACTTGTATATGATGCATACTGCCATACTTGTATATGATGCATACTGCCATACTTGTGTATATGATGCATACTGCCATACTTGTATATGATGCATAATGCCATACTTGTGTATATGATGTATACTGCCATACTTGAATATGATGCATACTGCCATACTTGTATATGATGCATACTGCCATACTTGAATATGATGCATACTGCCATACTTGTATATGATGCATAATGCCATACTTGTGTATATGATGTATACTGCCATACTTGAATATGATGCATACTGCCATACTTGTATATGATGCATACTGCCATACTTGTATATGATGCATACTGCCATACTTGTATATGATGCATACTGCCATACTTGTATATGATGCATACTGCCATACTTGTGTATATGATGCATACTGCCATACTTGTATATGATGCATAATGCCATACTTGTGTATATGATGTATACTGCCATACTTGAATATGATGCATACTGCCATACTTGTATATGATGCATACTGCCATACTTGAATATGATGCATACTGCCATACTTGTATATGATGCATAATGCCATACTTGTGTATATGATGTATACTGCCATACTTGAATATCTTGCATACTGTCATACATGTATATGATGCATATTGCCATACTTATGTATATGATGCATACTGCCATATGTGTGTATAATGCATACTGCCATACATGTGTATGATGCATACTGCCATACTTGTGAATGATGCATACTGACATACTTGTGTATGTTACATAGTGCCATACTCGAGTATATGATACATATCGCCATGCTTGGGTATGATGCATACTGCCATACTTGTATATGATGCATACTGCCATATGTGTGTATAATGCATACTGCCATACATGTGTATGATGCATACTGCCATACTTGTGAATGATGCATACTGACATACTTGTGTATGTTACATAGTGCCATACTCGAGTATATGATGCATATCGCCATGCTTGGGTATGATGCATACTGCCATACTTGTGTATATGATGCATACTGCCATACCTGTACACGATGCATACGGTAATATTTGTGCACCATGCATACCAAATGAAAATGCTGAAATCCCTGATATGCCATCACATAATGTGTTAGTACACCTAGGTCAACTATCTGCGTTTTTTAAATCATACAAATTTGAATGATCTATGTAGACTGTAATCTGCCAGTGTATTAAATATACAACAACAGATCAAGGCTATTATCTGTTTATAGCTGGATGCAAAATAGTCATTCCAAGAATAACTGAAAAACAAATCAAAGTATAAGAAATGAGAAATTACATTGGGTAACACCTGCATAGACAGCAAATGATATCTGCCATATTTGTACAGACTTTTAACGTTATTGCAACAATCTTTTATCCATATTGTCAGAAAACAGTTTCAACAGTTTAATTAACGGAATTCCAAATTTTTAAAACAAAATGTTTCGACATTGGCAGAAAGTAACAACATTTGTAAATCCAACTGAATATAAATTAAACCATATCCTCTTGCCAGATCTAGAATGTCAAGTCTCCACACAGTTTGATGGAAAAGTCAGTAATGGCTACTGACATCAGACTGAATTATTGACCACTGTGAATGAGTTTAACGATATTGTCTATATTCCACAGGTAGTAGAAGCAATTACAGGTTAATATCACCTGATGGTATTGGGTGATCTCTTTGTGACAGGGTTTTAACAACCATGTGTGTCTGTTTCAGGATAGCAATACACACGTTTTTTAGTATACTATTTCAATGTCTATTGATGTTCAAAACACACTATAATAGGCTAGTTGTAAGCTAAAGAACACCTGTTACACATACATATTTAGGATTGCATGATAAATTTAGACCCAGATAGAATAATAAACAAGTCTACATCAAGTTGATGAAGTACTGTAATACATACCATTTAAGATAAAATCTATTTTTAAATATTAATCAAATGTTACAGGTCTGTTCTTTTAATATTAAAGGTAATATTTTGCAATATTTTTCAAATATAATTCCATACAAATGGCACGTAGAGCTAAAATATTAATTAACACTTTTTATTGCAAGTCAAGAATAAATTACGTTTAGTAATAATGACCTTGCTATATGGTAATATCATGTACTGTGAGCAATAAGTAATTTTTTCTTATATTCCTTACCCCCTCCCACCGACAAAACTCTCCTCATTTATTTTCATTAAATGTATTAATTGTATAGAGTTGATACTAAGTTTGTAATGCTATAGAAATACAGATTTAACATTATCACCTGAAAGAAAGTATTTTTAAAAATGTGTTCTTTCCAGCTGAATAATGTATTCAAAAGTGTGTGTGTGTGTGTGTGTGTGTGTGTGTGTGTGTGTGTGTGTGTGTATGCATGTATGATGGATGGATGGGTGAATTGATGGGGTTTAACAGTATCATATCACAGCACCATCATATCTAAATAGTGTCAATCTAATGTGTGCTTTAAAAATATATATTGAAAAATTTATTAGAATATTGTATTAAAATAAACCCTTCAAAAGAAACAAAAATAAAATTGTGTAGTCCAGCAAGTTATGACCATTTGTTTTAATCTATTGTTATACACTTAAAAGAATTTTAACATTTTTTTTCTTTACATTTTTATTGCTTAATATATGTCAATTTGGAATGATTTATATTCCAGAGAATTTTTGCAATTTTTTGTCAATTTTCTTATCAGCACTTTACTTTTTTAATCAAGACCATGAAGCCAGTACTGTACTGATATGCCATTAAACCCTATTAAACCCTATAAAACCGCTACTACCAAATTCTTTTTATGAAAAAAAACATCACTAAAGCTATAAAAAATAGATGTAAGATATTTGCACACAAAAAACCAGATGTAATATATTTGCAAACTTTGCAACCTATACTTGCAAACATTATGAAACCCCAAAATTTGGAAGCAACATTTCTTATGAAAGTCCTCTGTGAAAAAACCTTTAAGTTAATACTATTTATACAACATACATGTAATACATTATTTACCTGTCCATGAACTCTTACCTGTGACTAAAAGTTCTAATAATACGCAGGTATCCTGAGCATTCAAGCATTCTACAGCCTAGGATTTTAAGTTGAATTGTTCTGTATCATGCTAAAGTCACAGATGCACAGGTTCCTTTACTGCATCAGGTAGATCATAATAAGTAGATATTAATTGCAACAGTTGGACTAGGCTTCAAGGCTTAATAACAGTCAATGCAGATGTCATCTAAATAACCAATATAGCCTGGCCCTGCATGTATTTATTCAATCTCACATGTCAATGGAAAATATTGATTCTAAATCTTACTACTGTATGCAATCAAAATGGCATAATAAAGCACTTTATTGCAATCAAGCTTCCATGAAATGTTTGTGTGATTTGGATTTTTAACATAGCTTTAACTATTTTTCAGTTATTTCACTATGATATCTGCAGTGTGGGAGTTTATAGTGATGTCTAGCACTGGGGAATCATGCCATAGACATGTCTCATCATGTCCCACCCAATCACATTGTCGAAGACCAGGCTAACCAGTCCTAAGACTCACCTCTTAATGCTGAGCACCAAGCAAGGCAACTGAAAGTATCATTTTCATAAATCTTTGTTATGACTCTGCGTGGTTTCAAACCCACAACCTCCCATATCCAAGGTGGATGCTCTTACCACTTAGGAGATTGCACAAATGGTATTACACATCACAAAAGTAAACTTTAATGAGAAAATGTTTTGATAGAGCTTTTTGACTTGATGTTTGCATGAGCTGACTTGCTTCATCAATTTATAGCTCTGCTGCCTGAGCACAGGATAAGCCATGAACCTGAAGGCTACGCATACTGTATTTTCAAAACGAAAAAGGCTATCATCAAAATTTTGTTCATCTCTATTTCTGAAATAATAACAAGAGTCTCTTGAGTGTGCATGATTAGGATTTTTAACGTAGCTTTAACAATTTTTAGCCTTATCGCTACGATATCTGCAGTGAGGCAGTTTATAATGATGTCTAGCACTAGGGTATCATGCTGCAGACATGTAACATGATGTCCCACCCAGTCACATTATCCTGACACCTGAGGCTGATTAGTCCTAACACTGACCTCTTAATGCTTAGCGCCAAGCTTGGCAGCCGTTAGTACCATTTGTGTAAGTCTTTGGTATAACTCGGCTGGGGATTGAACCCATGACCTCCTGCCAATGCGGCAAATGCTCTAACCACTAGGCCACTGGAGTGGTACAGAGTCCCTTGAAAGGACTGATGCTTTATTGTCTAATAAGAATTCCCAGGAATTCAAGATCATTCCTTTTTTAAATTTCTGAGTGTTTAAACCATATCTGATATTCTTATGTGATAATATTTTCAAAGTAGCAACTGTGGCAGCCATACTGGACATGTATAACCTGCTCTTGGCTCTTCCTCATCATGAAATAGATGCTATCCCATAATACCCTCTGTAGTAATGTAGGTGCCTTAGTGCATTTTTTTCTTGAATATATGCATGTGTCTAATTTAAATCAGTTCTAGTTTTAGACTAGTTCATCAACCAATTTTCATAAGATATAAATTTATCTCCCTTTCATGTTACAGATACAGACAAACAACAGTGTTATACAGGAAATATGCCTGCAATTCTTTTTTGAATGTTGATTGAAATTTGTTGTGATATCTCAATACAAATCATAAAATAATTAGGAAAGGCCAATTTTAATGGCTCTTGCACTTTTTTGTGAACTTTAACATGTCCGCTTTCTATGACCATGGCTTCTGAACATTATAGCACCCAGATCTGCAGATTTTTGTATTACCCTAAGTGAAAACATGATGTTTAGCCAAGGAAATTACTCAAGAACAACGGTTATTCCTTTTCCTTACACAATGTACAAACCATCTGCAAAGCTTTGTTCCCATCTGTCATATGTCTTCATCCTTGCAAGCTGTTGACAAAGTTTGGCATTACTCAAGGTACTGCATGAACAGGAACTAAAGAAGAATTGATTGACTCACATATGCTCTTCTTTATGCAAGCAGATTTTATTGCATCTTTTAACAAAGAATTAATTTCATAAAATCTCATATTTTCCAAAATATTCACAAGGTAAAATGCCCCCAAAGCTCACATGAGCTTTTGTTATCAATGCAAAGATGATAATTTATTTGCCAAATAGCTTAACAAATTTCTTGATTTATATCTTCACTGGGAAATTACAATTTAAGTATGGAAAATGTCATCATGTAGTAAGTGCTACTCAATTTGACTTCCAATTAATGATCAATAAGGCTGATATTAAATAAAAGTCGACTAGCTATAATTAAAATATGTCAGATGGTCACATACCCTTGTTATTTGATAACAGATCAATAACATTAGGTGTTTCCATATTTCAAGACTGCAACATAGGAAAAGATCAACAATGATGAGCTTAGCTCATGTACAATACCATTCAATTGGGAATCAGGAAGACCAGCATCTATTTATGAATTGAACATTTAGGCATTAATTCACCCCCTCCATTGAAAACAAGGCAAAATTTTCCAAATATGGGGGGGGGATTTATTGAAGAAGAAGAAATAGATATAGGGCTTGAAAATATGATGCATTATTTTTAGTCTATTCAGTATATTTTTGGCTTGATTTCTTACAATAGAACCTGAAGACCCAAGAAATCAAGGTCTGGTGTGAATTCAATAATCATGTCTTACAATAGACCCTGAAGACCCAAGAAATCAAGGTCTGATGTGAATTCAATAATCATGTCTTACAATAGACCCTGAAGGCCCAAGAAATCAAGGTCTGGTGTGAATTCAATAATCATGTCTTACAATAGACCCTGAAGACCCAAGAAATCAAGGTCTGATGTGAATTCAATAATCATGTCGTACAATAGACCCTGAAGACAAAAGAGGTCAAGGTCTGGTGTGAATTCAATCGTTTCTTACAAAAGACCCTAAAGACCCAAGAAATCAATGTCTGATGTGAATTCAATAATCATGTCTTACAACAGACCCTGAACACCCAAGAAATTAAGGTCTCATGTGAATTCCATCATGTCTTACAATAGACCCTGAAGACCCAAATAACCAAAGTCTGGAGTGAATTCAATATTCATGTCTTACAATAGATCCTGAACACCCAAGAAATTAAGGTCTTGTGTGAATTCCATCATGTTTTACAATAGACCCTGAAGACCCAAGAAACCAAAGTCTGGTGTGAATTCAATAATCATGTCTTACAATAGACCCTGAACACCCAATAAATCAAGGTCTCATGTGAATTCCATCATGTCTTACAATAGACCCTGAAGACTAAAGAGATCAAGGTATGTGCCATTATATAACCATTAGCAAATAGCAATGTTAGACCTGACTAGCATGCCTGTCTCGTGGGAGCAGTTTACACATTCTACTATTGGCTCAACACTTTCCAGCTGCTATTGGTGTATCCCTAGGCAAGGCAATTAACTCCTATTGCCCTGACACAAAATAAACTTTTTGTGTTGCTGTGCCATAAAACACCAAATCAAACCTGATCTGCCAGTGCATACTATTCATATATGAGTACACAATATATATGCTGGTAAATGCAAGTGTATTAATAATCTTAAGTGTACATGATACATACTGTATATAATTGCTTAACATACATGATACATACTGTATATACTTGCTTAACATACATGATACATACTGTATATTTTTTATAAATGTGCATGATACATACTATATATGCTCACTTAACATACATGATACATACTGTATATACTCATTTAACATACATGATACATATTGAATATACTTGCTTAACATACATGATACATACTATATATGCTCACTTAACATACATGATACATACTGTATATACTCACTTAACATACATGATACATACTGAATATACTTGCTTAACATACATGATACATACTATATATGCTCACTTAACATACATGATACATACTGTATATACTTGCTTAACATACATGATACATACTGTATATACTCACTCAACAACCATGATACATACTATGCATGCTCATTTAACATACATACCTACTGTATATACTCACCTAACATACATGATACATACTGTAGATTCTTTATCAACATACATGATACATACTGTATATACTCACTCACCATACATTATACATACTGTATATACTTGCTTAACATACATGATACATATGCTCATTTAATATACATACCTACTGTGTATACTTGATTGACATACCTGTTATGTACTGTATATAGTCACTTAACATACATGATGCACACTGTACTCAATTAAATAATCTGCAAAATTAATATTTTAATATTAACCACTATTATGAAGCATTCTTCTATAGAATCCAGGGATAGTACTTTCTGTTCTGTTTGGTGTATATTTATTATTCTCTATAATTAATTTTATATACCTTGATATCTTTCATAGGAATCGGTAATGACTGTAGATAGATGAGAATGAAATACTAGGTCGTCATGCATGTGTGTCTGCTACATATAAGTGCATATAACACCAACTGAGTAGCATCATTTTCTTGGAGTCCTGATTGAATATGGGCACGTGTGTGCAGGCAAGGCCATGGGTGCTGTTTACCTGCAGACTTGGGTTGGAATCTCTGTTGAGTATGAATTAAAAATTATCTAACCTGTATGATAGTATTATTTGTATTATATAATGAATTTGAATATATATCATATATCTAAATATTATGATACCAGAACATATTTTGCACCATCAACATTTAAATAATCAATCTTCAGTGATGATGACAACTAAGATGAGACAAAAAAATTATCAGAAGTCACAAAACAGAAATTTCTTTGATAAGGGTCACCGAACCCATCAGATGTGTCTATGAGAGGAGTCATCCATTTCATTGCTCTCATAAAATAACTGAATAACACTGAAATAAAAGCAGTCTGCATCTTGTCTGATTGATGCAGTTTTTGCATGAGCACTGTAGAGTGGTTCATTCTTCCTTTATTCAAGATATTGGCTGAATTCTTAGAATCAGCTGACTTCTTCCAGAAATGACAAAATCAGAAAACCAGTCCAGCTGTAGTCTGATTGGGCATCAAAAGATATTCTTGCAGCTACCATCTCTTCTGGGATTAATTGATGACCAGACTGCATGCAAGGAACAGGAACAAAAAATGGATCTAAGACCCAAGCTCTAATCAATTGCACAACATTATAGTCAAATTCAAATGACTAGACATGTCTGGCATCCATTCTTTAAACTTTTTCTCACAATATCTCCATAACAGCAATCGAAAAATCGGATTATTTACTTCTTAGCCAATAGCAATAATTAATACTCCTTAAAACTGGACAAAGACTGAACATACTTACTTAGAGGTTGAATCAAAATGCAAACAGCATAGACACTGATATGCCACTGCATACTGAGCTGGCAGATCATCACCAGAGTCTAAAGTGTTTGTCCTACTGATTACTCGTAAAAAGCTGCACAGACCCAGATCTGCCAATGAATTATACGATGGTAGATCTGGGACTCGGAGCAGTCTGCAGTTGGACTTCATTTATAAGCAGGTAAATACAAGTATTATTAATATTTTTTTCAAGAGATTTGTTTGTTTCATTTCTAAGATAGAAAAATGCAATCGGACTGAATAAAATAAAGGGTTAGGTTTACACAGAAGAGGGCTGCCTCACTTGGTGCTCAGCATTAAGAGATTAGTGTTGGGACTGGTTGGCCTTGTTCCAGGATAATGTACGTGACAGGGTGGGACATCATTGCAGCATGATGCCCCAGTGCTAGACATAATTATAAACTGCCGCACTGCAGACATTGTAGGAAATGACTGAAAAATTGTTAAAGTTATGTTTAAAAATTGCAGATCACACACATACACACACTCACACATGTTAATTACCTCTGAAATGCAACTACTGTACTCAATAGAACTACTACTTCTGAAATGCATCAACTGTATTCACTATAATTACCTCAGAGATTCACCTACTTTGCTGAATATAATTATCCATGAAAGCACCTACTGTACTGAATACAATTATCTAAGATACACCTACTGTAAAGAATAAAATTACCTCTTAGATGTGAGTGATGTACTGTATACATCAACCTCTATCTATAATACACCTACTATAAAGAATAAAATTAATTCTACAATGCACAAATGTACAATATTCACAATAATTACCTGAGATGAACCTATTTACCTAATTATCTCCGAAATGTACATACTTTACTATATATATATATATATATATATATATATATATATATATATATATATATATATATATATATATATATATAATTACCAGAGACATACTTCCTGTAGTGATTATAATTGCCTCTGAGATGTGTCTACTGTACTGATTATATTTTCATTAAAATTTTCTAATGTGTATGACAAAGCGCAGGTAAAATATTAATGACAATTTTCCAAAAAATTGCCAAAAGTAAAAAATCCATATAGTTCTGGGTCTCATCGTGATGGTGAATATTATTGCCATCACCCCCACCCCCATTATCATTTTTATTTTGCCAAAATGTGACTAATTTCCCTCTGAAAGGCTATGAAGAATGACCACCCTAATCACACTAAACTGATGTATATAAAATGATGTGCTATATTTAGTTTGTATACATGCATCAGGATGATACTGAGATCAAACTGAATGCTAATGAAATTATTATCAGTAGTAGTAGTAGTAGTAGTAGTAGTAGTAGTAGTAGTAGTAGTCTTTGAAATGAGAACTCTGTAGTATTAACTTTATTCCAGATCTAAAGTAATCTGCCATATACCTTTCTGAATCATAAAGTCATCAAGAATATAATAACCCAATATAATATAATAACCTATGGTAGTGAAAATGATTCACCTCTATTTACTTATACCTAAACTATTTCCAAAATATCAAACTTGACATTTAAATATTTTAATTGTAAACATAGGCTTTTAAGCTTTTCCTATCTGTTCTGTATGAGATTATCAATTTTCTGATACAGCTTGTTCAAGTAATTCGAAACTGATTATTATTATCACAATTTGTTTAATCGCTCTCTCATCAAAATCAATAAATAGATTTGACATATCTCATGTGTACTAGTAGTGAATTTGAACAAATAAAATATATGACCCTTTATTAATTTAAAAACTAACAATGTTCTCACCAAGGCTTGAAAGAATTTGAATTGATGTCATTCACAGTTATAAATTATTGACTAGGCCTTATGTTTTCAAAGTTTGTTTAAAAGTACTTCAACTGCGCAAGTTCCCATCATTTCATGGACGTTCTGGAATTTGTTAGTAAACAGAAAACAAAGATACCAGTTCACATAGCCGGATCTATCTCAGGTAGTAACATTTAGTTATGAAGACTTTGCATTACTACTTGAAAACTGAGATAAACAAATATAAATGAGATGTTGCCGCATTGATAAATTGGTATCTTTGTTTTCTATACATTTCTCTATCAGAATTGTCTGTACCATTTTAAATGTACTATTTGAATTGTATTGTTTGAACTATGTACTATTTGAACTGTCTGTACTATTTGAACTATCTGTACTACCAGTATTTGAAATGTCTGTAATGTTTGAACTGTCTGTATTATAAGTTTGTTTGTTTGTTTGATTGGGCTTTTTAACGTAGCTTTAACAAATTTTCAGTCATATCACTACCATGTATGCAGTGAGGCACAGACATGTAGCATGATGTCCCACCCAGTCACATTATTTTGACACCAGGCCAACCAGTCCTAACACTAACCTCTTAATGCTAAGTGCCAAGCAAGGCAGCTGCTAGTACCATTCTTGTAAGTCTTTGGAATGAGTCAGCCAGGGATCGAACCCATGACCTCCCGCTTCTGCGGCAGATGCTCTAACCACTAGGCCATCAGAGTGGTTCTGTATTATTTGAATTGTATTGTTTGAATTATCTGTACTTTTTGAACCACCTGTACTACCTGTTTTTTGTTTTTGTAATAAACATATTTTATTGTCACAATAACTGGGATTGGGCACAAGTTCTAACAACTTAATTTATCCCTCTCCTATATGATACAAATATTGCAACATATACAACATGACAAAAACAATAATAATAAGTAATTGGAGAGAGAGAGAGAGAGAGAGAGAGAGAGAGAGAGAGAGAGAGAGAGAGAGAGAGAGAGAGAGGCACAATTACAGTAATCATGATTTGATTACGTTATTTTAAATTGTCCAGTAGCGGTTATTGCATCCATAATGCAATATTCTATACATCTGCATCACAGTCTCCCCAAAGCAGTGTATCTAAGTTAATAATTGCATATAACATTGAAAGTAAATTTCTCATCAAATCAGCTCATTGTCAACACTGATTGGGACAGAACATTAAAAAAGTGCAGGTTTCGTTCCCACTGCATGAACAAAAAAGGAATGTCAGCAAGTTGAACACAGTCAATATCAGCTTTTAATGAACTTACATTGTGTTATAATCCAGTATGGATACAATGCAGTGTTCGATTAATAAAACTTGGTATTTTGCTAAACACAATATTTGGACATAGACACTATTTCCAAGTATTGTAAGATAATTTGGTAGAATTTAGCCTGAAACTGCAAATGACCATATTGTTTGAACATCAATGGTTATAATTTGTTTGTTCAGACACTGTGAAGGGAGTAAATATATAATATGGAGTTTCTGTCATTTTAATGTTGTAGTGTGTTAGTAATTTTTGTATTTTTCTTCTGGACTGCAGACATTCCCACCCTGTTTCAAAATAGAGAGATTGCCTGTTAACATATTATGGAAGCCTATTCTTGATGCAATGAGCTGTAGGTTTTCCAATTTTTCAAAACTGATCAACAAGCATCCATCCAAAACTACACTGGCATATTCCAAGATAAGCCTGTTTAAGTTTGATAGAGTTTTGATGAAATTTACCTACTTAGTTTTTTTAGTTTTCATAGATTAGATATTTGACAAGAGGCTTTGTTTGTTTGTTTGATTATGATTTTTAACATAGCTTTAACAATTTTTCAGTCATATCACTACAATGTCTGCAATGAGGCAGTTTATATTGATGTCTAGCACTGGGGCATCATGTCACAGACATCTAGCATGATGTCCCACCCAGTCACATTATCCTAACAACTAAGGTTCTTAACTAATAATATGTATATTAATTTTGACTGCTAGACCTTAATGTATATTAACTGCCAGCTAATTATGTCACACCAGAGAAAGAAAAATATTATTATTATTATAAATTCGTAAAGAAAAATCTTTTCAATTATTTAATAAGACAAAAATCATAATGCTGTAATTTTCCAACGTTTATAGCAGTATGTATAAAATGGTGTCATACCAGTGATGTCATAATGTAGTTTTGAGCCATAATTTTAAGCGCTGATCTGACCAAAAAAAACCCTACCAAAAACAGAAATTTTCCAAAAGTTTGAAGAAGTGCAAGATAACCTTATCCCTGCAGGATTATGGTAGTATCTTTCAATAAGGTATTAACAGAATTTAGAGCATTTCTAGATCTTCCCTTAGAATGATGTGATGTTATTTTGCAAAACATGCTTTAAGGAAAATGACCTAACACTATTATAAATGGAAAGAGGCCTTATAGGAAGGTCTTAATGGAAAGAAGCCTTTGTAGTCAAAGAAAAAATGGAAAACTCTGACATTCTGAACAAAAATAGTCTTTTGAATATCCTTATAAAAGTATGACTGCATAAATTAATGGAATTACTGAAATGCTAAATTAAATTGTCTTATTATAACAGCACTGACTGGTATTTGTTATGGCTTCCTGTCAATAATGTGTTAGATAGTTACTGATGGTTAGTTACCATACACATTTTGTAGAACACCATACCAAGTTGTGAAATGAATAGATCCAATACCTGTCCATGTATTGTACACCAACAGGTCTAAGCTGAGAGAAATCATAAGTGTCACATTATGGAAATAATACATTAAGAAATTTGGGTCTTCAAGTGTGCACTGGGAATTTGATTTGAAGACAAATGACAAAAGAGGAATACATCACTTGTAATGTTGCTATAAGCTTTGTCACATAATATCATTGCTTATTATCTTGCACTGCTATATTCATTTATAAGCAAAATACCCATGCTCTTATCATTTTCAAACACAACAGCTTTCCTCATAATTTTACTATATAATACTGCTTGTCATTTGTTACATAATAAGAATGATTATTTCAATATATTACCCAAAAAATTGCTCTTATCACTTTGTTACAAAATAGTTATGCTCTTATCATTTTACTTCATATCGATAATGCTTTTATTACTTTCTTACATAAAAATAATATCAAATTGTTCCATTATATCAATGCTATTCTCACTTTGTTACATAATATCAATGCTATTCTCACTTTGTTACACAATATCAATGCTATTCTCAGTTTTTTACATAATATCAATGCTATTCTCATTTTGTTACATAATAACATTGACATTCTCACTTCATTACATAATAACAATGCTCTTATCACTTTTAACATATTATGTAACACTCATTTCCTCACTTGATTGACTGTTTTGTTTTTGTTTCATACCAAAACTACTCTTATTACTTCATTACATACCAACACTACTCTTATGACTTTATTACAGACCAACACTACTTTTTGACTTTATTACAGACCAACACTACTTTTATTAATTCATTACATACCAAAACTACTCTTACTACTTCATTACATACCAAAACTACTCTTATTACTTCATTACATACCAACACTACTCTTATTACTTCATTACATACCAAAACTACTCTTACTACTTCATTACATACCAAATCTACTCTTATTACTTCATTACATACCAACACTACTCTTATTACTTCATTACATACCAACACTACTCCTATTACTTCACTGCATAATAACACTACTCTTATTACTTCATTACATACCAACACTACTCTTATTACTTCATTACATACCAACACTACTCCTATTACTTCACTGCATAATAACACTACTCTTATTACTTCATTACATACCAACACTACTCTTATTACTTCATTACATACCAAAACTACTCTTATTACTTCATTACATACCAAAACTACTCCTATTACTTCATTGCATAATAACACTACTCTTATGACTTTATTACATACTGACATTACTCTTATTACTTCATTACATATCAACACTACTCTTATTACTTCATCACATACCAAAACTACTCTTATTACTTCATTACATACCAACACTACTCTTATTATTTCGTTACATACCAACACTACTCTTATTACTTCATTACATAATAATATTACTCTTATTACTTCATTACATAATAACACTACACTTATGACTTTATTACATACCAACACTATTGTTATTACTTCATTACATAATAAAACTACTTTTTATTTCATTACATACCAACATTATTCTTATTACTTCATTACATAATACCATTACTCTTATAACTTCATTACAAACACATACTACTCTTATTACTTCATTACATACCAACACTACTCTTCATACTTCAATACATAATATCACTACCCTTAATATTTTTAAATAACATTGTTCTATTTATTTTGTTATAAAATAACAATGTTATATCATTTTGCTACATACTAATAATGCTCTCATAACTATAAATTATTGCATCATGAATGATACTTTCATTTATTTACTATTTTCATTCAATAGCATTACTCTGCTCTTATTATTTGATCACTAACAACACTTATAATTTTGTTACATAATAACACTTATATCATTCTGTTATACAATAACACTTCTTTTATCATTGTGTTACATAATAACACTTCTATCAATCTGTTATACAATAACACTTCTATGATCATTTGTTACATAATTACACTTCTCCTATCATTCTGTTAAACAATAACACTTCTCTGATAATATTGTTACATAATTACACTTCTCCTATCATTCTGTTATACAATAACACTTCTCTGATCATTGTGTTACATAATAACACTTCACCTATCATTATGTACACAATAACACTTCTCTTAGCATTTTGTTACATAATAACATTTCTCCTATCATTCTGTTATACAAAAACACTTCTCTGATCATTGTGTTACATAATAACACTTCACCTATCATTATGTTACACAATAACACTTCTCTTAGCATTTTGTTACATAATAACACTTCTCCCATCATTATGTTATACAATAACACTTCTATGATCATTTGTTACATAATTACACTTCTCCTATCATTCTGTTATACAATAACACTTCTCTTAGCATTTTATTACATAATAATATTTCTCCCATCATTCTGTTATACAATAACACTTCTATGATCATTTGTTACATAATTACACTTCTCCTATCATTCTGTTATACAATAACACTTCTCTGATCATTGTGTTACATAATAACACTTCACCTATCATTATGTTACACAATAACACTTCTCTTAGCATTTTGTTACATAATAACATTTCTCCTATCATTCTGTTATACAATAACACTTCTCTGATCATTGTGTTACATAATAACACTTCACCTATCATTATGTTACACAATAACACTTCTCTTAGCATTTTGTTACATAATAACATTTCTCCTATCATTCTGTTACACAATAAAACTTCTCTGATCATGTTGTTACATAATAACACTTCACCTATCATTATGTTACACAATAACACTTCTCTTAGCATTTTGTTACATAATAACATTTCTCCTATCATTCTGTTACACAATAACACTTCTCTGATCATTGTGTTACATAATAACACTTCACCTATCATTATGTTACACAATAACACTTCTCTTAGCATTTTGTTACATAATAACACTTCACCTATCATTATGTTACACAATAACACTTCTCTTAGCATTTTGTTACATAATAACATTTCTCCTATCATTCTGTTACACAATAACACTTCTCGGATCATTGTGTTACATAATAACATTTCTCCTATCATTCTGTTATACAATAACACTTCTCTGATCATTGTGTTACATAATAACACTTCACCTATCATTATGTTACACAATAACACTTCTCTTAGCATTTTGTTACATAATAACATTTCTCCTATCATTCTGTTACACAATAACACTTCTCTTAGCATTTTGTTACATAATAACATTTCTCCTATCATTCTGTTACACAATAACACTTCTTGGATCATTGTGTTACATAATAACATTTCTCCTATCATTCTGTTACACAATAACACTTCTCATATCATTTTGTTACATAATAATACTTCTCATATCATTTGTTACATTGCAACATGTCTCTGATCATTCTATAATATAAATAGTACTTTTTAAAAAAAGTTATATTGCATACTAACACCATTCATAACAATATGTTGAAAAATTTACACTAACAAGTTGTGAATGACATTCAGATGTAATCTTTCAAGTGAGATTCCTTTATAATGGAATCTTAATAAGAATTGTGCTGATTGTTCAAGGACTATGCACTGGTCTGTTACTGGTCATGATGATTGTTTATGTACCCTTAATTGTATCCAGTTGATTTTTCATTCACTATAAAGTAATCCCTTACTATTTATCCAGTTGATTTTTCATTCACTATAAAGTAATCCCTTACTATTTATGCAGTTGATTTTTCATTCACTATAAGCGATCCCTTACTATTTATCCAGTTGATTTTTCATTCACTATAAAGTAATCCCTTACTATTTATCCAGTTGATTTTTCATTCACTATAAAGTAATCCCTTACTATTCATCCAGTTGATTTTTCATTCACTATAAAGTAATCCCTTACTATTTATGCAGTTGATTTTTCATTCACTATAAGCGATCCCTTACTATTTATCCAGCTGATTTTTCCCTTACTATTTATGTAGTTGATTTTTCATTTACCATACAGTGATCCATTACTATTTATTCAGATGATTTTACATTTACCATACAGTGATCCCTTACTATTTATCCAATTGATTTTTCATTCACTATAAAGCGATCGCTTAATATTTTATCCAGTTAATTTTACATTCACATAACAGTTATCCCTTACTATTTATCCAGTCGATTTTTCATTCACTATAAAGTAATCCCTTACTATTTATGCAGTTGATTTTTCATTCACTATAAGCGGTCCCTTACTATTTATCCAGCTGATTTTTCCCTTACTATTTATTAAGTTGATTTTACAATTACACAGTGATCCCTAATTATTTATCCATTTTATTTTACATTTACCATACAGTATCCCTTACTATTTATCCAGTCGATTTTACATTTACCATACAGTGACACCTCTGTATAGCACAGCCCCCTAAAAAATATGGATTATAAAGCTAATGAATCGAACTTTTGGATACTTGGTTGGTTTCAAAGGCACTTTGGAATAAATGTAGTTTTGATTTTAAAAGTGTCTTGGTATCATTTATAATGTAGTGGAATTTTATGGCTTCTTGGACTGTGAGTGTTATTGGCAGAGAGCACTCTATGGGCTAGCAACTGGCAGACTGGTTTCTCAATCTTTTTAATAATGAAGCTGCTTGCAGAGTTAGTACAGCAATATTTAATACTTGTGATAGAATCAGATCAAGTTTCATCATCAATCACCAAAGTCTCTGCTAACCAGTCTATGAACAATGAGTAATCACTTAATTTATTCACTGACAGGACTATTTTTCAAACAGTCTTGAAATCTGAAGGAGTAGGAATTGTGCACACACAAAAATTGGGTAGATAAATTATATTGTAATTGATTAACTGGAAATGGCCAATGCATGCATAACAAATAAATTAGTATTATTTTATTCTCATTGTAGGTCAATGTCAGCAATACATCCAATTTAATTATTCATTTAGGTGCATGTCCTACCATACTTCCTTGGTTATAAGTCTAATCAAACTTCAAACAACAAATATCTGCCATATCATAATGAACCTGCAGCTCACAGTCTGTCTTGTTTGTTCTACCGATTACTCCTAACAAACTGTGCAAACCCAGATCTGCAGGTGCATAATGCAATGACAGATCTGGGTTTGTGCAGTTTGCAGTTGGACTTGATCTATAAGTGAGTACAGACAGAATTTGATGCAGCAGTGTCTGAAACTTTTGTGTTTAAGCTGTATTTGACTTACAGGTAAGTCTGATGGGGTAGGGAGCCATTTATTTTGTCTTCTTTTACTTATGTTAATGTAATTATCAAATATGATAAATGCTGACAGATTTTACTTTCTGCTGACTTACAGGTAAGTCTGATGGGGTAGGGAGCCATTTATTTTGACGGTAACAGGCTGATTCAGACCATGGCTGATTCGGACCAAGCTGATTCGGTCCAAATTTTGGGCTGATTCGGACCAGATTTCTGGCTGATTCGGACCAGATTTTTGGCTGATTCGAACCATGTGAAATATCAATAGGTTTCGTCTGAGATTTAAATGTGTCACTTACATTTGTTTAAAACACGATATTTCACATTATTATGCAGTTCAAATATGCATTTAAGGAATCATTAACTTCCATTTCAGGAATCGATCATTAAATTGTATGCATATTGTTGGGGACAAAAATCGCAGCAACATATTCATACATATTGATCTGAATTTACAATATGGTAGGGTTATGCCTTTGCTAGATGTATGATGAATTTATTTATATTGTCTATTTTGCTATATACTAATAGCACTATATAAAACATAAATTTACATAAAACAACAGATGTCGTAATGGCTCATCGATTTTTAGATAAAAAAAAATATTTTCCAGTATCCACAACAAGTTGAAATAAACTAGTTGAAACAATATAAACTTAAATGTTTAATTCGAGTAGAAACAGCCATGTAAAACTTTTGCAAACATAACCGTTTTTCTGTTTTATTTGTTTGTCTTGTCTATGTTTTGTATTTGCTTTTGAAAAGTGAACCATTAAGAGTCGAAAGCGCTCAGGCTAGTTAGATACTAATTTTGCACTGTTCGTTGTCAGTTTATTGCATATATATATATATATATATATATATATATATATATATATATATATATATATATATATATATATATATATATATATATATATTCTTTATTTTGGTTGAACAAATCGAAATGCTATAGTTAATATGGAGTTTGTTCTGATTTCGGTTAGAAATTTGCTAGCAACTGTCTTACATAAAAATTTAAAAGCCGAATATCAACTTTTTATATGCTCTTAGTATGTCTGCAAAAACAGTAATAACTACCAAACTAAATAATGTGTGTGTTACATGGTTTTTCTTAAAATAGTTCACATGGTCCGAATCAGCCTGTCATCTGGGCCGAATCAGCCCGTCATCTGGTCCGAATCAGCCTGTAATTTGGACCGAATCAGCTATGGTCCGAATCAGCCACGGTCCGAATCAGCCAGCATTCATTTTGTCTTCTTTTACTTATGTTAATGTAATTATCAAATATGATAAATGCTGACAGATTTTACTTTCTGCTGACTTACAGGTAAGTCTGATGGGGTAGAGAGATATTTATTTTGTCTTCTTTTACTTATGTTAATGTAATTATCAAACATGATAAATGCTGACAGATTTTACTTTCTGCTGACTTACAGGTAAGTCTGATGGGGTAGAGAGATATTTATTTTGTCTTCTTTTACTTATGTTAATGTAATTATCAAACATGATAAATGCTGACAGATTTTACTTTCTGCTGACTTTCAGTTTCAATACAATAGCAGTACAGTATAATAATGACAACAATCAATGCAGTTATGTTGACAAATGCTTCATCCTTTCTTCTTATAAATGACAAATAAATGAATATTTCCCAAAGGCTCCATGTAATAGACTTTAATAAACTTAGGCTGCATCGACTGCATGGAATCTAAATTTTCATGTGTGTAGGATTTTATAGGGTAATATGAAATAAAGATGAAATAATTTCCTTTGTTTGGACGAAACTGATGATTGTGAGTTAACAATAACAACCAATAATATTTGCTTTTGTAATGTTTAAATAGTTTGGAAGTGAGTTAAGAATTGTGAATTTTATGCAATAGTAATAGAACATGTAGCTTATGGTAAATTTTTGATAGAGAGCTCACATGGTAATTTATTCCAAGAGGGAGTGAGACTCAACAGTCCAAATACAAAGTCCAGAAAAAAAAGAGACAGGATGAGTGACGTCCAGAAAAGAAAGCAACGAGTGAAGTCCAAAAAATGGGGAAGTGATGAGTTCAGAGTAAAGGACTAGGAAGTCCAAGAAGAATGAGGCAGACATAGAATGACTCGAGGAAATAGGAAATTTTGGAATACAGTCAAGATGAAGGTGATGCAATCACTCATAGACATTGGGATCTTTTTACCACTCATTATGATGATGAAATAAATCCAAATTAGACACTGCTAATAAATCCGGTTGATATAACTTAAGTTGAATTGAAATTATCACTATACATTTGCTCAATTAAAGTTGTTTTTTTTTCTTTTCAAAGATGGTTTGTATTGCATTATATCTTTCCAATAATCATGCCCAGTTCTCTGTTGATATTCTATATTTTCACTCACACCGGGTCATAACATTATGGGAGGTCATTCCCTAGATAATGCTGCTAAATCTAATTAACCACCCCTCTTACTAAGAGGGGGACATTAGATTCTATTTCCAAATGCACAACAAATACAGGCATAAAAACAGAATGAAGGGTAACAAATTTAGAATTTCACATTTTCGCAAGTTATGAGTTTACAATTTGTGGACAGTGCCTGATGCCACTCAACACATTCTGACAAACCTCCCTGCATCTGAAATGGTCAGTACTTGAGAAATTACTCCTCAGCAATATAATCTATTTACTGTGCAGTGATAAAATGGTGTCTGTAATAAATCTAATTTCATGTTATTCAGCAAATTCATTCAAGAGAAACTGAATAACAAATTAAGGAGCAGAGACAAATAATGTGACTAAAATTAAACACAGAAAGCATATTTGCAATGTCATTCAAAACAAGCAGCTTTTTTACATAAGACATTTTTAACATAAAACAGAGTCTACATAATGCTGACAACAGAAACAACATCTTCAGCTGGGTACAATCTTGCATGCTTCTTAAATATCGGCACAATTCAAAATATACTATGCTATACATTTGAATAGCATCATAAACAAGGGGAGCAAGCCAGTCAGTTTTTGTTGGCTTATAATCATCATGGCAAAAATCATCAGTGACAGTCAATCTTCCTATTATTATTACTGAAATTACTTGCTTAGAAGTTCAGTCCAACTGCCATCACATAATGTGCCATCAGATCTGTGTCTGTGCAGTTTGTCAAAAGTAATCATTAAAAAAAACTGGACAGACCCAGATCTGCCATCACATAATGTACCATCAGATTAGTGTATGTGCAGTTTGTCAAAAATAATCATTAAAAAAAACTGGACAGACCCAGATCTGCCATCACATAATGTACCATCAGATCTGTGTCTGTGATATGATCATGGGTAATCAGTACAAGAAACTGGATAGACCCAGTGTCAGCATTGTGATATTGTTTCCTGCCATTATATACATGAACATGATAAAACAGACATGCACAACATGTACTATTTGGACACGTGCATGAAATGCCATCGTGTATATACGATGACTAAGAAACTGCATGGAAGCTTAATAAATTGAAACATTCTTTAAAAATCAAAAGTAAAAAATACTGCTTTATCAGCAATATTGGTAAGTCAACCTGATGTAATATGATTTACAAATGATTCTGGTCAACTTTGTTGCCATCATTTTGCCACATTCAGTGTGAAAATCATATGTACTTTGAAAAACTGATGAACAGAAAAATCCCATAAAACACCCCTGAGTCAAAGATAGGAAATATATAATTTTACAGGTGTTGCTGCTCAATTTGTGCCAATTCAATTTATGCGCTTTCAGTTTAAATAGATTCATAATTTAAAAGTAATATTGAATTTGCACATCAGTTTATATTTATCCTCTAGTGTTGGTGCCATGTCCTGTGAATATACAGCTTGTGCATTTGCATTTACATTACATTCTATATATGTCAATTTTGAGTAACATCATAACCATAGAATGCATCTATGGTGTAAATGGAGCATCACCTGTATATGGAATGGGAAGTTCCTGCAAGAGCCAAGTACATATTTTTATAACATATTATCAATTTTTAAAAGATTCACAGGCAATAACCTAAACTATGGCATTTAAATATGTAAATCATTACAGTCAAAAACTGTTGGGTGCTACCTTAATGTTTCACACGAGTCTCAGCTTTTTGAAAATGGTTTTAATACCACAAACCTACTGAATTGGAATGCATTTGGATATACAGCGTACTCAGTTTTAAAGCTGCATTTCCTACATTAAAGTACTTGATGTAATTTCATTATGCATGGAAGTTATTCAGTTAATCCAGTTTTATTGTCCTTTGACAGGAATACAAATTGCAGAAATGTTTCAAATGAGTCTGCTAACTGCATTAATTTCCTATGAAAACCATTAATAGTGGTTGATATAACATTATAGCCATGAAGAATTTTGACATGATAAAATTTCATTCATACTTTTCAGTGACCCAGAGTCTATTCTACAACAGATAAACCCCCAATGTGGTTAAAAGAGGATAATTTTTATAAATACCATATATACTAACTTATAAGTCAATCCATTACTGCAAACGAAATAGACTCAGATTTAGCATTACATAAAATACTGGTAGACTGGGTTCTATGCAATTGTAAGGAATAATCGGCAAACCAATAGCACTAACCCTGAACTGCTGGCACATTATGTGATGGCCAGTCAGGATCTATGTTGTTTGCACTTGGCTCCACTTATAAGCATGTATAGACTACACAAGTAGAAGAATGATTAGATGAAGAAATAAAGCACAATTTTTGCGTTTCAGTTGATTTTTTTTGTTAATATATTTTTACATGATTCTTTTTTTTATAAGTTAGAGTAAATCTGCAATAACAAGTCCTAAAATTAAAAGACATTCTCATGGTGATCTTGCATTTTGTCAAGTTGCTTAGACAATCAAGAACAACAACAAAATCACAATGATGCATCTGTGAAGGCAATATAATCCTCAACCCCAATCACACTGGTGCGAGCCACAGGCAAATATCTGCTATGCTACTTTTCCATCTGAGTTTCCTAGTTTTTCATGAATATGCATAAATGAAAATACATCAAGAATACAGAGAAACAAACTCTCAATGAAAATACCCTTTATTACAACTGACAGGTGCCTGTGTTGTGAATAAAAACTTTGATTGACTCATTCTAACAGCAGGAAAGGATACACTGGGTCAACATTCTGAGAAACCTTTACTCAGGTTCACAATAATTGTTAAAGCAGGTTTATACACATTCATTAGTAGGCCAACAAATCAGCCCCTCACCCTTGATACTTTTGATTGGCAATTTAGGGTCTGATATCACCTATTCTTTAAAGCATGCAAAAGATCTGAAGCCAATTTTGACTGCACACATCAGTGTACATTTTATACACTGACAGTATTTCTCACAGCTGTGGAACTATCATTATCTGAAGGGTTCTTTTGGTGGCATGCACATTATATTTCTGGAGCAAATCATGTTTGGTGACTTGTAAATCCATATGGAATAGCACAACCCTATGTCCTATAGCCATTTGAATTTTAGGCTAGATAAGACTATTATAAATTACTAGTATGTTTCTAATGTGTATACATGTTTGTTTTGAAAAGATTTGCATGCAGCAAAACTGCACATTTTAATGAACAGGTGACATCAGAATAACATCATTTCCAACTGTATTGTCACAGATTTGGGGGGATTGGGTTAATTTGTTTGTTTGATTAGGATTTTTAAATGTAGCTTTAACATTGTATTGGACTAATTTATTAGAAATGAGAAAAATGTACTGCAGGCAGCATGGCAGGGAAAAGGAGCACAGCTGATTGTTTTGCATGCAGCTGAATAAGGTCTCCCAATCTATGAAATTAAAGGCCTATAAAAACATGATTTGCTGCAAAAGCAGAAAAAAACATGTAGCAACAATAGAAATGAATTGAACAGTATTCTTAATTTTTTTAAAATCAGCTTTAATCTATTCCTAATTTAATATCAGAAGCAAAACCAGCAAAAGCTACTTTGTCAGAATTTGGTGAGATGCCTTATTACAGTTAAAAAGGCAGAATCATAACTGTATACAAAAAGCACAAAAATATCAACAATATCTTACATACACATACATTACAACAAATCTACAAGGGATAATGTCAATCACAGGGAAGGGTACACAAGTTTTACCTGTCAAGTAATCCATTTATTATGCTACAAGAAAATTAAAGGAATAGAGATATTAAATCAATCTGAATTTACAAATAAATGAAAACTTATGGAAAGATAAGTGATAATAAAGTGACATATTTAGTACTCCATTATAACTGTCAAAAATGAAACACATTATATTAAGAGTACAAAATTCCCTTATTATAATGTCCATAACATAGGTTCAGGGAGGAAGTGCTGTACATCCAGTTTTGGCGGACTGCAGTAAAATTCTAACTAATGGAGTGGTCACTCAAAACAACAGCATTCACTGGAACCCAAAATATGTATATGAAGTTGACAAGGTAATCTTCCACTAAGGTATTGACAGTGATGAAATGAGGCAATGAACTTAAATTGGTGTGTTTAAGTAAAATTATGTTGTGTTTTAAATCACATTATAACACACCAAAAACTAAATGAAGTAAAATAAATTGACAAGAATGTCTAAAAGAAAATTCAGGCTAAATAGTATGATTGGATCTTGGACAATATCTGTTGTATTAAGAACCATAGAGTAATATGGGATCTTGGACAATATCTGGTGTATCAAGAACCATGGAGTAATATGGGATCTTGGACAATATCTGTTGTATCAAGAACCATAGAGTAATATGGGATCTGTGACACTATATGTTGTAACATACAAGAACCATAGGATAATATGGGATCTGTGACTATATATGTTGTATCATGAACCTTAGAGTAATATTGGATCTGTGACCATATCTGTTGTATCAAGAACCATAGAGTAATATGGGATCTGTGTCACTATATGTTGTATCAAGAACCATATAGTAATATTGGATCTGTGACTATATCTGTTGTATCAATAACTATATAGTAATATTGGATCTGTGACTATATCTGTTGTATCAATAACTATATAGCAATTTGGGATCTGTGACTATATCTGTTGTATCAATAACTATATAGTAATATCGGATCTGTGACTATATCTGTTGTATCAATAACTATATAGTAATATTGGATCTGTGACTATATCTGTTGTATCAATAACTATATAGTAATTTGGGATCTGTAACTATATCTGTTGTATCAATAACTATATAGTAATTTGGGATCTGTGACTATATATGTTGTATCAATAACTATATAGTAATATTGGATCTGTGACTATATCTGTTGTATCAATAACTATATAGTAATTTGGGATCTGTGACTATATATGTTGTATCAATAACTATATAATAATATTGGATATGTGACTATATCTGTTGTATCAATAACTATATAGTAATTTGGGATCTGTGACTATATCTGTTGTATCAATGACTATATAGTAATTTGGGATCTGTGACTATATCTGTTGTATCAATAACTATATAGTAATATTGGATCTGTGACTATATCTGTTGTATCAATAACTATATAGTAATTTGGGATCTGTGACTATATCTGTTGTATCAATAACTATATAGTAATTTGGGATCTGTGACTATATCTGTTGTATCAATAACTATATAGTAATATTGGATCTGTGACTATATCTGTTGTATCAATAACTATATAGTAATTTGGGATCTGTGACTATATCTGTTGTATCAATAACTATATAATAATATTGGATATGTGACTATATCTGTTGTATCAATAACTATATAGTAATTTGGGATCTGTGACTATATCTGTTGTATCAATGACTATATAGTAATTTGGGATCTGTGACTATATCTGTTGTATCAATAACTATATAGTAATATTGGATCTGTGACTATATCTGTTGTATCAATAACTATATAGTAATTTGGGATCTGTGACTATATCTGTTGTATCAATAACTATATAGTAATTTGGGATCTGTGACTATATCTGTTGTATGAATAAATATATAGTAATATTGGATCTGTGACTATATCTGTTGTATGAATAAATATATAGTAATATTGGATCTGTGACTATATCTGTTGTATCAATAACAATATAGTAATTTGGGATCTGTGACTATATCTGTTGTATCAATAACTATATAGTAATATTGGATCTGTGACTATATCTGTTGTATCAATAACTATATAGTAATTTGGGATCTGTGACTATATCTGTTGTATCAATAACTATATAATAATATTGGATATGTGACTATATCTGTTGTATCAATAACTATATAGTAATTTGGGATCTGTGACTATATCTGTTGTATCAATGACTATATAGTAATTTGGGATCTGTGACTATATCTGTTGTATCAATAACTATATAGTAATATTGGATCTGTGACTATATCTGTTGTATCAATAACTATATAGTAATTTGGGATCTGTGACTATATCTGTTGTATCAATAACTATATAGTAATTTGGGATCTGTGACTATATCTGTTGTATCAATAACTATATAGTAATATTGGATCTGTGACTATATCTGTTGTATCAATAACTATATAGTAATTTGGGATCTGTGACTATATCTGTTGTATCAATAACTATATAATAATATTGGATATGTGACTATATCTGTTGTATCAATAACTATATAGTAATTTGGGATCTGTGACTATATCTGTTGTATCAATAACTATATAGTAATTTGGGATCTGTGACTGTATCTGTTGTATCAATAACTATATAGTAATTTGGGATCTGTGACTATATCTGTTGTATGAATAAATATATAGTAATATTGGATCTGTGACTATATCTGTTGTATGAATAAATATATAGTAATATTGGATCTGTGACTATATATGTTGTATCAATAACAATATAGTAATTTGGGATCTGTGACTATATCTGTTGTATCAATAACTATATAGTAATTTGGGATCTGTGACTATATCTGTTGTATCAATAACTATATAGTAATTTGGGATCTGTGACTATATCTGTTGTATCAATAACTATATAGTAATTTGGGATCTGTGACTATATCTGTTGTATCAATGACTATATAGTAATTTGGGATCTGTGACAATATCTGTTGTATCAATAACTATATAGTAATTTGGGATCTATGACTATATCTGTTGTATCAATAACTATATAGTAATTTGGGATCTGTGACTATATCTGTTGTATCAATAACTATATAGTAATTTGGGATCTGTGACTATATCTGTTATATAAAGAATCATACTTCATGATGGGATCTATGACTATGTGTGTGTTACAACAAGAATTGTAAAGTATGATAGAATAGGTGACTATATCCAATACCAAAAAGGTACAATATGATAGGATCTGTGACCATATATCTGTGCTATAACATAACTTAGAACTGTACAGTATGATTGGATCTGTGACCATATATGTGCTATAACAAGAACTGTACAGTATTATAGGATTTTGTGATCATATCTGTAGATAGGCACCTCACAAGTGAAAGAACAGTGTATATGGCCAGTGTATATGACCAGTGTATGCTATATTTTATGCAAGACCTGACTGTCATGGGCCTGGAACCAATTCAGTTTTTCCAGAAATTTAGGCAGATTAGTCTCATTTACAGTAAATTGTATCAGGTGTGTTTACAGCAAATTGTATCAGGTGTGTTTACCCTAAATTGTATCAGGTGTGTTGCAAAATATAAGTGAAGATACCAGCAGAAATAAGAAATTAAATGAATCTTACAGAATTACATATGTACCATTACATGTATAACTAAACTTTGAACAGAACAACATGTCCTGTACTACTATATATATATATATATATATGCTTATACATCAATTCGAACTGCAAACAACAAAGATCCTGATCTGCCTTAGCATAATGCACTTGCAGATATGGGTCTATGTTGGTTGTTCTATTGATTATTCATATCAAACTGCACTGACACAGATTTACTGGTGCATTATGTGATGATAGAGCTGGGTCTGAGTAGTTGTACTTGATTAATAAGTGAGTATGTACTGTCCCAAAATTCAATAATGACAAGACCAAACAAGAGATAAGCTATTTCCCATCTATAAAAATGTTGGTCTTGTCCAATGATCAGACAAAACTATCTAACAGAGCTAAAAGGGGCTCTGGCACTAAAAGGCTATCATTTCAGAAACTGTTCCTTTTGCTGCAGGTTCTGGGAATACCGGTATCTGTTCAGAACAACTGGACAGTCTGCAACCTTCTGTACACATTGGGGTGGCGGTTTGATGAGAGGTCTTTAATGGGAAGTACAAGAATATTCAAATTCCTACCTGAACCAGTATTGCCTCCCTTTAAATATATGGAGAAAGAGATGCATTTATGTTAGATAATAGAGTCTGGGGAACTGTGATGGCTTAGTAGTGCATTAGACTCGTTATTAAAGGATCATTGGTTCAATACCTGCCAGAGCCAGTCCAGGTCAGCTGACTGCTTTTATTTTTGGGGAAAGGCACTTAGCATCCAATGCTTATAAATTTAGTCCAGATGCAAAAAGCATAGACACTGATCTATCACTGCATATTGCACCAGTGGATCAGGGTCTTTATTGTTTATTCTCCTGATCAGTTCTAGCAAACTGCATAGACCCAGATCTACTGGCACATTGTATACTGTCAGATTTTGGTTTTATGCAGTCTGCAGTCAGATCAAACATAAAAGCAGGCACTTAACAATAATATTTTGGGCGGTACATGTTACCAGCAGTAATGATCTTTAAGATAATACAGTGCAAATTGTCATCACATGGATGCATGGCCAATGGCTGAATAAACCATGCACACTGTATTAACAGTAATAATGTGCAATCAGTGTACACAAACCAATTTTGTTTTTAAAGTTCACATTAGTGTTAGAATAATTGCTTAAAAAAAGAGGTCCATATTTTAATAGAGAACTACCTGGTTTGAATATTTCAAGTGTTTAAGATAATCAACAGGTATATATGGGCATGCTTAAAGGGATCATTCAAAATTAAAACAATGAAAACAAGTACTGTATCCATATCTCTTTGTCTATATGTTTGTTCTATTGATTACTCCTAACAACTGTACAGACCCAGATCTGCTGGTGCATTATAAACAAGTAAATACAGTACAGCTACAAAGAAAAACCACAAGGTTCACTGTATTTAAAAAAATGAAAGGTTGTTAATTAGAGTCAAGAATCTAAATATTTGATCATTAGAAACTTTACACTCAGTCGAGTCTATGCAGTTGGACTTGGCTTTGTAAGTATATATGGCATATATTTCTTCACTTTATATCACAGAAATTAATCAATTTTACTGTGAACTGTCTATATCAAGTGCTTCGTTAATACCACATGATCACATTTGTGGTGCATGTCACCTGTATTTATTAAGGCCCCACTGATAGCACCTTTAGCTATTTGACATTACAATTATGGTCATCAAACTCATTTCATGGTCTTACAGCCGTTTATTTAATCATCTCCATTTTAGTACAAATAAAACATTTTTCATAATTGATTTTCCAACCTGAGTATTTCGTTTTGACTGCTTTATACTAACACACTCAGTGTCCGGAAACTTAATGTGCTATTGAAAGCAATGATTAATTTTGACAATATGGAATCCGGAAACAAGGATGGCCTGGCTATTTAGGTTAATGATGGTAACTGTCATTTTGATGGATTACGGTATATGGAAAATTAAAGGGTATGAACAGTTACAGACAATGTGGTAACTTTCACTGAACACATCAGCAAATCATTAATCTACGTAATACCATTGGTATGGTAAATACATCCCTATATAAACTGAATAGGGTGTACTGGCTGAGACATTTATTGATCTCACAGTTTCATCAACAGAATGCAAATATTGTATAGGACAGGGAACTGAAGGCTAATGGCCTGAATGCCTGACACTGCTCATGGAATACTAACATTATATGGTAAAATTGCAAAAGTTTCATTAATTTATTAAAATGAGATGAGGATGAGGAAAATTGCAAAAGTTTCATTAATTTATTAAAATTAAAATTAAATGAGGAAAAAGAGCAATCATGTAAACATTCTGAAAATGCTACACAAGCTGGCAACCATACTTTACCTACTTTAAAAACCAGTCCACAAAATGCTACACAAGCTGGCAACCATACATACCTACTTTAAAAACCAGTCCACAAAATGCTACACAAGCTGGCAACCATACATACCTACTTTAAAAACCAGTCCACAAAATGCTACACAAGCTGGCAACCATACATACCTACTTTAAAAACCAGTCCACAAAATGCTACACAAGCTGGCAACCATACATACCTACTTTAAAAACCAGTCCACAAAATGCTACACAAGCTGGCAACCATACATACCTACTTTAAAAACCAGTCCACAAAATGCTACACAAGCTGGCAACCATACATACCTACTTTAAAAACCAGTCCACAAAATGCTACACAAGCTGGCAACCATACATACCTACTTTAAAAACCAGTCCACAAAATGCTACACAAGCTGGCAACCATACATACCTACTTTAAAAACCAGTCCACAAAATGCTACACAAGCTGGCAACCATACATACCTACTTTAAAAACCAGTCCACAAAATGCTACACAAGCTGGCAACCATACATACCTACTTTAAAAACCAGTCCACAAAATGCTACACAAGCTGGCAACCATACATACCTACTTTAAAAACCAGTCCACAAAATGCTACACAAGCTGGCAACCATACATACCTACTTTAAAAACCAGTCCACAAAATGCTACACAAGCTGGCAACCATACATACCTACTTTAAAAACCAGTCCACAAAATGCTACACAAGCTGGCAACCATACATACCTACTTTAAAAACCAGTCCACAGACTCAGCTCTAGGTCTATGCAGATTTTGTAAGAGTAATTAGTAGAACACAGACCCTGATCTATAGATGCATTATGCTATGGCAAATCAGGATCTTTGTCATCTGCAGTTTGACTTTGACCAATATTTAGTACAGATGGTATTTCTATGACTAAATAAAGAACTTCATGTTCTAAATGTGATGCATTTAAAAAAATTGCAAAATTTAATATTATTTTGATTTAATGTGGTAAGACCAATGCTTATAGAAAAAACATCAATGATTTCAATCTAATTTTGGTGATGCTGCAAATCAGGCACCAGCCTGTTTTGAACTTGCAAACATGCTGAATACAGACTTTCCAAAACTTGAAATGTGTTAAACAACTTAACCCTTAAAGTGCTGCATTGTTTTGCAGTAAAAGGTCCCTCAGTGCTGAATTGTTTCAGGGAAGAAAAGAAGAAAACTGCACAGTCTTTAAATTGCATGTATTTCATTAAATATACACTATTGATAGACAACCCCTATATAAAAAATGATGGTATGTGTCTATACTTTAAGATTAGCATCAAGACACATGTGTAGGTTTAACATATTTGCAGGTACAGGTGTAAATACAGGTAAACTGACAAGTTACAATTGTATTTCATCAGTATTTTTGTTTGTTTTTGATGGAAAAGTTCAAATATATCTACAAAATGTTATATTCTTTAGTAGTCCAACCATGCACATGTTATGTCTGTCACAATGTTATATATAAATTGTGAAAATCACAGGTAAAGGCAAGGTGAAAGTTTTGCAAAAATCCACTCCATGAATGTCAGATGTATGTTTAAACCCACCAGTCAGCAATTAATGTTCATGAAAAACTATCACCTGTTATTTATTATATCATCAAACTGAGGTCCATATCTGGTGATTAAACCTAAGCAACGGCTTTATTTTTGTTCAGTCATTGGGCTGATTTTGTGAAGAGTCACCTTAATTGTTTTCATTGTCTGACAGGTGTAAATTGCTTGGAATAGCTTGAAATCTATCCCATACTTTTTTTTTTTTGCTGAAGTATGCGGTTGATATCACATCATCAATAGCCCATTAGGAATCGAGAACAGACATATGTACCAAACCCATAGTTTTAATCGATGCAAAAAACGTTTTAGATGCTCAGGTAAGACAGGCTGCCATTTCTTCATGCGACTTTTTTCGTTCAAGTCTGTCCCATTAACTCTCTGATCTGCATTACGATTTGTTTGATCTACTATCAGATGAAATAGCTTGTCATCTAAGAAAAAGTCTTCAATAGTCCATAGGTTCATTTTTCACCATCTCGACATTTAATTTTGAATTACCAGTGAATGGGGGTTGACAGGCGCGCCATTTTTTCATGTCAAGCGAGCATGTACATCCGACTCCAGTTCCACGTAAATTTCTGGCTCAAAATCATTCATGTGTATATCCATCAATACCTCGCTTGCTCCAATAATGTAATTTTTCTCAAATTATTCAAAATCACTATTAGCATCACTATCAGAAGCGAATACTTGTTGCAAGAAATCACCATCGTATTCAGTGTCGACCATTTTAGCTTTGCACATGTACAACGTGTTTAGAAACGAGCATTTGTAAAATTACATCGTTAATAATATAGTAAAGTACTGCAGAATGCTAGTTCCGGGCCTTTTTAAACCAATCAAATATAGTTTTACAGGCATTTATGGCAAGATGAAGTTATAGAATGCGATCAGTGTTGCTCACTACGGGACCACAAACAACAGCGCGACTATAGTCGCGACATGCACTTTAAGGGTTAAAACAAAGGTCTAAAATGGACTGGGCCATCTGTCTCTACATCTCTTATTTCCTATCTTTAAGATGATGTTCATCAACAAAACATTCTGAGAAGCATTCTGAACTTTAATTCTGCAGGTCAATACATACTGTCTTATTATTATAGATTCAACAGCCACCATGTACCAGTACCCAGTTTTGCAAAACTTACTGACAAATGAAAGGTGGTAAAGAAGAATAAAAACATTTCATTTTTAAATGAACAAAAGCATGAAATACATTGGGTGAGCAAATGTTTTTTTTATTCTGCTTATATTTAAAACTTGCTGGAGTATGAATAGATTTGTTTGATGCATTATATTCAATTTAGGGTAGCGAATAGATATGTGTGTGCGTGTGTGTGTGTACTTGCTTATGTAAACAATATTTTTCTCCTGCTCATGTAATTTTCAGATTTTGTTAGATTCCATTGCCTATGTTTTACCTAAATCTCATATTAAAATACAGAAGACTAACCCAAGTTATATCTAGTGTGAGACTCTTATTTGTGCAAACAAAAGGGTAGGCAGTTTTGGTATGGTATAGCACAGGATTCTTGGAAAATAAAACGCGCTGAGAAATTGATAGGAACCATCCATGACTCGTGAAGAACAAGCTGATCTTAATTTTCCCTCATTATCCCATGAATAAAGCTTAATAACCCTTTGCCTGAGTTATCCAACCTTTGATCACTCAGATGGCTGTAAAAAATGTCCATCAACTATCAGACAAGAAACATTTCAATAGCCAGCTGACCGATCTATAGCATTCACACACTTCCAATTTCTTTGCATTTCCCCCTACAAATTTAACAAGTAGATGGCATCAACGATATAAAAATGTACAATTGCTAGTCATTTTATTCAACAATGATGGCATTTCAAATCAAGCGGGAGTTAGTTTTGCAATATGTTTGCCATGTTTGCATGGGCAGGTCACCATTTTCAAGCAATAGATATGATGTAGTTCACAGTCTATTATAATCTCAGTAATTCTATATATTTTAGAGTTAAAGTCTTGGAAAGAGTTCCGCCTTTTAATTTGTTCTGTTCATTGTAGAAGTATTAAAACTAGAATTTGCAAATATTGGATATCAGATGACACAGTTTTTTTTTTTTAAATATGTACTGAAATGACTATTCCAGAAACCAGAAAAGGAGAGTGAGTATCTATCTTTCTGTTTGTTTACACCAAGAGCTTAAGTGATCACTTTGAAACAAGAACAAGCTGGCAGCATTAAGGACTCTGATGACAATCAAGTTAGAAACTATAAATTGCTGAATGAAATGATAAAGTTCTATGCATTTGTTATATCCTTGATGCTTTTCATTTTTAAAATCAGTAGTGGGTTACAAACAAATAGGATGGTCAGCTAATTCCGTAACAACCCAATCAGCTGCAAACATTTATCTGATTCCAATTTTTGCATGTATATCTTGACCACTGGACAAGACTTTGTCCCACCAAGAGAGTCACTGGAAAGCTTAGTTACATGTTGTGTGCAATTTAAAATCATTAAAGATACTTTTCAAAAGTAACTCTATTGCAATATATATATTTTATAGTGGAAAACACTAATTTTAAATAAATTACTGATCACCAGTACTACTCTCCTTACATTAATATACCCATATCACAATTTTCCAATATGCTAGAATAACAACAGATGATGTCACAAATGATGTCATAATTTAATGCAAATGAAATGCTCATTGACCATTTTATACTCATTTCACTATCCCAGTCGAATAAAATCTGCATCTTTCATCATGCTATAAATATACTATTTAAAAGATGTTCGCTCAGTTTAAATGAAAAGTTACAAAACTCGTTTTTGATCTTTTTCTCAACACTAAGCTTTGCAAAAGATCGAAATTTTTTTAACTCATTTCATAAACTATTTTCAAAATAAACATTCATGATAGATTATCTATATATTAATATTAATATAGTTGAGCAATCTCCTAATTGACAAGATGTAAGTTATGATGTATATTTGAATATAAGTCAAGTTAAACTGCATAAAAGATCCTGATCCTCTGTAGCATCATGTGCCTGCAGATCAGGGTCTATATTGTTTGTTCTATTGATTACTTATAACAAACTGCACAGACTGAGATCTGCCGACACATTATGTACCGGCAGATCTGGGTCTGTGCATTTGGCAGTTGGACTAAACTTATAAGCGAGATACATATGGTACTGAGTGCATATCTGATTACGAAACTAATCCCACAAAAATCAATTAGAAACTCATTTTCATGCCATCACCATTAGCAATGTGTATTGTCATTAGCAATAGATACAAGCTGAAACATATCGAACAGGTGACCATGCAACTGAAATCTTGTAAAATATGTAAATATAGGTGCTCTCAAATTTTTGACAGATGACAGCAAATAAGATTTTTCAATATCATAGCTAACAAATCTGAGGTCAGATTGCAATAATTTGCTGTTCTGATAAAACTTTTTTCTAGATGTCTGAATTTCAATTCAAAGCACTGGGCCCCATTTATATAATGGATACTTGCTCATACAGTTTAATTGTTCAAAACTGACTCTACCCGATTTAAACAACAAATTCAATAGCAGATCAATCCGTTAAGCTCCAAAGACCAACTTCAGCAACTTGAAATAATATTTATTCTAATGCTTGCACAAATTTCTGTGAAGATCAATATAACAAAAAAAAAATAATACAAACTGTTAGTTATCCTTCAATAAGACTGCATACAAACCTTGTTAAAAAAGTCCAGCATTCCTGACAAAGTTCTCCCATCATTCAAATATTGGAACAATAGTATGCATGTAGTAAAGCTCTTGGTATCTTTGTGGAACCCATTGCTTTATTGATTGGACTGTTTCAGAAGTGTCTTACAACTACTGAAATCAATGAAAATTGTGCTAACTTCTTTGCAGTACGTGCAAAGGATGTATACAGCTGAGAGGAAGATGTACAACTATTTAAACTTATCAATACTCTGCAGATAAAGAAGTCAATTACAGCCATCATTCTCAAGTTCAGAAGAATTAGCTTAGAAAAAACTTGACGGCTCATATTGTCCTTGTTTGGAAAAAAATGGTTTTAAAAAGTGTTTTGTTGCTAAGTGCAAAATAGATGCAGTAATCTAATCTATCAAGTATACTTGCTTATAATAAGTCAACTCAAACTGCATACAACAAAGATCTTTATCTGCTGCTGTATCATATGCTATCAGATCAGAGTCTATGTTGTTTGTTTTACTGAGTACTCCTAAAAAGATGCACAGACCCAGATATGCAGGTACATTATGCAACAGTAGATGTGGGTCTGTGCAGTTTGCAACTGGATGTAAGTTATTAGCGAGTATATGTGGTATTTGAAGAAGGACAAATCTTTTAAGTTGAATAAGTGAGGGATACACTTAAGGTGGTTCTTTTTAAATGTTTTGTCATTATCGAGCGTAACTGAATTTCTATGATTTAGGAAATCCCTGTACCATTAAATATCATTGCAGTCAACTTGGTTTCCTCACAAATGGATAATTTTGTGAAGAACACATAACTCTTGTGGCATACATGTGCTTCTGGTGCAATATGTGGTTCCCTTGTGATAATCTCAACTGATCTGAGATAAAATATTGCCAACTTGAATTTTTTTTAATGCCGATAGTACTAATCATACAGCAGAAATTATTTATGCTACTAGTCCAATTTGTTTGTGTTGGGGAATCTGCAACCTGAGTTATTAAAATAGTTAACGTTTTCTAATATATTTTGAAACATTTTATGTGATGGAGTGGATACAAATAGTTTTGCAAACTTGTAATTATATGTTAGTGCTATCACAAGTTGCGGCCTTTACACATTCACTGAACACTGATACCTATTTCCCACTAGATTACAATTTTGATACCTTTAAGATTTTGTGAAGAATCATAAAGACTTGACCAAATGTTATAACTACAACAAAGACTGACTTCACATGGAAACATAAATATTCCTGCCAGGATACAAGTTTTACAAATAAAACAATTTTATTCTGCACTTGTCTACAATGAATGTATTCTTAGTCAGCGGACACAATCGTCTAAAAATAATCCACATGTCCTGCCAACACTGACAATTACTAATAATTAAGTGCAACATCAGTATGTCATCATGTCACAAATTAGCCAATCAGGCCTACCTTTTTATATTGATTTTGGGTAAATATGTCTCAAGATGGCTCAACTTTAGCCAATCAGGCCTATCTTTTTTATATTGATTTTGGGTAAATATGCCTCAAGATGGTTCAAATAAGTTAATATACTTCTCATGCAATGATGTGGACCAATAAAAACTGCCATGCTTTTTTTCTGATTACAAGACTGTGCCCAAAGATGATCAATTAATTAAACACTCCCTCCCCCCCCCCCCACGCACAGTGATTTTTCATCACAAATTATCTCAGTACAAGACAGTCATTAATAAAACATGGGTGACAGTAACTATCATGATATACCGGTAAGCCTGTAATTTCCCCCCAAATTACAGTGAACTTTCACAAAAAGGTACCTAAGTATAACATAGTCTCTTTTATAACATTATAATTGGACTGGATATCCCTTGTGCATGTAAAAGCAGATACATAATAACAAAGAGACTCGTGACTCAATCACAAATAAAAAATGTCAGTAACATCACTTGGTGGTATGTGATTAAGCGACAGCAACATACATCAAGCGATACTACAAATCTACCACAAAGACACAAGTCTTCATAACTCCATCTTGAAATACAGTTTGATCTTATTACCCTGCAGTACACGTGATATCCCTTGGATATATCAATATTTAATATTAAAATAAAACAGCATTATCATTTGTATGTTTTCTTTAGAAAAAAGGATTTCAATATACGAGTGTTTAGACCAAGTGGTGGGTGAGACATCAACAATCAAACTGGGCAAGGAGCAGGGTGGAGTGGGTGATGGTAAATAGTAAATAATTTTTAATAAATATCTCCACTGTCTCTACTTCATAAACATTTTTCATGTTTCAAGTCATATTTATTATCATTTAAATTCTACATAAATATCCTGTAGACTGCACAAGATTTTAGAAAGTTGATTTTAAATTTGATGACTAAAATCCAGGGTTTAAACATGAGCCGAATTGATTTTCCATTACAACTGTCAAATACATACATGTACAAATCATTCTATTTCATGCATTTTTTCATCTTCCATAAAGTCAAGGAATATTCGGCAGTATTTAAAAAGATAAATAAATGCAAATGCCAGTGTTAAAACATGTGAAAAACATTCTATCTCCAACATAACCAGATTCAGATTTCCATCACAGCTGTGATATACAACCAATTACTCAATTTTATGCATTTTTCATCTAACATTACATCAAGTTATATTGGTACACATGTAATTTAAAAGTTAAATAAATTTTCTGTAAAATGCACAAAGTGTAATGTAATTTTAATTTTAAGGACTATATGTACATCAATCAATTTTTTTTAAAAACGTTAGTATAAAATTGTCTTTGAAATAACATACAAAAAAATGCTTAAAAAGTTTCTTCATATTCAGAGAAAACTATTCATATTTCATGTCAAGTAGTTTTTTTTTCAACTGGCTAATTTTAAATTTAAGGATGGTATTTAATGGTAGGGTCTCAATGTAAGCAAAAATTATCTCAATAAAACTAACTCAGATTTACTGTCTCAAACGACTGCTAGATTTTTATGTAATTAAGACAAGTTTAAATCATTTAAAAGGTAAACAAAATCTTATTTTCAACTCTAAAACTTTGTCAAAAGCTCATCTGAAACTTAATGACATTTTCCTAATCGTAAAAAGGTAATTTTAAAACAACCATAATTACATTACTACCACTACCATGTGTACTTACTTTTACTTGTAAGCAGATTCAAGAACAAACAAATAGATCCTGATCTGCCAACTCATAAATTCCTGCAGACCAGGATAAATGTTGTTAGTACATATGTACTAATTTACTCCTAACAAACTGCATAGACCCAGATATGCCTGCATATTATGCAATGGTAGATCTGGGTCTGTGCAGTTTGCAGTTAGACTTTATTTTTAATGGAATATATATAGTACAGTAGTTTAATTGTTTGGATTCATATCTTCAACATGTGTATGAATTTCATATGGTTTCAAATTTTAAAAAATCAATACATTTTCTGCAAACTACTCAATTATTATTACTTTAATGTCCTCATCACAAATGTGTAATTTATAAGACATCACTGTGAAAATTAGCACTGTTAAAGCAACCATCTATCATTGCCTGTTTCCAACAGTACATATAAAATACAAGATTTTACAGCCATGACTTTTAGACATCAAACAAGCACATTGTCAGCACCCTCATTTGCATATCAAAAGTCTGCAATTGGATAGTACAGTGTGGGTGTTGTGAATCTGTGTCATATATATGTTTCTGGTAAGTTTGTAAAGGAAACTGGTCTAAAAACACATTTGAAATACTGGATTCAAGTAAAAATACTGTACAACCCTGAGGACCATATTACAAGGTTTAAAAGATGTGGACAACTGCCTACCTTTTGGGACAAAATTGGCCTTAGCACAAAAAATATGGCTGGTCTAAAAACAAATCATAACCAAGTTCTTTCTTATCTCTCTTTCAAACTTGTTCAAAAATATCTAAGCAAATTATTTCTTCACATTCCAGCAATACACCATTTTGAATCCTCTCCAACACCACATAAAAGGGCAGCCAAATACTTCAAACATTGAAGTTTTTTCTGCCTACTGAACCTAAACATAAATTATGAATAAAAACAATAACTACCCACTTCTGCAATATTGGATTTTCTGAAATGTTAATAACCAGCTCAGAATTTATTTCATTCCTAACTACTAGATAGATTTGTTTGTTTGTTTGTTTGATTAATAGTTTTAATGTAGCTTTAAAAAAAAATTCAGTCATATCGCTATGATGTCTGCAGTGAGGCAGTTTATAGTGATATCTAACACTGGGGCATCATGCCACAGAGATGTAGCATGATGTCCCACCCAGTCACATTATCCTGAAACCAGGCCGACCAGTCCTAACACTAACCTCTTAATGTTGAGTCTCAAGCAAGGCAGCTGTTAGTACCATTTTTGTAAGTCTTTGGTACGAGTCAGCCAGGGATCAAACCCATGACCTCCCGCTTCCACAGTGGATGCACTAAGCACTATATAGGCCACTGGAGCAGTTAACTACTAAAAAGAACTACTTAAAATGCTTTACTATTACTCCCAGTGCTTGTTATTGCCTACTGGCAATAGAGTAGATACTGGGATGATAATTTGATAATGGTTTAACAATAAGCGCTGTTTGATAACTGATCAGCTTTAAAGTTACAGCATGTTCTATCAGATGCATGCAAAATTGGTAAAGTACGTAATTTTACTAGCATCATAATATTGACTAACGTTACATGGTCTGTTCTCAATGAAATAAACACTAATGGTCATGCAAACATGGTTCACTTTCAGTAAATGGAGAGGAAAAATTGTTCTTGGTTTGAAATTGGACACACATTTTATCTGTTAGGTCAATTCTGTTTTTGGAAACTAAAGTAAAAATTATTACTTTTACTGAAGACTTGTGCTCTCTCATTCCTGACAAATACTCAGGAAAATATATGTAAAATTAAGGCAGTTCCACCCAAATCAAATTGTAGGTTATTTATGAAAAAAAAATTATACTTCTCCTGAAACTGTCAGATACGTTGGCTCCATAACGGATTATATATAACTGCCACTAATAATTATGAACAGTCTTGATCCAGATTTATGATCACATAATGTGCCAGGAGAACAGTGGGTCCACTTGTTCGTTCTACCTAGGCCTTTACAGCAAACATTGCGGGCCATGGTCTATCAGCACGTCACACTGTGGCAAATATTGGCCTACAATGTTTGTAGATGACTGTACATCATGTATAATTAAATATATCAGTCCATGCATTAAACAACATAAACCATTGTACTTATGTAATAAGATTTCAAAATAAAAAATAGGAATTATATGAAAAATGAAAGCATTTTGGTGATTCCATGCTTTTTTTAAAATTTACTGCTGAGCATGTTTTCCAAATGTAAGAGAAACTTAATACACAGCAAGAAAAGAAAACAATTGCAATCAGAAGCAATGTTTACCCTTCCTTAAACCTAATTACTGGTACAGTTCTTAGCTGTTTCAATTTTAATTTGCAACAGTCTTAATTAATGTTTGCAGATGCTGTGGAAATCCAATTTCAGTTTTATGTTCAATGTGGCAGTGTTACTAAAAATAGCTCACCTGAGACAATTGTGTCAAACAGACAACCTTTAAAACTTGCAAAATCAGAAAATATGCAGCAAATCTTGATCATTGATTGATCCTGGTCATTGTTTTTATTGGCAGGATATCTGGATTGTTCTTGGATGTTTTTTCCATTGGCAGGATATCTGGATTTGAATAGCACATAAGTATATATTGCAAAGGTCCAGATCAGGGGTTTCAAACACATTGCCCATGAGCTGCATACGGCCCACCAAGCAGTATCCTGTGGTCCACAAAATGATTGGCATAAGTTGTCAAGAGAGATTACAAAGGTGGTGAGGCCCTTGTTCCATTGAAAATGCCCTCATGTGGCCCTCAGGGTGGATTGAGTTTGAGACCTCTGATCTAGATTAACCATGATCAAACTTCCAAGGGTATATGCAACTTCTATGTGCAAGTCAAAAGGATAAACATATGTGCCTGAAATGAGACAAATTGTCATACTGCGATGTAATTTATATAGGACCTCTATCTCCAACATTCATACATGTTCTAAAAACTAAACGATTTAAATAGTGTAAGACCTATCCAAAAATTTAAATAGCATAAGACCTATCCAAATAACAAGTTCTTATTAATAGCATAATACCTATCTCAATCTGCATGTATGAGTGATAGTCTTAATCATTATGTATGTGTGACAGTCTTAATTTGCATGTCAATATGACAGTCTTAATCTGCATGTCTGTGTGACAGTCTTAATCTGCATGTCTGTGTGATAGTCCCAATCTGCATGTCTGTGTGATAAGTCTTAATCTTCATGTATGTGTGATAGTCTTAATTTTCATGTATGTGTGATAGTCTTAATCTTCATGTATGTGTGATAGTCTTAATCTTCATGTATGTGTGATAGTCTTAATCTTCATGTATGCATGATAGTATCAATCTGCATGTTTTTGTGATAGTAGTCTATGTGCATGTCTGTGTGATAGTAGTCACAATCATTATGTCTGTGTGATAGTCTCAATCTGCATGTCTGTGTAATAGTCTTAATCTTCATGTATGCGTGATAGTCTTAATCTTCATGTATGTGTGATAGTCTTAATCTTCATGTTTGTGTGATAGTCTCAATCTTCATGTGCGTGTGATAGCCCTAATCTGCATGTCGGTGTGATAGTCTTAATTTTCATGTATGTATGATAGTCTTAATCTTCATGTATGTGTGATAGTCTTAATCCTCATGTATGTGTGATAGTCTTTATCTTCATGTATGTGTGATAGTATCAATCTGCATGTTTTTGTGATAGTAGTCTATGTGCATGTCTGTGTGATAGTAGTCACAATCTTTATGTCTGTGTGATAGTCTCAATCTGCATGTATGAGTGATAGTCTTAATCATTATGTATGTGTGACAGTCTTAATCTGCATGTCTGTGTGACAGTCTTAATCTGCATGTCTGTGTGACAGTCTTAATCTGCATGTCTGTGTGATAGTCTTAATCTGCATGTCTGTGTGATAGTCTTAATCTGCATGTCTGTGTGATAGTATGTGTGTCATGGGTAAACACATTTATTGATTTCTGCATATAACCACAGTATAGATTAATTCTTTCATTGACATTTGAATTACCTCATTTAATGAAATCACTATTATTATTTAACTGACTTTTGAATTACCTCATTTAATGAAATCACTATTATTGCAACTTTTAGCAGCAGTAGTACATGTAGTAACATCTAAAATTCAAAAGATATCTCAATCTTGGATCTGTTCGTCAGCTTTACTGATGACTTGAGTAGTGTCACTGGGAATAAAATACATCTAGGGCAAAATCATTGGGAACCATGATGTGATGATCTTGACTTGCACATAATAGTTTCTTTCCTATAAAAAATGTCTAGACTGTATACTGTGTCTAATTAAGCAATAATTAACTGAAGTCTCTACATGTTCTGGATTCCACATGTCCTTATATAGGATAATAATACAATTAAAACAAAAACCATATAACTGGTAAATGGATAATCACAATTTTGATGTCCTAACATATGTTTCCATTATAATTGCTTGTGACATTTATTTTTTTGAATATTTTCTACAGTTGAGGTTAAGAGTAATTGAAAAAAACAGAAGAAATTCATAGATTTTGCATAATTTCTTGTCCTACACTTAGTTCAATATAAACTCCCAAGCAAGAATCATTGCAAACAAAAGTATTGGAATCAGTAATGTCTTACCAATTGACTATAACAAAAAGTTAAATGAGTACATAATTGCCTGTAAGTTGGGTCCATTGCAAACTGCACAGACTCGTACCTGCCATAAGTCATGATCAGTAGAAGATTACCGTTAGAGACCCTGATCTGCCAGTGTATTAAGTAGCAGCAGACCAGGGTCTATGGATATTTGTAATAAGTAAGTGACTGTATACAGTGTCTAAAACTTCAAGTTGGCACAAGAGCTGAGTATATCACCAGCCATGTTGTACGACAATGCGCATGATAAAAAAATCCTTGATAAATTATCATCAGGATAGTATTGCAAACATAAATAAAGTGTCACAGTTTACTGTGCTATGACATAATGAGACATCTAATAACAGCTGTAATAATGTAATGACCATATTGTTTTAAGCGATGCAATAAATGTATAAATGTTGATGAAAACACCCTTAATTAAAGGTGCCTTGTAGCCTGGAGTCCATTGAGGTCTGAAGGACCATAATTGAGCCCACTGACCAAAGTATTGTGTTTCTGGACAACAAAAATGACTTCATTAATCAACGAAAATGAGCTGCAAACACTGTATCTGTTAGTGTCTCCTGTCTTATTTATCAACTTCAGAATATACCGATCTCATTCTAGATTTAAGCATAAACTGTGTATCACAGACAAAAAAAAACTCATTAGCACACAAGGAAATGGTAAACTTGTTAGGCGAGAAAATGAATTCTATTACCTCAAGCATGACATGATACTGTGATGACCCTTATATCTTGACAGAAGAAACAAGATGAATTCTCAATTAATTCAAATTGCCCCAAGTCAAGTGAGAGATTCTTATTTCTAATCTTGATTAGTTTCATGGAATTGTGCTAATAGGATATTTTTCCAGTTTTATGGTATTTCTTTCTTGTCCATTTTGCTCACTTTGCAGTATGTAATGTCTTACCAGTGACTTGCAAGAAAAAAATATGATGCACATTTTAAACATCTTCTGAAACTGGCTTTAAATAATGATGATGATGATGATGATGATGATGATGATGATGATTAAAAAATTAATCATAATAAAAGAACTTTGTTTCACTTGACTCACTTAACTGGTATTAGTAAACTCGTATGAGGCACTCAGATCTGGATCACACAGTATTATTCTCACAGTATTATGTTCCTGTACTCAATATTTTTCAATGAAAAGAATGTAATAACTGTCATTTTTTAAATTTTTAATTAGGATTTTTAACGTAGCTTTAAAAAAATTTCAGTAATAGTCGCTATGATGTCTGCTGTGAGGCAGTTTATAGTGATGTCTAGCACTGGGGCATCATGACACAGACATGTAGTATAATGTCCCTCCCAGTCACATTATCCTGACACCAGGCCGACCAGTCCTAACACTAACCTCTTAATGCTGAGCATCAAGTGAGGCAGCTGTTAGTACCATTTTTATAAATCTTTTGTATGACTCGGTTGGGGATCAAACCCACAATCTCTCGCTTCTGCAGCGGATGCTCTAACCACTAGGCCACTGGCCACTAGGAAAATGTGTAATATAACACTTGACTTAAAACCTTATAATGCACGCACATTTTCATAAGGTACCTTTACTCTCTAAAATCTACTTAGGTCATAGACCATAATGACATGAAGACCTATAAGGTACCTTTACTCTCTAAAATCTACTTAGGTCATAGACCATAATGACATGAAGACCTATAAGGTCCCTTTACTCTACAAAATATACTTAGGTCATAGACTATAATGACATGAAGACCTATAAGGTACCTTTACTCTCTAAAATCTACTTAGGTCATAGACCATAATGACATGAAGACCTATAAGGTACCTTTACTCTCTAAAATCTACTTAGGTCATAGACCATAATGACATGAAGACCTATAAGGTACCTTTACTCTCTAAAATCTACTTAGGTCATAGACCATAATGACATGAAGACCTATAAGGTACCTTTACTCTCTAAAATCTACTTAGGTCATAGACCATAATGACATGAAGACCTATAAGGTACCTTTACTCTCTAAAATCTACTTAGGTCATAGACCATAATGATATGAAGACCTATAAGGTACCTTTACTCTCTAAAATATACTTAGGTCATAGACCATAATGACATGGAGACCTATAAGGTACCTTAAATTTACTCTCTAAAATCTACTTAACTCATTAGACCATAATGACATGAAGACCTATAAGGTACCTTTACTCTACAAAATCTACTTAGGTCATAGACCATAATGACATGAAGACCTATAAGGTACCTTTACTCTCTAAAATCTACTTAGGTCATAGACCATAATGATATGAAGACCTATAAGGTACCTTTACTCTCTAAAATCTACTTAGGTCATAGACCATAATGACATGAAGACCTATAAGGTACCTTTACTCTCTAAAATCTACTTAGGTCATAGACCATAATGACATGAAGACCTATAAGGTCCCTTTACTCTACAAAATATACTTAGGTCATAGACCATAATGACATGAAGACCTATAAGGTACCTTTACTCTACAAAATATACTTAGGTCAATTTCCACTGACTAAAGTTCTGTGTTTCATGTTAAAATGAGACCAGTATCGAAATAAATCTGAGGGAGACCACAATATTACTTTTGTCTTGCCTGCAATAGCATATGATGAGAAACAGCCATAATTTGACACTATATAAATCATCCTCCATCTCTGTACCTTAGCTCTAACAATTTATCATTTTTAAATTGGCACCATATAGTCATTAGTGTACTGTACACACACACACACACACACAAATTATAAACATGTAGGGCACCATATACTAAAATTTTTTATATACTTTACACTGACAGTTTATACACCTACCACTGAGGTATTTTATATCATTATATTGAGGTATTTATACACCTTACATTGAGGTATTTTATATCATTATATTGAGATATTTATACACCTTACATTGAGGTATTTTATATCATTATATTGAGGTATTTATACACCTTACATTGCGGCAGTTTATTACTTAATTTTGATGTATTTTATAAGCTTATATTGAGGTGTTTTATAAACCATATATTGGGGACTACATGTATAAATAAATTCCATTCAATAATTAAAAGGGTTACATAATCTTATAAACATGACTACCTTATATTAAGGTATACATAAAAATGGGTCAAAAGATCAGTAGTGAATTTAACATGTCAATATGTGCCCATAATTATGCAATTAATCTGTTGGGTCTTTATGTGTCCTTAATTTGTTTAAATAATCTATGGCCAAAAAGAAAAAGATAAGAGGATTGAAAGCTTATTTCTTGGACTAGTCAAAACCCTTCAAATGATGTACCCTGTCCCAGGGTCAATTTTACATCTTTGCCATAGGCTATAATTAAAAAGATCAAAGATCCTAGCAATTATCAACATGCTTTGATCACTATCCTCCATGTCATGTATGGGAACATGTTGATATAAAAGTTTATCAATGGCATGTTTATCAGGTGTTATTTACTTTTGAGTGGTACAAATACTAATGATGGGAAAAATTCTAAGGTATAGAATTTTGAAATAAAAATAATATTTTTCACAGTTTTTACATCTTTTTTAAATGTTTTTTTAATATCAAAGTTCACAAATATTTGTCCAACACATTTCAGGAAGGAATGTCTAACAATGGCCATCTCCGAATATCAGGGTCCCAACTGGTTTAATTGGGAGAAACTGGAATACTTGGAGAACATTTTGTACTAAAAGAGTTGTCACATTCTTTAAAAAAAAGATGATCTCCAATATTTTCATTTATTTAATGGAGGCAATCCCAACAGTAATTAAATGGAAGTGGATTGATACAAAAAAGGCCCAATTCCCAATATTTCCAATCGGCAAGTTTTTTTTTCCTTATTTCTTGGATACATGATTAATTTTGTAGCCTAAATGTAATGTTATGCCAGATCACTAAGGTCAATCTGTGACATGAATTTATTGTGTTACACAGCAACTTCATTACTGCTAGCTTCGATCCAGAGGGATCACATCCACAACCCATTCTTTTTCAAAGCATCTGCTAAAATTTACAATGAGACTAAACTTTACCATGTGTTTGTGACAGTAATTGGCTTCAAATCAGTGAAGTGCATGCAATGTACTTAAGAAAACTGCCAAAGAAATTAAGCCACACTCACGGAAATCTAGACTGGCAACATTTTAGTTTGGATCATGATGATAACGTGCTATCTTTAATGAAAAACTTCCATACATGTATAATTTTATAGTCTAGTTCTATGCAATTTTGTTGTTCTTATCTCTTTCTAGAAAATAAATTTTCTTCAAGATGTATGGAATGTCTCCATTTTTGTTCTTCATTCTGTGAGGTTTCTTTAATATATTGACAGCCTGAAATAGGTTTAATTTTTTTAACATATAATTTTTTTTTTGGGCTGCAGTTTTTGAGCAACAGCCAGCTATTAGTAACATTCATTTCTCTCTGTTGACACTCTTGAATCTCTAGCTATGATAAGCTAATGTTCGTGAAAGGTGGTCTCCTTTGTGCTGACAGTAATAAAGGATTTTATATTTTGTTTTAATATTTGAACATTGTTTTCCCCATTGTTTGTTGTTGTGGGTATTTCCAAATAAAATATGAACAAAATTTGAGACAAACAATTTTTAGTGTTACTTTTTGGGGTCAGGGTTCGATCTATAGATCTCTTTATTGCTTAATTCATCCTAAAAATGGTGTGAATGAAGGCTTGCATTTTGTCCCTGAGGGGTCATACTTTTGGTCTGAGGTCAACCAAATGCAAATTGCACTGTAAAATGAAACTTGCAAATAATATTAAAATCAACGAGTGAAATACATACTGTATATATGTACTCACTTTTAAGTCAGGTCTGACTGAAAACAACAAAACTCCAGATCTGATGTTATATAATGCACTGACAGATCAAGGTCTTTGTTTTGGTTCTAATAATTACTCCTAGCAAAACCTAAAGATCAAAAGTTGTTGGCCTTTAATGCAATGGCAGTGTTTGTCTGCAATTTGCAGTTGGCTTTGGCTTCAAAGCTAGTATGTACAATATAAGACTTTGATCCCTGTTAGCTCTACAAGATTAAGATATTGGAATTCAAATTCCTAACATAATATTGCTTGCTTGCCTGTAACTAGCTGTTGGTGTCCATTCTCCCTCTAATTACGGTCATTTGGTGCACACTAGATTCAACTAATCATCATAATGATACTGAGTAATGTCTGCCACCATATAAGCACCATAATGATCCCAAGTCTATGCAGTTTGTTAGGACTAATCAGCAAAACATACAATACAGACCCTGACCTGCTGGTGCATTAAGTAATGGCAGATCTGGATCTTATGTTGTTTGTGGTTTGAATTGACTTGTAAGCCTGTTCAGAAGGTACATCATACACACACAAGAAAACAGCTTGAACGTGGATTCTTTCCCCTTTATTCCACTATTGTGCTAGTATTGACAACGTGGATTCTTTCCCCTTTATTCCACTATTGTGCTAGTATTGACAACGTGGATTCTTTCCCCTTTATTCCACTATTGTGCTAGTATTGACAACGTGGATTCTTTCCCCTTTATTCCACTATTGTGCTAGTATTGACAACGTGGATTCTTTCCCCTTTATTCCACTATTGTGCTAGTATTGACAACGTGGATTCTTTCCCCTTTATTCCACTATTGTGCTAGTATTGACAACGTGGATTCTTTCCCCTTTATTCCACTATTGTGCTAGTATTGACAACGTGGATTCTTTCCCCTTTATTCCACTATTGTGCTAGTATTGACAACGTGGATTCTTTCCCCTTTATTCCACTATTGTGCTAGTATTGACAACGTGGATTCTTTCCCCTTTATTCCACTATTGTGCTAGTATTGAGAAAATGCCATCAATGCCCAAAGTTTTGACAAAAATGTAACTGTAATGCAAATATTTCACAGGAATGTTTGGTTAATGGCAGCTGAAAATAGTTATACATGTATAGAACATTGCATACATGTACATGTACCTTTTAGCATTAGAAACTAAGATCCAAAAAGCATACAGACTTTTCATCTTTTACCATCTTTTGTTATTTTTAAGGTTGTTTATCATCAAGAACATACTGTAGTAAAAGACTGACTGGATTGAAATCTTCTTTGCCATTCCATATAACATCAATTACCACAAGTCTGGAGTCAGTTCATATTATTTGGAAGGAAATGTGACACAGATCACTAGATTTATGACAAATATGCCAATTTCTGATGGGAAACAGAATAGTGCAAGCAACTGGCTGAGGTTTCAGTTTCTTCAAGGGGCTTGAAACTGGCAGGATGTCAATCACAGAACCCATAAACTGCAAAGAAGCCAATACAATGACTGTTTTGAACTCTCAAGATTCTGTCAAAGATTAATACGGCAAATGTTTTTCTTGTTTTGCAGGATGCCGACTAAACTCTCAATGCAAATATTAAGATATTACGAAGAAAAATAAAGCTATGATATGGCCTTATATCACCAATTGCAACCGATTATAAAGACAGATGAAACAAATGATTGTAAAAACAGATGACCGAACTGATTGTAAACACAGATGATACAAATGATTGTAAAAACAGATGACAAAAATGAATGTTAACACAGATGACACAAATGATTGTAAAGACAGATGACCAAAACTGATTGTTAACACAGATGACACAAATAATTGTAAAAACAGATGACACAAATGACTGTTAAGACATATGAAACAACTTATTGTAAAGACAGATGATACAAATGATTGTAGAGACAGCTGCTCTTGAATTTCATGCCTCAATGTACCATCCCCTTTTTCTGTACCACAACAAAAAGTGGAAGAAGAACAATAATATACGAGTGTCTCATTAATGGAGAGACAGATAGACAAGAAAAACAGCCAAAGCACAAAATGTTTGGCCAGAATGGACAAAGTCAGGTATGATGTGAAATTGATTACAAGTATTAGGAATGTTTTGATAAAAAAATAGAACTTATGATGGCTCATCTTGTATCCAGCTCTATGATAAAGAAGGAACCATTCATCATACAAACTGTGACAAATGACCTTTGACTCTCAAAATCAAAAAGCTAATTGCTGCCCATTAGTTACAAGAAATCATCAAGGTTTGCAACAGGCACGTGATATTTAGAAGTATTTTTAGAAGTAATAAGAAACCGTTATTGCAGTCAAATTGACCATGACCTTTTACTTCCAAATCAGCAGGCTTCTTCCTTACCACACATGCAAGATATATAGTGATCGGTGAAGATATGTCTGATAGAATTGACGTTTTCATATAGAGAAGGAAACACTTACAGAATTAGAGTACCAGCACAATGCCCTGTCAAAATTACAGATAAATAAAACTTTTGAGTATATCGTGGTGTGGAAAACAAGCTGTTACAAATGTGTATTTATATTTCATGCTATTGTAAGAGAGTTTACAGTATTAAAGGTAGCAATACATTCATGATAATTTTCCTGTCCAGTATGCTTATGTAGGCTTATAAAGAAATGACAACAGTTTTGATATAACTTTCTTTTGAGAAAGCCTCTGTGTTCATTTGACACATTAGGCAATGTTCAAGAAGATGAATCTAACGATATTTAAAAACTACTGTTTAGACACATTTTGTTATATCTCTAATTAAATGTTTCTTTTCTCTTTAAATCCCAACACAAGAAAATTCCTAACACTTGAAGTCACTCCTATGCGTACTCCATTACCATTTTAAAACAGTTTGGTATTCCTGTCAACGATAAAGCAAACAATAATAGCTACTTTAGGAACAGATTTAAATGATAAACATATTTAATATTTCAATGACATAATATATTAGGATTTCTATGATATTTATGATTTCAGATTATCTATAACATATTTAATATTTCAATGACATAATATATTTAGGATTTCTATGATATTTATGATTTCGGATTATCTATAACACATTTAGGATTTCAATGACATAATACATTTAGGATTTCTGTGACAAATTTAGATTTCTATTTTATGCACATTTAGGATTTATGTGAAATAACACATGCAGGATTTCTATAACATATTTATGATTTCTATTTTATGCACATTTAGGATTTCTATGATATAACACATGCAGGATTGCTATAACATAATTAGGATTTATATGATATCATACATTTAAGATTTCTATAATATAACATATTTGTGATTTCTACTTTATGGAGATTTAGGGGTTTTATTTTATGTATGTTTATGATTTCTAACATAATACATTTAGGTTATATGATATAACACATAGTAGTTCTATGATAAAAAAACATTTACATATGCAGGGGTCATTGCCACAAGTACAAAGATACCATATATACTCTTGCATAAGTCAAATCTAACAGTGAACTGCATATACATATACCATAAGCCATTGAATAAGTGAAAGCTGATCTGGATATATTCAGTTTGTTAGAAGTAATCAGTATAAAAATCAAAATAGATCCTGATTTTGTGGCATAGATCAGGGTGTACATTGTTTGACACTGGACATGACTTACACCAGAGTACTGGGTATATGGTAGTTTTCACTTAATTTAAATTAAATTTAATTTCTTTAACCAAAGTCTATTCAATCCTGATTTTTGAATGCTTAACATTCACCAATTAACTTCCAGATGAAACATATGGACTTTTAAAATGGTGGCCATATACTAAATTTGGGTCAAAATAAGAGCATCTTGAGTGGAATTGTCACAATCGAGGGTAGTATGAATTTGCTTATCAATATGCATAGCTTTCATCGTGACATCACAGCATGCAACATTCAATCCAGATTGTAGTGGATCACCCCATCAGGTTCATTTCATTAAAAAATGTCTACATATCATTGATTTTGCCCTATGCACCTCTTGGGGCATCTAAATAATGGCCTTTAAAAGGAATATGGATGTATAACGAATCCAAATGATGTGAATACTTGCCACATAAAGGTATGAAGAAAACAAATTCTAAAAATGACACCCCTTACTGCAATAGTTAGGTCTTAATTGCCTAAATGAACCATGTGACTTGTCCTATACTATGAACAAGTCAGAGACTTGTACAAATGTATTTATTCTATAACATAATGAAGGCTCTCCTGTACAACTGTATTCATTGTCTAACATAAAGAACTCTCTCTTGTACCATTGTATTCATTCTCTAACAAGCAGTCTCTCTTGTACAACTGTATTCATTCTTTAACATGAAGTCTCTCTTGTACAATTGTATTCATTCTCTGACATAATGAAGTCTCTCTTGTACAATTGTATTCGTTCTCAAACATATAGATGTCTCTCTTGTACAATTGAATTCATTCTCTAACATGAAGAACTCTCTCGTGCACAATTGTATTCATTCTGACATGAAGAAGTCTCTCTTGTACGATTGTATTCATTCTCTGACATGAAGTCTCTTGTGCACAATTTTATTCATTCTCTAACAAAGTTTCTTTTGTACAATTTTATTCATTCTCTAACATAAAGTCTAACATAAAGTCTCTTTTGTACAATTTTAATCATTCTCAAACATATAGATGTCTCTCTTGTACAATTATATTCATTCTCTAACATGAAGAAGTCTCTCTTGTACAATTTTTATTCATTCTGTAACATAAAGTCTCTCTTGTACAATTTTGTTCATTTTCTAACATAGATATCTCTCTTGTACAATATTTATCATTCCCTAACATGAAAAAATTTCATACAATTTTATTCAGGACCCAAAGTGGTCGAGCAGTTTAAAGCGCTCACAGCTATAGATCACTGCCATCTCACCTCAATCTGTGTGGGTTTAGCCAATGTGGATATGTGAAGAAAGCTTTCCAGTAGCTTCTTGTGGTTCAGTGTTTCTTTCTTGTGCTGAAAAATGGCATTAAACCCTATAACAACAACAACAATGTTTATTCATTCTCTAACATGAAGTCTCTCTTGTACAATTGTATTCATTCTCTAACATGAAGAAGTCTCTCTTGTACAATTGTATTCATTTCTTTGAGAACACTGAATAAATTTGACAATGAATCATCTATCAAGATGCAAAAAGGCTTCGAAAATTGATATTTAATGTACTCAATTGCCCTTTGACCTCAAATATTTCCCATAATTATGCAGATTAAGGAACGTCTGGCACATTATTGGTATCTGCAAGGGGATTCAGTCGACCATTGATGCCAGTTTCTATAAAAAACGCCATCAGAAGTATTTGTTTTTAAACTGACCTTGTGCACTTTCAAACAAATATACCTCTTAAATGCAGGACTGCAAATTAGCCAGGAAACAAGGGGATTTCTCCTTTTCAGAACTGTTTAATTCTTGCAGTCAAGTATAATAAATATGATCAGACAGAAGTAATTGGATACTGCATACCTCAAAATGACTTTGGTTTCATGCCAATATTGCTGTCTTAAATGTATCTGATAAAACTCGGGTGACAAAGTCAAGTCAATAACATTGCTGGGAAAGTAATGACATTTTGAAAACTTTGAAAACAGTGTTCTGAAGGGTTTTGCAAGAATATAAAGTTTATTATCAGATATTTCACTACAGGTGAGCTGACTGAAATATGCTTTGCTGTAAGTATTAAATGTATTTAATACACACCACTGGAGATAGGCTAGATTCAGATCTGTAAATAATCAAATGGCAGGAGAGGGTCTTTGCTTCTTGCTCTATTTATGATTTACCCAGGCATTTTAAGGAGTCAAATTACTAATCCTCAAATTTTGTATACTTTGCATTTTTATTAAACCCAAACTCCCAATAAAGAGAAGCCATTTTTGAGATTCTTATACATTTTTATTTTCCCTAAATTAATTTAGAGAAAATCCCTAAATATAAGATTTTAAATCCATCCACTGCTAAATTTTTTGTTCTAGGGCCAAAAAAATATCAATATACAAGGATTGAATGACACACTGATGAGAAAAACAAAAGGATGCAAAAGGATTAACATCATGTAAATCACCATTTCAAATGAGGAAGCAAATCCTTATTAGCTTCTATGTAGTTCTGATTGGCTAAATATCAAAGATAAACAGTATCTGATTGGTTAATATCAAATATAAAATAATGGTAAAATTATGGGTATCTAATAGCAATAAAGATTTAAATCTAACTTTCATCTAACATGGTCACCAAAAGAATTGTCTATGTATTGGCATTTTATTTAGTTTTGTGACAAATAATCAATTTAATCAAAATCAAAAACTGGTTGGAAAAGTACAATAACCATTAGCATTCGATTTTCAATAATAAATTACACATGACTTAATTTTTATTCTTTGGGAACCATAGTTTTTAATATTTAATTTTAATGTTTTCATTTTCATCAAACCTGATTATGCTTATAAAATGAATGATACACCATTATGTCATGCATATGTATATTGTTTCAATTACTGACATGTTTAATTTTTCATCAGTGATTTTTATCTGGCTGCAGTTATTACAATTTTTTGCAAGATAACCTGGTGGCAGTGATGATTTGGTTGGTGAAGTCAGAGACACAGGAAAACCTATTCAAGTCTGAACAAAATTACATTTTCCATTCTAAACAGAAAATATTCCCAACCAATTAAGCATGACCTTTCAATGTAAATCAGTTACTAACAATAATTTTCTTTATCAACTACTTGATGGTAAATTGTTTTGACATATGTCCTACTCACAATGTTCAATATGAAAACCACAAATGGCGGTATAGCTTTGTTTGTTTAAGTGATGCACTGCTACTAATGCTGCATTGATGTTATTATTGTTCTCTAGGCAATAACATCAAAGAAACCGAACCAAATACAATGGTTAATACAAGTCACTGGAGTGTTAAATAAAGGTCCTAGTGTCTGTGTTGACTGAACAGTGAAGTAATCCTCATCATGCATTAAGTACAATTAGTTACACGACTCGGCAAGCAGTAGTGACCAAGAAACTGTTCCAAGTGCAAACTAAAAATTATGTTTTTTCTCAAGACAGACACATATATTGACCAGCACTACAAACCATAAGCTGAAACTGCTATGCAATCTGCACAAAAGTGATTCATTCACGGTTGCTAAATTATTTTTATACTTTCATCTCATTAAAACTTGCTTTCGAAAGTGCTGATATGCAGTCACAAAATTGGTTATTATTGACTTGATCTTGTACAAATTTTGAATAACATATATATATATATATATATATATATATATATATATATATATATATATATCAGTCAGTTCTAATTGCAAACAATAACAGACCTTGATTGGCTATCATATATTATGCCAGCAGATCAGGATCAACATTACTCATTCTACTTCTTAGTTGTAACAAATTGTATAGACAAAGATCTGCCAATGCATAATATAGTTTGCAGTTTACTCAGACTTGAATAAGTATAATAATAATAATAATAATAATAATAATAATAATAATAATAATAATAACAATCATCATCATAATAATAATAATCATCATAATAATAATAATAATCATCATAATAATAATAATAATCATAATAAAATTTTGTGTGAGATTTTTGGAATTTTAGCATAGCTTTAACAATTTTTCAGTCATATTGCTACCATGTCTGCAGTGTGGCAGTTTATAGAGATGTCTAACACTTGGACATCATGCCACAGACATGTAGAATCATGTTATGCCTAGTAACATCATCCTAACACCAGGTCAACCATTCCTAACCCCTCACCTCCTAATGATGAGCATCAAGCAAGGCAGCATGCTGTGAGAATTTTTTTATATTAATTTTATATGTCTTTGGTATGACTCAGCCAGGGTTCAAACCTGCGACCTCCTGCATCCAAGGCAGACACTAACCATTTAGGCATTGGAGCAATAAGAAGAAGAAGAAGAAGAAGAAGAAGAAGAAGAAGAAGAAGAAGAAGAAGAAGAAGAAGAAGAAGGTCTTTATCAAAAAAGGGTAACTCAATTAGTTAAATGAAAATAATCTAACTTGAGTACCTCCCAAAAAAAATTACTTGATGTAAGTCAAAATGGGAAGTATTCTGGACTTCAACTCTATTACCTTGGCAACCAATTGATCCTCCAATCAGAAATTATGAATAAAACATAATTGAGGACCAAAGATATCATGTTAATGTAGTTATTCTGGCTGTTTGATACAGACAGATAATCTCCACTGAATGAAAGGCAAGCCAAAGAAATGGCATTATGGAAGGGAAGTTTATGGTTTATTATGAAGGCTAAAGGATCAAATCCTAAGACAGCTGTCAGGGATATTCCTAGGTCTTGATAAATGAAGCCCACATGTGGCCTATGGCATCGGGGATCTGACTTGCGACTTTGACCAAGACGAGAAAATAAAGATCAGCTTGTCTCTCAAATGATCATTTTGTGCATAACATTAGTTTATGCCCAATTTGTAACTTTATTGCCAGTTTTCAGGGGTTTCAATGAAAGCAATATATAAATACCATATATACTCACTTATGAAACAAGTCCAACTGTAAATTGCGCAGATTAGATCTGCTATCACATAAAGCAATGGCATATTTTGGTCTGTGCAGTTTGTGAAGAATAATCATTGGAGCAAACAACACAGACCCTGATCTGTAGGCACATTACTGCATGTCAGATGAGGATCTTTATTGCTTGCAGTTTGACTCAACTTGTAACCGAGTATATATGGTACATAAAAAGTTACCTGACTTGTTCATATCAAAGTTAGGAAAATTCCAAACAGCTTGTTTTTGAGAATGGTATAAACTATATATTCAACCCAAAGTTAAGGGCAAGAAAAATTATGAATTTAGCCCCAAGTTCAGGGCAAGGAAAATGATATATTTAGTCCCAAGTTCTGGGAAAGGAAAATGATATATTTAGCCCCAAGTTCTTGGAAAGGAAAATTGTAAATTTAGCCCCAAGTTCAGGGCAAGGAAAATCTCTCTGCAATATATTATATATACATCTCACATTTGTTTCACATTTAATGATTTTTGCATGCTGCATATCTTCTGTGACAATTTATTCTATAAAGCAAAGGAATTTAACTGGTTTATAAGCTAGTATCACCATCTATAGCGTAAATCTCTTTAAATGGAGGCCCAGAGTGGCTGAGTGGTCTAAAGCGTTTGCCGTTTCGGATCACTGCCATCTCACCTATCTGTGTGGGTTCAAGTCTCAGATTCGGCTAATGTAGTTAAGGTATGTGAGAAAGCTTGCCAGTAGCTTCTCGCGGGTCGGTGGTTCTTGCAGACAGAGGTGAAATGGCAGTGATCTGTAATGGTGAGCACTCTAGACCACTCGGCCAAGCAGGGTCTCCAGTTTAGGTCTGTGATGTACAACAAATGTTATTGCTCGGAACCACTTTTCTTCTTTCATCTGCACTAACAGTGACCATGGACCTTTTAGCCCCTAAATCAATTGGCTTCTTTTTTATCTAAATTGTACACCATACACAAGGTTTGGTCTAGACCCGATAGAGTAAAAATAACGAAATGAAATAGTAACAGATAAACGGATGCATGTAGAAATTGTAACATTATATGCCCTGGGTATAATGGCAGGGTATATAGAATGTTTAAGTAGCCCCATGACAGCTATGGATGTACATAGAGCATAACACTTATCAGAATATTGATCCAAATATTGAGTAGACTTTGATTTATGTATTATCTATGTTATAATATACACATAACTTATAATCATGATTGCATCATGTCCAGTCAAGCTTCTTTTCTGATTAATCAATCCATGACTAATAATAAAAGAATGAAAGCCTTTCTTGTTAGTGCTTTCTTTCACCCATCTTCTGCCCATCAAAACATCAGTTGCCCCGGGTCAGACAGCATGTACATTCAGGCAGCATGTACATTTCCTAGTAATTATTAAAACAAAATGGCAAATGTGTCAAAAGACTGCCAAAAAATGTACAGACAACAGCTTTTCCAGTGAATTACCCATTTTCATTGGTGCTCATTAAACCATAAAAGAAAAACTTAAAATATTGGTATATTTTTAGTAATGTCAACAGCCAAAAACCACATCATTTGTATATAGAAAAACTGCAAAAGCTAAAAAAGTATAAAATTTAGTTATTCTCTTGAGATGTATTTTGGAAGATTAACAGAGTTTAACAAGTTTTATCTAATTTTTGTGACAACAGCTAAATCTGACAGCATCATTTTCACAAGTTTAAAAGTCTTTCATGCCAAAATGCTATTGCAAAATTTGATCAAATTCTGTGAAGTGGTCCGTGAAAAGAAGTAGTGTAGAAGATTTTCTATTTTTAGTGCTTACAACAGATATACTGGCCTTGAGACTGGATACAAATAATGACTATTGCTTCTGTCCCAAGACTTATATGCATGTAAAATAAAAAGCATTTTTAGAGACCCAACATTTATAGACACAAATGTCAAAAGAAAATTGGCAAGATTACAAGACATCACAATGCAGTGATATTCTCTTGTTCAATTAGGATGTCAATAAACTGTTATAAACAAATATAATTTTTTTATGTTGCTTCTTTTGCATGGACATATTTTCTGATTTCTCCAACATGAAATCCAATAAATGGAAATGAAGACTTAATAATTCATGGATCACTTACGCTTTACTGGAGACCTGCAGTTTTGAGCATAGTACTTACAGCGCATATTGCACTTTGCATTAACCATATCCTTGTTTAGTGCAGTGGTGCCTATGATTTGAAACTCAGAGATGCACTTCAGTGCAACTTAAAATTATTATTGTACATGTTATGATGTCAAGATGTAAACAAGGTCACTGTGACATTGTTTTAAAACCAGTGCTACATGTGTACGAGTTAAGTCATTTAAATTTACAACTCAAAAAAAACATGCAACTATTGTAACTTTCATTTGTAAATAAATCACAAACTGACCATCAATTTGGACTTGTATGTGTGCTGACCATTCATGTGACCAATATGTCATCTTGTGCAGTTCCATAGGGTATGAAAGTTTCAATAATTCCATGTCTGAACTTTTATTGGTCATTAAAAAAAAATTAAACAAAAATACTGTATATACTCAACTGTAAACTGCACAGACCTAGGCATAATGTGTTGACAGATCTGGGTCTGTGCAGTTTGTTGTTTGCAGCTCACCTGGACTAATAAGTATATACGGTAATTTAGGGTGTCCATGTTCTTCAAGATCTTTGTTGTTTGCAGGGTTGACTTGACTTAGTATATAATTAAAGAGTATTCTAAGACTAATAGCATGATAAAACTTGCCACCATTATGGTAACAGTGCCAAGTGGCTGCAACTGACTGCAAATCAGCATCATTAATTTAAAAGATCTTAATAATAGAACATTTTCTGTAACATTAGCTGTATTGTGCCAAGAAGTTGATAAGAAGAAGTCATTTAAAGTTTTTCTAATTTTAGTAATGACATCCATATATTTGATAGCTTATTCACATTAGTTGCAGAAATCTGGACAGCCTATTTTGCTTTCTATAAATTCTTATCGAATTCTGTTATGTAGTATTTGAGTAGACGTTTAATGTTTTTCCAGGCACGTTTATATAACCAAGAAATGTACGAATGATTATGCATGTGGAAGATAAGGTATTTGTGTTTTACTTGCAATAGGTTTGTTGTTAGTGGTGATCAGTTTGGTATACCCCTGGGTATTGCCCTAGGGACCAGTAGAGGAGAGGTGACTAGACAGACAAGACTATTAACATCAGATTCTGGATCAATCAGGGTCAAGAACCCTACAACTGCACCATGAGCAGTCAACTTCGTCAATAGATATTAATGAGGTTCTGACACATATTATAGCAGAACTAAAAAATCACTGAAGTCAACTACAAGTTAATGATCTTTCCCCGTGATCTAAGACAAAAGAATAAGGAACTTGGGGAGCAAAACTTGAAATCGAATTATTGGATAGAGCAAATTGAAGCACGAAAAGACAAAGTTGAGGTACCATCTAATTGTACTAACAATGACTATATCTGAAAGTTGATTAGCATCATTTGTATTAATGTGAAGGCCCCTATATCAGAGGCTGTCGAGCTTGATCAAATTTTTGTCCAACAGTTAATGAAAATAGAGTTTAGTTTATTTTTTCTTGGGTAAAAAAGCCATATTTGACAGCAAACTAGCATCATTTAAACAAATCTTAAGGAAATTCCAGCTAAGATGTCTTATTTGATAAAATTCTTTTTAGCAGTTTTGGAGACATGGTTTGACAGTTTTTCTGCTTTCAGCATCAGAGGCCAGACTAGTTTTTAGATCAGCATCCATTAAATAACTCTGTAAGACCTGAATTCTCCAAATAAAATCATGTTCAAATTGGGAAAGTGTATTTTTTGTTTTATTAGAAGAACTTAGTTGTGCATTATGAATGGACAAATCATAATGGTCAATCATACTTTTACTAAATATTTATACTATGTAGCAATTAGCAGCACACCAAAGTACTGGTTCCAATGTCTTGATAGTAATTAAACTGATTTAAGACACACTGTAATTTTGGCAAATTTTAAATCAGTGCTTGTGGATGCCTCTATTTCAGGTCTCCGTATTGTCAATACTATCCCTCCTGGTGAACAGAACCATTGTCAATTAGTGGTTAGCAGTCTGGGCCTGTAATTGAAAAGATGTGGGTTCAAATCCTAACCCATCTGATAAAACCAGATTGGATACCATGGGTGTCTTTGGTACTTTAGTGCAATTGCCATGGAATTAAATAACCTAATTGTTCTGCTGTACTCAATATCGCAAAACAAAATCACAACCTTTTGGCTGATTTTCTTATATTTTTTTTTGTTTTTGGATTTAATTATTGGGTTCATTCCCTAAACAAAATTCCCCAAATAGTGTGCTTCATACATATCATGCCATTAATCTTTCAAATGTTATAAATAAAATTGTTTTGTAAACCAACCCCAACCTTCCAAGCCTCATTAAAAACATAACACTTTTCAATTAATGACAATAATACAAATAAACTACTTAAAACAAATAAGTATGATATCATCCAAAAAAGGCTTTGTTTTTTTTTATCAAAATCTGTCTCCCCCCTCAATCCCCACTCCCACCCCAAAACTGTTAAATGTGACACTGATAACTTGAGATATGAAAAGGAAAATTCTAGAATAGTGACTGAATAAAATCTAGTGTCAAATTAAAAGTCCTTTGTATTTTAAAGTCTGGGTGTTAATCTTTCTCTTACTAGATTGAGCCAGCTCATTCAATTTAAGTTACAAACAGAAAACTTCAGCTTTGAAAAAGTTAGGACAAGTTTGACATTTGTCCAAAAGAGATGCCTCTAGGTGGCTAAGACCCATCTTCACCTAAGCCAAGGTTCTGATGTTATAACCCTATCTACACCCTGGCATATTAAGCTAATATTTGTGCTTCAATGGGTCTGTGAATTTCATTGGATGTGGAGGCAAGCCACCACATCCAATCAAAATTAAGTTATTCAAATTTAAACACTGTTCCTACATGATCAAGACAAGGGGAGCACACAACTTTAATGGACTGATAAATTAGCAATTTCCCAGTGCCAGTCTGTGTTAGCACAAATATCTTTCACTCAAATATACCGATAATGGCTTCCTTCTGGTACACAGTCATAACTTAGATGTTAAACTTCCAAAGTATCCTTTTTAGATCGTTTGCCTCCACCATTTCTGGCCGAGGTACAATGCACCATGATATTGGCTAGCTGATGTTACATACTAAGGGAATCAATTCATGAAATCCAAGAGATGTCACTAGGACAAATTACTAAAATATCTGTTCGATCTGCCAAGGTGTAGATAGGATTATCACATTTGAACCTTGGCTAGCGATGATGGCTTGCGGTCCTTAAGAGGGAAAAACAGATTTGAAAAAAACAATGAATGACCAAAATTGATCACAGCAAAAACAGTTTTTAAAAAATAAAGAAATATTTGTGATAATGGCCAAAAAATCTTATCAAGTCATCTATCATGGTCCTGCACAAATACGCATGTCAAATTTTATTTGTCTACCTTAGTACATGAAGCTCAATAATGCACTTGAAAATAACTAGAATAATTGCCATGAAGGCCTGAAAATCTAATCATATGAAAACACAAGTGTCTAACAAACTGTATTTGTCTACCTTAAATGTATTTTGCCTTTCTTCTTTACTTGGTTTCATACAAAATTTAAAACATAGCTACCTGTACCATGCCAAGCAAATGGGAGATGAGTAGTTTTCCCAAGGACTGATACAGCCAACCCAGCCTATCTTGGGCAGCTATTGAACTCATGACCCTTGGATTACAAGTTCAATACTCTATCAAGTGAGAATGAACACTGGGTTCCCTAATTGTGATAACAAAGAGTTTGTAAAGAAAATTAAATTAAAAAGTGTAAAATAAAATTTAACATTTTTGTAAGGAACTGAAAATCAAGTCAGCTTATCCAAATAACATAAACGACCCACCAAATATCATTACAACTGCAAGTAATGTTTTCTTATTCACAAGTGTTTTTAAAAGCATGTCTGAAACTAAAACCCTTTTAACCATTTTTGTGGAATAAATGCCTTAAAATCAAACCATGAGACATACATTTTAAAATAGATATAAAAAAAATGATTTGTCATACTTAATTTTATTTGCAGCTGTCTACCTCAGTAATGTGTTGCTAAGACATGCTTGCAAAGTTGACTTTACTATAATAAGTCTATGCTCCAATTCTTTTGTTTTAAAACAAAAACTGTAAAGAAAGAAAACAATGGAAAATACATGTATGTCATTCGAATTAGATTTTGTGATCCCCACCTGCAGGTATCTAAATATCTTATTTAGTCTGGATTACCTCCATAGTTCCTTAGTTCTCTTTGCAAAACAAGTATGTCCCCATCATGCCTCCTGAGATGGGGAAGAAGATGAGAGACATAATTCCAAGGTTCATACAGCCCCAGAGAGTTGTTTTTCAAGAATTTTTTAAGGCATATTTTTTCTTCTGGAAATTGTAGTTTCTCTAATTGTTATTTTGTTTATCACTGCATAAATAGGTTGTTGTTGTTGTAGGGTTTAATGCCATTTTTCAGCACCTGATAGGCTATTCATGGTGGCCAGTATTAATGGTGGAGGAAGAACCCGAGGGAAATATATAAACCCCCAAAAAGAACCAATAGCCCACAACAAGTTACTGGCAAGCTTTCTCACATACCCATATTGGCCAAATCTGAGACTCAAACCCACACAGAGGTGAAATGGCAGTGATCTGTAATGGGTAGCGCTTTAGACCACTCGGCCATTTGGGGCCCCGTGCATAAATAGGTAGAGAAGGAGATAAAAACAAACAAAAACAACTAAATAATTAGCTAATTAGTATGTCACAATAAAAAGGGATGTAATTGTATCAGGTAACTACCCATGTCAGATGTAAATTAATTGATCCACCCAAACTTTTATCCCAGTTTATTTATGGACTTATAAATTCATTGTTTTTTGGAAAATAAGCACAAAAGAAAAATTCAATATTTACTTTTTAATTTTCATATTCCATCAGATAAACTCAAAATGTTTGGGGAAAATGTGGTTTTTTTTAAAAACAAAACCAAAAATGTATAAAGAATAAAATCAACGTTTTCAAACTTCAAGGAGTTTTGAAAAAAAACATTCAAATTTCAGAGTTTTAAGTTATCCAATCAAATTTAAGGAGTTTCAAACATGCCCCTCAAATTCAATGAGCATTCAAGGCCATGAATTCTTGTTAAAAATTGTTTGTTACAAATTCTAAGTTGAAACGAGGATAGCAATTGTTGTAAATTGGAATGATTTCACCAAAATGACAGGGGATAGGATTAATGTGTTTTGGAAACATACAGTATAAAATGGATTTGCCTGCAGCCATGTAATATATGTCTTTCTGCATGCACTTTTCTCATTTTGTGGAAGGGAATTAAACCCTGATTAATTTATCTTCCGCTCCTCAATAATTAACTTTTTTCATTGAGTTCTATGTCCAGAAGGCATACCATTTCATCCCAATTCCATGTCATCAACATTAACTGTATTGGTCACAATGTTAGCTGTTAATTACCTGCGGTTGTATACTGTGTAATGTATTTTTGGTTAAGAAATCAAGATCCCATTAATAAAGATCAAAACCTTCTTGCCCACCTGAGAGATTAAGCTGTCCAGAGTTTATCCCTTAGCTAAATCTATCTTAGGAAAAGGTAAGTTACTTCACTTTCAACCTGACATCATTGTGCATAATAACCATTACATCTAGAAGCAAGTTTACATTCTGCAAATAATACATGTACCAAAAGATAGATGTGGTGGACAGGGAAAATAATTTACTCAATACTTAGGCATGGATAATGAAATAAAACCCTGAAGAGAGCAAGAAAAATGGTATTACATACATGTCTCATCTATGACAAAAATTATATTTTTTATCCCCTAACCTGCCTGGATCACTCTACTGCCTATATCAGTAAAGATGACTAGATTTTTTACAATCACATAAATGGTGTTCAATAGGGGAATGTATCACCACTTCAGTCATGATAAAGACGTACATGTACTGTGACACAAATGACATGATATGAGACATGTTGTGATACATATACCCTTCTGTTTACTATTTAACAACAAAATGTATTGAAGAAAGTATGGTTATCTTTCTCTTTAATTTTTAAGAAAATAATATGGTTTTATCTTATATATTTAGGAAGCCTTCAGTTAAACTTGAGCAACATTTCTTCAGCAGGTTTGGAAAAGAAGTCATTTAAAAATGTTTTTACTGTATTGAACAAAAGGCCATATATGATGGTCAACTGGTATCATCTGTACATATATTAACGTTCTTTATTCCACAGTGCTAATGTTCAAGATTTCATTGAATTTTTTCATATGTATTTTAAGAAGGATTTTAAAATTGCATTTACATTGATGGACAATGAAAGACACGTGCAAAACACACATACAAAATTGACGGAAGACAAAAGAAAATTTTATATTTATCCTCCAAAATATTTGTATATGCAGCTGTAATGTTTATTATTTATTCTATCAATAATAATCCTTTATGACTGCTAACTTTATTGTTGTCAGACACATATCTTGAACATATAATGCACACAAATTTTTCTTACAAAATTACACATTGCTACATAGCTACATTTCTAAAATGGAAAAGGAATGGCCACTCCCTCCTAATAATGATGCATTAGATGGCATGCAGGGATGGCAGTCATGGAACCAAAAGCTTTGCAACTGAAATTACTGTACTGCCAGTTCTATGGAAAAAAAACATGTCCTTTCACCTGTTATAGATGTCCATGCATGCTTAAAATAAATAAAGAAGCTAGACATGTGTGTCAAGCCAACACAGATGGTGCTATCAATAAGAAATAAAAAAAGAACTTAGATTTAAGTCAGAAAGGGCTCAAAACTAACAACATTTTTATTACGAAAGAAAAAAAATGTCTTTATTAATACTAAAACTTATACATATTTTTAAATAGGAAATTATGCCTTGGAATAAAGAGACAATACTATAGTTCTTTATAAATAGATCCCAGTTCACTTTGTAATACAATCTCCATTTATATAACAATTATCCCTGATTACTGCAAAACTAATTTTTAAACTTTTTCTCCTTCCATTAAAGAATTAAGGTAAACCACTAAACAACTGGTCATGCAACTAAAAATTTAAAATATGCAATACAAAATGATAGTGCCATTGCTGATCTTAATTAATTATTAAAAACAAGTGTGGTGCCATCGATCTCAAAATGTTAATGTCAGATAAAATTGACACAACAGTTGCCTTTATGCATAGTGCATGTTTCTTAAAATAATTATTGGTGTGAAGGTGAATGACTTGTCAATTATAGTGTTCATTTTTTTCCTTGTATCCATCTTTTTTTCAAGAATCACATCCTGTTGTGTGCTTAAGATTCCAGGCTCACCTGTATTATCTGGATGACAGCCAATCAACAATACAATTAATCAATTACCTTATTTATCCATATAAAACATAATATACCTCGAAGAACATAAAACCTGGACTCAGATATGCTGTCTTGTATAGACTGGATGAAAGTTTGTCCTAATTTCTAGTATTACAGACCCTGGTCTGCTGCTATGTACAGCCGAAATCCAGGTTTGCTAATATATAGAACCTGGACCCATGCTGTCTGTCATGGACAATTGACAAACAAGGCTTAAGTCTGCAATCTGCATTTGACCTGATTCAGGGTGTAGGCTTGAATGCTAACATCAGATCCACCTGAACTGGCAGTTGTGGTGTGTCCATGAATAAGGCATTTTACTCTAATTGCCAATTTTACTCTAATTGCCAATTTTACTCTAATTGCCACTATACATGCTGCCAGAGTTACTATGCATTAAAATACCAAACCAAATCAAAAGATAATTACCAAAAACAGATCCACTTGAAGGTACCTGATTTAAGCTTGCAAAAACTATTTTGCTTACAAAAATTTATGATAAAAAAACCCAACCTATTTAAAATGATAATACATCAACCAATATTGTCACCATTCTAATTATACTATGAAAAAAAGGAGTAAAAAAACATCACAACAGTTCTCAACTGACTTCGCAAGTTCTATACCAGTTTTAAATTAAGTTATCCAGGTGTACTGGTTTGATTATCTATGTCACATCAATTATACATGCAGATAAAAGTCAAGAATAAATTTCAGTATAAAAGATGACCTTAACTACTGAACACAAATATGGTCAGAAACTAACAAGAAAGATGAGAAAAAATACTTACATCATTGACTGACTAATTAATGAATATCTATTTATTAATTAACAGAACTCTATTGCCAATGTTGATATTTCTAATACCAGTACATGTATACTTTAGTGTACAAGAGTAAGAAAAAGCTATTTCAAGCATACATTGGAAGATAAAAAACAAATCTTACCTTTTTCGAAAATATTCATAGTAGGTATCCATGTTGCAATTAATTAAACTCGTCAATTTTGGGGGTTAAGTAGCAATCAAAACCGAAGTCCTGTAGTCAACATAGATGTAAATGTTGTAATAACAATTGAGAAGTTTGCACTCTTGATTCAGTGATTACTTACAGTCTTCAGAAAGATTTTCTAATGGTAGAGACAATGCCAATCAATGATACATTAGTCATAGAATAGTTTGCTTTTAATACTGAGGTTGGCGCTATAATTCCAGGATTTAACACTTTTACATAATGTCATCACCTCTGAGAATAACCTGATTGGTCAGCACAAATTTATTGCACAAAAATCCAAATATTGGTGTCATTAAATTCACAGAATTGTTTATTAGGTTGATTTGATCCAATCATTGAAAATTACTAAACATCCATGTCAAAGTGATTGATGAATAGTCTGATATCATTTAATGGGCAATTCTTATAATGGAGTCAATCAGCAATACATATCAGAAACCATACCCAAAATGAAATAAGTCTTCATTATAATTTAAAATGCCTCAAGGTGTTGCATTTTACACCAGCTGTGAATACATTTGAATCTTTTACTGTGAAACTGAATCCACAAAAACATTCAATGTTTTAGCAAGAAGTAGCCGAAGAATATATGGGGCGTAGTAGTATGAGTTTCATGGATTTGAGCATTAATATGCGTATTTCCCAAGATGACTGATTTATAAATAAACAGTCCTGAGAGCCTGAGCAAATTAAACACTCATGAAATGGGGTCTAGCTAGCTTTGTATGCAAACAGAAAAAATGTGTTATCTCAACAGACTATTGACACATCGGTACAGTGGTTTTCACTCTATGTAACAACATGAAGAGTGTATTGACCAGAAGCTATACTCACTTGTAAGTCAGGTCTAACAGAAAACTACATTGATCATGACCTGTAGTCACAAAGAGCACTAGCTAATGAGGATCCATGTTGTTTGTTGCAATGGTAAGTCCAAACAAACTCTGCTCTGACTCAGATCCATTGGAGCATTATATGATGGCAGATCTGAGTTTGAGTTTCAAGTTGAGTCTGACAAATGTTAACATGTATCCTAGTTGCTTAGCGGAGAAATCGTGAAATATTAAACTTTTGTATTGTACTATACTGAAAAGATAAAAGCAAAGAGTTCTAAATATGGGGAGGTGTAGACTGAACTCATTTAATAACTGTACCATGATGGTATATCCTTTCACATTTTCAAATAATTAGAAATTATTATTTTAAAAAATCTGATTTGTTTTTACAGAACATGGATAGCATACTCCTTTGTTTGATATAACATTGGCTTGGACAATGTCAATTCTTAGTTGACACTACACATGCTGATGCCAAAAATGTAACAATGACATCAACAATGCTGCCCCCACCCCCGTTTTCTTTCTCAGAAAAAGTGATGTCATCAGTTTATCAGCATTACTCAGCCTGCAGATGAAACAACAATTGGTCTCAATTATACAGATGCTTATGGTCAAGAAAGAAGTACAAGCAGTAACTTAAATGAACTATAACTAGTACTAAAAGTGTGAAGATGTCAATGAAGAATGGAATGTTTCATTTTGTCAAAAAGAGAAAAGAAATATGAGATATCAAATAAAATACAATTCTGATATAGAGCTGAAATCAGACTGGGTAAAAAGAAATGACCATAGACTTACGTTTGTATTTGTAATCTGTGCAATATGCATTTCATAAAAGGTCTCAGCAGACAAGATATGTGTGTTCAATTCTCAATCCTAATCAGCAAACACTAAATCTGAACATCTACAAGCTGCAATTTAGGTGACTGAATGGAATTATGTTCAGGAACATACATTTCCAGACATAAAGACTTTTGAAAATGTGAAAATTATTGTGAAAACCTTGATAATCAATTTTTTATGAAATAATTTTTTTCTTCTTTTCAATTTAATCTCGAATAAAATCAGTTCTTCACTGTCCTATGTGAAGATCTCTCAGCTATTGCTTAAGGGTCATGTTCTGGTGACCTATGTTATTACCATAATTGCTAACTGTATCAGCCAATCAGAAAAAGTCTTATATCTTTTCATTTGGGAGAAGAGCAGTATGGCTAAAGAGAATCAATGTTGCCAAAGGATCTGGTTAACCTTAAAATTTCTGAAAGCTGCATTTCCATTGGTAAATTCTAATGTTACCAGAATATGATACATAAGCAATCACTGTCAGATCTTCTGATTATTCCAGCCAAATAGCATATAAGATTGTTACAAAGCACCCAGGTTTTTATCAGCCTTTTTTACTGCTAAACTCACATGTACAGTTGACAATTCCCAAAAGTTTGCCTTTTGCTAAGTAGAAAGTTCTTCAAATTTTACTGTGATACATTCAAAACCAAGCTGCAAGTTGTAATAATAAAATGTAGATATTTTTGATCTTTCAATTATTTTGTCCAACTTTCTAGATGTAGAATTCCACAGCAAAGCAAATTCCATATGTTTGACTGTATTAATTAGTACAAATGACATAGTTCCTGCCATATGCTGACTGTATTTAATAATACAAATGATACAGTTCCAGTGATATGTTGACTGTATTTATTAGTACAAATGACCTAGTCTCTGCTATATGTTGACTGTATTTATTAGTACAAATGACCTAGTCTCTGCTATATGTTGACTGTATTTATTAGTACAAATGACCTAGTCTCTGCTATATGCTGACTGTATTTATTAGTACAAATGACATAGTTCAAGCGATATGTTGACTGTATTTATTAGTACAAATGACATATATAGTTCCTGCTATATGCTGACTGTATTTATTAGTACAAATGACCTAGTCTCTGCTATATGTTGACTGTATTTATTAGTACAAATGACATATATAGTTCCTGCTATATGCTGACTGTATTTATTAGTACAAATGACATATATAGTTCCTGCTATATGCTGACTGTATTTATTAGTACAAATGACATATATAGTTCCTGCTATATGCTGACTGTATTTATTAGTACAAATGACCTAGTCTCTGCTATATGCTGACTGTATTTATTAGTACAAATGACATATATAGTTCCTGCTATATGCTGACTGTATTTATTAGTACAAATGACATAGTTCAAGCGATATGTTGACTGTATTGATTAGTACAAATGACATATATAGTTCCTGCTATATGCTGACTGTATTTATTAGTACAAATGACATAGTTCAAGCGATATGTTGACTGTATTGATTAGTACAAATGACATATATAGTTCCTGCTATATGCTGACTGTATTTATTAGTACAAATGACATAGTTCAAGTGATATGTTGACTGTATTAATTAGTACAAATGACATAGTTCATGCCTTATGCTGACTGTATTTATTATTACAAATGACATAGTCCTTGCCACATGCTGACTGTATTTATTAATACAAATGACATAGTTCATGCCTTATGCTGACTGTATTTATTAATACAAATGACAGTCACTGCCATATGTTAACTGTTTTTATTCATACAAATGACAAACTCATTGCCATATGTGATCAATAAATAACTGGTGATATTCAAATTCACTGTCCTGATGAATTAACTAGTTCACCCATACTGATGTGTTTGACTCCAAAGCATTAACCTATTTGTCGTGCTAATAATGGGTACTGAAAGGGAGGCAACTCAAACATTACTAAGACATGAATTTGAGAGTACTGTATGTCAACATAATTTATATTAAGTCTGTCATCAGTCTATACTTCCTAAACATCCATTAATATTAGATTCCATTAAATGAATATTTGTAAAGGACAAAGGAGATTACATTTCCCATGTGACAACAAATGTTGCTAGCACTGTAGCTGCCCCAATTTCCCCAATTTAAAAAAATACCCAAAATTACTTCTCTTCCTATCTAATGTACCATCACTTATCTGAGAGTTTATTGTACACAAGTATTTTAAAGAGGATTATCACTGAAAGATGACACAGTAGCAGCCATGGCACTCAAACAATACAGTCTAAGACTGACTCCTGATACATACAAAAATATTTTTACCTTAAATTTCTGTAGATTTTGAAATGTAGAAATGACAACATGCAACAAAATCTGTTGTATTTTGGCTTAAAATTAAGTTGTCTCAAGACTGGCAATCAGCTATTGTTTAAATAGATTATACCAGTATAGACTGAGTGAACAAATTCTGCTCACTACATTCAAGTAGAAATAAAATTTAGTTTAATGAAGAGATGTAGCAGAAAAAGATGTAAATCTCCCAGCATTTAAATTAAAGGCAGCAGCTCGCAAAAATTCACAAGTTTCTTTTCTATCAGTCCCCTCATCCCAAAGTCATTTCATGCAGAAAAGCACTTCTCACTGTTTATTTGTAGCATTATGCAACCTTTTCAAAATCAGCCTGTGACTTTCAATTAAGCCAGAATATTACTTTTATTTTACCTCAAGGTAATTAATTTGTGTTTGCTTATTATGGACTTGAACTATTTTGTTATTAATTATTATTAATTAGTGCAAAAATAATTATGTTATTTGAGAGCCAGGATTTGAAGAAAATAGAATCCGAGGCCCAGTTCAATAAATATTAAATGCTAGGTCCTTTAGCAAGAACTATGGCTCACATATCATGATTCCTTTTCAAATTTTACTCTGATTTACTGAGTCTTACAATTACAGTTGTACTGTATATACTGTACTTGCTTAGAAGTTGGGTCCAACTGCAAACAACACAGACCCTGATCTGCCATTGCATGAAACACCAATTTATCCGGGTCTATGTTGTTTGTTCTACTAGTAAGTCCTAACAAACAACATAAACCCTGATATACTGGTGCATTTTGTGACTGCAGGTCTTTAAGGACTGTGCAATTTGAATCTGGATCTGACTAATACAAGCAAGTATAAATGGGATTAACTACAATTTTTAAAAAAGCCATGGTAATTCCAGGAATGGAAAAAGTGGGGTCCGAGGATGCACACCAGGTCAAAAAAGGGAGATAATTTAGAACAACGCATTGGCTGCAAATTTTCTAATGCATTTCTTGTTTATTTATGTAAATTGCCTCACTGCCAGGCTCACCTGCCAAGAACCTTATGTAGCAGGAGTTGAAATCCACATGATCAAGCAACGATTCCCCACTAGAATTAATTCTGGACTTTTGAATTTATATTCTTTCCTAACTGTATGCTTTTTTTGACCCAAAAATAATGCATTTTTTCTCTCAAAATTAATCTTCTTTTCTTTACATTTTCTATCCTGATGATTATAGACCATGTATTTACTTTTTGTTGTCTGTGCTAATCAAAATGCATAAGATATTTATGGGACCCAATGAAATTGAGTTATTTATGTGACCCAATGAAATTAATTGTGTTATTTATGTGACCCAATGAAACTGATTGTGTTATTCATGTGACCCAATGAAATTAATTGTATAATTTATGTGACCCAATGAAACTTATTGTATTATTTATGTAACCCAATGAAACTTATTGTATTATTTATGTAACCCAATGAAATCGATTGTATTACAGATGAAAAATAAGAATCCACCTTGTAACCTAAAATGAGCTCTGCAATCTCAATATTGTATTTCTAAATTTCCCTTCCTCCTTTACCAAAAGAAGTTTCATAATACATTTTTTTTTCTTCAGATCTTTAAAATTCAGTCTCTTTAATGAGTGACATATTCTGGTTGATATCTCTGAGTTTTCAACTTTATCCTAATCTAACTGGTTTCCACTGATACTAACACCTTGCCCTTTTCTAAATTACTTGTAACAGAGTGAGGACCACTGATTGATGGGTTCAGGGAAAGCTATTTCAACTGAAGCTTTTCAGCTGACAGGTCTGATGAGCTATCTATCACTTGAATCACATACTGGTCAATAGTCGCAGGCTACTGTTACTGTCTGCCTCTATCAATGGAGAAATGTTTTATTTATCAAGAGAAAATGCAATCAAAAACTAAATTCATGGTGTACTGAAACATGCAAATGGATCATAATACATCTTTAATCCATAGCATCTACTCAACCAAAACATATTTTCACCAAAAATATGGATAAATGTTTTTTTTCTCCCCCATTTAACTTATTTTTCAGCACCAATTAGTGTGTGTGTATGTGTGTGTATGTGTGTGTGTGTGATTAGGATTTTTATAGCAGCTTTAACTATTTTTCAGTCACATCGCTATGATGTCTGCATTGAGGCAGTTTATAGTGATGTCTAGCGCTGGGGCATCACACCACAGACATGGAGCATGAAGTCCCACCCAGTCACATTATCCCGACGCCGACCAGTCCTAACAATAACCTCTTAATGCTGAGTGCCAAGCAAGTCAGCTGTTAGTACCATTTTTGTAAGTCTTTTGTATGACTCGACCCACAACCTACCAATTCTGCGGCAGATGCTCTAACCACTAGGCCACCGAGTGATGCACTAATTAGTAGATAGATATTTACATAATTATGTCTATTTTAGGAGGCTTTAAATATTAATTACTGTATATACTCATTTGTAAGTCAGCTCAATGTACAAACAGCTTAGACCCTGATAAGCTTGAACATTGTGTGATGGCATATATGGGTCTATATTGTTTTCCATTGGACCCAAATCATAAGCACTGCAACAATTTCTTCTTAGTTTTTGTGAAAATTTATTATTTTTTAAAATATTATTCAACTGTACACAGACAGCATCCCGCTGACTACCTCATAGTTCATTGTAAGTGCACACTGCTTTGCCAGGGATAACAAAAGAACATAGTATTAATATTCTAATTCTAGGTTCCATTACAAAATTTAATATTGGCAATGAGAGAGAGAGAGAGAGAGAGAGAGAGAGAGAGAGACAGAGACTGATAGACATACAGGGAGAGAGTGAGTATATTTGTATATTGTAACCTTTTTATACATGCACACACATAATACACATACACAAATGCACATACATAAGTGCCCACATATATATATATATATATATATATATATATATATATATATATATATATATATATATATATATATATATATATAAAATCAACAATCACTTATTTCAATTTTTTAAAGTAGATATATTTGATTTGTTTTACTCATTTGACAATTCTGTTATTCTTTTAAATGATTTATCTATTCTTTTATCATCAATCTCTGAATAAAAAATACTCAGATTAGGAGACAAATATTACTTGAACTATATATATATATATATATATATATATATATATATATATATATATATATATATACACACACACACATACATACATACATATATATATATATATATATATATATATATATATATATATATATATATATATATATATATATATATATATATATTTATTGCTTGTTTTTCTTTAGCGAAGAATAAATTCTGGTTTTGAAACTTGAAAATTAAGCAGATGATTAAACTTGTTCCTTATCTACCCAATTTAACTAATAGATAATTACTCAGGTTTGAAATAGATAATTACTCAGGTTTGGAACAGTTCCAAAATAGAGGAGATAAAGTCTCTAAGGAGTCATTACTTAAAAACACATGACTGTTGGGACTTTTCCAATTTCATTCAAATATGTATTTGTTGGTAAAATTGTATGCATTATTTTAGTTTAGAACTTTCTCAGCTTTAGACACCTAGTTAATATAAAAGGCAACAAAAAGTATTCCTTCCAGTCACTCACATCTACATGTATAATAATACTCTTGATTCCATTTCAATACTGATGTTGGCCTGGAAGTATTAACTTTTAGTTTTTGATGTAATAATAATAATAATAATAATAATAATAATAATAATAATAATAATAATAATAATAGCAATAATTATAACATCAATAATAATAATAATAATAATAATAATAATAATAATAATAATAATAATAATAATGACTATAGGGTAACACAATTATCTGAAGAGTTAATCTAGCTTGAGGCCCTCATACAAGGGAACATTATTTATTAATACTTTTAAAAGCCTTTTTTTTTTCTTAATAAGCAAAGTTACACATTTATGTAAACATGGGCCATATATATTTGAATTAATGTTCAAAATTTATTTCAAACATATTAAAAAAATTATATGTACTAATCCATGAACTGTTTTTATTAACTAAATCATTTACATACAAAAATCCCTTTTTTAACCAGTATATATATATATATATATATATATATATATATATATATATATATATATATATATATATATATATATATATATATATATATATATATATATAATTTCAAAATTTAATTGTACGATTCATCTATATCAGAGTTTTAAGAAAATCTTCCAAGTTCTTTACTGTAAATTTATAAATGTAATTCAATATATACTGTAAATGCATCAATCCAGAATGCATTCAAAGTATTTCTCACCTTTGTCACAAAATCTATGCCATAAGAGAAACATGCATTTGACATAGATGATTTTAAAATCTCTTTAATTACATTTAGGTTTAGAGGTGACAGATCTCCTCAACCATGTTTGTTTTAATGAATGTTCAGATATGTTTATATATATAATTTTCTAACCTCCTTTCAAAAACTCTTTACATAAAAATTTCCGTCTGATTTCATATTTTCAACCATCCCATACATTTAACTTTTGGAAAAGTACATCTAACTCTCGAATCTTGGTTTTAGGTTGGATTGTTAAACTTAGAAATATGTGAGTAGAGCAAAGCTTCACAACTAAAATTTTTCCATGATCTTTCTGACCAATGTAAACTAAAGAATAACTTCTCTAAGTCTGCTTTCATAATTGTTTTTGACCATTCTGTTGAGAATGTATTGATAATACCTAGACATGTGAAAAAAGACAAATTCCAATTTAAATGAAATTCTTGACAGTACCTTACAGACCTTCCCACCCATAAGCATTCAGCTTTTTCAATATTTATACTGCACCTGAAATTTAAAATATGGGTAAATATGATCTACAGCTGACTTAAGGGACTTCTCAGAGTCCTTCAGGGTCAGATTGATGTCATCTGTATACTGTGAAACTAGATATTCTGTGCTTTTCATTTAAATTCCTTTCAAATTTGTATGATAAATTTGTCATACAGGATTTTATTTTTTAGTATAAATTCCCAAATCTCTCTCTCTCTCTCTCTCTCTCTCTCTCTCTCTCTCTCTCTCTCACACATGTGCAAAGTCAATTACGGCAGAAAAACTTTAACATTTCTTCTTGCTTAGAATCCAGAGAATGGTCATGTATTGTCTCTGATTGATGTTGAAAACATGCAAGATGTGTTGTTGGAGTGGTCTATGACTTGCTGACATCCTACTCTGTCAATGAACCCTTGCAAATCTAGAAATACGGCTTTTCTTTTTAGACATTTGATGTTGAGGGATGATTTACCCCAAGTCCAGTTACCTGGAAGAATTATGCCCCTTGGCTCTAATTAGTGCCCCAACCAGAATCTGACCCAAAAGCTATGTGCAAGTTATTGCTGTGATTAAACTGTTGATGCAACCACATGATAGTCACTAAAATATTTACAGAATTTTGTCAAGAAAGATGGTCATTCTGCCACACTCTCAATAAAAGAAAAAAAAGAAGAAGAAAAAAAAACAACTGAAAAAACTACCAGCTGGAGAAAATAAAATTAATGCTCTTCTTTGAAAATCTGTCAACTTTTACAAAAGTTTTGAATGATATCAGTACAATTTTTGTATCTTGTAATATTTATTTTAAGAAAATTTATAATAAGTTTTGGATCTTTTAGAAATTTATCAATCTAATTATAATGAATAGATTCCTGTGGGACAAGATGATCTGTACAAAACAAGATTATATGTATCAAACTAGCTGATTTGTACCAAACTAGATGATTTGTATCAAACTAGATGATTTGTACTAAACTAGATGATTTGTATCAAAATAAGATAATTTGTACCAAACTAGCTGATTTGTACCAAACAAGATGATTTGTATCAAACTAGATGATTTGTACTAAACTAGATGATTTGTATCAAACTAGCTGATTTGTACCAAACTAGATGATTTGTATCAAACTAGATGATTTGTACTAAACTAGATGATTTGTATCAAAATAAGATAATTTGTACCAAACTAGATGATTTGTATCAAACTAGATGTATTGTACCAAACTAGATGATTTGTATCAAAATAAGATAATTTGTACCAAACTAGATGATTTGTACCAAACTAGATGATTTGTATTAAAACAAGTTAATTTGTACCAACAAGATTTGTACCAAACTAGATGATTTGTATCAAAACAAGATAATTTGTACCAAACATGATTTTTACCAAACTAGATGATTTGTACCAAACAAGATGATTTGTACCAAACTAAATGTTTTCTTTTATCAAAACAAGATAATTTGTACCAAAATAGATGATTTGTATCAAAACAAGATAATTTGTACCAAACTAGATGATTTGTACCAAACTTGATGATTTGTATCAAAATAAGATAATTTGTACCAAACTAGATGATTTGTACCAAACAAGATGATTTGTACCAAACTAGATGATTTGTATTAAAACAAGTTAATTTGTACCAACAAGATTTGTACCAAACTAGATGATTTGTATCAAAACATGATAATTTGTACCAAACATGATTTGTACCTAACTAGATGATTTGTACCAAACAAGATGATTTGTACCAAACTAAACTAGATTATTTGTATCAAAACAAGATAATTTGTACCAAACTAGATGATTTGTACCAAACTAGATGATTTGTATTAAAACAAGTTAATTTGTACCAACAAGATTTGTACCAAACTAGATGATTTGTATCAAAACATGATAATTTGTACCAAACATGATTTGTACCTAACTAGATGATTTGTACCAAACAAGATGATTTGTACCAAACTAAACTAGATTATTTGTATCAAAACAAGATAATTTGTACCAAACACAATTTGTACCTAACTAGATGATTTGTACCAAACAAGATGATTTGTACCAAACTAAATGTTTTCTTTTATCAAAACAAGATAATTTGTACCAAAATAGATGATTTGTATCTAAACAAGATAATTTGTACCAAACATGATTTGTACCTAACTAGATGATTAGTACCAAACAAGATGATTTGTACCAAACTAAATGTTTTTTTTATCAAAACAAGATAATTTGTACCAAAATAGATGATTTGTATCAAAACAAGATGATTTGTACCAAACAAGATTTGTACCAAACTAGATGATTTGTACCAAACTAGATGATTTGTATCAAACTAGATGATTTGTATCAAAATAAGATTTGTACCAAACTAGATTTGTACCAAACATGATGATTTGTACCAAACTAGATGGGTTTTTTAAAAATCAAAACAAGATAATTTGTACCAAACTAGATGATTTGTATCAAAATAAGATAATTTGTACCAAACTAGATTTGTACCAAACTAGATGATTTGTACCAAACAAGATGATTTGTAGCAAACTAGATGATTTGTATCATAACAAGATAATTTGTACCAAACTAGATGGTTTGTATCAAACAAGATGATTTGTACCAAACTAGATGATTTGTATCTAAGCAAGATTTGTACCAAACTAGACAATTGGTATCAAAACAAGATTTGTATCAAAACAAGATGATTTGTATCAAAAACAATGATTTGTACCAAAAAAGATGATTTGTATCAAACTACATGATTTGTACCAAACTACATGATTTGTATCAAACAGTCATGTGTAAGCTTGGTCCAAATACAAATAACTTAGACCCTAAGCTCCTTTCCTGTTGCATAATGCACCAGCAGACCAGGGTCTGTGTTGTTTGTTCTGATTACTTTAAACAAACTGCATAGATCCTGATCTGCCAGCACATCATGCAATATCTGGGTCTGTGCAGTTTGAAGTTGGATATAACTTCTATTCAAGTATATACAACATTTTCCAATGCATGTGTGACCCAACTCAGTATAAGCAGTTATAGAAATTAACTCTGAAAGACAGAAAAAATGAATGAATACAGTTAAGACCTTTAACTGTGCTTTATTCAGAGTTGCAATTAACTCCTGAACCAACTGAAAAACTTACACAATGATACAGCATTTGTGATGGCTTATCTGTCAGGCATTGCCATTAAATAAATTGAAATCAAAATAAATTCCATGACTCTGCACTTACAGGTCAATTAAAGACTTCTATACATCAATGGCTTATAGCAGAATTGACACATTAATTTTGTGAATGAAAATGAAATTGGTGTTTTTTAGGACAATTTTTTTGAAACTAAGAACTGATCAGGGACTTTGTGCTTAAAAGGTTTAGAGTGTGGAGAAATTAAAATGTTACATAAACAGCCCTCTTGTAGTAAGATCAGCATTTTATTTCTGAATGCATATAATTGGATTGGACACCCCACTTTGTTTGCCTAGTGGTTAGAGTGTCTGATTGGATGCAGGTTCAAACCTGGCTGAGTCATACCAGAGACTAATAAAAATGGTAATAACAGATGCTAGACGCTCAGCATTAAGAGGTTACTGTGGTCTGCCTGGTATCAGGATATTGTGACCTGATGGGACATGATGCTAGACATCACTATAAACTGACACAATGCAGACATCATAGCGCTATGACTTAATTTTTTATAAAGCTACGATAAACATCCAAATCACACACTCACACTGGACTGGATGCAACAAAGCACACATATGAATGAAACAGAACTTTTTATCTGATACGGCAAAGAGAAAATCTAGCCTTTGCACTGAGATTGCCAAACCTGGTGTACAGTCTACCTAACTGTAATGCAACTGATGGGAACCAAGGAGGCCATTTTATAATGAGGTACACTGAACATTAATGTTTTACCAATTAATCAGACGGCCCAGACGGCTGAGTGGTCCAATGCACATGCAATTTCAGAATACTCACACATCTGACCTGTGTATGTCTGTCTGAGTTTAAGTCTCTGTCTGACCAATGTGGGTAAATGGCAAATCTTTCAAATATATGATGTGTCATATATAGCCTCTCATGTGCTGAAAAATGACATTAAAACACAAAAATCTAATTAAGCAAATATGATCCATGACTAAAGTCCACTTACAGCAAAAACAGTGGTATAATGATCTGTTTTACATGCCACAATATGACCATCCTAGCTCCCAGTCTGGTCTGGAAATCAAACCTGAATTGTCTGCATTTTTATTTAGCAAAACCCTCTTCATTCTGTGTAATAATTTATTAGTAATTTAAAAACATAATCTAATAAACATATTTATACAATCAAATTATTTTTAGTACTTGTTTTATTGCTGTTTCATTGTTTTCTTCAGTTTGAATAATGCATCCATCATTATAATCCTTAATATGCATTACTATTTAATTGTGTATTAAGTGTTTAAATGCAAAGTATGTACCTCTGTTTCAAAGTAATTTCTTAACATGTTCAACTTCTTCAACCAGGTAAAAAAAAAAAAGTAACCAAATGTTGACGAAAGCAAATCTGTTTAAATCCAATGATGGACATTTTTTACTGTCAGTTTTCATGGGTGTTGTATTTTGGCTCTAATGTAAGAAATGCAAAACATTAAAAATATCACTACTATTAAATGGCAAATTACCATATAAGGCTTTTACTTCTAGACGTGCAAGTGCTCTCATAGCCTTACCAAATATTTGGTTCATAAATTTTTTTGTTGGATAAAAATTTAAATACTTCATCTTTAACAGGTAGTCTACAACGTAGGTGACTTCTGTCAGCCGTGAGACTAGTCTAAGAAATTTAATCATCATCCCTCAAAAGCCATGAGGCACAAATCATATTTTAACAAATTAGTTATGACTTTTGCTGGTATACAAATCTTCCATGCAGAATACTGTCATTATTTAGTAATAAATTCACACATTTACCGGTACATAACATTTAAAAATTTTAAACCATAAAATGTATTGAAGATTTAAATTACCTAGAATTTTAAATGTAATGTGAATTTCTCCTAATAAAAATCAATCAACAATAATTCATAAATACAAATTTCTGGAATAAAGCCAATTATTGCAGGGAAAACTTGTAATATATCATGAATATTTCCAGCATGATTTGTATTTAATGTAAATAATTCCAGTATATAAAAATCACAAGTACATTTTTTTCGTAGCCTGATTATTTTTTTACAATTGCATGACTCTTCTGTGTATTTACTAGCACAGAAGAAAAGATGATTTTATTGAACACAAATAATTTTTTAATAACTTTACAGGAAAATTGATTTCCATGTCATTACATTTTATGGGAAGAAAATTGAATCTTGAGATTTCCTGATGAAGTTATCATCTTTGCTGACTATGCACACAAAGTTTTGCAACTCACTTGTTTTCACATGAAAATCAGTGAAACATTGAAAATGTAATTTCAACTGGACTGTTTTGTATATACGAGTCTAGAACTGAAAATTATGAGGAGAAATCCCCCCCCACTGGAAAAGAGAATAATTTTTCTAAATGCAGGGGTGATTGATCAATGAAATAAAGTTAGTGCTTGGATATTTTATAGCAATATTTGGTACATGTTTCAGAAATTAGCACTAATCCTACATTCCTGAGCTCGCTGCATCCTATGATACACCTTTAAAATATACCAGTACATACACAATACATAATCTTAACTATGGAGAATTCCAACAATTTCTTTCTCCTCAGCTTGGAAACAATAAGATTAAAATATATATATATATATATATATATATATATATATATATATATATATATATATATATATATATATATATATATATATATATATATATATATTGCATGAGCTTCAAAAACCAAAAATAGAACAAAATTAAACGATGACTAAACTTGTCCCAAGAGACATCACCAACAAAAGAAATCTTGCAGTAGTGCATGGAATAATTAATAATTGTTTCTGGATCAAATGTCTCATGTCTTCTCATGAGACCACTCAGGTGGCCTAGTGGTAGAGCATCTGCTTTGGATGCAGGAGGTCGCAGGTTTGCACTCTGGCTGAGTCAAATCACAAAGACTTATAAAAATGATACTAACAGCTGCCTCACTAGAAAACTCAGTATTAATTACGAGGTTAGTGTTAGGACCGGTGTCAGGATAATATGACTGGGTGGCACATCATGCTACATGCCTGTGGTATGATGCACCAGTGCTAGACATCACTATAAACAGCCACACTGCAGACATCATAGGGATATGACTGAAAAATTGTTAAAGTTTGTTACAAATCCAAATCATATACATGTAATTCCCATGACAGAAATGTGCATATAATGTTAGCAATTAATTTATCATATATACTCATTTATAACTTAAGTCAAACTGCAAACAACAAAGATACTGAGCTTCCATAACATAATGTGCCTCCAAATCAGGGTCTATGTTGTTTTTTCTACTGATCACTCCTAACAAACAATACAGACCCTGATCTGCTGGCACATTATGCTATTGCAGATCTTGGTCAGTGCAGTCTGAAGTTGGACTCAACTTACAAGTGACTTTAGATAGCAATTTGATTCTTTATGTTAAGTAAAACAAGAGCTTGATTGTGTCAAGGTCATAAGAGGTGTTCTCAGCCTTTTTAAAGATATGTCAAAATGCTGATTTCATCATTCTGAGTTGAATGAGAATTACTAATGTCTATTGTATTTTCTATAATTTCCATAATTTTATAATTATTTAAATTCTGCAAAATTTTTTTAATAATGGTCCCTGCACCAAAGGTTTGAGAACATATATATATATATATATATATATATATTGTAGGTATTAGTACTTATGAGCTTATGGAGTCACAACATTTCAGTCAACAGAGGGTATTACATGTATAAAAATAGTTCATAAAATGAAATAAATAAATAAAATGGTTAGATAAATATGCAATATAGGTACATGTATTGATATTTAGACTATAATGCCTTTGTCTTCACGCCTTTATCTCCATAAATTCTATTAGCTTTGCTAGCATCTGATGGTAATGCAAACCTGTATTTGAGCATCAATATATTTCTTTCAATGACAGAGGAATAAATGAAATGTCTGCCTACTAATAATGGGTTAGGATGAAACTGTCACTAAATTGAATAATATACAAAATAGTGTCTAGACTCATTTATTTTTTATTATTATTTTTCTTTTTAATTAAGTCAATCAAGAAGAACTTGTCACATCATGGTAACATTTAAAATTTATTTTGAGAGCTAATGTTAGTTGACTTTGGTGGCTTAAGTGGTAAGAGTGTTCACCTCAGATACAGGAGGTCATGGGTTTGTACCCTGGTCGAGTCATACCAAAGACTTATAAAAATGGTACACTAAGCAATCTGCCTTGCTTTGCGCCCAGCATTAAGAGGTAAGTGTTAGGAATGGTCAGTCCGGTGTCAGGATAATGTGACCGGGTGGGACATGATGTTCCATAATACCCATGTGCTAGGCATAACTATGAACTCCCACATTACTGCAGACATCGTAACAATATGAATTAAATTGTTATAGCTACATTAAAAATAAAACCCACAAACAAATAACCAAAGTTGAAAACTTTAACAATGCAGCATTTCACACAGGCATTATGATTGGTCAAACAGATGAAAATTAACTGCATCCTAAAAGGATTGATAAGAAAAAGAATATTGGTCAAGTTTGTGGAGTGCTGAATAAATGACTGATTAGTCTCCTTTTATAGTCAATAAACACAAACAACTTCACCTGTCAGTCAGTCTGTCAGGTATTTTCTTCTAAGAACCAATAGACAATTAACACAGACAACTTCACCTGTCAAGTTTGTGGAGTGCTGAATAAATGACTGACTAGTCTCCTTTTATAGTCAATAAACACAAATAACTTCACCAGTCAGTCAGTCTTTCAGGTATTTTCTTCTAACAACCAATAGACAATTAACACAGACAACTTCACCTGTCAGTGTCAGGTGTTTTCTCTAACAACCAATCAATGATTACAATAAGCATTGCCAGTGTGCTTAAGAGATGCAGTGTTATGACTATGGTTTTAAACTAAGCAATCAAAAGAGAAAAAAAAAACATCAAAGTCTTAATTTCAACAAATGTTTATTCTCAGAAAATACAAAGTGAAAATAAAAACTAAAAAAATACATTGTTGCGAATTAAATACAAAACAGTCCAAAACGTTCTGCCATCAGAACATAACCAATAATCATGGATAAAACCCCTCAAAGAAATGCAAATTAAGTATACATAACAACAGAAAAAAACATGGTGCGAATGGGTAAATTCAAGTTTTAATTTTTTTTCTCACAATTCCCAATCACCATACGTAATATCAGGAGGTCTCAGGTTTCAAGATTTCTCATTTTTATTATCAGAATGATCAGATGTTTTCTTAACAAAAGCCAAATTTGAATTTGTGGTACAAAATGCCTCAGACTTTGATCATGACACTGGCCACACCATAATGTATAATATAAAATATATCAAGTTTAATATACTATCTCATCTATTAAAATAAGTTCTCTCAAGACTGATGGTATATTAAGAGAGGTCACCTGACTAATAATGTAACAAGATTCATTCATACTATATGCCATTGGTTATAAGTCGAGTCATAATACAAAAACAAGGATTCTAATCTGACATAGCATGGTGCACATACTTATCATGGTCCATGTTGTGTGTTCTACTGATTACTCCTTAAAAACTGAACAGACCCAGATCAGCTAGCATATTATGCAATGGCAAATCTGGGTCTGTGCAGTTCATAGTTGGCTCATATTATAATCGACCACATACTGGTTTTACATACATGTTGTGAATGGTCTCCCAAACTCTATGTCTTTCATTGTTGTACCTAATATGAATATTGTAACCATTGGTAATACCTGCCATGCCAACACCCTACAGTCTTAAATGAAGTTTGAACAACAACAGCACCATCCAGTCTCAAATGAAGTTTGAACAACACTTACACCATCCAGTCTCAAATGAAGTCTGAACAACAATTACACCATCCAGTCTCAAATGAAGTCTGAACAACAATTACACCATCCAGTCTCAAATGAAGTCTGAACAACACTTACACCATCCAGTCTCAAATGAAGTCTGAACAACAATTACACCATCCAGTCTCAAATGAAGTCTGAACAACACTTACACCATCCAGTCTCAAATGAAGTCTGAACAGCAGCATCATCCAGTTTGAACAATATTAAACTTCATGTCTGAAATGAAGTTTGAACAACAATACCTTCCTGTCAGAATTTAAGATTGATCAACAGTATCATTCAATTTCAAATGAAGTTTGAACAAGAGTACCATCCAGTCTGAAATGAAGTTTGTGTAACAGTACCATCCAATTTCAAATGAAGTTTTTACAACATTACATTCCTGTCTGAAATTAAGTGTCAGCTACAATACCATCCAATATCAAATGAAGTTCAACAACAGTACCATCCAGTTTCAAATGAGTAGCAATTTTAGCACTAATGAAATTTGCATCACTTTCATCATCTCTTAATAAATTAATGAGAGCAGGAAAAAGCATCTTCATGATAATGCTGTACTCCACTGTCCCAAAACAGTGCTAATTAGAAGTAATTCAAGCTGTACTTCACTGTCCCAAAACAGTTATAATTAGAAGTAACTCAAGCTGTACTCCACTGTCCAAAAACAGTGATAATTAGAAGTAATTCAAGCTGTACTCCACTGTCCCAATACAGTGATAATTTGAAGTAATTCAAGCTGTACTCCACTGTGAAAAATGTGACCAGCGTGTGTGTGTGTGATTAGGATTTTTAATGTAGCTTTAACACATTTTCAGTCATATTGCTATGATGTCTGCAGTGAGGCAGTTTATAGTGGATGTCTAGCACTGAGGCATCATGCTGCAGACATGTAGCATGACCCAGTCACACTATCCTGACACCAGGCGGACCAGTCCTAACACTAACCTCTTAATGTTGAGCACTAAGCGAGGAAGCTGTTAGTACTAATTTTGATAGTCTTTGGTATGACTTGGCCAAGGATTGAACCCATGACCTCCTGCTTCCGTGGCGGTCGCTCTTAACCACTAGGCCACCGGAGTGATCAAAATGTGACAAGTAGGAATAATTCATGCTTTCCTCCATTGTCCAAACACTGATAAATAAGAATAATTCATGCGGTACTCCACTATCCAAACATAGTGACCATTAGGAGTAATTCTTGTTGTATTCCACTATCCAATAAACTGTAATAAGTATAAATAATTCATGCTGTACTCCATCACCCAAAAATGAAAATAAATCAAATAAATAATGACATGTGGAAAGTGAAAACTAATTCAATTCTAATTTTTTTAAAAGGATTTTTAAGACAGAAACTTTGTATGCTCTTTACCCTACATGTTGTTTTGCAGCACCATGAAATATTGTGGCATATAGTGTTTATCTTTTCTGCCTGTCTATCTGTCTTCTACACCTTGAAGTTTTGTGTTCAGACAACTTCAGGCACTGTGGTGGGGCATCTGTTTCATGAAAATAGTTCTATTTTCTTGTGTGTGTGTGTATATGTGTTGATGACATATTAAAATTTTATGATAACCATTAGTTAGATCATTGTGTATTAAATTCCTTTTAGAAAATATTTTTGTTGTTGTTTGTTTTATTCAAAAGTTTATCTCCAGTAATTTTTAACAGATAACTAATTCTCACCTGTATCACTTATTTTGTTCACACTGAGTCACCAACTCCTTTGCATATGGATCCCCAAAACCCACTTTATCAACCGCCAATTAATCCAGCAACCACTGTGTGCCAATTTGGCAGTGAACAATTTATCAAGAACATTTTATTTCATTGTAATCTGTAAATGATGTGAGATGAAATAAATAATAACAGAGAAAACATGTATAATACAAGCACTTAATTGTTCAAGATACTGATAGTCAATTTTGCAATATTCCATTCCTCCAGCTGTGGTTTTTATTCCTTTTATTTTAGCAGTTTGCTATTTTTTAATTTAAAACTAACATTATGTATAATTATTATATATTTTATGTTTTATACATTTTTAGTTTGTCCAGTGTAGTATTACCTGAAATTTACAAATTTGTAGCCATAATGTGGTATACATGTATTACCCAAAATTTGCAAATTTGTAGCCATAATGTGTGGTATGACCTGAAATTTGCAAATTTGTAGCCATAATGTGGTATATATTACCCAAAATTTGCAAATTTGTAGCCATAATGTGGTATATTACCCAAAATTTGCAAATTTGTAGCCATAATGTGGTATATTACCCAAAATTTGCAAATTTGTAGCCATAATGTGGTATATTACCCAAAATTTGCAAATTTGTAGCCATAATGTGGTATATTACCCAAAATTTGCAAATATTTAGCCATAATGTGTGGTATGACCTGAAATTTGCAAATTTGTAGTCATTATGTTTGTTATTACCTGAAATTTGCAAATTTGTAGCCATAATGTGGTATATTACCCAAAATTTGCAAATTTGTAGCCATAATGTGGTATATTACCCAAAATTTGCAAATTTGTAGCCATAATGTGGTATATTACCCAAAATTTGCAAATTTGTAGCCATAATGTGGTATATTACCCAAAATTTGCAAATTTGTAGCCATGTGGTATACGGTATTACCTGAAATTTGCAAATTTGTAGTCATTATGTTTGGTATTACCTGAAATTTGCAAATTTGTACGGTAGCCATAATGTGTGGTATGACCTGAAATTTGCAAATTTGTAGTCATTATGTGGTATATTACCTGAAATTTGCAAATCTGTAGCCATAATGTGGTATATTACCCAAAATTTGCAAATTTGTAGCCATAATGTGTGGTATGACCTGAAATTTGCAAATTTGTAGTCATTATGTGGTATATTACCCGAAATTTGCAAATCTGTAGCCATAATGTGGTATATTACCCAAAATTTGCAAATCTGTAGCCATAATGTGGTATATTACCCAAAATTTGCAAATTTGTAGCCATAATGTGTGGTATGACCTGAAATTTGCAAATTTGTAGTCATTATGTGGTATATTACCCGAAATTTGCAAATCTGTAGCCATAATGTGGTATATTACCCGAAATTTGCAAATTTGTAGCCATAATGTGGTATATTACCCGAAATTTGCAAATTTGTAGCCATAATGTGGTATATTACCTGAAATTTGCAAATTTGTAGTCATTATGTTTGGTATTACCTGAAATTTGCAAATCTGTAGCCATAATGTGGTATATTACCCAAAATTTGCAAATTTGTAGCCATAATGTGTGGTATGACCTGAAATTTGCAAATTTGTAGTCATTATGTGGTATATTACCCGAAATTTGCAAATCTGTAGCCATAATGTGGTATATTACCCGAAATTTGCAAATTTGTAGCCATAATGTGGTATATTACCCGAAATTTGCAAATTTGTAGCCATAATGTGGTATATTACCTGAAATTTGCAAATTTGTAGTCATAATGTGTGGTATGACCTGAAATTTGCAAATTTGTACCGTATTTCTGGCCTATAAGTTGATTCGGAATATAAGTCGAATTCACCAATTTTGTAAATTTTCCATCCTTCATCCATATATAAGTCAATTCAGAGTACATGTATAAGACGAGGCCAGGTCAATATCTTGGCTTCGTATTTTACACTAGTAATGGTATCGTTGTATGATATTCCATATTACTGATGCTAACATGCTTGTGATTTTGTGAATGAAAAGTGAATTTAGCAATTTAGAAGCTATAGTAGTCCTTAATAAATTTAGTCTTCAAATAAATATCGTCGATTTGCATTCTACTGTGGTGAGTGGAAAACAAGAATCGATGGACAGGGATAGTTACAGTCATATGTCTGTGCCATATTTTACAAAATAAGGTAGTTGTGCATCACAAATTTATTGTTTTTTTTATAATTATTTTGAATAACATTAATAAAGAGTCCATAGTCTCATATAGAATTCCAACTATATTTAAATGAAATTTAGAAATCAGTTATGCCTTTCATGCTTTATATAAAGTTATTATTACATCTGTGTGATCACCTTAAAAAAAAACTGCCCCTCTTATAAAGCATTTTCTCTCCTGCAGAAGGGGCAGGGGGCATTATAAAGAGGGTACCACTGTATTAGAAAATATGTGCCACCTAGCGATGACATGACATATGCCATTTTAAAAACTGACAATTTATTTATCTAAAGGGGAATTGTTTTATTTAATTTATTTATTTATTCATTTAAAAGATTGTATTCCTCTCAAATGTGTACTATTTTCAAAAATGCCTGACAAAACATGTATTACTGCTAATATACATGTTAGGAAACAATGCTCAGCATCATTCTTGTATGATCTCAATTTTCTTCTTTACTTTCTTCTATATAAACCAGGTTTCAATGGATGAATAAGACACAAGTTCACATAATTTCTGAACACAGAAACTGAGAAATGCATTATTGTTAAATACACCGGCCGACTCGGCCATGTCTTCATTGGTTCCTATATGCAACAGACTGTTCATTGTTTCCGGTAACGTACAATATAATGTTTACCTACAGGTGGCACTGCTCTTCTAATATTAGTAAATTACGTCCTCATATTAGAAATTGATATTTGGGATATAAAAAATTGGGATATAAAAGACAATTTTCTAAAATGCATGTTCTAATATTAGAAAATATCAATGTCTACAATGATTTGTAGGCAATAATGATAGCAGAATTGTGTCAAGGGAGAGAATCATTACATTATCTTTTCAAATACCCACTGACAGCTCTCTTTCAGCCTAGATCAATGTTTTTTTTATCCTGTCACCTCAAAACATAAGTAATTTCTTGGTGTCAGGTACCTGAATAACATTAGCAACAAGATTATTTTTTTTTTTTTTTAATATGGTTTAACGCTATTTTTCAGCACAATATACGCTATACATGGCGGCCAGTATTACTGGTGGAGGAAGAAACCGGACAAACCCCGGAAAGAACCACCGACCCATGAGAAGCTACTGGCAAGCTTTCTCACATAACTACATTTGCCGAATCTTTGACTCGAACACACGCAGACAGAGGTGAGATGGCAGTGGTCCGTAACGGACAGCGCTTTAGACCACTCGGCCACTCGGGGCCCCGCAACAAGCAGATGTTTATGCACAAACTCTGACAAATTTTAAAATCAGATGAAAAAGTCCGAATTAAATGAATTTGCCATCTGCAGGCAATTTCATATAAAAGTGATAAGTCTAAGACATTCTCCCATTTTCCTTGTTAGGAGTCATGAATTAATATGCTCCTTTAAGCTGCATCAACATGCAAAGTTTCATTAGTGGTTATATATGGTCAACATGTTTACTACTGCATCTGCCTGAAAACATTCTACACTTGGCATCACAGACTATGGAAGATCATCTCCTGGACTGAACAATACTCTTGGAAACTTTGTTTAGAAAGTTAATGTCCTGGTGGAAAGATCAGTTGAGCCGAGCATGGGGGTGGGGGTTGTCATATAGAAAAGACAGTCTAGCCTATGGTGTGACAGAAGGTCCCACCCTCTTGGGTAATGTCCAGTGATGGTCTAAAATCAAGTTGAGATGATCACTTCCTCATGATCATTGGGGCCACACAGGGTCTATCAAAATATGCTCAGTAGTGGAATACTTTCTGATGTACTTGTGAGTACACTGATAGAGAGATTAGGCATAAGTAAACACATGATCTCACTTCATGCTGTGATGTTTGATTAAATTATAGGTAATGCATAATGATGTAGTGATGGTGTTTAAATGGTGTTCTATTACTAGTAACGTTTCGGCATCATTTAAACAAATTGGAAAGCCATTCATCCCAGGATGTTTTTTCTCATATTTAAGTCAAATTTTGTAGATTTTTTAAAATAGAAGAAATCACTGAAATGTTTTTTTATAGTTATAATAATATTTGCTATGATTGATATTGGACTGACATCATTGGAGTAAATTTTGAAAGATCTGCATGATACCTGGAGACTTTTTTCCTCATATGGTCCTAATCTGTTTAGCAGAGTTTTTGAGAAGTGTTTTTTTAAAAACAGCTATTGTCAACAATGCACAATGGACAATTGATCAAGGATTACCATTAAAGGGTGATTGATAATACACGACTGACAAGGAACCAAATCATAAGCTTGCTTGGCCTAATGGTCAGGTGAGGAATATCAGACTCATTCAATATCTCATCAGTACATGTACAAAGCTGCATGCAAAATCAGATTGAAATGGAAAAATTGATTCTTGCTAATTTCTACTACAGAAACAAAATCAGATTTCTTGATAAATTTTTTTATGAAATTGAGCATCTTGTAGCACTGCAAAGAACATGATACTTAATCATGAAGACATTCATCATACCTAACATCTTAGTGATCAAATCTGACATGAGTATGCTTCATTACACGTCTCTATTGATTTAATATTATCAGTAATCGAGAACTGTCATTTCCAATGTGCATAGAATCTTCAGTACTAGCCCCATTAGTATAGATTACATTGATCCAATGCACCATCATTACATGGATAATGCTAAGGGTAGGAGCAATGCATATTTAAATAATTTGTGGCAAAATGCTTAAAATTAAATTGCTCCACATAAGTTGAATTTTAAAAAAATATTACTTTGTGCATTTTTAGTACCAGTAAATTTAGTTTGTATAAAACATTCTTTTACACTGGTTATCTGGAGTGCTGCCAAAGCTATGAAGATGGGCATAGAGACATCACAATGTAAACAATAATTCAGTGCTTACAAGGTCAGTGTAAAAAATGTTTCAATTAAAAGTTAACTTGAAGTTCAAAGAATTCATTAGGAATCTTTTGGAGGGACTAATGATTCACTGTCTGAAAAGAATTTAATGAAATTCAACATAAGCCCATTTCTTTCTTTTTAACTGCTGAAATTCTGAAGTGATATGTTTGTTTAACAAAAGTAAACCCTCTCCTGAGTGTTAAAATATGGACAGAAATAACATTTCATTTGGAAACCTTAGTTTTAGCCCACATTAATGCATAATGAACTGATAACCAATCCATCATTTTGTACATTACTGACGTTTCACTGTATAGAGAGAGAACCCTCTGAAAGTGATAGATGATGCAACATTATGCAGACTGGGCTGAAACTGCAACACAGTCCAAGAACTGTTACAGCATGCAAAATCCCATTCAGTTGTTAATAGAAAATTAATATATATCTAATATTTGATTGTATTAAACTCCTAGGAGTATATGTTGATGATAAATAATTTAGAATCATCACACAGATGTCTGTAAAATTCAAGCTGCCATACTACCATTAATACAACGATTAAAAAGGTATCGACCATTGCATGCATGCAATAATACCTTTCTCTTCAACTTATATGGATTATTGTTGCACAGCATGGGGCTTATGCCTACAAATTAATATTAATTGCATAATCAGACTTCAAAACCATGCAGCTAGAATTATATTTGACGTCAATCCAATGACACCATCAGCTGATGTATTTAAGTCAGAATAATTTCACATCACAAATATAATTTGGTTTATAAGTTCTTGATGATTGAAAACCTTTTACCCAGTCCATGTGCTAATGTCAAAACTATTATAGCACCTCTTCATGTATATACTCCTTAAGACTAGCATCCAACCTGCATATCAAAAATCTTAGAAAAGGTTGTTCTAACTCAACTTGTATCTCATTTGAATTCAAACAGTCTTTTTAGCAATGTACAGTCTGCATATCGCCCTTGCCACAGTACGGAAACTACTCTTCTGAAAGTATTTAGTGACATTCTCTCTGCTTTGGCTAGTGGAAAGATTACATGCAGTCCTCACTCTCCTGGATTTAAATTTTCCATCAGCTGAACATGTAATATCTTCCACCAAGTATTCTTTCAGTCAAAAATGTAATATCTCCCACCAAATTTTAAAGTTAGTTGACCATACATGTAATATCCCACCAAATTTTCCATTAGTTGACCATGCATGTAACATCTTCCACCAAATTTTCCATTTGTTGAACATGCATGTAATATCGCCCACCAAGTTTCCAATAACTGAATATCTAACAAATATTCCATTCGTTGAACATGCATGTAATATCTCATAACAAATATTCTATTTGTTGAACATGCATGCAATATTTCCCACCAAACATTCCGTTAGTTTCTCCATTGTTCTGTATGAATTGCATTATTCAGCTATAATATGTTTAATACACTGTATCTACCAGTACATCATCAAATCTGAAGTCAATATATCAGTAAGACATTACCCCCCACAAAGTAAATTATAATTAAATTTAAAAAAAATTTCTTTCATAAATATTGTGCACATGTATAGAAAATTGTGCGACCACAAATGTCTTTTAGCAAATTAGATAATATTTGACTTATGTGTTTTACCCTCTGAAAAAAAAAAAGAATTATTATTGGGGGAGACAACTCATGTATCCAAATGTTTTATGATAACTGCTGCTATTTTTCATGTCAGCACTATTTACAAATACCAGAAGTTGACATACTGAGATGCGGACTTAATTAAATTTCACAGGAGAGGAATGATTTCTAAGTTAACCTGAACAGACAAACATTACTGGTACTTCACATGGTATCTATTCTTGGTGTGCTGATCAGTATTACAGTTGTCAGACAATTCTGTTGAGGTCAGCAATTCCTGCATATTCAGTGAAATTCAACACGGTCTCTAGCCAATACCATGGTAATGCCATCTGCTATGAAAAATGTTCCAATGCAAATCATTTCCATATATTAGTCAATTAAGCTGTTCACTTGCCATAAATTCTAGATTATCCAAATCTGCCAATTATTTCTAATTCTTTCAGGGCCTACAATGCTGATCCATATTTATGTGAATAATGAAGGCAGGAAAGACAGTGGCAACATTGATTAACATGTTGGACTTGTGACTGAAGATGGGAAAGCTCAAATCCTAAGATAATGGATCAGCCTGTTTCAGTACCTTGTTATGCCTTACATCCCTGGATAAGGCAACTTAACTCAAATTGCCTTGACACTAAATCACCTTCTTGTGTTGCAGTATCATAAAACACTGTACCACACCAGACCAAACTTGTTGTGTGCTTTTCTGTGTTTCTTGAGAGAAGAGCCTTGCTTGTCAGTCACTATTTTTAGCATTTACATGTAAAAGACAAAAGCAAACTTGTTAGAGGAATCATGACTTCAATTGTTAGCATCATTTGGATGATTAATATGGAGTTCATTAGTAGACCACTGAATTATCTGGATGTTAATATGGAGTTCATTGAATGACTACTGAATCATTCAGATGGTTAATATGGAGTTCATTGGTTGACCACTAAACCATTTGGATTGTAACTATGGAGTTCTTTGGTATACCAATGAATCATGTGGATTATAACTATGGAGTTCTTTGGTAGACCACTGAATCATTTGGATGGTAAATATGGAGTTCTTTGGTACACCACTGAATCATTTGGATGGTTAATATGGAGTTCATTAGTAGACCACTGAATCATTTGGATGGTAAATATGGAGTTCTTTGGTAGACCACTGAATCATTTGGATGGTTAATATGAAGTTCTTTGGTAGACCACTGAATTGTTTGGATGGTTACTACGAGTTCATTGGTTGACCACTGAATCATTTGGATTGTAACTATGGAGTTCTTTGGTATACGAATGAATCATGTGGATGATAACTATGGAGTTCTTTGGTAGACCACTGAATCATTAGGATGGTAAAAATGGAGTTCTTTGGTACACGTATATATACCACTGAATCATTTGGATGGTTAATATGGAGTTCTTTGGTACACCACTGAATCATTTGGATGGTAAATATGGAGTTCTTTGGTACACTACTGAATTATTTTGATGGTTAATATGGAGTTTATTAGTAGATCACTGAATCATTTGGATGGTTAATATGGAGTTCTTTGGTAGACCACTGAATCATTTGGATGGTTAATATGAAGTTCTTTGGTACACCACTGAATCATTTGGATGGTAAATATGGAGTTCTTTGGTACACCACTGAATCATTAGGATGGTAAATATGGAGTTCTTTGGTACACGTATATATACCACTGAATCATTTGGATGGTTAATATGGAGTTCTTTGGTACACCACTGAATCATTTGGATGGTAAATATGGAGTTCTTTGGTACACTACTGAATTATTTTGATGGTTAATATGGAGTTTATTAGTAGACAACTGAATCATTTGGATGGTTAATATGGAGTTCTTTGGTAGACCACTGAATCATTTGGATGGTTAATATGAAGTTCTTTGGTACACCACTGAATCATTTGGATGGTAAATATGGAGTTCTTTGGTACACCACTGAATCATTTTGATGGTTAATATGGAGTTCATTAGTAGACCACTGAATTGTTTGGATGGTTACTATGAGTTCATTGGTTGACTACTGAATCATGTGAATGGTTAATATAGAGTTCTTTGATAGACCACTGATTCATCTGAATGGTTAATATGGAGTTACTTGGTTGACTACTGAATCATTTGGATGGTAAATATGGAGGTCTTTGGTTGACCACTGAATCATTGGGATGGTTAATATGGAGTTCATTAGTAGACCACTGAATCATGTGGATGGTTAATATGGAGTTCATTAGTAGACCACTGAATCATTTGGATGGTAAATATGGAGTTCTTTGGTAGACCACTGAATCATTTGGATGGTTAATATGAAGTTCTTTGGTAGACCACTGAATTGTTTGGATGGTTACTACGAGTTCATTGGTTGACCACTGAACCATTTGGATTGTAACTATGGAGTTCTTTGGTAGACCACTGAATCATTAGGATGGTAAATATGGAGTTCTTTGGTACACGTATATATACCACTGAATCATTTGGATGGTTAATATGGAGTTCTTTGGTACACCACTGAATCATTTGGTTGGTAAATATGGAGTTCTTTGGTACACTACTGAATTATTTTGATGGTTAATAGCTGGAGTTTATTAGTAGACCACTGAATCATTTGGATGGTTAATATGGAGTTCTTTGGTAGACCACTGAATCATTTGGATGGTTAATATGAAGTTCTTTGGTACACCACTGAATCATTTGGATGGTAAATATGGAGTTCTTTGGTACACCACTGAATCATTTTGATGGTTAATATGGAGTTCATTAGTAGACCACTGAATTGTTTGGATGGTTACTATGAGTTCATTGGTTGACTACTGAATCATGTGAATGGTTAATATAGAGTTCTTTGATAGACCACTGATTCATCTGAATGGTTAATATGGAGTTACTTGGTTGACTACTGAATCATTTGGATGGTAGATATGGAGGTCTTTGGTTGACCACTGAATCATTGGGATGGTAAATATGGAGGTCTTTGGTAGACCACTGAATCATTTGGATGGTAAATATGGAGTTCACTGGTTGAATATTCTATTGAATCATTATTAATTGAGTTCATTGGTTGACTTCTGAATCATTAACGAATGGTTAATATGGAGTTTATTGGTAAACAACTGAATCATGCGAATGGTTAATATGAAGTTGAACATCAGTTGACTACTGATGTAAACTGAGCAGGGTTATTGACCATCTTCAGAAGCAATAACATATTTTTCATGATAACCACAATGGCAGCCATACAAGATTTGATAAGGAGGCCAATGGTGAAAATTTGTATTGATTCGATTTTTGATTTAGCAGGTATAACACTAACAGCCCTTTATCTGAAGTGCAACCTTCTATAAGAACATTGTGAGTCAAACTAGAAAGGTAATTTTTAAACCACTCCAATAACCAACCACCAGTTCTATTACTTCTTAGTTATAAATTACACTTTTACCTAACTGTGTTGAAGGCCTTATATCACAAAATGTCACTCTTTATTTCTTTGTCTTCATCAACTAGGATACTTTTCTTTGTAAAAAGTGTTATAAATATCACACAATGGTAAAACTGCTGGATCATTTGGCTAAATGAAGCCAGATTGATAATGAGTTATATGGGTACTGAGTGCAAGATATTTATATGAATCTCTGAAGGCACATTTTGCTAACGTTTCTCACAGAGAAGAAATAATTATTTAATTAGAGAGAATACATGTACCTGATGATTTTTCCAACCCTTTACACACAGAATAAATAATTCTGGAAGTAGAGAAAATATTTGTGTTCCCTGTATTGTGAATTGGGTTACATTTTTGGAAAATATGTGGTTTGGAGCAATTGTTAAACATTTCTGATTTCATCAGGATCCCCCATTTTGGGAATGTCAACATCAGTAGTGGAAGTATTACCCCAAACCAAAATGCATCCTTGCCGCAAGCTAGTTTTACTTTCTGAAGCAAATAAGAAACCTTGTACAAGCTTGCGCAATCTTGTACAAGCTTGTGGTAAGCTAGTTTTACTTTCTGAAGCAAATAAGAAACCTTGTACAAGCTTGCGCAAGCTTGTACAAGCTTGCGGTTATATCCAGCTTGTTTGCCTTAAGCTTGCACAAGCTTGCGCAAGCATCCATGTTAGCTTATAAACATCAAATCAGCTTATCGCAAGCTTGCCACAAGGATGCATTTTGGTTTGGGAATTATTATCTACAATGTACTTGGTAGTTTAAGTATTATCTACAATGTACTAGATAGTTTAAGTATTATCTACAATGTACTGTGTAGTGTAAGTATTATCTACAATGTACTGTGTAGTGTAAGTATTATCTACAATGTACTGTGTAGTGTAAGTATTATCTACAATGTACTGGGTAGTGTAAGTATTATCTACAATGTACTAGATAGTGTAAGTATTATCTACAATGTACTTGGTAGTGTAAGTATTATCTACAATGTACTGGGTAGTGTAAGTATTATCTACAATGTACTTGGTAGTGTAAGTATTATCTACAATGTACTAGATAGTGTAAGTATTATCTACAATGTACTTGGTAGTGTAAGTATTATCTACAATGTACTGTGTAGTGTAAGTATTATCTACAATGTACTGGGTAGTGTAAGTATTATCTACAATGTACTAGATAGTGTAAGTATTATCTACAATGTACTAGATAGTGTAAGTATTATCTACAATGTACTGGGTAGAGTAAGTATTATCTACAATGTACTGGGTAGTGTAAGTGTTATTTACAGAGTACTGGGCAGTGTAATTTGTATTTACAACAGACTGGGTAGTGTAAGTATTATCTGCAATGGACAGGGTAGTGTAAGTATCCTGAGACTCGAACCCATGTAAACAGGTGAGATGGCAGCGATATGGAACTGTAAGCTCTTTAGACAACTGTGCAGTACTGCTGGTATTAATATACTAATATATATTAAATTAGTGGAGAAAATAGAGACACAATTAATGCAAGGATATAGTAAACATAAAAGGAAAATAAATGGATTCTTTTTGGTGTACATGGAATAAGACTTCTTAATTTTGTTGATAACAATGCTGTACATGATGCCTATAATTTCAAACCACATTGGTGGAGGCAAAACAAAAAAGAAATCTATGTCTCACATTTTCAGTTAATCAACAAAATCTTAAAAGACAAAACTCTGACCAACCAGAAAACACAAAAATTCTAATTAATTATAGATGAAGTATGTACCATAGATACCATCATACAAGTCGAACTAGAAACTATATAAATCCAGATCAGCTGTCGCATATTGCACTAATGTATCTAGCTATATGATGTTTGAAGTAGAACAATCATCAAAGACCCTGATCTGCAAGCACTTTATGTGATGACATATCAGGATCTATGTTGTTTATGTTTGGATCCAACTTACAGGCAAGTATATATGGTATTTGCTCAAGTTCTGCTTATGATATAGCACAGACCAACAAAAACCTATCAAAATACATTTTCCAAGAATATCAAAAGTACAATAAACTCCAACACTTTACAAAGTTAGTACTTGGAATCAATCTGGAAATATCACACACACACACACACACATGGAGGTCATGCCCCTTTTGGGAAAATACCTACTTTTTGCACAGTGGACTGATGACATGGAAAAAAAAAAGTGCTTTTTAAAGACTCGATTTGTGATGAATAAATATAATGTTCTAAATTCATGATTTTCCAATACTTGTAGACATGCAATAATACTACAAAACAGAGTCAACTCACCTCGACATTTGAATGTTCAGGAAATTAGCCCTATGTATGTTTTGCAAGTCAAGCTAAAGATACTTCTACCATTTGTTTACCATCCATTTCACGGTAATGCCAAGCCACGAAAGTCTGGCATCTCTACAAAATCATCTCCTTTGGACCAATTCAATAATTCATTTATTGGATTTCAATATTGTCCTTGATTATTGGTCCATTCTCTGCTGTTTAAGTGTTGTTGATACCAGATAGTGTTACCTCTGGTGGGTTAACCTCATTAATGGAAAATCAATACCAGCTTTTTCAGTCAAAACCTGTATCAATCCTCAAAAGACAGTCATGTGCTGCCATCTCAAATTGGAAGCAGAAATACATACATGACCATTCATGCACACCAAAACCAGCATTAGTACATAACTTATTAGTCAGACAAAAATAAGCCCCCCTCCCCAAAAGAAATGTGTAGTTCTTAATAAAACCTGACCTACTTTGACTTTTTCATAGCCCTGACCCAATAATTGTTTACCACATACAAATAAAAATCTGTACCAACTATGCCCAATTAATCAATTGAGAACTGGTAACTTTTGAAGTATGTCCAGTTTTTCAACTCAGAACTAATAACTTTAATTGGAAACTGACATGAACTAACAAAAGTTGGATACAATAGTAATATCAAGAGACCGGGTCATACTGGCCAACCCTATTTGGTTCACACCAGAACTACTTGTCTATTTTAGGCGAGTTGGGACTAAAAAGACATTTTCCCTCTCCTCTTTGCCTTAACACTATCCTATTTGCCTTTCTAGACCATCTCATTTTACCTTTAGCCTGATAACAAAAATACTGCAATAAAACTTCTACTAATTCCAGATTTTAAAAAAATGTTTATTCAATGCAAGATATATATAAATATGTCTCTGTCAAGCACTTTTTCCAGAAATATGAATTTCTATATCTTGTCACTTATATTAAGTCTTTATAGAGTACCAAAAAGTGCTTCTCGATTCTAGAATGTTGCTATTATCATAAAAAATGATTATCTTTCTCATACTGCAACAAAGTAAAAGGTCCAAATTGGCCTGGTCAAACATATGCCTAAAAAAACTTATTTACTGGCAAAGGGGAGATTAGTAGAAAATTGTGGTCATTATAGTACTTTCTATAAAATTTCCTTCCAGTCTTATTAATTAGTTTGTTCAATGGACATTGACAGGCTTTGTAGTGGTGGCTTAATGCCCTATGGGAATTAACTGTGCAAGAAGGTAAAGGGTCTGAAGATCCATCAATCAAGGTCACATTTTGGGCCTCCCAGAAATCAGTTGCAATGCAGAGAACTTATCTCTGGCAAGACAAATTAGGATATCAGCCAGGTATCACACCACAATGTTGCTGAGTGGCAGAGATTCTCAGATTGGGGCATTTAATTCTGCACCAAACAGACACTACTGAACTCGCATTTTAGGAGAGAGCACCTAGGGTTTCCAGATGGACTAAACTACAACATTATGTGAGTGAAGACTAAAAAATGCTTAGACAAGTCAAGATAAGAAGTGAGCAAGTGGATTGGCTAAAGATGGACAATATGAAGTTCTGAGAAGAGTTTGGTGATGTATTAGAGAAGATATAAAATGCAGCTATGCAGGTAAATGTTGATGACAGGATCAAGTCCCTTTCTACCATCACTTATACAATAAGAGTGGAGAGATCTCATGTCCATTATGCAAGATAAAAGCCAGCAACCTCCAGACCAAACAGATGCATTAGCTAAACTAAAAAAGATCATGGATGCTGCACAAGAGAAGGTGGGACAGCATCAGAGTTACTAGACTACTTAAAGTCAAGTAAGTAGAACAACTCTGAGAAAGAAGAATTAAATAATGTAAGAAGGTGGTCTTTATTGCAAACTCTTACAAATTTGCAAAGTTCCTGTCACAAACACATTCTGACCCTCACAAAAATAATCTGGCAGAGTGTCAGAGAATCCAATCAGTAGGGCACCATTTCATGTTCTAGAAGAGGGAAGTCTATCTAGAAGGAAGTGTTTGAGGTTGTAAGGAAAGCTAAATCCAGCCCAGCTCCATGGTATAGTGGTATAGGACTGCATCATGGGCTCACATAGTGCTGAAGCTAAGGAATACCATGAGCAAAATTGGTGATAACAAATGGCTGGGCCATCTCACAGATTGTGATGAAGAACCAAAATGAGTTGACCTCATCCATCCATTCTGGATAATCCTATCAAGTACCTTTGCAAGTTGTTTTATGTGATGCTGAAAGACACAAACAGCATCAAAAAGTTTAAGAACAAGATATAGAAGGGAAGTGAAGATTACTAAATTAGGACTTCTTGGCATAGATGTACCAGATGGACTGCTACATGGACTATTATGTCAATATCTGCAATACAAGATGGCCATAATAACTGCAGAGGGCTTCAAGAGAACAATAAGCAAGTATATGCACAGATAAATTCGAGTTCGATCATCTTTCACAGGAACTGTGCTCTACACCAGGTCAGCAATGATCCAGCTACCATGGATATGGTGAACAAGTGAACTTTTGATGATAAAGCATTTCCAGAACTAGAAGATCACTGCTGCAGGTACTATGGTCAGGACTGGTAGAAAGTGATCAGTTTTCAATTCATGTGAATCAGCAGGTAGTAGATTCCAGCACAAGGACATGATGGGAACAACTTCTGGAAGTCATTATTTGAAAGAATGTCACAACCACTGTTGGAAGAAAGCTAACCCAGATACAATAAGGTCAATAATTAAGGATCAGCTATGGAAAGTAGAGGAGGAGTGGACAATCCTGAAGCCTGTCCAACTGAGAAACCAAGGTGCATGGACCACGTGGTTACTCCCAGAGTGGAAGCTAATTTGGTCCAAATTTGGAATTACAAATCTATCTTGTTCATCCAAATGCATTCATTTGGTTAGCGTTTAAACAGGAGATGGTGATTAATGAGCTGTCTATTCCCTAGAGAAGAAATGTGGAGAGGTAAAGAAAGTTGAACAATAAGTGATAGAAACATGCAAGAACAGGGGATGTGATACTTGGTTGTTCCCTTTAGAAGTGGGAAGTAGCGAGTTTTCTGCTCAATTGGTTGCAAAGATGCTGAGTGTTCATGGGATAACCGGAAGAAACTGTAAAGTGGCATCTGAAGCATTGGGCAAAGATGCTAAATGGATGTCCAGTTGGTTATGGATGAGGGCAAGAGTTGGCTGCATACCAGTAGCATGCAGCGACTAATCAACACTGCCAAAGCCATCAGGAGTGTGTTCTGTGAAAAGGGATTAAACATCGTGATTGATGGTCCCAGCTGATGATGTTGGTAGTGCAGCTAGCAGTGTCTACACTTTATTAAAATACTGCCTGCATAATTTACAAAAATATTACGTTTAGGTATACTATGGTCTTTCTTTGCATCCTCATCTATTTGTGAGAAGTGAGCACCAGTTAGGCTATACCTTTATGTTAGGATGTTTTTATCCAATTTGGGTAAATTTTGTTGTTTTTGTTTTGAATAAAGCTATTTTAATTGTTTTGTTATTTTTAGTAACAGCAGCCATATTTGTAAAAGCCTGAAAAAAAGTTGTGACTGGATTCTTTCTATAATATTTCGTAAAACGTATGCATGGTAGATTTTGGGAAAACATTTCTTACTTTCAGCAAAAGTGGGGCTGTTTTTAATGGCTAACCTGCATTATTGTTTAAGAAATGGAAAAACATATAAAACCTAGTATTTTCTGTCAAGTTTGTTAAAAAAAATCTGTTAAAAGTTTTGGGAATGTTTCAAAGTTTGTGTATTCATGATGATAATGGCAGCATTATAATCTGATCTCGGACTTAATTTTTTTTTAAATAAAAATTTAAAGCTATCCATGATGCTTTCTGTAAAATTTTGTACGAAGATTCTTTTTAGTTTTGTTTATTAAATAAGTAAATTAAAGTTTTTATTATACTTCTGGTTGTTGTTGTTGTAGGATTTAACATCATTTTCAGCACACAATAGGCTATACATTGGCGGCCAGTATTAATCATGGAAGAAGAACATGGGAAACATCCCGGAAAAAACGACAGATGCACAAGAAGCTACTGGCAAGCTTTCTCACATACCCACATTGGCCAAATCTGAGTCTTGAACACACGCAGACAGAGATAAGATGGCAGTGATCTGTAATGGAGAGTGTTTTAGACCACTCAGCCACTCGGGGCCCCTTTATACCTTTGGTAATAATGTCTGTATCTCATGATGATAGGTGTTTGAAATCCTTTCATGTCTCAATGTTATCCATGCAAAACTTGTACTGAAATTAATCCAGTGGCTTTTTAGAAGATTAACAGCAATTATTGGTGGACTATGCATGACCTTTTTTAACACTGGACACTAAGTCATACTAGAGCTCACAAGTGGGCTTTAATGGCCAAGCAGCTAAGAAACATTCCTAGATGAATTAGAACTGCTCCAATATGGAATGACATTGGAGCTTAAATTTCGATGTTTACCCTGACAGATGTCTTATCAGCAGCCTCTCCAAGTCCAATCCATAATTTTAGCCAACTGTCGAAAGTGTGCCATGCAAACACTGACAGTTGGTCTAAGGTCACAAGGATTTTGCCCAACTCACAAATATGCTGGTCTCAAATTTTAGCATCATTGATCCTCATTTGCTGACAGATCCCCCCCCCTCCTTCCATGACTGGCAGTTTGCATGAATTGGCTTGTTCCAAGGACACAATAACTGGTTCATACCATCATCTCTATTAAGTATATCTTGTCATCTATTATTCTGAATGATGGTCAACAGTTCATCACAAAATCAAACATCAAACTCATGGCATTCACATAAAATGGTCTTACTCATAATCTTAAAAACGTTTGGAATCAAGTGTTTAACATTCTCTCAAACATTTCAGTAACCAAGGACTGAATAGGACTTGTGCATGCAGCACCCTTGCAAGAAAAGACTTAGCCTCTAAAATCAGATATTCTGAACCAATTAAAATGAACATTTAAAAAAAAATATTCCACAGAAATGACAGTGAAATAATAACAATAAACAACTCTGTAAACACTGTATACTGTGATCTTTTTTATAATGCATCCTTTGGAAGTGTCTCCTTAATTTTGTCTATAAGCTGAATATCCACTGATATGAGAACAATGTCAGGTCTGGAAACATGAAATGAAATACCTCCAAGGCAAAAGCGCAAGTCTCCAAAAATGACAGTTTTATCTGAACCGAAAAAAGTTGTCACAACACCACATGAATCTGACATTTTAAGTGCTAATTTATATTATTTGGGACATTATATGTGCTAAAAAAATATTTGGGACATTTTAAGTGCTAATTTATATCATTTGGAACATTTTAAGTGTTGCTTTATATTATTTGGGACATTTTCAGAGGTAATCTATATTATTTGGGACATTTTAAGTGCTAATTTCTTTGGGATATGTTAAGTGCTAATTTATATTATTTGGGACATTTCAAATGCTTATTTATACTATTTGGGACATTTTAAATGCTTTTTTATATCATTTTGAACATTTTAAATGCTAATTTATATTATTTGGGACATTTTAAATGCTTATTTATATTATCTGGGACATTTTAAGTGCTAAATTATATTATTTGGGATATTAAGTGCTAATTTATATTATTTGGGACATTAAATGCTTATTTATACTATATGGGACATTTTAAATGCTTATTTATACTATATGGGACATTTTAAATGCTTATTTATATTATTTGGGACATTTTAAATGCTAATTTATATTATTTGGGACATTTTAAATGCTTATTTATATTATCTGGGACATTTTAAATGCTAATTTATATTTTTTGGGATATTTTAAGTGCTAATTTATATTATTTGGGACATATTAAATGCTTATTTATACTATATGGGACATTTTAAATGCTTATTTATACTATATGGGACATTTTAAATGCTTATTTATATTATTTGGGACATTTTAAATGCTAATTTATACTATATGGGACATTTTAAATGCTTATTTATATTATTTGAGACATTTTAAATGCTCATTTATATTATTTGGGACATTTTAAATGCTTACTTTTACTATATGGGACATTTTAAATGCTTATTTTTACTATATGGGACATTTTAACTGCTAATTTATACTATATGGGACATTTTAAATGCTTATTTATACTATATGGGACATTTTAAATGCTAATTTATATTATTTGGGACATTTTTCACACATCTAACATAATTAAAAAGGTACTATAAACAACACATTATATGCCTGCTGTATATTTAATAGGCCTCTATAGTTGAGTATGGCTGACTCGTGCGATTACCGGTAAGGACCAATGGTTCTCAATGACCCAGGCATTTGGTGAAGGTATGCAAAAACAAAAAGTTTCTTATTAGACTTACCATGACAATTATCTCAATTATCTCTGACCCTCAGAGCCCAGAATTATTAGGTTTCTTTACTATGACACCTTAAGTGCAAGCCATAAACAAGGTTTAGTCAAGAACCTTCTTTCTCAAAACCATTGGTGGTACTTATGCAATTAAACATACATTGGTGGTACTTATGCAATTAAACATACATTGGTGGTACTTATGCAATTAAACATACAAGCTCACATTTTATCTTCAGCCTGTAATTTTGCTGAGATAAAAGATTTGCAAGATTGATATATTGAAATTTAAAAGAGCATGGGGATTTAGAGGCTACTCTCTCATCTAACATGCATACCATAATATGTGTTAATGCATACAAGGTTTTGCTAATACCATAGTCAGAATTATAACTACCATATATATATATATATATATATATATATATATATATACTGTCTTATAAGTTACAAGTCAAGTCTAACTTAAAACTACATAAGCCCAGACCTGCTGTCACATTATGTGCTGGCAGATCTGGGTCTTTGCAGTTTATTAGAAGTAGTCAATAGAACAAATTACATAGACACAGTTGTGCTTGTATATTATATGCCAGCAGATCAGGGTTAAGCAACATAATGTTGCATGCAGTTGGACTTATAAGTCAGTATATATGGTAACTGAGTACAAACTCCCAATTCTTATGACTCACATGTCTAGAGATTTGAATAGCTCATAATCATCATTCTTCATGGTGCCAGATTTGTTAGAGCACATATTAAATCTAATTGCCATATTTGGTTAAATTTAAACAGTCCTAATGTCATCTTGATCAGAAATTTGCTTTCTTATGGCTAGTGGGAAAGGGCAATTCAATTCTTATTCTAAAAAAACAGAAAGAAAGAAAAAATGTCATTCATCTTCTGAACAAAACTGTTTATTGAACTGAAAATTAATATAAATTTAGTGATGGTAATAAGGCCAATTTTGCATTATGATGCAATATTATTGTGCAGTCATTAGACATTTTGGTTTGATGTTTTAAAACAAATTGGTGTGCATCCTGCAGTTATGCATCATGGATTAGACCATGCCATTAGTTCCTAGTACCATCAATACATGTTTCATAAAGATTGGAGAACTTTTTTTACATGTTGCCATTAGGTGGAGTTATTATAATGTCCATTTGTTACCAGTTTCATTTCCACATCAAGCTGTCTGATGATATTGTTGTTTAGTGTGAGTTAGATAGCTAGGGGAATATGCTAATGTTCTTGTGTGTTCGTACAGAAAGCTTTTAGGGACCAGAGGAACTGGAGAAGACAGAGGAAAATACCCTAGTGCAGTTGGTCCTGAGTCTCTGGGAGACAAAGAAAAAGGAAGAATGGAGGCAGAAGTTAGACAGACTAGAGAGAATTGGATTACCAATACAGAAAAAGATAATTCAGAGAGTAGGAATACAAGACAGGAGGAAAATCTATCACACTAAGTCAGATGATGAAATAGGCTGTCACTTGAAAGACGAGTGATAGCGTTTTAAATTTGTATTATATCTGGGAAATGACCATCTGTTAAGGAATGATATTAAATTTTTTTTTTTTTAAATTTCACATTTTGCGTATTCATTAATTTACATGTTGACATCGATGACTGGGGGCTCAGAGCTTTGCATCTCTCTATCACTACTTCAATTTCTGACAAAAATTCAGAGTGGGTCTTGTGTAGTTGTTGTTACAGGATTTAACGCCATTTTTCAACACAATATAGGTTATACATGGTGGCCAGTATTAATAGTGGAGGAAGAACCCGGAAAACCCGGAAAGAACCACCAATCCACGAGAAGCTACCGTCAAGCTTTCTCACATATCCACATTGGCCGAATTAGAGACTTGAACCCATGTAGACAGAGGTGAGATGGCAGTGATCCATAACAAAGAGTGCTTTAGACCCAGGTCTTATGTAATAATTTAAATATGATTGGGAGCACCCCACCTAAATCTAAATAACAGGAAATCTCAACAGTGTCTATACCGGAAATTCAAGGAACAAAATATTTGTCTTTTATATACAGTCATATCCTTTATATAAAAATAAAACAGAATCAAAAATAGGAGAAAGAAATTTCCATTATCAGCATGATACTTTATATGGAGGTATCTGCTAAGACAAGTTGCAAATTATAACATTCTCATGCCATTGGCATTACTAAGGCCAAGTCAAATAGAGGATTTGCAGGTGAGCAAAACAAAAATATACATCCAGATGAAAATTTGCCACATCTACTGCATTTCATATTCCCACCTCATCCCTCACTCACCTGTGGGGATCATAGTTAGTACCAGCAGGATTTCTGGGATAGTTTGTACCAGAAAGAGTTGGTCAGTGGTCAAGGTTAATGGTTTTACCCTAGTTCTGAACTATGAATTCAAACATGGGAGTTGAGGTTACTTAAATATGACCAACATATCATGGCCTTGCCCAAATTAAATTGCATTCAAATATCAGAGCACAATACTGTCTGATTTGCTGTATGGGTTTAACAGAAAGGCAACTAAACCAATTTCAGGGATTAATATATATTTCACTGGCAATCATATTAACCCACTGACCCATTTAGCAATTTAGCTGGATTCCCAAATGAAATGATTCACTTGGGAAATGAGAAAAATTAGTTGCAATTCAAAATTTTGTTCTAAAAATGAAACAAAGTACAGGTGAAATAAGAAATGCAAATATTTACCAGCCTATAATTATTCAAAGGAATCTGTGCTTGACACATTCTCTTTTTAACTTTGACATCAATGGCATATGTTGGACATTGTCCAACTCAACTACAGAAAACAAAGGCTTGACAAGATCTCATGGAAACTTATATCCTGGACATTTTTGAGCACTATATTACTCACTTACAAGACAAGTCCAACTGCAAACAACATAGAACCTGACGTGCTGTTCCACTATACACTGACAGTTCATGGTCTATGTTGTTCCTTCCACTGATTACCCCCAACCTACTAAACAGCCCCTGATCCACAAGCACATTATGTGTCAGCATATTTGGGTCTGTGCGTCATGCAGTTGGAGTTGATTTACAATTAGCTATATGTGGTTAAGTGCAAGAAACTCCAAAGCTTTGTATTAAATAGCAAACAAACAAAAGAGAAAAAAGGTACCATCTTATTCTTTGCTAAGATGGATATGACTTAAGATAATTAAAAGGACATGAAATAAGATGCCTACAAGGGATGATGATTAAGATGTTTACAAGGACATGAATTCAAATGTTAACATGGACTTGAATTAAGATACAAAGACATAAATTAAGATACAAGAACATAAAGTAAGATACAAGAACATGAATTAAGATACAAGAACATGAATTAAGATACAAAGACTTGAATTAAGATACAAGGACTTGAATTAAGATACAAGAACATGAATTAAGATACAAGAACATGAATTAAGATACAAAGACATAAATTAAGATACAAAGACTTGAATTAAGATACAAGAACATGAATTAAGATACAAAGACTTGAATTAAGATACAAAGACTTGAATTAAGATACAAGAACATGAATTAAGATACAAGGACTTGAATTAAGATACAAAGACTTGAATTAAGATACAAGAACATGAATTAAGATACAAAGACTTGAATTAAGATACAAAGACATAAATTAAGATACAAGAACATAAAGTAAGATACAAGGACATAAATTAAGATACAAGAAAATGAATTAAGATGCAAACATGGATATGAATTATTAGGCACTGACCTAGATGGTGATAAGGTTGTGGTTAATCCACTTCTAACTGACAAGCCTTATCTAGATCAGAAAGCACATACATGTACTATTGAAAATGAAATCCCTGATTTATACCCAGCATGTGCAGTTACTAGAGCTATGGCAAAAAACCTATTCAGAAAGACATTGATCAGGAATTATTCCTTTAGCTGACAGATTTGTGGTCAGGATTTAGATGAGGTCATGTTTGTTGATCAATAAAGAGATACTGATCATAGTGATCCTATTTTTACTACTTATTTTCTTTATTTTAATCGAGGTGACAAATGACAGCTGATTATGATTGGTCAGTTTAACTTAAAGCGCACACCCTGGAAAAAAATTTCAATTTAAAGTAACAATTTGGGGCGAATTTCCTCAGTCTGAGATTTTCCTGCAAGAGGAACAAGACTTGTCTGACTCAGGGGAAAACTAAAGAGTAGTTCTTTCCTCTTGTATTCGAAACCTAATTTTGGCACTGATGTATATTTTACTTTTTCCCTACATTAACATCACTTTCATCATATGTACTAAGAATCTCTTTGGTCATAATATGCATTTAATTTCATTGAAATCTGTTGACATGCTAGAGTTATTTCTTCAATTTATTTCTTTAATTTTGTAGTTACTAGTTTATTGATAGAATGCTTTGTTTGGTTAGGTATTTTATGTTTCTGAGTAATGAAAGTAAGATAATTTTACATACATATAGGAGGTGATACAAATAAAGACTGAGTGGTAATTTTGTCATTCATGGAAAAAGCTCTCTGGAACAGTCTGAAAGACGGAAGTCTGGATAAGAGATCAAAAGGTTATGATAGAAGGATCAAGAAAGATCAAATGTATACACGTGAAGATGGTAAGACGTGGAATACACGGAGACATGGACAGAAAGACATGCTAGGTGAGGCATATCAGGCATGGACATTGTGTTCGTTTCACCACTCTTGTTATCATGATGAAATGAATCAATAATAGAACACTGCTATTGAAATTCTGTAACATAAATTTGTTTTAATTAAAGTTAACACAATTAGTTTATGTCATTGGTTAAATTCCTATTTGTTTGTCTAAAGTGGGTTTGTATTGTCTTATTTCTTTTCAATAGTTATGCTCAGTTCTCTGTTGATGTTCTATCTATCCACTCGCACTGTGCTACAAAATCAAGGGAGGCCATCCAGTAGATAACAAAAGAGATATCTAATTAACCACCCCTCTTTACAAAGAGGGAACATCATAACACTTTATTTTAAGACCATATAGTGATAACAGTCACATGGACAGGAATTAAGATAAAAATGAATTCAACATGGAAAAAGAATTCAATTGCCTGTTATAAATGTTTTTGTTTTGTTTTTTTTCTTTTTTTTTATGGTTTAACGCCATTTTTCAGCACAATATATATGCTATACATGGCGGCCAGTATTATTGGTGGAGGAAGAACCCAGGAAAATCCCTGGAAAGATACACCGACCCATGAGAAGCTACTGGCAAGTTTTCTCACATAACTACATTAGCCAAATCTTAGACTTGAACCCATGCAGACAGATGTGAGATGGCAGTGATCCATAATGGACAGCGCTTTAGACCAATTGGACACTCAGGGCCCCTCCTGTTATAAATAGTTCCAGGCATAATTTTAATTAATTTGCATCAATAAGTTAAGTTCATAATTGTGAATCCCCTAGAAAAAGACATGTATTTTTAATAGTCAGAAATTAATATACAGACTGGCTTGGGAATTTGTTTTAATGTTGTTGTTGTTGTTGTAGTAGGGTTTAACATCATTTTTCAGCACATGATAGGCTATACATGGCGACCACTAACCGGAAAGAACCACTAACCCACGAGAAGCTACTGGCAAGCCTTTTCTGAGACTCGAACCTACGTAGACAGAGCTGAGATGTTTTTTTTGTAATAGAACATGAAGAGGTCTAGGTCAGTGTGTGTGTGTGCGTGTGTGTGATTAGCATTTTTGATGAAGCTTTAAAATAATTTAAATTATAACGCTATGATGTCTGCAGTATGGCAATTTATAGTGATGTCTAGCATTGGGGCATCATGCCGCAGACATGTAGCATGATGTTCCACCCAGTTACATTTTCCTGACACCAGCCCAACCAGTCCTAACACTAACCTCTTAAACAGTCACTTTTCATGATACCCAAAAATTTGAATATTCCTTGCGTATTTAATCACTTGTGCATCAACACTGAACATGAATTACAAATTTTACCATTCCAAGACAATTTTCTATTTTTTTTTTAAAATTCTTGTTAAACAGTCACTTTTCATGATACCAAAAAATTTGAATATTCCTCGTGTATTTAATCACTTGTGCATCAACACTGAACATGAATTACAAATTTTGCCATTTCGAGACAATTTTCTATTTTATTTGGAAAATTCTTGTTAACACATTAACCCCTAGCGACGACTTTACGGGGTATGAGGTAGTAGCCTACTTCCATGGTCTGTAGCGTCAAGGTCATACATGATACACTAAAGTGGGTGGTATCAATGAAAAGTAGACAGATGTAGCTCTACAATGATAGCAAGTAATCTGGACATTTTAATTGCATTACAAAATACAGAGGGAAAAACCGAAGTTTTTGGACCCATTTTTTTTCCACCCAAAAATCGCCCATGGTCGGATTCCAAATTTGTGTCCAGATTTTAGACTTTATGACCTCAGATCTATGGTAGACCAGTCTGAGACGCACACAGACAGGTGAACATGTGCAAAATGTAGGGTAAGGTGGTCATTTTGAATAAAGAGTCTTCTACATACGAAAATTATGGGTCCGTTGAGCAAAAAAAAAAAAAAAAGAAGTCCGATTTTTGCCCTTCTGCTCATGCGCCAGCAAACTAACCAATGAAAAACATTTTCTGTATCATTAGTAACCATTTGTCTAACAGATTATTGTTTGGAAATCAATGGATTACGATGTATTTAGAAATAGTCCCCAAAATGTGTTTCCTACTCGCATTTCATGCGAAAACAGCAAAAACCTCCAGGGGTTAATGTGTTAATGCTGAGTGCTAACTGAAGCAGCTGTTAGTACCACTTTTGTAAGTCTTTAGTATGACTTGGCCAGGAATCAAACCCATAACCTCCAGCATCTGAGGTGGTATAGGTCAGGCATGTCCAATCTGTGGCCCATATGCAACTGTGTGGCTATGTTGGCAGTTCTTTAACGATATGCATTTTAATTAGTATGCATAATATGTGATAAGGAACTGTTTTTGCTCATGTGGCCATGATCTTTAGCCTTTAATCTGTTTTGGCCTCCAGCCCAAAAAAGTTGGTTTTCCCTGCTATAGGGTCACTTGGACTACCGTTAGTTGAATTGTTATCAAGTGAGGCAAACAGGAGGTGGACTTAACAAATTATGAGGAGCAGTTAAAGCAATGCCTAGCTAGACTGCATTCTTATGATTCCTCTAAACTGACAATGATACAGATAAAGACCATCAAATATGTAAAAGTTAGCTATTTATGGATAGCTATGTACAAGAATATATTAAAACTCGTGTGAACAAGCCATGAAATTTGTTTTCAGACATAAAGAAGACAAAATAATTGTTAGATAATAATGAATGCTACGATGATCTTAGTCCCTCATGTAACTCATTGGTATAGATGATGCACAAAAATGATGAGCAATATATGCAGACGACAAGTAAGTTGAAGTACCTGTGTATTTTAAAAGATATACAAAATGTTCTACTGTGCTGATTCATGAAAACCCAGCCCATGTTACATAATATTGTTGAACATGTGAAATTGTTCCCACAATTTGAATTAATTTAAAATAAATATTTTATAACAACTTTCAGCCACAATATCTCAGAAACTACTGCTTTTTTACAAAATTTTGAACTTGTCTTTCTCATAGTTCATGTAGTATGTCTGTCAAATTTAACATTTTGTGATGAATTAGAAAATATTTCATTTGTAAATGAACACATAGGAAATTTCAGAAATGGTCCATTCTCTGTTTATGTATTGCTTAAACATGCCAATTGACCTAAGATCAGATTATATTGTGCAGAAGAAGATCCACTCTCACGGCCATTTGTATGAGAACATCATTTATACAAATTTAGTGTTCTGTAACTGCAGAGTGTTCATATTTCTGAGTTGGTAGTTTGTCTCATCATTTTATGAACAAAGACTCTGAGATAAGATGGGAAAATAAATGTATCGAGAACCATTTTGAAGAAAGTTATCATTCTATGCTTATAACATACGGTAACTAGAATTTCTCACTAAGTTTCCTTCTGGAGTTTTTTGGCCAAAAATAATATGACACCAGTATGCTTTGCCACATTTTGTATTTTCTTCATCAATAATTCCCTTCAAGGTCATGGATGACCCAATAATGTAACCCTTTGTATACAAAATGCTCTTTTTTATGTCAGGTCCACAAACAGTCTCATTTTGTCAAATGGGCAACAAATCACCCAATTATGTTATGAGCAGATTAAAGGAAATTCATTTGCAAATATGGAATTTTCATACAAAACCCTCTATGGAGTTTGCATAGCAAAATTCTCCATTGATCTTGTACACAAAAACTCTCTATGGAGTTTGCACATTAAATTCTCCATGGAGTTTGCACACTAAACTCTCTATGGAGTTTGCACACTAAACTCTCCATGGAGTTTGCATACAAAACTCTTATGGAGTTTGCATACAAAACTCTCCATGGAGATTGCATACTAAACTCTATGGAGTTTGCATACAAAATTCCCCATGAAGTTTGCACACTAAACTCTCTATGGAGTTTGCATACAAAACTCTCCATGGAGTTTGCATACAAAACTCTATGGAGTTTGCATACTAAACTCTCTCTGGAGTCTGCATACTAAACTCTCTATGGAGTTTGCATACTAAACTCTCTATGGAGTTTGCACACTAAACTCTCTATGGAGTTTGCATACTAAACTCTCCATGGCAAAATTAAAGTGGCTCTTTGTCAAGTCCAAAATATTCACGGCTTGTTCCCATAACAATTTTTAATGTATCTGATCCAAATAAAATAATTCTTTTGCACGTCACAGCCGAAGGTGTCGAGTGTTAAAAGTAAATTTTAATTCTTAAAGGAGTTACCTGTGACATTAAAATTAAAATTAAATCTGGCATCCATTTATTTATCTGATATAAAACAAGCAATTACCAAAATAAAAAATTCATAACTTACCTATTTATTGCTGCACACAACATTGCTAAGGGGTATGATCATATTAAACTGCTAGAATGACTAAATCCTGTGCAATGATAACAATCTCCCCAAAGATTCAAACTGGAGAAGCAATAATGACAATTATCATTCTAAATATTCCTTGCAAGAATTTCCTTGAAGCCAGTCTATGCATCAAAAAGAGTATGTTACCCTGTCATTTTCACTTTATTGTTCCCATTTTTGCTGCAGCCTATGTAGTCAAAGATGAATCCATAAGGAACCCTTTTATCATTTTTTGTAACAAAATCAAGTCAGCTTAAAAATTAAATTATCTTTAGTCATAAAAATACATTGTGTCAAAGGCATACATCTGCCTGATTCTGGTGTATTCATCAACTGACTAAATCACATACACAAATGACTGATATCCTAGTTACAATTACAGAGTATGGAAATCAAAGCACTATACACGTAATAATAAAAAATACTATTCATGTGTGGTATTTGGATTTTTCTGAGATGACTTTTGGAAGTCCACTGAACATTATTGGCTCTTATGCAAAGAAAAATCACACAAACATTGTTCTGTACATGGAAAATTTAGTGTCATTCATGTGATCCATTACTTGTCAAAGCATCCCAAGTTAATAACTTCTGGCTGTAGACTCCAAGACAAATCAATACTACAACCTAGAGTTCTATGATTATCTGCTTATCCATTTGATAATAAATTCATGCAAATCACTGTCACAATAGGAGTAATTTTATTTCACTTCACCAGTCTTTAAGCCTGATCACGACAACCAGACATAAATAAAAAGAATTATATACCATATCAATTAGGCACAATTCCAGCTGTTAGACTGACCACAATGGTAATCAATAACTACACTGATATAAAAGCATGGTGATTTGTAACTGGGTTACAAGGTGAAAACAAATGAAAGAATTATGTTGTGTAACTGTGTGGCTGGTTTGGTTTAATATGGTTTAACAAGGTACATTATAATATTCTTTGTGAATTTTTTCATTGAACCAGCTAAAATGAAATTGAAAAAGTAAATCATTATGACATGATAAAACATTATAACCAAAGTTTAATAATTTAATTATATAACATGCAAATACCAAAGACCAGTTTCCCCATATTTCTGTTATTGTTTGCTGCATTAAAAATTTCTTACTTTATTGTACAATACAGTGTTAGTATGTTTACCTTATATGAATTATTGAAACAGTTGTTATGCAATGTATTTAAATTGATGGTTTTAAAGATAATTCACTTTCAATATAAAGCCACAAAACATCAAACACAACTTGGGAAATTTTTTTTTTCACATGTACTTTTAAGTTCTTTTATGTCTATGTATATCCTCTTAAAATAAGTAACATAAAAAAGTGACGACAACAAGCTTTGTAAAATTTAACAAATAACTTATTTCACTAGAATATAAAGTAAAAAATGAGAGAAAAAACTTATGGTTTTATGAATCAAAATCCAAAAATAATCCAAGAATTAAAAAATATAAGTCCTAGTAATAAAAATCCTGAATTAAACTGAGTTCAAAATCCTGATGAAATCCAAAATGGAAGACAACGATGGCTGTTGTAACCTGCAAAATGCTGTAATTTCAACAGTATCTTGTTGAATCACAGAAAAAATTATTCCAGTTTTGAATTTTGTATAAATTATGATAAAATATCCTTATCTAATAATTAAATTAGAGCACCAGTATTTCCAAGGAAGAAAATCACTTAAAATCCAATAATTTAAAGAAAATAAAATCTCTTCCCAAACTGGTCACAACAACATAACTTAATGTGTAAAAAGTTTAAGTATTAAGTTAACTTTAGATACAAAACAGATTCCCTGATGGAGGTCAAGGGTTCAGCTATCTAGAAATGGATGTTTGTTACATAATAAATATCATGTCATCCAGGTATGGCCTTGACTTAACGTATTAATTCTTACTCTGAGAAGAATTTTTAAAAAATAAGAACAAATAGATTGTTTACCAAAACTATCACTGGTTCTGAATCATGGTCAGAAACTATATACAGAGTTTCTATTATTAGATGTTTATATAAAAAAACAGGTGAAACAGAACTGAACTAAATTAGTGAACAATGGTCAAATCCAGTAAATAAAAGTACATTAATACAGCATATAACGGAATAAAAAAATGAAAACCCCATAAATGAAATTAAAGAAAATATAAATAACAATATTTGTTATGAATGATATCAAGAGTACAAATTCTGTATTCATATTTTTATCCCACTTCCTTTAAGTTTTAAAGTGTTTCTATGTGCATGCATTCATATCTTTTTCTGTCTCATCATAAATAACTTTTTTCGTTCCAACAATTTCTACTGAAATTTCCTGTTCCTTTTCCCTTTTATATTGCCTCACAACTTCTTGATACAGCTCTTATCTGTATTTATCTCCCTTGCACACAATCTTTAACTCTCCTCCACACAATCTTTATCTCTCATTTACACAATCTAAATCTCCCTTATACACAATCTAGATTGCCCTTAAATGCAATCTTTATCTACCTTACACACAATCTTTGCCTTCCTTACACACAATTTTTATCTCCCTTATACACAATCTAAATCTCCCTTAAACACAACCTTCATTGTCCTTAAACATAATCTTTATCTCCCTTACACACAATCTTTATCTCCTAAATACACAATCTCAAGCTTCCTTACACACAATCTAAATCTCTATTACAATCTAAATCTGCATTATACACAATCTAAATCTTCATTATACACAATCTAAATCTCCCTTATACACAATCTTTATCTCCAATACACACAATCTAAATCTTCCTTAAACACAATCTTCATTTTCCTTACACATTATCTTTATCTCCTTTACACAAAATCACCACATTTCTTTCATGTATGGACTTCTTCCATGCCACAACTATACATCTCCTATACATTCAAACTCCTTCATATGAACACCTCAGGAAAATAACTTATTTCAACATTATTATTTAATAATGTCTCAACATATTCATCATTTTTGTAAGTCTTTGGTGTGACTTGGCCAGGGATTGAACCAATGACCTTCACTTCCATGGCGGATGCTCTAACCACTAGGCCACCGGAGCGGTTAGTCTGATCAGTTAACTTCAAGTGTCTTGAAAGTTGGCATGGAAAGGAAAGAATAATGGAAAATTTAAAATATTGAGCTGTGACCTTGACCCTGAAGATAGGACCCTAATCATTGTACATGACATAACATTATACCGTCTTGTTATGAAGTACACCAAATATAATCACTTAATATTAAATACCTTTAAAATCAATGTGTGGAAGGGAAAAAAGAGAAAAAAGCAAGGACTTTGACCATGCTGACCACCATAGTACACATCACACCTTTTAATGATTTTGTGAAAGTATACCAAGTTTTATTCCTTAACTGGAGCATCCAGCTCAGATGCTGGAGGTAATGGGTTCAATCCCCAGCTGTATCATACATAAGACTTACAAAAATGGTACTAACAGCCACCTCGCTTGGTGCTCAGCATTAAGAGGTTTCAGTAAGGATTTGTTGGCCTAGTGTCAGGATAATGTGACTGGGTGGGACATCATGCTACATGTCTGCAGCATTATATCCATGTGCTATACATCACTATAAACTGCCATACTGCAGACATAGTGATGGGACTGAAAAATTGTTAAAGCTACATTAAAATCCAATTTACACACACACACACACTAATTCCTTAATCACAAAGTCATATAGCATAAACACAAGTGTGCCAGATGGACAAAAACACTGATACTCTGTTCCCAACTTTTCTGAGGTTTCAATATAATGGGCAGTTCTGCAAACAATGACAAGATAGCATGTCCACTACCAATAACCACTTCTAAACATCCATCTTTCCAGCAGCTCCAGGCAAACTAGCCATAATCTCCTCGCATGTCAAAGAACATTATTCAAACTATGTTAAGTCTCCAGGGTCAATGATGGTAAAATGTCCTTGATCATTGCTAATGGGGTAAGAGACACAAAATCATTAATATTATCCATGGGAGAGGAATAAGGCTACAATCAACTTTTAAGTAAATAAAAAATCACGGTGCTATATTTGTACTACAAGAGGCACAATCTATGTCTTTTTGACATTAAGAAGGAGTAGTTATCGAGAGTATTTCCAACAATACTAATGTTCTTAAAATCAAACTTGAATAAAATAAATTTGATTTTCTGTCGTAAAAAGAAATGAAATAACTTGTGTCTGATGTGTGTGTGTGTATGTATATATATCATCAGCAGCATCTGTGTATCATTGAAAGTAGGCCTCACTATCTGATTGCTGTCATTATAATGTTCCTTTTGAGTGTATGTCTTTTATAGACAGGTGTACATTATGGTCCTTTGAGTGTATGTCTTTTATAGACAGGTTTAAATAATGGTCCTCTGAGTGGAATTGTAAAGTAAACCTGTCTATAAAAGACAATTACACTCAAAAGGAACATTAAGTAAACCTGTGTATAATTAAAGACATAGTCAAATGACAATAATATAAACCGGTCTATAAAAGATATACTCAAAGGACCATTATTGAAACTGCCTTTGAGGATTTAGGTTGCTTCTCTGTTTATTTTGAAAGGGGAAATAGCTCCACTGATGTACTTACTTATTCAAGTATCTATGTATCCTTGCACTGAGGTATGCATGTACCTACTTATTCAAGTATCTATGTATCCTTGCACTGAGGTATGCATGTACCTACTTATTCAAGTATCTATGTATCCTTGCACTGAGGTATGCATGTACCTACTTATTCAAGTATCTATGTATCTGCATGCTTATGTGTCTACCTACCCACACAAAGTTTTTGAGGGCTGAAAGGAGGTGAGACAGTAGGGAGGTTGAAGGAGGTAAAAAGCAAAATAACTGAGAGGAACAACACTATTGAAGTTGGAGTGGACTGGAAATAAACAGGTTATGAAGTAATGTACAAGGCAAAGATTTTGATTGTTCACTTGATTCTATCATTTAAAACAGATCAACTATTTATATAAATATGGCCGTGTCTGAAATTTGGTTAAAGAATTGTTTCAAAAAGAAGTGTGTCTTCCTAAATGTAATGTGTTATCACAGTTGTTTATGTGCGGTAATTGATTAAATTGTGGTTTTAACATTATGGGGGCTCATGCCATTCTGTTCTCTATATCTTCTCAGATGTCTATTTATTCCACCTATCAGTTTTACATGTTATATTAATATCTACTCGATCTGGGCAATAACAACAAGGCCAATCATCCTCTAGATAATGAGAACCAAACAGAGCAGACACCTTGAAAGAAGGTACAATCTGCCAATAAACTCATCTCCATAAGGTAGGGGGCACTACACTGCCAATAAAAGACATACTCTAAAAAGACCATTATGTAAAGGAAACAAAGAAAAAAGGTTTCTGATTTATCTTTTTTAAGAGATGTTGACTAGTAGGCATGTTTCAATGTAACTAAGTTGGCTCGCTGATAAATTTTAGTCTGAGCAGTCAAAATGGATAATGGGATAAAACAACACATGCAAATATACTTTTTAATAACAGATCCACACACAAAACATACACTCAACTTAATCTCCTGGAATTAGAATCTCCACAAGAAAAATGATAAAAAAGATACAAATTGAAAGGTGAGATGATAATGTCTGGAATATTTACTTAATCTAAGTTAAAAGTATATATTCTTTGAAATATTTGGTCAAATTTTGATTTATTATATAAGCTACATTCCCTGATAATGACGTTTTAGGTGGGACATCATCAAAACGTGCATTAATCCAATTCACAGTTTAAAAAAACTCGTACTCTATCGTTTGATGGATGTCAATACACTCAACAAGAATATGTTCTACCATTAGATGAAATAGGCAGCATGTTAACACTAATTAAGGTTTACTGATTAGGCCGTATATATCAGTCAGGCATGTGTCTCCTGTACGTGATCAGAACAATAGCAGCTTCAACTCCGCTCTGTGATTTGTTCTTTGTGAGGGATGCTACTCTCCATCTGATGCGTTTGATATCCTAAAACTTGTTAGTGGAGTTTTTATTCCACATGTTTTGCCAAATATAGTGAACGTGCTAATTTATATAATAACTGAAGTCAGGCTATGGGCATTTCTATTCACAAATGGCTGACTGCTTGACAGCTTTTAATGCATTTTCTGCCAGTCATTACTCTTTATACCAATTTGACTAAATTGCCAATAGTACAAAACAATTTTCAGATGATGCTCAAGCAAATTGTCTTTCTGTCAATCTGCAATAATAACGGGTTGTCAAATCTAAATTTTCGCAAAGCTCTCAGTGTGAAAAGATTAGCTAATAAAGAGATGACAACATTAGTTTTAGGTCATTTTGGAGATTTAAATGTTGTTTAAAGATTTGAGTGTGCCTATATAATTTCATTGATCAAAGTGGATGTTTTATCCAGCAAATGTCCTGAAATTGTGCCAGAGGCATTGCAAAAGTAGCTCCAACCTTATCTCCAGCTTTAATTCAAATCATCTGTATAAAAGAATATGCCCAAATAAGAGAGAGAATCTCATGTCTTTTTATTGTAGAGGTTCTGCATGTTTTCACTGAACTTGTAACTGTTGCAAAGTAAAAGGATTCGTTAGATTACATTAATTTTCAAATATCAAATATTATGTTGGGGGTTTTGACAACCAATGTGGTTATTTAGAACATATGTGCAGTATTTACAAAACTCATTTTTGCAAATTCCAAATAAAGATGATTTTTTTTTGTCAAAAGGTAGAACAAATTTATTTGATTTCTAGGTCTAAAGATTACATCATTTGCAAGATTATATGGATTAGAAGATAATCAGGAAGTTTACTAAACAGTCAATTTCATTCATGTGAAATAAACTGCCTATTCATTCTCCTCAACATGAAGACTTTCTGATGTCAAAGTTATAAATGCATCTATGCAAAGTCTAAGTCACTGATTGTGTTTTGGATCACGCATCTTATTGATCTGTAAAGCTTCTATATGTACATGCTTTAAAAGTTTGTTTCAATGAAAATATGCTAAAATTACCTTTCAGTTCAATAAATGCATGAAGCGGTCATATTGCTAACAATTTGTCTAGATTATCCTTTTCTCTTTTTTAAAAGCATGTTTTGCAAGCTGAGGAATATGTTTGAAGCATGCCATTGGACTCCTGGGTAAACCTTAATGCAATTAGTGGGGCCATCAATGATCCCTCAAGGCTTAAACCTCTGTTATTCTTTATGGACCTTTAGCTGGAATTTACTGTGCTTTCATCAATATCTAAGCTTTTGACAATTTCAGTTTCATCATGAAAGTCAATTAGTTGATGATAAAATCCTTTCTCACCATACTTTATGAAAACAAATGATTTTGCTTCACTGATAGTAATATTGGACTTTACCACACAAAGATGTGATCAAAATACAGCAATAATTAATTACTCAGGCCGCCGTGCACAGAAGGAACAGCAACATGTACAACATTATTACCAGTCTGCAAGCTGCGGTAGACCTTATTTACCAGCATAACACTATTATTTTGGCAGATTTGCAGGTTAATATTGATTACCATTGAGTGTATGTTGGAGTCGTACAGGAGTAATGCAGTAAGAAGTCTTCATGTGTAACCAACAACTGACACTTATTGGTCATGGATGAAACTTACATGGCAGAACTAACTGTGAAATGTTTCACAACATTAGCAGATATTAGTTATATATTCCAAAATGCCTGTTAAAAATTTGATACAGGGTGCCCATAATTATTTTGTAAAATTATTTAGTAAGATATATTTTCCAAAATATTTTAACAGTAACCTGCAGTTCCATACCACAAAACAATACAGGTGTATAATGCCTACTCAAATCATGAAAACTGCCAACCCTTCTACACATGAGAATGAGACCATGAGTGGCCGAGCGGCCTAAAGCGCTCTCCGTTACTGATCACTGTCATCTCACCTCTGTCTGCATGGGGTCGAGTCTCAGATTCAGCCAATGTGGGTATGTGAGAAAGCTTGCCAGTAGCTTCTTGTGGGTCGGTGGTACTTTCTGGGGGTTTTCCCGGGTTATTCCTCCACTGTTATTACTGGCCGCCATGTATAGCCTATCGTGTGCTGAAAAAAGGCGTTAAACCCTACAATAAAAACACACAAGATTCTCACATGTTATCTAACTCAGGTTAGTCTCGTGTGCATTTTAAATGCAGATTAGGTAGAACACACCTGAGCAAATAGGTCCTAATAAGAAAATCACATGTGCAGGATTTGTTACCATGAGCAAGATCTTATCCTTGCATCAACCCTTAAATCATGTCATTTAGTTGGTACAACTTTACATCTGACATCAGCCCTCAATGTGATTCACTTATGCATTACTTTAGTTCTAACATAGATCCTCAAACCATTTGATGTGTTGCCATTGGATACAAGACATTAAAACAAAATACATGTAGTCAAGGCCCAAACTAGAACTATAGAAATGAAAAAAGCAACAAAACTAATCTATAGTATTAGCCAAGGAATTCCATTTTGGTAGCCAGTTCACTGTCAAACACAACCAAATGTATGTTAATGATGTATTCTATATGCTTGAGCACATGTCTTTTAAAGAAGAAAAAATTAATCATAAGAAACTCAGAACTAATATTGCTTGGTAAGATTATAACATGTCAAAAAGGAAAAAGCCATTGATGTTAGGATGATAAGTCTGGAATGAAAAAGTTAAACATTTTCCATTACACACCAATTATATACATCACTGTTGTATTATTATTTATGTTAAAATTAATATACATGTATATCTTTTACTGTGTTTTTATTAAAATTACTTTATTAATAAAATATGGTGTTGGTGGTAGTGGTGGGGCAGGAAAGCAATGTCTGATATGGGTCAGAAAACTTCTGAAAGCCCAGATCAATCATATACTTGTGCTTGCGAATCTTCAAGTAAGTGTCAAACAAGTTACTTAAACTGACAGTACAACAAAGCACAAAATCAGAAACATTCCAAATATATCTTAATGCACTATATGTGAATACTTTCTAAGTGTACTGAAGGTATACTGTAGAACAACCATATTCCAATCATTTCAATCTTATCATTGAAAAATCATAAACTTTTTTGTCCAATAACTTCATTCTTATCATCAAAACCAATTAAGACACTGTTGGAATTTTGTATCATTCATTTCCCCAACACACAACTAACAGTTAAACTATTCATCTACTGGTAATTTATTCCTGATTTTCAGAAAACTTGGATACACAGTGAATATTAAGAAGCTTTATTATAAGTCCTTATTTCTTGGACTGTTGGACATCATGTAATCATGCTTTAACAATTCCCAGATTTGTAATGTTTGATGGAGCAAAATAAGGCAGAATGGTTCCATTGTATTAGCTAAGGAACAGACCTGTCATTGGATGACATGTTACAATTTGTACACTGATTTGGGCTCAAGTAAAAAAAGAAGTCCCTGCTGAGGCCCAGAAACTTGCTGGGCAAAAAAAATGCATGACTGGTCTACAATCCATCTGAATCCATCATATCTAAATACATTCTGAACTTGTGAAAACAGATACACAATTCAGTGATATCCAGTAATCCCAGATATTTGCCTTAGAATAAAAGAAAAAATTGTCCTTCAATATCACTAGCACTAGCTGTAATCCGATTGTTTTAGTTGCCTAGATACCTAATAAACTTGCAATACTCAGGCAAATTAATAAACCTTTGACATCATTAATTTCTCCTGAAACAAGCCATTTACCATAGCCAGTGTCAACAACATTCTGTCAGAATTAGACTTAATCTGAACAATCTGTAACAGTGACATTTAGCCAATCAGAAATTTCTATCTAGATTCACTTATTCACTGAAATTGGAGACTGACTCCATTTTTCATGTTTCTTTGACTGTGATTCTCAACAGCATTTTTTGGTGTCACAAACCTAAACTTTTATTGCAAACAGCATCTTAACATGTATTACCAAGATATATCAAGGCCACATATATAAAAATTGTTTCCTGTAACTGACTCCTCTATACTCCATTTTCTTTCTGACACTATTTTTGAGTGAATATTATTTACATAAATGTTCTCATTTTGTCTGATTTGGATTTTTTCCTCAATCTGATTTTTAATATATGTCTACCCTGTATGTCATTAAAGTTATTGTAAAATGCATGACCTTGACCCCATAGTCAAAAGAACAAAGTGAGTGGGTGAGGGGATGAATTCTCGTCATCTGGTTTAAGGTGATTTATATCCTTGGAAAGAACATCAACCAGTAATGTATTATTGAACTTAAAAATTTGAACCAAGATCTTTAATTAATAAGTTTTCTTGACCTCAAGATAAAAGTGATGTGTAAGCATGCCATATCAAGAATTGTCTTATATTCACAAAAAATCAATTCTATGAATCATCATGAGAATCTATCAATAAGGAATATAATATAATGAAAATTTCAATCAAAACTTTAACCAACAGACAGCTGCAATCCGTCAATCAAACCAGGATTATTAATTATTTTGGACCAACCAGGCAGGTATATTTAGTTATTTTTGACAATCAAAAATAGACATAAAATTCAATGTGTAGTAACAAGTTGCTATCCACCATATTTTTTAACAATCAAAAGACCACGCTTGATTACTTTCTTATTGCATTGCAAAAGATTTTCAAAGACTGCACAGAAAATATCTGAAATGTATCAAAAACATGTTTCACCAATATAAATCAGGCACATGCAATGCAGAAATATTATCCAGGTCAGATTCAAGTGGCATTTTTTGAAAAATTTTATAAACCGAAGATCACCATTAAATTTATAACGTCTGCGTTGGAAGTGATTCCTTAATTATGATCATATTTCATATATAAATACACAAAACTGTTCTAAAGTAATAACAATATTTGTTGTGTTAAAATGAACACAATTTTATAATAATTACAGTATGACCTCATTATAACATGATGCGTTATAAATTCAAACATAATACAATCATAGAATGGCTCCCAATATCTCATATACATGTATTTTTATCATATGTAAAAAAATACCTTTTTCTTCTTAAAGTATAAACAATAATGTGTAAAAGTTTACTTTAGTTTTGGGCAAAAGATTTTGTATGAAATTCTAATATAAGACGGTTGCGCTGTGGCTTCTGATTTTTTATATACATGTGTATCAAATGTGATAAGACTCAATCCAGAACCAAAATGATTACAAGTGTCAAATAAGAGTTTAAACCCGATCTTCCATTTATCTAAAAATTTAAAAGTGAATATGACTGAGTTTATTCTGTTACTTTAAAAAAAGATAAAAACCATGAAAATTTAGTAACTAGGGTAAAAATCTCAAACTGTCGACAGCACCTAAGCAATTAATAAATGAACAGATGAGATGCTGAAAATTTAAATCTCACCCAAAGAATATGGAATCTTGTAAGATGAAAAATGCTTGCATGCAATGCAGTTTTGTCTGAATAATGTCAAAAGAATCAATTCTCTAAAAAAACATCATGTTCTACATCAGATTATTTCTGGACTGATTACAAAAAGTATTGACGTCTAGAAAGGTTAAGCAGGTTCATGGCCTTTCACACTCAATTACATCAACAGTCTGCAAGTTCATGGTGCAGCAGGACAACGGTCATACACAGCCAGGCAAGGCTGATGCCATGAAAATGGAAAGCGGAGAAAATTTACAGACAATTTGGCCCTGACTGATCAGATTCTTCACTACAAATACAAATATAAAAATCTGAATCACTCTATTTCTGTATCTACAATCGGACTTTTGAGAAGAAAACATTTACTGCTCGCCTCATTTCCATAAATTCTTGTCAATGTATACACCATCAAAACATGGCCCTCAAAGTTCAAGAGATAAGAAAAAAATGGAGTCAAAATAAGTGAGAATCCTGAAAATCACATCAGTCATGCTGATGATTTTCATGAACTTCTCAAAACTCTGCCCAGCAATGTTTGTCTATAGGATGAGACAAAATACAACAAATGAAAGCATAAAAACCAAAATGAAAATCATGAAAGTTGAATGTCAAATAGAATGCTTCAAAGATCTGAGAAAGCAGTCAGATATTTTTTACCAGCATGTAACATAGAGTCCGTGAGCAGTATCAGCACAGAAGGCAGCTAAAAAGATCCCTTACTGAAGATGAAATGGTTGTACGGATGGATGTTGTACTAGGAATTTGAATGAAAACCGAACAGCCTGCTGGAATTGATCTATGGATACCCTCCATCCATAGTATTCTTTAAAAGAGAACAATGTCCTAAAATACAAGTTTTGTTTTTGTCAATGATGAACTGTCACATTCTTCTAGTATAGTTGCTACATTTCTGGACAAGATGATTCTGGAGCTTAATGAGATGGAACATAATCTTAATCTTATCCTAATCTTGATCTTAATCCATTAATCCATTCACCATCAAGACAGTACAGAACAGATTTATATTACATCTGATTGCTAAAGACAGAAACCTGTACTCCATTGGTGCCAAAGTGGATTTACTTCAAAGTGGGGCATGGGAATGGATTTGGGGGGGGGGGGACAGCAAAAAGAATGGCCATATGACAGGGAAATGCATGATCCAGGATGCTTCAGATTTTCATACATAGAGAGCAAAATCAAGTACAAGTGGGGTACACTTCATCCATGTCTCCACTGAAGCAACCAAACTTAAATGATGTGAACTAAATTCAGTTAATGCAAAACCAATGAAATTTGAATTGGCATCACTACAATATGGATTCTAACTGCGACAGCTGAATGGACCATTAAGAGCTACTCTTGCTGCTTCATCAGATGAGAGCACTTTGTCAGTTACTATCAATGACTCACTAGGTAGTACCCATCCATCTGTAAAGTCACACGTAGCCATGGTCCCTACAATCTCTGAAAATGTCACCCCAGTGCCTGCATTTGTTGGATATAAAGAATGAGACTTCATAGCTGCCGAAAATGGTAGCTTGAAAGGATTGAATAAATTGCTTTGGAAGACAAAGACTTTGAGAAGAATTTTATGAAAAAAGCAAAGTAACTATTCATATCGCCAGAATAACCTAGTTCTGTATTGATTAATGAATAAAATATCCTTTGGAAAATCTGAATCACTATTCAAAATATCTGAAAATGCTTAACATTAGTGAAATATATACATTACCTAAATAGTACACATGTACTGTCCCCTTTATTTCATTGGCTAAAACTTGTTTTCGGTATGAGACTATATACGAAAACAATTTCAGGTGTAAGTGCATATTTGCCACAGAGTTGTAGTGTTAAACCATGTTTCTTGTTCCTGGTTGAAGTAACTGGTTTAAAACAAAAGTTATTAATTCTAAAAAAGCAAAATTGATAGATGAATGGACAGACAGAGAAATAAATTGCAACATAATGTACACTGCCTTAAGGTGGGCATATAGTAAAATGAATTCAAGTGAAATGAAAAATATGTCACCAAAGTATCATTTAAAGAGAGCAAATCTGATTGGTTAATCTCTTTTCCCTGATCTCATTAAAGCACAATCAAGAGGTCATTAAATTAATTAAATAAATAAGAGTGGTGATTTAATTTTCCAAGCAGTTCCAATGAGATATAATCAAGTCTATCTCTATAATAGCATTGTAACTCATTTATAAACTTTACTAGTTTAACTCTGAAAGTACCCGGGGGACAGGGGAATCAATAGCCATTTTCTGGGATACAAAAAAGTACTCTGCCCTTTAAGCCTAATTGCTGGTGTCTTCCTCAATAAAGCACTCCAACAGGAAGACTCTGAAATTTAAAAGATGATTTCCCTTGAAAGATAAAACAGTTACGGATATTAAAGACCAGTGAACCTAATGGGATGCATTGGCACTATCTCAGCAATTTTAAAGAAAATGGCAAAAACTCTACAGTAATTACTTAAATGTTTCCCAAACTGTCTGGGATTTTCTCATACCGCTTTCTTGTGCAACTTTAATCCAATAAATTCTCCCCATCTATTTTTGTTCAGGCTATGGTATCCAGTCCAATATTTATGGTGTACTATTGGGGGGGGGGGGGGGTTGATCGAGACAAATTCTGCAATAATCGTTAGTTAGATGGTCATATTTAAAGTTTAATTTAGGTTCTAATTTAATGACACTGAAAGGTCCAATCACATGTCTATATAATCCACTATTAATGTAAACAAATAGAAGAATTTTTGTGTGCATGATACAGAGAATTCATTTATATTATTCATTCAATTATTTTAATGGTTTAAAAAAAAATACATTTTGTTTACACTTAAAGTCATAGATGCTGTTTTGTTTTGTTTTTATGATTTAACGCCATTTTTAAGCACATTATAGGCTATACATGGCGGCCAGTATTAATGGTGGAGGAAGAAACCGGACAAACCCCGGAAAGAACCACCGACCCACGAGAAGCTACTGGCAAGCTTTCTCACATAACTACATTTGCCGAACCTTAGACTCGAACACACGCAGACAGAGGTGAGATGGCAGTGGTCCGTAATGAACAGCGCTTTAGACCACTTGGCCACTCGGGGCCCCTAAACATAGATGCTGTTGTTAACAGACAGCCAATATTTAATAAGCCTGTAATTCCCACTGATACAGTATGTCAAAATTTTAAAAAATATTATATTAAGTATAAAAAATTACTTGTAAACTTTATTGTTTTGAGAAAATTTATTTCAAATTAAACAATAACTACACAAGTCTATTTTAAGCACTTTATACCTACTAAAAGAGATGTAAATTTCATTACAAGTGATCCATATAATTTGAATGTTTAAGTATTAAGGTAAACTTGGTATAATTGATTTTAATTAGCTTTGCAAACACATTTTCCCACTGGCATACTGTCGTACTCCTTTATCACAGACATAATTACTACATTTTTGGAGAGAATTTGGGAAATTTATACACAAATAATCTTCTCTTCTAAAACTAATGTACATATACCACAGCACCTGAAATAATTAAATTTAGCCCAATAATAATATACTGCATGACCTTTGGAATGCGGTATATCCAGCCAATGAAATGAGTTCATATTTTCACATACAAATAATAATAATAAAAATAATAATAATAATGAGGACTTTGTAAAGCACCTAATCTTTTAGAAGCTCTAAGCGCTTTACAACATATATGATATGACTACAAAAAAACAAAAAAAAATCCAAAACACCATGAAATTAGAAGACATAAAAACTTGCTGAAACATTTAAGGTAGGAAACATTAATAGTTCTTTAAGGTTGTTTTTGCAGTTGAAATTGGATACATTTAAGAACACTCTTGAAAGGGATCACTGTATTTTTGTGTCCAAGTGTAATGGGCAATTCATTCTATGTTGCTGGGCCTTGGTATGCAAAAGAACATTGTCCATATGACTTCGTTTTCATAATGAGAAAGTCATCAAGTTGTGATCAGAAGTGCGCTTCAGTTTTATCATTATTCATCTGCAGCTTATTACATGTCATCCATGATTTCACATCAGAAATGCACCACTCTGTTGTGACCTTGGACAGTAGCATAAACTTCAGTTGGGTAGCTAGATTTTTATATTTGGGTGTCATCAGTGTACAATTGACGAGACACTGGATGATGATCTATGACACTTGAGAGTGGCTGAGTGTATAGAATGAAGAGAACAGATCCAATAATAATCTCCATGTGGAACACCACAACACAGATCAACTGAGCTGGAGTGTATTCCTTTTGCCGCCACAATTTGTGTCATATATATATATATATATATATATATATATATATATATATATATATATATATATATATATTGAATGACACATTTGTGTCCTGTTGACTGACACAATTTGTGTCCTGTTGACTGACACAATTTGTGTCCTATTGACTGACACAATTTGGTTCTATATTGACCGACACAATTTATGTCCTATTGACTGATACAATTTGTGTCCTATTGACTGACACAATTTGTGTCCTATTGACTAAGTAGGACTTGAACCACAGTAAGGATGTATTGTGAATGCCAAATACATGTTGGATCAGGCGAAGTAATATATCATGGTCTATTATGTGTCAAATGCTGTAGACAAATCAAGGAGGGTGAGGACTGTAATCTTTCTGCTATCCAAAGCAGAGAGAATGTCATTAACTACTTTCAGAAGATCTCAGTAGTGAGGGATAAGCTGCATGCAGTAACCTTTTTATGATATGCTCATTTTCTTATTCTACTTAAGGCTTAATTATATAAACAAAAATACACTACAAGAAACAAAATAACTGAATGTATGCCATATTCCAAACTAAATACACAAGCGCTGATTCATCAGTACACAACATCATTATTAATGCACACATAACCCTGCCCAAATACCTCTGATCAATGTCATGCATTAAACATCATTGTCAAAAGAAAATGGCATTTTGGTCTACTTAAAACTCAAGTTTAGATTCATGATGTGAATAAATGTGCATTATGCAAAAAATTTTCCATTTAGTCTGGAATGAATATATTTTGGTAATATTGTCCGTTCTGCTCAATTTCATGATAATGACTGGATTTATCTGTGTCAATTCTACATGAAGTACATCTGATCTCAGCAGCGAGGGAGCATTGTGAAGTCAAAATTACAGTACAATTTCAAAATGTATAATAAAGTTTTAGAACCCATGGCAATGGCTCATGTAATTCAGATTTACAGAACTTATAAGAATACATTTTGAGAAAATTCAGGATCTAAAACTGTAAGGATATTTTTTGTCATTCTTATTACAGCTTTTAAAGAAGACAGTTTATGCCTTGTCACTTGCATGCTATTTGTAGGGACCTAGCAATTTTTAATGACCGAAATTCTAAACATTGTATCAAGATAGTTAATGCAGAATGTGGCAAAGCAGCTGGTGGCAGTCCATAAAACATCTGCTTTAGTTCCGTCAGAAACAAATTTAATCAACCAAAGTGCAAAGCATTTACTACACGAGTGTACATGATTTGTCTACAAAGTAGTTCCAATACAGTACTGCATGGGCATACCTGTTGTGCATGTGAATGCAATAAGAGTGTACTTGAGTGCAATATCAAATATTGCATGATTTTGACCACAAAAATGAGAATATAATAATTGGAGTTTAATTACACTATATATTCCCTGACAAATTCATTTCAAAAGCAAATAACTTAGATCCTTAAACGATGTCACATAATGAACTAGCAGGGTCTGTCATTTGTCCTGCTAATTACTTATAACAACCTGCAGGGACCCAGATCTGTTGGTGCGTAATGGCAGATCTGGGTCTGTGCAGTATGCAGCTGGACTGGACTTGAAAGTAAATATATTGTTATATGCAAGATGTGGAATATTCAATTACAAGTTCATCAAGAAATATGATTAAAACTTTTAGAATTTTCCTCCGATTACATCCAAGTGATTTTAAGGAGAGTAGAATTTGAAAAGACACTTGCAGATATGGATGAAGCATCATACAAGGCAGACAAAATAACAGCTCTCTTAATATCACTTGCAAACTTGTGCTCTGTTAGCCAACTATTAGACAGGTACTCTAAGTCATCAAAAAAGCTTAAATACAGCATTTTATAAGACATCAAGGTTGTCACTGATACAATTACCTTTTGACATGCCTCTGCGCAAAAAAATAAACCGAAAGAAATTGAAAAAAGGGACTTTTTCACACAAAATACTTTGGAAAAAATAGTAATAACTGATAGTTTGATAGATATGCAATTACATGTATTAAGCATTTAGTGGCTGTAGGAAATGAATGAACAGAAATTAATGATGATGACAATCTGTCCAGTGCTTCAGCCTTTTACACTGTCAGAGGAAATTAATGAATAAGACCTTATCACACTAAATACTTAGGTCTGGGAAGGAGATAACAACTGATTAAATGATAGTCTGGTAGAAAATTACCAAGCATTTTACGGCTGTAGGAAAGAACCGAACCAAAATTAACAATGATGAAAATGGGGACATTGACTTAGTATTTGATACTACTACAAGAAGGGATATCTTAATTTGCCCTCAAACATAGAGAATGTATAAGTAAATACATGTACTAATAAAATAGTCTCACATAAAACAATTAACACAAAAATGAAAACTAAGATTTAATTCTTTTTCAATCACGTAGATATTTAATAAATAAAAACCCAATTACTCATGATTGAGTTATGACTAGGCACCAGTTATTTGTAGACATTTTAATCTTCAATATGAACACCATGTCTTATTTGTAGACATTGTAATCTTTAATAAGAACACGATGTCTTATTTGTAGACATTCTAATCTTTAATAAGAACACCATGTCTTATTTGTAAACATTCTAATCTTTAATAAGAACACCATGTCTTATTTGTAGACATTCTAATCTTCAATAAAAACACGTTGTCCTATTAATCCGTAATAAGAAAAATACAATTATTCCCTATTTTGGTGAAAAATGGATTGAGTAATATTTACAGTCAATGATAATGGACAAGGCCCCTTGTAAAGAGCCTCAAAGTAGGACCAAAGAGCCAATTGTCTTGGAAATAACACTGTAAGTTTACCACCATCTTGAGGCTCAATAAAAAGTATTTTCTTTATATAAAGATTTATAGCTGTTTAATAACACCTTTGTTAGTTATACCTGCTGTTGTTCGCTAGCTAACAGTGGTTTTTATCAGTATACCCACTTATAAGTAAAGTCCAGCTGTAAACAGCATGGACCCTGATCTGTCATCACATAATGTGGAAGCCGATCAGGATCTGTTTTGTTTGTTCTACTGATTACTCCTAAATCCAGACCCCAAACTGCCAGCACATTATTGACAGTAGATCTGAATATGTACAAACTAGTTAGACAAAGCAAGTAGATTGGTAGATTCTACAGCAATACACAGGCTGGTAGATTTTACATTAATACACAGGTTGGACCTATATTTACATCAGGCTGGTTGATTTCACATCAATACACATGTCAGGCTTAATCTGAAGATTAGGATTATTGGTTAACCAGAAACAAAACCATTATCTAGAATATAACAGCAAACAAAAAATGAATGCAACTCCATAATTATTTTCAAAATCTCATTTAAAATTGGATTAAATTGCCAATTTATTTACTTTTAATATTGTATGAAATTAGACAGCTATAATTTGCACCAATCAGTTCAATCCAGCAAATCAACATGGAGTGGGGAAATATTTCTATAGCAAAACACAATAGATGAACAATGCAACACTTCCTCAACAGAGCTGGAACAAACTGCAATGTAATTAATTTTTGTTTGTATATTTTCACTGCTTTGTTCAGGTTGACAAATTAAATATAGGTGAAATTATACTGTTTGTTCGGTTCCTGAAATTTGCAACATGTTTGTGAGAAAAAACCTCTTACTTCATATCTGCCATAGAGTGGTTTAGAGTGAGGGTTTTCATGGCACAGAATGATAAGTAGTTGAAAACAAAAGTAACATGGCAATAAAAAGTAAAGTCCCATGACAAAGAGCACAATGATGCAGTTGATCTCAGATGATACCATGGTAGAGTTTGAACCTGAACCCTTTGTATCACAAATCCTGCATGCTAACCATGGAACCAAAGAGGCTAAAAATTAAAACAATTAATCATTCTCCAAATGATTAACTTTGTTCATGTGAATTGTGTTAATACATCACAGGTCTTGATGGATTCTGAAATAATTTATAGCTAAAGCAATGTTTTTTTTCCTAATATTTACAAACCTTTAATTAAATGTTCTCAGGAATGAATATTAATCATAATATGGTTTGCAAAAACTATTAAATGAGTTGGAAAATTCTGTAAACAATCCAGTTAGCCTTGGTTTGGAATAACACAATATTTCATACTGAAACACTGAACCTAATTCTTCATTAAAACTGTATCTGCCAGAGCCTGGAAGAAGTATTATATATATATATATATATATATATATATATATATATATATATATATATATATATATATATATATATATATACACACACACAAAACATAAAATAAAGGTCTCTCAAGACAGTGGTCTCTCATAACTGGTCATAACACTATATAATGAATAAATTTCTGCATGGCAACCCTGGTTTCTTGAAACAGGTGGTCTCTCAAAGCAGTGGTCTCTCAGGACAGGTTAATTTTACTATGCACACATCAGTTTTATCAGCTGGGCCATAAACAGAAGAACTTGCATAGTGGAACCAGAGTTAAAAGAATGGATGAACAGGGGACATTCTCCTCTAAATTAGAGTGCGGAAAGCTTCAAGGTCTCATCAATATATGAAGGTGTACAAGAAATTACATTGAAAGTCAGCATTCATTCAGTAACGGATTAAACACTGACACACTATGGAGGCCATTAGGCAGTCAAAATCATGGGGGCCCCCTTGCAAATTATCTCTTATCATTATTATTCTTATCCATCATCGTGGGGCCCCTAAGTGGTATGGGGCCTGCCCAAACCAAAATCGCAAGCTTATTTTTAAGGTTGCGGCAAGCTTGCTGCAAGCTTGTTATTTAAGCTTGCCGCAAGCTTAAATTTGAAACCGCGGCAAGCTTGTGCAAGCTTGCAGCAAGCTTGCGCAAGCTTATTTTTAAGGTTGTGGCAAGCTTGCGCAAGCTTGCCGCAAGCTTATTTTTAAGGTTGCGGCAAGCTTATTTTTAAGGTTGCGGCAAGCTTGCGCAAGCTTATTTTTAAGGTTGCGGCAAGCTTGCCGCAAGCTTATTTTTAACGTTGTGGCAAGCTTGCCACAAGCTTATTTTTAAGGTTGTGCATGACAAGCCAATTAGATTTTAAATTATATATATATATATATATATATATATATATATATATATATATATATATATATATATATATATATATATATATATATATATATAGGAAACTGACATGGCATGTACTGCCACCATATTTCTAGCCCTTGATGTGTGAAAATGACCATTTATATAAAATATTAAAAAGTAAAATGTTGATATATGCTACAATGTATGTTGCAGAATTGAAACAGAGTGGATTTTGTATTAAATGAATAACTCAAACAATGTGTGAAAGATGGCAATTCATGAATTTAATTAGTTAATAAAAATATATGATGTAAAAATATAATGATTCTCACATGCTCTCAAAATACAATTGATCCAATTACCCTATACTAACATTCACAAATTGAAGAAAAAAAAATATTATATCTATCTGTTATACAGATTCAAAACACCTCAGTTTAAAAAAAATAGTATACACTATCCGATACTCACATAATTTTATGTACCGCCTAGGATTGAGATTCAAACAATTCAAATAAATTTCAAAAGTTTTGCACTGTAAGTAAAAGATACACAAATCTCCTGGAATTCAACTAGTCAACTAGATTCAAAATAATCTCATGTAATTAATACAAATGTACCAATTGAAACAGCAATTGGACCAAATACACCAGTCCCTCGATAACAAATAGTAGACACAATATACTATAATTACCGTTATTTACTATTGCACGATATACAGAGAGAGAGAGAGAGAGAGAGAGAGAGAGAGAGAGAGAGAGAGAGAGAGAGAGAGAGAGAGAGATTGTTTCTAAATATCTTCTGCAATTTTGGAATCTGGGAACATATTTTTAATTACTTCCATTAACTTGTAGGCTGTGCTCAATTTACGATCAGCTCATAGAATCACCTCATCACATTATCTGCTTTTGAAATATGTGCTGATCACCGACTTCCTTTCCCTTCATCGTTGACAAAATACTTGTATTTCCCTTCAGTAACGATGCCAATTTCGCATGATTTTCCTATTCCACGTGCCGTGAAAAGTCATTCATTCCACCATGTTGTGCACATGAAAAATCTAAGTTGCAAACAGTGCAGAGTACAAAATGCACTCCTTTAGACGGTGGTTTAAGGCATGGTCACAGAATATTATGAACTGGTAGAAAATGCTGCTTTCTATGTTTAGACATTCTATTTTCATCATCAGATTCGAGCTGAAACTTTGTAAACGGCGGCATGTTTAAACAACCGGATGTTGTGAATGTTACAATCAGTGATGTGGCGCCGACTACAGACCCGGACGCGGACCGAAGAGACGATACAACAAAACTAACCGGAATAAAAAACGCTTAAAAAATTATTTTAAAAAAAATAAAAAATAAATGCAGCCTCAAATCGTAATTTAAAACCAATGACCATACTATCGTACGAATGAGCTTTATTCCGTACAAATTCAGTCAAATACGAACTGGTAAACAGGTCTGAAAAGGCAAAATGGTGGGTGGGTGGCAGATTTTTTTGGTTTTTAATACTCATTTATATTAATTTCAGGATAAATTACAGTATATTGAGGAGTTAATCAAAAACATTATTCCACGTGATTTCCGTTCGATCACAGGAGTCTGATGCTGTTTCAACAATGTTAAAATTACCTACAGGTTCAAATACAAAAATTGTCAAATTGAAACAGAAATTGGAATATTCTTTCAAAAACTAAATGCCATAAGTTATCATCACTAAGTTACAGAGACTATATTTGATGGTGCATACATTGTTGGTAAGAAGCATTTATAAGTACTTGACTTCAAATATCTTGCTGCATTAAGTCAGTCTGTAAATAACTTTGCAATCGGTAAATGCTATGTATTTTACCGGATTTTACTAAATGGAATCCTTTATCACAGTGTAAAATATAACACACATTCAAGAAATTCTTGCTCTGTTCTTTTTATATTTAATGGTGTAAAACAATGTGGACAAATTATGTTCTATGTTAAAGTTTATCCACTGTGCTGCTGTTTGATGAATGACTGCAGATGCACTCCTTCATTTTTTGCAATCTAGGAAGCTTGAATTTTACATTTTCCAAGCTTGCAGACTTGGAAAAATTCCTTTTGCAAGCTAGCTTAATTTGTGTAAGTTTGAGATTTTACAATAAGCTTGCAGACTTTCAGAATTTCCTTTTGCAAGCTTGCGCAAGCTTGCAGACTTGGAAAAATTCCTTTTGCAAGCTTGCGCAAGCTACCTTACTAGCTTGTACAACTTCAACTAGCTTGCTGCAAGCTTGCCGCAAGCTTATTTTTAAGGTTGCGGCAAGCTTGCCGCAAGGTTGCGCAAGCTTATTTTTAAGGTTGCGGCAAGCTTGCGCAAGCTAATTTTTAAGGTTGCGGCAAGCTTGCGCAAGCTTGCCGCAAGCTTATTTTTAACGTTGTGGCAAGCTTGCCGCAAGCTTATTTTTAAGGTTGTGCATGACAAGCCAATTAGATTTTAAATTATATATATATATATATATATATATATATATATATATATAGGAAACTGACATGGCATGTACTGCCACCATATTTCTAGCCCTTGATGTGTGAAAATGACCATTTATATAAAATATTAAAAGTAAAATGTTGATATATGCTACAATGTATGTTGCAGAATTGAAACAGAGTGGATTTTGTATTAAATGAATAACTCAAACAATGTGTGAAAGATGGCAATTCATGAATTTAATTAGTTAATAAAAATATATGATGTAAAAATATAATGATTCTCACATGCTCTCAAAATACAATTGATCCAATTACCCTATACTAACATTCACAAATTGAAGAAAAAAAAATATTATATCTATCTGATATACAGATTCAAAACACCTCAGTTTAAAAAAAATAGTATACACTATCCGATACTCACATAATTTTATGTACCGCCTAGGATTGAGATTCAAACAATTCAAATAAATTTCAAAAGTTTTGCACTGTAAGTAAAAGATACACAAATCTCCTGGAATTCAACTAGTCAACTAGATTCAAAATAATCTCATGTAATTAATACAAATGTACCAATTGAAACAGCAATTGGACCAAATACACCAGTCCCTCGATAACAAATAGTAGACACAATATACTATAATTACCGTTATTTACTATTGCACGATATACAGAGAGAGAGAGAGAGAGAGAGAGAGAGAGAGAGAGAGAGAGATTGTTTCTAAATATCTTCTGCAATTTTGGAATCTGGGAACATATTTTTAATTACTTCCATTAACTTGTAGGCTGTGCTCAATTTACGATCAGCTCATAGAATCACCTCATCACATTATCTGCTTTTGAAATATGTGCTGATCACCGACTTCCTTTCCCTTCATCGTTGACAAAATACTTGTATTTCCCTTCAGTAACGATGCCAATTGCGCATGATTTTCCGATTCCACGTGCCGTGAAAAGTCATTCATTCCACCATGTTGTGCACATGAAAAATCTAAGTTGCAAACAGTGCAGAGTACAAAATGCACTCCTTTAGACGGTGGTTTAAGGCATGGTCACAGAATATTATGAACTGGTAGAAAATGCTGCTTTCTATGTTTAGACATTCTATTTTCATCATCAGATTCGAGCTGAAACTTTGTAAACGGCGGCATGTTTAAACAACCGGATGTTGTGAATGTTACAATCAGTGATGTGGCGCCGACTACAGACCCGGACGCGAACCGAAGAGACAATACAACAAAACTAACCGGAATAAAAAATGCTTAAAAAATTATAAAAAAAAAAAAAATAAATAAATGCAGCCTCAAATCGTAATTTAAAACCAATGACCATACTATCGTACGAATGAGCTTTATTCCGTACAAATTCAGTCAAATACGAACTGGTAAACAGGTCTGAAAAGGCAAAATGGTGGGTGGGTGGCAGATTTTTTTGGTTTTTAATACTCATTTATATTAATTTCAGGATAAATTACCGTATATTGAGGAGTTAATCAAAAACATTATTCCACGTGATTTCCGTTCGATCACAGGAGTCTGATGCTGTTTCAACAATGTTAAAATTACCTACAGGTTCAAATACAAAAATTGTCAAATTGAAACAGAAATTGGAATATTCTTTCAAAAACTAAATGCCATAAGTTATCATCACTAAGTTACAGAGACTATATTTGATGGTGCATACATTGTTGGTAAGAAGCATTTATAAGTACTTGACTTCAAATATCTTGCTGCATTAAGTCAGTCTGTAAATAACTTTGCAATCGGTAAATGCTATGTATTTTACCGGATTTTACTAAATGGAATCCTTTATCACAGTGTAAAATATAACACACATTCAAGAAATTCTTGCTCTGTTCTTTTTATATTTAATGGTGTAAAACAATGTGGACAAATTATGTTCTATGTTAAAGTTTATCCACTGTGCTGCTGTTTGATGAATGACTGCAGATGCACTCCTTCATTTTTTGCAATCTAGGAAGCTTGAATTTTACATTTTCCAAGCTTGCAGACTTGGAAAAATTCCTTTTGCAAGCTAGCTTAATTTGTGTAAGTTTGAGATTTTACAATAAGCTTGCAGACTTTCAGAATTTCCTTTTGCAAGCTTGCAAGCTTGCGCAAGCTACCTTACTAGCTTGTACAACTTCAACTAGCTTGCTGCAAGCTTGTGGAAAGCTTGCATTTTGGTTTGGGATGATTCCCATAGGTTAGTGCCTACTCTGCCTATTTGGTAATCTGGCACTGCATTCTTTGTTTACTTTATTCTGAGGAAGCCATATTGTAATTGACAATGAGGAGCTATAACAACTGAAATATTGAATACTGGAATTTAAAGTTCTTCAAGGTATACTGTGTTTAGCTCAGTGGTTAGCATGCCAAACTAAACTGAATTATAAGGATGCTGGTTCGAATCCTGTCATCATACCAGCCTGGGTCAGCTACATCAGTGTGTTCTTGGGTAAGGCGCTTTACTCCAGTTGTTTTAGCACTAAATAACCTGCTTGTATTGTTGTGCCAAAAAACAACCCTACCCAAGCAAAAAAAAAAAGCCTTTCAAACAACTTCAAGGCACTGAGTGTAAAAGCTCCATGACAAATGGCTGATTTAGCCTTGATACAAAGAAATGCTGTGGAACTAGTAAAATCAGGAGGACAGGCAAATGAGGAACATAACTCGGGTAAATTATGTCATAAAATACTAGAATTGAACTCATTCGAGATGTCAAAAAATATCAAAACCAACACAAGATATGGCTGAATAGCATGAATCTTGGTTTAGTCATCCTGATTCAGTAACTCCATCTGGACAACACTCAGTCAAGGGAGGCAAGTCCTGCAAAAGGTGTCATAGAATGCTCTAAATCCACTATTTTTAAGGTCAGATCAATATAGTATCCCACTGAAAATTTGGTTGAAATTCAACAAACAATTGTAAAGTTAAGCCATGGATACCCAAGTCCGCTGCACAGGTAATCTGAGGGCATAACTCTTGTAAATGATATCACAGGCAATGTGAAAGCATAACTCTTGTAAATCATATCACAGAATGCTGGAAAAATACTCAATCAATATAAAAACCCAAACCAAATATAGCCAAAATTTACCACACCCTGGTAAAGTTTAATGCTTCTTAAACCAAAATGATGAAAACACATATCAAGGGGAATAACTCATTTCAATGAATACATAACTCTGGAGTTCTGAAAATACAATACATTCAATGTTTCATTCACAAAATGCCCCATACCAAATTTGGGTGAAACTGAACAAACCTTTGTAAAGCTATGCTGCAGTCTAAGCCAAAGTCAGGAGTCAGGCATTCTGGGACAATAGTCCTCTTGTCAATGATGTTGTGGAACACTAGAAATCAGACTACTTCAATGTATCAGAGACCTTAGCAATGGTTATAGGCATCAAATTGTTTTGAGTAACTGAACTGGACTAATTGTGGTGGCATATTAAATACCATATTTAAAAAAAATAAAGGTCATTGTTTACATGAAATAACTGCTTTAAAGAAAATTTTGATAGCTTTTCAAAAGAAGTCTAGATTTGGGTAAAAGGAACATAATTTGTACACTTGAACCTAAAGCAATTTTCATTTTATCCCTGTCATTGCATGTACTACTGGATGAAAACAGGGAGATTTCACTCCACTGATCTGAACTTTACAATGGGAAATTACAGGGAAATTTTTTTCTGATACAATCCAGACAGAATACAATTTTAAATTTTGCTAAACCTTTTGAAAAAGCAGCTTAAAAATAACAGAGTGGAGCAACAAGCAGTTTGGTCAAGAGTTAGGCCCATAAAGTTTCACTATTCTTTCCCTATGCTGGAAATCAGAAGGCTTGGAATTCAGATCACTGAACAAATGATGGTAAATCTCATTGATTACTTGGTCAAAAGACCAGATCTTGTCCCCCTCTGCCACCAATTATATATGTAAGGGAGAAGTCAGAAGACTGGAAGGAAGAGCATGCATGTTCTGTATCAAACTGAAACAATGAGTACTGAAAGGACTTTATCCCATCTCAGTCTCCTTGGGAGCAGGACTTTGCAACCCAATGTCCCTCTGTTGTGAGGTGGAAATGAAGGTAAGAGGGACCCAAATCCTTAACTCCTGAATTGGAGCTAATGGACTGTATCTAGTATAAACGTTAGCAGGGGGAGGAGGGTTACTCTCTATCCTCCTGAAGCAATGTGGGAGGGGGGAGTAAGCTCATTCCAGTATTTTGATTCAAGGTTGTAAGAAGATGTAGGTCTATGGCCTGCAGCATCAACCTCTCTACCACATGGCCAGGGGCTTCATGCAAGGAAAGGGCCAAACACTTCACTGTTGTGGAAGGTCTAATATCCTGTAGGAATTTTGAGGGATTAATAGAAAAAAGGGAGAGGTATGAAAATCTTCCTTGAGCCTGGCATCTGTATGCTGATTCTGAATCCCAAATAGGATGAAACTGTTGTCTGTAAAGAAGAGGGACTTGACTTGTCTTGTAAGTTTAATGCTAGAGTTCAAATTGTTTAACCAAGTAGACTTCTGACTACAACTGGACTTATGACAACTTGATCAGAGCCAAGACTGTATTTCTAGATTGGGTACATTCTTTGATTATACAAATGAAAAATGTGCAAAGGTTTGCTTTCAAAGTGGATTACTGTAAATAGAACTCCATAATTAACCAATTCGATCAGTTCTTGTGTCTGACATAAAAATAATGTAAATTTTGATTGTGAAGCACAATGACTCTGATGGTACTTAGCATTGCATGGCTGATCATTCACTAATGTGTAATAATTCTTATTTCCATTAATTTTCTCTGTATGGCCATAAACACAGATCAATACATGTAATGTGGCATTCTGATGCATGTTAGTTATTATCTTGTCTTATGGATATATTATCAGTGCAATACATTGTGGACTGTCAATAGGAAATTAATATTGCCATGGCTGGCAAAAGTCTTATCCAAGTCCCAATGATCTGTGTAGCTCTTTGGATTGCAATTCAATGTGACTTAGGTATCATGCATACTAATGATTAAAATACAAATTACTGTATACTCCCATACAAGTCAAATCAAACTACTAAGAACAGAGATCCTGATCTGCCATAGAATAATGTGCCTGCAGACCAGGGTATATGTTGTTTGTTTTACAGGTTAATCCTAACAAAATGCAGATCCAGATTTGTTAGTGCATTATGCTTTGGCAGATCTGGGTCTGTGAAATTTGCAGTTGGACTGGTCTTATAAATGACTATATGTCACATGCACCAAACCAAGTTGAGATTTTCTGGATCTGCTTGGCTATTTACTAAAAGCACACAGAAGAAAATTTAATAAATTCTGATTTAAAAAAGATAATATTTCAAATGCAAAGATGTGCTAATATTAGCATACTAATTATATAAGACACCAACAATTACACAGGGGGGGGGGAGCTAAACAAATTTTAAGTATCTCAAAACAATCTATTTTTTAATAGATAAATTGATTATTTCCATGAAGCAGAGCTAGAATATTTTTTCTCAAACTATCTGAGGGTCAGAAATTTTGTCTAAAAAAGCCCCCTTGTCCGTCCAAAGTGTTGCATTCACTATTTTGCTGTCAGTTATTCCAAACTGTATATCTTCAATGTAACCTTTAACCTTTAACCATCACATTTTTTTTCATTTAAGTCTCAACTTCGGGCATTGATTACTAAGTTGAACTTAATTTCAAGCAATTAGATAACTTTAGTTGTAGGCATGATCATCCTTCCAATGGTAGAGATGAAGTTTAGATTTCAAGTCCATGTTACGAATGAAAATGTGACCTACATATCCCATGAGTCCACCCCTGCCAATCATCCCAAAATATCCTCCTGCCCAAAGGCTGCATCCAGGATCCACAATCTTTGTTGTCATCCACTGTGATCATGGTCCTCACGAAACATGGAACTAAATAACATAATAGTCATCAGCCTCAATAAGTGCTGATGGAGTTTAGCTACAATAAAAATGTCATGTTTCCTCATCATGAAAATGTGACCTTTGACCCTTCCCACCCTATAAGGCTACATTTACAATGCTGTCTACTCATACCTCAGAAACATTTTAATATTCATTTGGTGTAGATGAAATTCAGATTTTGAAAAAGGTTCCATATTTACCTTTAAAAATACGATCTTTGATAATGTTTTGTTTGATTTGGTGATTTAAAGCACAGCAACACAAATAAGGTTATTTAGTGCCAAGGCAATCAAAATCAAGTGTCTTGCCCAAGGACCCAGCACTATAGCAGACCTTATTATTCAAATTCACACCCTTTCAGTTGCAAGCCTGCATCATGACCTGTGAACCAATGCAATTTTCCTGAAAGTTGACAAAAGAGCCTCTCTCCACTGAACCCACAAAATGCTGCACCCTGGATTCAAAGTTTTCATTGTCATCTGCACAACTTTGTAACCATTGTCATCTACTAAACCATAATGACAGATGAATGCACAGATGCACTGCCACATGGATGTTTCATGATTTGTGGGTTTAATGCCATTATTTTAGCACTTGATAGTATATATATATATATATATATATATATATATATATACAGTAAAACCCCGCTATAACGCGCCCCGCCATAACGTGAATTCGGATATAACGCGGTCGTAGCATGGCTCACGAAATTTCGTATATTCATTCACACACGGAGAAAAAAAAATTTGGAACCACACTGACTTTGCACTTTGCGCAATGATTAATTTAGCAGTTTTCACATGTTTCTTTTGATGTTCACAAAATCTGAAATAAAAGTTATTTGCACGCTGAAATCATGCGTTGATTGTTAATTATTCTTGCAGTTGTCGCATGATAAAATTTTAGCGGTATGAAATTTGTACAGACACCATATGTAGACCCGGGAATAGCTGCATGCAATGACCGTACGATATCAGACGGCAAGTAAATGGTTTCAATATTTTGTTCATTCTATATTTTACACGACGAATTCAGACTATTACAAAATTATTGAATATTTTAAATCTGTACGATTTTCAATGAAATTACATCCATTATGGATGAACTGCATGCCACGATGGCACGGTAGCATACGGTGTTGATACACTTCTCATGATATAGCGATAGTCTGGTATTATCGGTCAATCTGTATTATCGTTCAAACAAATAAAAATTAGTAAATGTTTTTAATGCACAGTAATAACCTATAAATATATTAGCCATCGATTATTTTGAATATATCTTAATTCATGCATTCCAGTTAATATTCATCTGATGATAAGCCGACTTTTGATCATTGTACATGTATACACGTATATGTTCTCGGAAAAAAAGTTAAATATTGTAAAACACTGCATTAACGCGACCCCGCTTTTAACGCGATCCGATTTTATGGACCCCGATCATCGCGTTATAGCGGGGTTCCACTGTATATATATATATATATATGCCAGTAAATTTGGTGGAGGAAGAACCTGTAAAAATAAATCCTGGGAAGAATCAATAACCCATGGGGAGTTATTGGCAAGCTTTCTCACATACCCAAATTGGTTAAGCTGAGAATTGAACTTAGAGGTGAAATGTCAGTGATCATGGATGGACTGGACATAGCCTAATAAGAATATACCATATATACATGTGTAGAAGTCCAACTGCAAACAACACAGACCCTGATCTGACATTACATTATTCAATGGAAGATATGGATTTTTGCTGCTAGCAGATGGACTTGACTTGTAAGTATATATTTTATAATGACCAAATGAACAGTGATTTGTCACAATTAATGCAATATCAACTACAATGTTATGAAAATTCAATCTATTTTTTAAAAATGAGGCTATGGTAAAAATTTGGATAAATGTATGATAAATTTTATTTAATTAAAATATTTATTTCATTTATATATTGTAATTTAAAAAAGAAATTGCTAAAATCATCTTAAGGAAAAACTCAAAATATAAAAGGTTGGGACTTTTTCGTTTCTGTTAGTTTAAAAAGCACTTTTAACAAAGTATTTGGTACCGGTATATCATACCTAAGAAATGGGATCAAAACACCCTTTCCATGAACACACAGAGGCAGAACTCTTGAGGAAGAACTAAACATGCTCAGAACCCTTGACCCTTGGATTACGAATCTGACAATCTATACCAACTTCGCTACAGCAACTACTGTACAGATTTGCTATATTTATTTTAATTTTATTTTAAATGCAGACAAAAGTCTTATGATATTTCTCCTTAAAAAACTAACACAATTGAAACACTTCCAATTTGCCCTAAGTAGCAGTTAATTTTTTTTAAGTAAATGTACAAGCAGTAAAAAATCATCCCTGACTTGCAAGTGGTCAAAGGTAACTTATTAAAAAGATATCTAAATTATAACAATGTTTCCTTTGACAGGCTGATCTGACCTAGAACAACATGTACTTCAAAGCCAAAATATAACAAAGAAGTTATGCAAGTAGGACTTTGCAGCCAAAAGTGCAAGGATTGTAGCACTGAATCATGTCCTTGACCTAAGCTTTTTTCCTGTCTGCCTAAGCACTGAGTGACCTTGTCTTGCTGTGCAGTAAAACTAAAACCAAAACCAAAACCAATCCATACAAAAATCCATATAAAAATCCATACAAAAATCCATATTAAAATCCATACCTTAGTCCATATTAAAATCCATACCAAAATCCATATAAAAATCCAAACTAAAATCCATAAAAAAATCCATATTAAAACCCAAACCAAAATATGTATTAAAATCCACAGCAACAAATCTCCTAAAACAGACAGTGAATAATCCAGATAACCAATATTATTAGCAATTGCTAATGTAAGATTTAATTGCAAGTTTTAATAATGGTTTTGGACAGTCAAATTATAAAAACATGAATATATACCTGTCAAGTGCCAAATTTTTTGCCAGTGAAATTCATTAATTAATTCTTAGTCTAGCCGACAATTAACTGTCTTGGAGTAGAGTTTGGATGAAGGAATGTTTACCTAACTGGGTCATGCTGTATGACAGGCCTGAGAGATGGAAAATTCTCACGTAAAGCTGTCAAAGTGATTGGAAACAAATGGTAGGGTGATATTTCGACCCCAGGTGGCATTTTTTGGCATCTTGATAGACAGTTTTCCAAATGTCTGTAGGAATAGCATTTATTTTGATTGGTCAAATATGGAATCAGAGGGTTGGGTCGATCCCAATATTGAAGGGAATATATACTCCAAACCACATGAATTCTAGCAGTCTAAAAATTTCTCTGCAAGAGAGAACCGAAGGTAGAAGTAAGTACCAGGACTCCGAGCATTCTTTGCAAGAAAGTCGTTCGTAAAAAAATTGTGGTTCCGGGTTAAACTGAATGTGGAACGATTGTAAGACGCCAAAAACACAAGGTATTTAACTCACACTCACCTTTATCATGATGTAATTTATGTGATGTTTTCTTTGTTATAGATGCATGATGTATTGATACTATGATACGAATAGTTCGGTATTACATTGATTTAATAATGTACTTTGATATGATGTTTCTTCGTTACAGATGCATGATGTGTTCATATTTTTGATAGTTCGGTATTACATAGATTTAATAATGTACTTCTGAATCATGAGTTAGAATTTTCAATTTATATACTTAGGTAGGTTAATGGGTGGTGTAGAAAACCGGCTGTGTACATTTATGATTGGGAAGTGTTACATTAATTTGAATTTATCATATTAGTGAATATGGATTGTGTGTTATGATATATTGCCTCACTTTACGTAATGATTTACGGGAATATATGTGACTTTCCCAAATTCTGATGTCGATAATTAGCAGTATAGCTCTATTGATCTGGAGACTTGTGTAGTATTTGTTAGCCGTATAAATGTTAACACTGATAGTAAGATCTGATTGTTCGAACCAGAAAGACGGACAGACAATCTCAACTCTTAAAGCATAACAAGATACTTAGGGCGTTTTACTCTTTTCTTTTCAAAGGAAAATAGTTTGTTTGAAGAAAGAGTGAGAAATAGCGAGGAAGTCAAGATTCAAAAGGAGGGAAAAGAAGTCAGGAGTCAGATTTGTAGAATCCCATGTTCAATCAAAGGGCAAGCTAAAGTTGTGACGCACGCAGAAGGAAAAAACCAGTCGACGAACAAGGTCATTGTGAATTGCCCAACAGTCCAATGTTAATGAACACTCGATTTCATGATGAAATTTACTATCAGTTATTAACGGCTAAATTCATCTATTTTATTAGTGTTTGAATTTTTAAATAATGTATCCATTATTTTAAAGCTTCGGTTTTGAAGTACTTCTGAACGAAGAATATTCAGAAGGAAAGAAAATTGCAATTTACTGTGTCATTCTTCTCTTGATTGTATGTTAATTAAATTCTTATTTTATCTTTACGGGGGCTCGTGTGTTGTCTTGTTCAAGATACCATCTCAGATTACCATATCCATTCTATGACTGGGCAAATTACACCATAGAGGTCATCCTTTAGATAACGAGAATTAGCGGGAGGCGGTTTTCGAGTGTTGTTTTTCCAAGTCGCGCAATACCTCTGACCAGGGCTTGTGCGATATTGTACTAATAGCGCTTGAGGACTGAGACGTCCGTTACAATACCATTAGCATGCATAAGACCAGAATGTAATCACTTAACGTAATAGCAAAGATTGACTCTACAAAGCTTTTAGCTGTCTCCAGCAGCCATTGTAAACATTATCATAGAGCAGATGAATTTTCAGTTTTAGGTGATCTGGACCTTTGAAATGTGGACATCTGACTAAACAATTTAAAGACAAAATGGAAACTCCTTTCCTATGATAATAAATGTACTGATATTAACTAAAGAGTTTTCTTTTCTTCTTGAAATCATCCTTTTTCAAACCTGTTTTAGATACAGATCATGCAATCACTCCTGCTGAGTACTCACTCTGCTAAAACCTAATCCTTCACATCTACAAAACACAATCAACCTGTTGTGAAAATAATTGACAACATCTATATGGTGATGAGCTAACACAATTATCCTGTTGTGAAAATAATTGACAACATCTATATGGTGATGAGGTCACACAATTATCCTGTTGTGAAAATAATTGACAACATCTATATGGTGATGAGCTAACACAATTATCCTGTTGTGAAAATAATTGACAACATCTATATGGTGATGAGGTCACACAAATATCCTGCTGTGAAAATAATTGACAACATCTATATGGTGATGAGCTAACACAATTATCCTGTTGGGAAAATAATTGACAACATCTATATGGTGATAAGCTAACAATTTTATCCTGTTGGGAAAATAATTGACAACATCTATATGGTGATGACACAATTATCCTAAAATAAAAGTCACAGTGACCTGATCTTGTTGGAAGTTTGTAGCACTAACAAAATGGCAAACAATTCATAAGTTTCATGACTATAAAATGAACAGCACACAAGAAAGAAGTTTACTGCCATTCTATTTCCTTTTTTAATTTAAAAGGGGAAACTAATCTTATAATAATGGTCAGGATTCTAATTTGGTGAATTAAGTAGGACTGTCTGGTAAATATGCTACATAAAAATCCAATCCATTATACATTTATTTAATTAATGATGCCATTTGATTATGGAGGACCTTTATTCTAAAATTGCATTCTTAAATTTCTACTGATAAAAGGATACATTACTTGTCTGCAGATTCCCAGTCATATCCTTAATTAAAGAAGCAATAAGTAATAAGTTTATAGTTGGCAAGCTAAGTTTGATTTTATTATCAAAGATAGACTGAGGTTTTTTGCTGGCTCTTGAGCATGATAATTAAAAACATGCATGAATGATAACCAATTAATGCTTTTGCCTTAGAAGAATAGTAAATTGTAGATCTGATAAGCCATGGGATGCTGGTATATCTTGAGATTGTTTGAGACAGGCCTAATGATTTTCAATCCATGGTGTCTGGTTCATGTACATGTTTACTATGATGTTCACATTGATGTACATGTTTACCATGAAGTTCACATTGATGTACATGTTTACCATGATGCTCACATTGATGTACATGTTTACCATGCAGTTCACATTGATGTGCATGTCTACCATGAAGTTCACATTGATGTATATGTTTACCAAGATGTTCATATTAATTACATGTTTATCAAGATGTTTGGATTAATGTATGTTTTCCATGATGTTCATATTAATATATATGTTTACCATGGTGTTCATATAAATATATACATTTATCATTATGTTCATAATAATGTATACATTTATCACAATGTTCAGATTAATATATATGTTTATCATGGTGTTCATATTAATATAACATTTATCACAATGTTCAGATTAATGTATATGTTTACCAAGATGTTCATATTAATGTATATGTTTATCATGGTGTTCATATCAATTTATATATTTATCATGCTGTCATATTAATGTATACATTTATCGTGCTGTTTATATTAATGTATATATTTACCATGATGTTCATATTAATATATATATATTTACCATGTTCATATTAATGTATATATTTACCATGATGTTCATATTAATGTATATTTTACCATGATGTTCATATTAATGTATATATTTACCATGATGTTCATATTAATGTATATGTTTATCACATTCATACTAATATATACATTTATCAAGATGTTCATATTAATGTATATGTTTACCATAATGTTCATATTAATATATATGTTTACCATGATGTTCATCTTAATGTATATAATTATCATGGTGTTCATATTAATATATACATGTAACACAATGTTCATGATAATGTATTTGTTTACCATGATGTTCATATTAATGTATATATACTTCATATAATACTGTATAGTATAGATACTTCATATAAAACTGTTGAATTAATACTTCTTTCAATATTGTCTAGTATAGTTTAATATCATGTAAGATAGATACTTCATATAATATTGTCTAGTATAGTTTAATATCATGTATGATATATACTTCATATAATACTGTCTAGTATAGATACTGTATTTAATAAAATACTGTCTAGGCATATGAAGCTGTGTGTGTGTGTGTGTGTGTGTGTGTGGTCTTGGTAGGAATTCATAACCGTGATCTCCCGCATCTTTGGCAGATGCACTAACCACTAAGCCACCAGAATGGTCTAATTAAGTTATCTTTAAGTAAGCTGATAAATGTACAGGCTAAAATAATGTGACACAGTCTGAAGCATGACTGATAGCAACATACTTACATAGGAATTGATTGCCTGTCACTTGCAGACTATGAAATACACGTATTAGGAATTGTAAAGGGTATAAAGATTTGCAAACTTCAATGTATGGCATGTTTTGCCCAAACACAGTGATATTTAAAACTCATGCTAAATTGTATTAAAAAAAATGGCTGCTGGTGAGCACATAGAAATGTTAAACAATACTAAATTATGTGGGGTACATGATAATAAAACAACAATCAGCAGTGACTTCACCATAGACTTCAAAACAAAAATGCTTCTCAGAAATGTCAGGACTGTTTCAAGCTATAAATCTGTAAACTAAGACCATATAACTAAAAAGAGTTCAACCATAATTGACAGATTTTACAACTTTCATGGAGAGAATATCTTTAAGTATCTTGACTTGATACAAAATTCTCCCTTGATTCTTTTTTTTTTATCACACTCCTTCGAGTATCCTAGTCATACCACTTTTCATTATACAGTCATGCTTCTCTGAGTATTAAAATCATGCTCCTTTGAGTATTATAGTCAAGCATATTTGAGTATTATAGTCCTGCTCCTTTGAGTATCATGGTCATTCACTTTTGAGAATCATAGTCATGCATTTTTGAGTATAATACCATCATTCTCCTTTGAATACCAGTCATGCTCCTTTGCCCATTTTTTAGCCATTCATATTTGAGTATTTTAGTCATGCTACTTTGAGTATAATACTATCATTCTCCTTTGAGTATTAGTCATTCATCTTTGATTATCATAGTTATGCACTTTTGAATATCATAGTCATGCACTTTTGACTATGATACCATCATGCTCCTTTGAATATCATAGTCATGCTCCTTTGACTATTATAGTCATTAATCTTTGAGTATTATAGTCCTTCTACATTGAATTATAGTCATGCTACTTTGAATATTATAGGTCATTCTCCTTTGAGTATAGTACAGTCATGCTCCATTTCAAATCAATATTACAAATATTAGTTTCATCCTAAATGGTTGACTAAATGAATATAAAACATGGCACAGATGAGATAAATTCCATCAATTTAAGGACTAAGAAAACAAGCTACAGGCTTCATACAAATCTAACCAGTCCTAATACTAACCTCTTAATGCTGAATGCCAAGCGAGGCAGCTGTTAGTACTATTTTTTAAAGTCTTTGGTATGACTCGGCCAGGGCTCGAACCCATGACATCCCACGATCTGAGGTGGACGCTCTAACAACTAGGCCACCAGAGCAGTCTTAGAGGTTTGGTATGTGAAAGAAGTCTTGTAGCAAGAAGATTTCTTCTGATGCAAAGTGTGTGAATATGTAAAGTACATTGCATCTTCATAAATAATCTCTAACATTTATATCTAGGATTGGTTTTCCCATAAATGGAAATCTGTGTCAATGAATTAGTAAATTAACCTTGTTAGAGAAAGGAGTGAAGTTCATTAATTCAGACATATTTAAATTGTGCATTCCTTTCAACCATGAAAGACAAATTTACAATTAATAGGATTGTGAATCAATATCAGGTGGCAAACTACCATAGCTAGTTATGTTGACTTTTGACAGACAATCTCTAGTGCAAAAGAGTGTGGGAATCTTAGTTGATCCCAGGAGAAGACAAACTTGACATGACTTTAGATTGGGTGCTATATTTTATTTTTTCAAGGTAATGAAAATAGCTGTAAACATACCTGGCTTCACAGTGGGAAGGAGAGTGCAGTCTGCAACAACAGGGTTGATGACCTATACAGAAAAGGAGTTGAAGAGAGGGAGAGAAGGAATGATATGAAAAACATCGACTAATCACCAGAATTGTCTTGGAATGGACCTGAAGCACCAAGCAATGCTGTCATGCCAGCAATCTGAATTTAATCTGTCAATCATTTTATGAAATTTATTCTATTAGTAACATAATGACTAAATGAAATTTGCATAATTTTGCAACTATTTCTGTAAGAAAGTGAATCTGTCATGCCCTTTTTGTTTATTTGATTAAATTGTTGTATTTTACTTTTGGGAACTTGTGTTATTCTATTATGTATCTTTGCTCAGATCTCTGTTATTCCACTCCTAATTTAACATTTGATGTTATTAATTACTCATTCTTGGCAATAACACTGGCCAATCACCTCCTAAATGACAATAACCAAACACGTACTTTAAGAACAAGGGAAGATTTCTTCACTCCATCCACCACAACAGACCCCAACATGCATGTGCATTAAGCTCATCAGATCAGGATCTTTGGTTATTTGCAGATGAATTCAACTTATTAGCAACTTTATATGGTGTTACAGATTTCAGCCAATATTCAATAAAGCACTCCTAATGTTATTTGTTTTTGAACAGTACTATTCTCACATACTGTATGTACTCAATTATAAGTAAAGGCCAATTTCAAACTGCACAGGCCCAGATCTGCCATCACATATTTTGCCAGGCAATCTGGGTCTATGCAACTTGTTAGGAGTAATCAGCAGAACAAACAAAATAGATCCTGATCAGTTGGCAAATTATGTAATGGCAGATCAGTATCTATGTTGTGGCAGTTGGACTCATAAACAGCATATACAATATAACTGGAAGGCAATAATTTATGCTTTTTCTTGAAAACAGAAAATATTAAATATGATTAAATCAACTCCTTAAAGAGTTTCAGTGGAATTATTTATAACCAAACTCGAACTTTCAAGAACAAATAATTTTGAATTTTATTCTTATAATTTATGATAATGTGATACTTTATCTAATGGTTTATTGCAATGCCTTCCAAGGATAACCTCATGCTGCTTGATAATCCATCCTGTTTACGAGTTGGCAGGAACTATAAATTCTGATTTTAAATTTTTATATCCTCTCACACAGTGTTTCAGTTTTCTCTAAGAGGCTAACATTGCAAGGAATAAATAATTTCAAGGCCAATCACAATCATGCATTGTCAATAATCTCTGGAGAGAAGTGGATTATGAAATTAAAAACAAAAATCATTCATACTGATAACCACCTATAATATGAAATTTAATTTTTAGGATTTTTAATGTAGCTTTAACAAATGTTTAGTCATATTGCTACGGTTTCTGCAGTGAGGCGGTTTATAGTGATATCTAGCACTGGGGCATCCTGCCTCAGACATGTAGCATGATGTCCCACCCAGTCACATTATCCTGACATCAGGCCAACCAGTCCTAACACTAACCTCTTAATGCTGAGTGCCAATGGAGGCAGCTGTTAGAAACCATTTTTATAAGTCTTTGGTATGTCTCAACCAGTGATCTAACCATGACCTCCCGCTTCCACTATGGACACTCTGACCACATGTCCTGAGGTAAAAATGTTTCTGGTTTGAAAGAAATTCGTAAGTGCTTCACGTACACCCAACCTTCAGAAAATAAATGATCAGTCCTTAATGTCCAAGTCAGAAGCCCATATAAAAAAGGTTTTAATTTGGAACTTAACTGACAGAAATGAATCTCCAAAAATGAATCACCCCAATGTACAGCACAACAAAAAAAGTAGACGTAAAATTTAAATTTTCATATTTTGACCTCGAATTCATGATCTTCAAGCAAAAACAGTGAAGATTATATACAAAGATGACCATATGACAATGCAAAAGTAGCTTTTATAAGTAGTTTGCCTTTATCAACAAGTAAAAGTATATATATTTATATACTGATGAGATCTATGGAACTAGGTCTTCATACAAAGTTGTTTCTTATGCATAAATGAGATCTACAGAACTATGTCCTTATACATTGTTGGTCTTTATGGCATACATAAATGAGATCTATGGAGTTAGGTCCTCATACCCTGGTGGTCTTTAAGCATAAATGAGATCTATGGAGTTAGGTCCTCATACACTGGTGGTCTTTATTCATAAATGACATCTGTGGAGTTCTCATACTCTGGTGGTTTTTATGCATAAATGACATCTGTGGAGTTGGGTCCTCATACTCTGGTGGTTTTTATGCATAAATGAGATCTATGTAGAGTGGTCCTCATACACTGGTGGTCTTTATGCATAAATGAGATCTATGGAACTAGGTCCTCATACAGGTGTTCTGATTTAGAAATGAGATCAATAGAATTAAGTCTTCATACATAGGTGTTCTTCGTGCATAAATGAGATCTATGGAACCTGAACTGTAAAACAGTGCTGTTTTTCCTTTCAACATGAGTAGGGCATGCTACCCAGTGAAACACCACAGCTCCTTTCCTTTGTCACTTTATAAAATCATGCAGAAGTGTATGTTGGGCAATTCTTCATCCCCAAACACAGAAACAATTGGAGACATTTAAAAAAAAAAAATACTTTTTACATCAATGGTCTATTGCTTTTATTTAGTCAGTCAGTCCCTTTCATGCTGTCTGGGACATAAGGCTGTAGCTCTCTTTCACCATGGGGCCCCGAGTGGTCTAAAGCGCTGTACATTACGGACCACTGCCATCTCACCTCTGTCTGCGTGGGTTCGAGTCTAAAATTCAGCAAATGTAGTTATGTGAGAAAGCTTGCCAGTAGCTTCTCGTGGGTTGGTGGTTCTTTCCAAGGGTTGCCCAGGTTCTTAATAATGGCCGCCATGTATAACCTATATCGTGCTGAAAAATGGCGTTAAACCATAAAAAACAAACAAAACTCTTCCACCATCTACTTTCTAGGTCATTCTTGAATAATGGCTTTTGCTGGCAGATCTGGGTCTGTGCAGTTTGATAGTAGTACTCAGTAGAACAAACAAGCCAGACCCAGAATGGCAGGCACATTATGCTATGGCAGATCAGGATCATTGGTGTTTGCAGTTTGACAACTTATAAGAGAGTATATACAATTCATTTCTGTATTAAGTTTCAGAATCACTTTCACCAGTAAACTAGGTTACTGTTATTTGCCTGCAGCAGTTCTTTGCCCTAATAGGAAAGATATAAAAATGTATGCTAATCAAAATAATTATGCAAATAACACAAAAAATTCATAATCTATAAAATGGACTTTTCCTAAATGATTTTATCATCTCATTTTCTATTTTAAAGAAGATTAATACAACCAACACATTAGCACAATTTGCATATCTTACAGACAATTCACCCAAATATGAAGAAACCAATGCTTAAATGCACTCTAATTATGCAAAACAATTAAGCATTCTGTCCAAAGTTGTCTGCATATTGCTTCTGCTGTAAGTACAGTCATTGTTGTACAACAGTGCATTTGATCAAATATAATCTGCATTATTGGTTAAGGTTCCAGATGTTCCGTGCACTTTTAAAATTAAAGTACTTGATTACTTTGATCACTGAACTCACTTAGATCCATATCATAAGCACGCCCCCAAATTAGTCTTGCTCACTAAGCTGTTTAACACTTTCCAAAAGGCTCAATTAGCATCTTGATGATAAAGACTAAGTATAAGTTTTAAAATTTGAAAATGCTTGAGTAAGTAAAGAAAGTAAAATAAGCATTCCAATTTATTAAATTCTCATTTTGACATCTGACACATTATATCCTGCCAACATATGATCAAGGGCATACCAATATTCTTTCTTTTAAGACTGTTCACTGAAGCCTTGGCTTTCAACCTATTTATCCAATGTGTATAGAACAGCAATTGTGGATGAAAGGACAAAACATGTTCTGTTAAACTTATTTGTATACTGAGGTTAAATATAATTTTAATTCTAAATGTTTAGACTGTAATCCTGACCATACTAACATCAACATAAATTAGTTTACTTGTTCAGCCAGTGGGAACATACATTTTTTAAAAAAACCTGTACATTAGAGTTTAAGACATTGTGTGAATATATAATGCAAAAGTAAAATTTAATTTTCAGAATAGTGGCTTTCACCTTTAATCTATTGACCCCTGATTGAATTGTTTGACAACAGTGACTTTGACCTTTAATCTATTGACCCCTGATTAAAATGTTTCAGAATAGTGATATTGACCTTTAATCTACTGACCCCAGATTGAATTGATCCTTAAGTTGAATAAAAGACAATGAAATGCAATTGAAAACTCTATTTTCAGTAAGTGACTTATTTTACTTACCCTGAAACTACAGACATCCTTCACCAATTCAGAGAAAGGTAATAACTGAATTTCATTGAAATCTCAGCCAGCCCACCCATAAACACGGCACTACTAATGACTGACAGCACTAAACCATAATACCTAGCAACTTTCATTGGCATAAAAAGTAGATATTCACAAAACTTATATCAGCCATAGTTAGGATTGATGAGAATCTTAAAGAAAACATTAATGTAGAACCCACAGGTTCCATAGTTTTCTCTTTCCTTAAAGTGCGATTTATGAGAAATTAACATTCTCGTCTGAGACAATAAAACCTTGAAACTGATAATACATACGAGTCAAAAATAATGTGGGATATAAATCAATATCAATAATGACATGATTTATTCTCAGTGGAGCAAAAACTTGTAACAATAAAAGGAACTGATATGGTTTTAAAATGTAGAAGGATTTTGGCTAATGGATTACCCTGGCGGTCTAGTATCTATTCCAAGATTTAACTACTCTTCTAATCCGTAATATTGGTCATTCTATATGCCATTACCAATGTCTAGGACATCAGTATGCATTAGAGATCCTGAAATTTCAATGGCTCTTGCAGGAAATATTTATAAAAAACATTCAAAGGAAATACAGCAAATTGTGACAATTGTGACAAAAATGAAAATTTTGATTACTTAATAATTAGTTGTACGGAAAAATGTGTCATCTGTGGTTTCTTATCATTACTGCTTTAGTATTATACTTCCTTCCCAAAAATTCATTTACAAAACAGGATTTGTATTTCTTTCAGAAAACTTGATTATAGAATTCCCAACAACAACATTTCGTTTCCACTGTACTGTCTAAAAATGAATCATTAATTGACAACAATCAGCTTTTATTGCCTGGAAAATTCACAGCACATAATTAATGTGCATTTTCCAGTAAACTTGAATGGTATAACCTTATTTAATTATACCCCAAATGATAATAAAAGTTGGTTGTTGTTATCTGTATCTTTCTTAATATGGGCCTAGCTAGGTTTCACATATTTTGTTCTAAAAATAGTATGTGTTTACACACAACAACACAACCACCTAGAATAAGAAACTGAATGTGAGAAGCTGATATAATCGTAATCATTCAATAACATACCAGCCATAATATGAGTCACATAATTTTTTTTTTTAAAACTATCATTTAACCATATCCAAACATGTGTTGATAAACATATTTTCAGATATCATTGAGGGAAACAAATATTTAAAAAAAAAACAAGGTAAGAAGGTCAGGTATAAACATCCACCATTACTGTATTAATTAATTAGCTGACAATAACTAGGGGTGATGTGTTCTTTTAAGACAGTTGTGGAAAGAACCCACTGTGCTAATTTGCATAGGAAAAGTTAACAAAGTAGAGCAACCCAATTCATTTTCAGTTCAAGGAAAATCAAATAGATTCTGGCTACATGTTAAAGAACAAAAGTTATTAGACATCACTGCCTTGAAAGAATTTTTAACTAATCTGTATTTAAGAATACTTTTATGCTGGATTTTATTTAGAACACAAAGTATCAATATTTCAGTTGTACAAAGTGTCCAAGTTTGATTCATTTTTTAATCTGATTGTGTAAGCAATCAGTTATCAGTAAAACAAACAAAGAAAACAAAAATAAATTTATGTACTCCTAGTTGGCAGAGTTTTACTTTGTGAAGCACAACAGCAAAGGAAAGCATTTAATTACTTGAACATTATGCAAACAAAATATCCAAACAAGTCATTCTGGTGAGTTGTTGTTGTTGTAGGGTTTAACACCATTTTTCATCACATGATAGGCTATACATGGCAGCCAGTATTAATGGTGGAGTATGAACCAAGGAAAACCCCAGAAAAAAACACCGAGCCATGAGAAGCTACATACCCACATTAATCGAGCCTGAGACATGAACCCACGCAGACAGAGGTAAGATGGTTGTGATCCGTAACAGTGAGCGCTTTAGACCACTGAGACCACAAGGGGCTCCCATTCTGGTGAGTACAATGTCTCATATTAAGCGCATTACCTGTATGAAACATATCTTACACGCTTCTCTTTAATATTAATAATTGTCATAATGCTAACTGCTGCTTGACACATGCTTTTCTGAATGATTTTAGCCAGGAAACAGTGACTTAAATACAATAGTAAGCACATGCTCATGTTTGCATGGTTGATTTGTGTTGATGAACAAATACATGAAGAGGTATTTAGTACTCCTGTATTAACTGCAGTAAAGGCCACATCAAACTTACAAATCTTCTGTTCAGCTTCTCTTCCCCTCTCCAATAAAATGGTCAATCCCAAATGTATGTTCATTTGTCTATAGAGAATTCCTTGGGCAAGTCTCAAATCCTGATCAGAACTCAGGGTTGTGGATTTTCTATTCAAATCCTGATCAGAACAGACTGGAGGATTCTCTATGCAAATCCTGATCAGAACTGAGTTGAGGATTCTCTATTCAAATCCTGATCAGAACAGAGGAGGATTCTCTATGCAAATCTTGATCAAAACTGAGTTGAGGATCTCTATTCAAATCCTGATATGAACTGGGTTGAGGATTCTCTAAGCAAATTCTGATCAGAACTGAGTTGAGGATTCTCTATTCAAATCCTGATAACATAACCACCCAAATATTAGCACTGCATGAACTGTATCGGATGTAGTCTGACCACAAGATAACCAGGTCATCTTAATCGAGCAGGAAAGTTTGAACAACAGTAACATCCAGTTTCTAAAGACAGCAAAACAGAACGCTAATGACACATTACCTTCAATGCCCCTACTGAACTACTGAGAAGAGAAAAGACTGCATCTAATTTTGCCTATATGTATCCAATTGATTTTAAAGAGAGAAGCTTAGCACATGTTTTAATTTAATGTCAATATGGTTGTGAGTATGTGCACTACAATTCTTTTAGGGCCAACAAAATAATCAACCTCTCAAAAATGGAAATTATTTCTCGTTTCCCATCAATTTGAACCCAAAAAGGTCAAAGTATCATATATATGTACCGGTACTTGTAAGTTAACAAACCGCTGTTGTAGATCTGGTCCTGTGCAGCTTATCAGGAGTAATCAGTAGAACAAACATGGACTCTGATCTGCTGGTGCATTATGCCATGACATATCAGGGTTTATGTTATTGGCAGATTTACTAGACTTATTAGTGAATATATACAGCACAGTGTTAACAGCAGGCTATTTCATTGGTTAATAAGTTTAGCATTGTTAACAGCAGGCTATTTCATTGGTTAATAAGTTTAGCATTTTACTTGTCATAAATTGAGAGCATGCAGTTATATACCACTACCATCAAAAGTCTTAATTCATTAAAATACTCATGGACACAATTTTTAAATCATTTTGTTAAACTCCAGATAAGAAACCAATCTGATTAAAATCAGATCTTCACTGTTATAAACGAAGATCTGACAGTGTCTGCATATTGGTCATGTTCTGGTAACCTATATTATTACCATAACATCAATTTTACCAACCAATCTTTTCATTTGGAGCCTGAGTGGTGTGGATGAAGTGCATAAATGTGTACCAAACAATTTGATTCACTTGCAGATTTGTAAAAGCTGTATATCCATTGGCTATTTCAAAGGTCAACAGTGTAAAAGCTGTATTTCCATTGGCTATTTCAAAGGTCAACAGACTAAGACCCTTAAACAGTCATCATTAGATCTTCACATAGGACAGCAGAGATCTGATTTTAATATGACTTTAAAAGAAACTAGCTTCAAAAATGTCCTCCATCTAGATTAGTGATAATGCTTCACTATTCTTCATTCTCAGTAGAAAAAGATTACTGAAAATATCAATAAGAAATTCAAGGGACCACAGCCTATGAATTATACAAAATGTCAATGACTGCTCAGTTGAGGAAGGGCAAGATTCTCTTGTGCTAACTAACTGATTCTGAGTGTACTCACTTTGAAGAAAAATCCAACTGCAAACAACACAGACTATGATCTGCTGTTGATAACTGTGCCAGTAGATAAGGGTCTGTGTTAATTCTACTGATTACTTCTAACAAGCTGCACAGATGCAGATTTGCCAGTGCATTATGCTACAGCAATTCTGGGTTTGTGCAGTCTGCAGTCAGACTAAACTTGGCAAGTATATATAGAACTGAGACTACTTTTTCTTATCAAACATACAGTTATTTTAATTTTAAAAACCATAAATCAGTTGCAAGGTTGAATAGTTTTTTTTTTTTACTTCTTCTCATTTTGAATGGTCAACAAGTCCATCAAAATGTGTCATTTGGCCAATAGTGGTTCGGGGTGCTCTAATGGAGATAAGGGTACAAAGTATTACTAGCCGTACCACTGAAATGAAACCCTCAATATATTTGTAATCACTAAATTATAACTATAAACTGAAAACCCCAATCTGGTGCAAAATCACAAAACGTTATATTCATAAAAAAGCCTCTATATTAGGCAAATCCAACCTGCAACCCATGCTGCATATGGCCCAATCCATCACATGTTGGCAGTCCTTCTTAAATTATGCATGGTAATTATTATACATAATTAGCAAAAAGGAATTGTTTTTTTCTGATGTGAATCTGAGCATTTTATCTGCTTTGGTATGCAGCCAAAACATATTGGACACTCCTGTTCATATATAAAAAAATTGCACCCCTTTATAATGGACCATTTAATGCTTCATCTTCACCAAGGTTCTGATATGTTAATCCTATCTACATCTTGGCAGATCCATCAGATGTTACAGTGTTTTCTCCTAGCAACATCTAATGGATTTCATAGTTTCCTCCCTTAGAATTTCATGCTAACTAACCAATAGCATGCAACAACAGTTATTTGTACATCAGCCCAGAACAGTAGCACCAATAGACTTCATAAGGATACTATAAAAAATATAACATCTTAAGTATGTACTAGAAAGAAGCCATTTGTATTTGAGAGGATGGATGTATTTGTATAAACATGAAAATACATTGGAAATTGCTTATTGGTGAGTCCATTCCAGTTGTGTGCTTCCCTTCTCTCTATCTTGTAGGAACAATGTTCAAATCTGAACAGTTTCATTTTGATTGGATGTGGTGGCTTGTGAACCGTGGCTTGCAAAGTTTTTATGCTCCACTCTAGATGTATTAATGAAGATTTTTCTGCTGTATATACCTGCCTGAAAATCAAAGTCCAACTGCAAACAACATAGATCTGATAATCAGGCAGATAAAGGTTCATGCTGTTTGTTTTACTTATTCCACTGAACAAACTGCACAAACCCAGATCTGCTGGCACCATATGTGATTGGAAGATCTAGATCTGTACAGTGTGCAGTTAGACTTCACTTATAGGTGAGTAAAGATGGTACCTGATGTCAAATGTATTGGAAAAACATGAGACTGAGTAATAATCAGTACACATACCGGTAATAGATTTCTGAGACAAAATTTCATCAGTCTGGTCATACAAATAAATTTTGTGATCAATATGTTCTACCATAAATTGAATTTTCCTAGTTCATGCTAACATCACTTTCAAAATGTGGGTGCCTTGTTTTCTTTTCGGGTCTTTTTTTTCACCAGGCTTTAGTTTGGCTTTCCATTGTTGTTTGTGATGGAAGCTGTAGTGGTTTGCTTGACCAAGTCTAAACAGGAAGAAGAATCAAACATTTAGTTGCTTATCCTCTGACTTCATGGATAAAAACTGTTCCAAATTAGCCATGACATTTTATTAAGATATTATATAATTATCATGGTTACATTAATAACAACAAAAAATATATCACTTCACAACTTGAAAGTGAACCAGTCTAAGAATGCTCTATTAATGTTTTAGCTGTTTACTTGCCTAGCAGCATTTTCATGTCATACACATCATGACATCATAATCCTGAGGAATCCAATAACTTTCAAAAGGGATAAAATTAAAATGTACCTGCTTCATGTAAACAATCTTCAATGGGAAGCAGTTTTTTAATATTTTCATCGAACTGTTAGCTAAAAATTCTTCCAGCGAGATACAAAATGGGATGATCAAGACCACTTAAAGTCACTATTGACTGAATTTTTAAGTCTCTTGAATAAATAGTTAATGAAGAAGGACTTTAAAAGATGGCATGTCATCAAGTACATATTGAGGTTTTAGAAGAAGAATTTTGACCAATCAGATGCATTGTTATTTCCAGCTCTGAGTTGAAACATGCCAATGCATATCTCATATGCAAATACAGAAAAAAACTGCACATTCATTGATCAAGACTTGGCATCAGTCTCACATTTTGCAACAGTAAGCAGTGGATTTATACAATTTCATGCATATAAACTTTCAACAAAATCTCTTCCTGCATTTTGTATAATTGCATCCTGGATTTCTTCTAGTATAAAATACTCATCCATCCATCATCTAGAGTAATGTTTATGCTTTTAACTTGCCTTGCACAGCCTAAAATACCTATTACCATATATACCCAAAGATTTCAAAAGCAAACATTGTAGTCCTTGATCTGCTGCCTGATGATGCTGAAACCCTGATCTGCTAACACAATATTTGATGGTAAATCAGGGTCTGTACAGTTTGTGGCTAAAAGCAAGTAAACACAGTATTATGACTATTTGTGTGCATGGTATCAACATATGTTTTTCATCTACCCTACAAAATAATCATAGGAAATAAATTCATCCTTCAATATTTACATTTATTTAGGATGGTAGTATCTGAAAAGGCATTTTTTGTATGGACCTACAAGTGAACTCGAACCGCTCCAGTGGCCTAGTGGTTAGAGCATCCGCCACGGAAGTGGGAGGTCGTGGGTTTGATCCCTGGCTGAGTTATACCAAAGACTTACAAAATTGGTACTAATGGCTGCCTCGCTTGATGCTCAGCATTAAGAGTTAATGTTAGGACTGGTCGGCCTGGTGTCAGGATAATGTGACTGGGTGGGACATCATGCTACATGTCTGCGGCATGATGCCCAAGTGCTAGACATCACTATAAACAGCCTCACTGCAGACATCGTAGCGATATGACAGAAAAATTATTCAAGCTATGTTAAAAATCCTAATAAAAAAACCAAGCAAACATGTGAACTCAAATGCTCATCACATCCCAAGGTATTTTGAACATTCTATTTCCCTAAACAAAACCGAATTTCATTGGTTTCAGTATGACAGAAAAATATAAATTGATAGTATTAATCAAAATTATTTCTGCACCATTCCTGATGTTTTGGATTTAAGGCCATTTAAAAAATTGCCCTAATTTTGGCAAGACATCATGTGGCTAATTTAATCAATTATAATCAATCATCAATCATTTACCAGAAAGTGATTATGTATCAAGAAACTGTATCCAATTCCCAACTAATATTAATTATTATAAATCCTTCCTGCCCATGGTTACACTATATTGCATCGATTTCCTATATCAGAACTAGACTGGTTTCAAATTCCATTCATTGACATAACTATGTGCTGGCAGTGGAATGGTTGCAAAATGCTTAATTCAGTCTTTAGTCTTGTTCTTATGCCCTGTCAATATATTTAGGACTGCTATGAGACTTAATTTCCCTTTTCAAATTCCTGAATTTAATTTCATGTCTGACAATCAGTACTGGCTGACTGGGTGAAGAAAATGTAATGTACTGGATATGCATTGCATTCATTGAATTGGAAACTATAACAACTGCAATGAGACTGCATCAATTCAGACTGAGCACAAAGCTGCGATTTTAAGATATCCGCTAGACAAATATATTACTTCTAACATTCTAAAAAATCTGACAGTTCTGTTGTTCAAGAGACCAGTTGTGATATGAAATAAAGATTAAAAACAACACCAATCCAATACATCATGGACTGTAATGTCATCAATGTTTTTTGATAAAATATTTCACCACTGAATTAGCCAGCAAAGAACTATAAAACATTTTCAAACAGAATAAGTTCGCTTAAAATGTCATTTATTTTTTACAAACTCTAATTCACACAAATTCTGACATTTTCTCAACAAAGCACTGAATCTGGAAATTACTTTCTGACTGCATGGTATGAACTTGGACAAGACATTAGAAGTTGTATGCTTTGCTGTACCATACTTATATACAAATGGGATCCAATTCAAACTGCAGTTCCATATCTGTGTCAGAACTGGACCTATGCAGCTAGTTATATGTAATCAGCAGAACAAAAAAATAGACCCTGATCTGTCTGCACATCATGTAATAAACATTAGCATTCACGTTTTTCGCAGTTGGACCTAATTGGTAGATAAGTTTAGATGATATTTTACTAGTAATGGAATCGGTCAGTCTTTGATGATTGGTTCCACTTAATCAACTGAATATCAATACTAATCAGTTACTAAGAGCAAATTTAAATTTTGTTTCAATTATATCTCTACTCAAGAGTTTAAAATGTTAATAAATCTACAGGAGTAATCTGACATGTATACTTTAATCTGATAAAAATATTTTTAAAAATTTCAAGTGTGTTTTGTTTGACAACTATGTTTAATGAAAGCAACATTTTATGGCTGATCAGTCTTGTGTAACTGAAAAACTGTTGCAATCCTTAAAAAGCCATTTAATTCATATTTCATGTGTCTATCATTATAAGTAAAGAACAACGAGGCTTTTTGTCATTATTTATAAATACCACATAGGATTTTACATTTAAACTGAAACAAATCATCAAATTAAAACAAAATATTTATTAATTCTACAATTTAACAGCAAAATCATGTAATCATGACTTTATGTTCTTAAAAATGTTTGTACCTATGGAGTATGGTATGGTTTTATATTAGTATGTTGTGAAGGGAATAATTAATTCAAATCGGATTTGATGTGACTGGGTGGGACATCATGCTACATGTCTGCAGCATGATGCCCCTGGTGAGTGCTAGACATCACTATAAACTGCCTCAATGCAGACATCATAGCAATATGACTGAGATTTTTTTTAAAGCTATGTAAAAAATCCTAATCAAACAAATAAACAAACAAACACTGCCAGTGATGGAGTATACCGGTAGTGCATATAATGAAGACAAAGCCACTATACACTGCCAGTGATGGGGTATAGTGCATATAATGAAGACAAAACCACTATACACTGCCAGTGATGGGGGTATAATGTCTATGATGAAGATAAAGGCACTATAAACTGCAGCGGTGGGATATAGTACCCTTAATCAAGACAAAGACACTACCATTATATACTGCCGCTGAACACAGTAAGAGAACTGTTCTCAAGGAAGAAATTACTGATAGTTACACACATCACATGTTGTCATGTGACAGCATACAATTTTGGCAGATTTCAATAGTACACACTGGAACAGATGTAATGAATGTGACCTGCAAAAAAGTGTCCTTGAGTTAAGAGGAAATTAAAATACAGTCCTAAACAAATTCCTGTAGTTATCCAATCAGAACTTAATAAATTATCATGTGATAATACTAAATCCCAGTAGTTAGCCAATCAGAACTTGAGAAATTACCAAGGGACACATACAACTCAGATTACTAGTATCATTCCTAAGTTGTCAACTGATATAGAGCATATTAAAAACCTATTCTAGAATTATAGAATATTCTTCAAATTAAATGGTTTTGTCTTTATACCTTTTTTTTCTGACAGAAACAATTAATTTTTTAAGTCCAAAATATTAAAGACAAAAAAAGAATTACTATTTTGTAAGAAACTAGAGAGTGGGATAGTGTTTCTTGGGTCATGCTTGTGGAGTCAGACAGTTGATGACTGCAATTGGAACATAATTTTAGAAAAATCAAAATTTCAGTAATCTACCTATATATTAAATGATTTTGGTAACTTTTATGTAAATGTCTTTATCTCCAAATGAGAAGATACATACACTGAAACAACAGTATAATAATGACAGTGAAGTCTGTTTTATTTTTGTTGGTTTTAAATTAACAGCCTTTTTATCACATTAATGGCCATCACAGAGAGGAAATGGGGGTTAAGTGCCTTTCCCAAGCACACACCATGGTTAGTGACCAAGTTGCTGGCCTGGGCAGGTATCAAACCTGCAACTCGTAGAGTTTATGTCCAACACTCTACCAGCTGAGCTACCATGATTACCTCAGTCAAGTCTGAGTTTAGCTGCCTGAACTACTTGAATGATTTCTTTTTATCATGCTCAAGCCTTCATGCTAACAAAAGCCAAGAAATTTTGTTTCCTTTTTTCAAATTAATCTGTAAATGTCCAGAATATGACAAACTGTCAAGTGCATTTTCATACAGACTAAACAACTGGCTAATCAGTTCTCGGATTGTAATTAAAAAAAGATGCATGCTGTGTCAAGATGAAGTGCAAGTAGTCTGTTGCAGCCAGTCTAATTAATATTACTAATTCAAACTTATACTGACATTCAAGTTGGGTTGTATTCAGTTAGGTGAATATTAATCATGTTTTAAGCATTGAGGATATATATATATATATATATATATATATATATATCTTTGTCACTTGAATGTAGAGAAGAAGAAACAGATTTCAACTAGAATTATATAACATATATTAATTAAACATAAATGCAGCAAATTAACTTGATTAATTAGAACTGGGTGCTTAAATATTCAGTTAGGTAAAGTAAATGTAAAGCAAATTGAGTAATCTACTAAATTGATATTATATTTGTTTAATCATTGAGCAATATAGACTAGCTTATGTACTAGTGCATTTTGTGTTTAATTTGTGTAAACCATTTCAGTATGTAATTTGCATAAGGCATTTGATGATTAGATAATGGACTACCACATCAATGTGTCTGGCATTTGATGACTAGGTAATGGGCTAACACATTTAGCGTATAATTTGTGTTAAGCATTCAATGATTAGATAATGGCCTACCACATTCAGTGTATACTTTGTGTATGATATTTGATGATTAGATAATGTTTTACCACATTCTGTATATAATTTTTGTATGGCATATGATGATTGGATAATTGATGGAGACATGTAGCTTATAATTTCGGTAAATCATTTGATGATTAGATAATTGACTAACACATTCATTTTATAATTTGTGTAAGCCAGTTGATAATTAAGATAATTGACTAACACATTCATTTTATAATTTGTGTAAGCCAGTTGATAATTAAGATAATTGACTAACACATTCATTTTATAATTTGTGTAAGCCAGTTGATAATTAAGATAATTGACTAACACATTCAGTGTATAATTTGTGTAAGGCAGTTGATAATTAAGATTATGGGCTAATATATTCAGTGTATAATTTGTATAAAGCATTTGATTAGATAATGGGCTAACACATTCAGTGTATGATTTGTGTAAGTCAGTTGATAATTAAGATAATGGGCTAACACATTCAGTGTATAATTTGTATAAAGCATTTGATTAGATATTGGGATAACACATTCAGTGTATAATTTGTATAAAGCATTTGATTAGATATTGGGATAACACATTCAGTGTATAATTTGTGTAAGGCAGTTGATCATTAGGTTATTCTGTCAAGAATGCAAATTACAATGGACAGACATCTAATAAAAAGTGAAGAATCATGATATTGGTTGCATGGAAATGACTGCAACGAATTAATTAAATGATATTAGGAATTAACGTTCATACATACAAGTTTTATCAGTTAAATATTTTAGCGATTGTTGTTCTTTGCCTACTGGAAAATTATTAGTTTCACAATAAAAATTCTTCAAACTGTTAAACTGTTACAATCTTTTTCAAATCATATCCCTCAACTGATCATAATAAGTAGGGCATATATATATATATATATATATATATATATATATATATATATATATATATATATATATATATATATATATATATATATATATATATATATATATATATATATATATATATATATATATATATAACTTTAGATATTGTAACTTCTGAATATTTCCCCCACTAAGATTGATAATCATAAAATAGGAACTCTTGATATTTTTTTGTTTTTGTAGGCAGTATAAGTCATTTTGTTTTTTGTTTTTCTAATACTGAGAATTGAATCAATTTCTTTTATATTAATGATTGAATTAATTGTATGTTTGAACAAGCTTGACAAAAGTTTCACAAGTCGGAGATTTTTAAAGTGCGACCTTTGATTTTTACAAACATAACTCATTCTCATGGAATTATTCTTGTACATAATTTAACAGTAAATGGTTGTCACTGTTAAAGTTAACAAAATAAATTTTTTATTTAAAACAATTATATCCTCATGGTCCAGTCTTTCAGAAAATATGTTTGTATGTCAGATAACCTTCAACAACAACTATTCAAGGCATTCTGTGTGACAGGAGACAACTTGTACCAGTGTATCTGACTGCATCATTTAATACATGCAATAGTTATGTCCCTTTGACAATTTGACATGCATCTTCATACATATATGTATACATTATACTGATGCAACTTTATATATATATATATATAATATATATATATATATATATATATATATATATATATATATATATATATATATATATATATATATATATATATATGAATTGTGTTCCATTAAAAAGAGCATGATCCATATAAATAAGTCACATAAGTAACTCTTTTGGGCATAATGCAGTTAAACATGATTACAGGAAGTGCACAATTATACTGGCTTTGAATGTACTACAAAATTTTGCAGAATTTTTTTTTGGGGGGGGCTGGGTGTTGGTATTTATTGATATAAATGAATAGAAACAGCCATTGTAGTATGAAGTGTAGAAGATTTCCTGAGCAAAATAAAAAGTTATTAAGAAATAATGATCCATATCTCTTTTGAGTAAAATCAAATGTTTGGCAAATATGGTGATTGTTAGTTATCATGTATCACCCATGGGTTATAAGAAACATCTAGAGAAACCAAAATTTGTATTTGATTTTGTTTAATTCATCATTACAACTCTTCAAATCAATGTTTTTTTAATTTACTTACCTGTAATGTAAAGGTTTACTACTAAAATTTGTACGAGTCCTTGAAGTACTTATCTTTAATGCCCTGTAAATAGTTTATAGTAGCCATAGATCAATTATCAAGTTTTATAAGCATTGTCATCTAAATATACCATAACTTGCATAAAATTCCATGGAAGATTGGTCAGCTGACCAAATGAGTTTCTTTAAATGAATTAATTCATTCATCTAATTGTGGTACATGTACCTTTGTCAAGGGAGATAAACTATTGCAATTCAGATCAACATATGCTAGAGTTTTGTCCCTTAGGCACCCAATGAATCTAGGCTGCATCTCCCACACACATGTATATGTGCAGCTACAATGAATAAACTTCATATAATACTTTTCAAAAAAACCTCAATGACTCCTGCAGCCATCAGATGTATAAAGGTAATCAAACTGAGCCCTGAAGCCATTACTTAATTAACTAATATTAAATCGCTAGCCACTGCATAAGTAAAATGATCTCACAAAAATTTACAACTGTAATTATCAATTATATCAGCTCAGTTATAGGTTTTCTAGTCATATCCACTTTCTGTTTTCACATGTTTCAGATGTCTAAGTTACAATGTTGTACAAGAATATACAGATAGGAAGGCAAAAACTGGTTTCATATGAATGTAAAAATTAATGTCAGCAATACATGGACTGGCCCAAAAATGGTGTTAGCTGGTGAACATTTTAAACCAGCTTCCCACCCCTCACATAATTTCAAGACTTGCATGTATGCAGCACTCTGACCAATTAAACTACTAAAATGTGTACAAATGACTCATAATAGAAGTAGTTGATATTTGCTGTTTACATTCTGTCTTTAACCTGAGATCCCTGTTGATATTAAATAGTATGCCATCAGATCTGTAATACTGCTGTACCTGATAACCAAGCTTGTGAATCCAAATGTAGTGGTAAGACATATGATGGTATTTACAATATTTTGAGGTCTATGTAGAGTTATGACCTGGTGACAATACAGACCCTGCTAAAAAGTGCAATGAATTTATACTCACAGACTGAGATAAACTGCAAGCAACAAAGATTCATAACATAATTGCAGCCCATGGTCATTTGATATTTTTTTTACTGATCAAACAGCACAGATTCATATCAGATGGCATAATATACAACAACAGATCTTGGTCTGTGCAGTTTGCAGTTTACTTGACTGATAAACGAGTATATACAGTAATCATATTACTACAAAAAGTATGTACAAATAAGCATGCTGTCAGTCTGAATTGAGTCACCTAGCACAAAAACTTCAGTGCCTGGTTTTCTATAATTGTTAGACTCTACTATATCATTTGTAATTTTAGTATAGACAGTAATTATCATATTTCTTGTCCCAAAACGTATGTATTGGAGAACATTCACTCAAAAAATCTGTCCCAAAATCTTTCTAAAATGAGAAGCACTGATTTTTCAACTCGTGTTTAACCCCACTAGCACCATCATCCTAATTTTGCATATACTCCTAATAAAAATTAAAATCTTGGCCAAAATGTCATAAATACTTTTCTTCTTCTTTCTCTGACTAGTTTTCCTCCTGGCATTCAGTCAAATAAGTCCAAAGAGACAAAGAAATAAGTAAAAGATCTGTGTAAATCCAAAGAGACAAGGAAATAAGTAAAAGATTTGTGTAAAGTGTGCGTGTACAAATAAATTCAAAGAGATGAGGAAAGAAGTAAAAAATTTGTGTAAAGTGTTTGCGTACAAATAAATCCAAAGAGACAAGGAAACAAGTAAGAAAAAGATTTGTGTAAAGTGTGTGTGTACAAATAAATTCAAAGAGATGAGGAAAGAAGTAAAAGATTTGTGTAAAGTGTGTGTGTACAAATAAATTCAAAGAGATGAGGAAAGAAGTAAAAGATTTGTGTAAAGTGTGTGTGTACAAATAAATTCAAAGAGATGAGGAAAGAAGTAAAAGATTTGTGTAAAGTGTGTGTGTACAAATAAATTCAAAGAGATGAGGAAAGAAGTAAAAAATTTGTGTAAAGTGTTTGCGTACAAATAAATCCAAAGAGACAAGGAAACAAGTAAGTAAAAGATTTGTGTAAAGTGTGTGTGTACAAATAAATCCAAAGAGACAAGGAAATAAGTAAAAGATTTGTGTAAAGTGTGTGTGTACAAATAAATCCAAAGAGACAAGGAAACAAGTAAGAAAAAGATTTGTGTAAAGTGTGTGTGTACAAATAAATCCAAAGAGACAAGGAAATAAGTAAAAGATTTGTGTAAAGTGTGTGTGTACAAATAAATCCAAAGAGACAAGGAAATAAGTAAAAGATTTGTGTAAAGTGTGTGTGTAGAAATAAATCCAAAGAGATATGGGGACAAGTACAAGATTTGCATAAGGTGTAGAGCTTACTCTCAGTGGTGCAGACAATACAATCACTGAAGTTGTTATTTATGTGTTTGAAAAGTGAAACTCAAGAGTGATTTATTTCAAGTTATAGAACCATCTGTAAATTAAAAAATTGCTTAGCAATTTTGCTGGTGATGATAGTCATTTATGAATTACTATTTTCATTGATGCAAGTCACTGCCTAATTATCATGCTCATTGATATAAGAGGCTTTGTCCAACTTCAGTGCTTAAGCTATCCTGTGATGACTTTCCTGGCTTATTTCTCTCTCAAAATGACAAAATACAAACACATCTGGACAAGTACAATTGGCAAGTGCTTCATGCAGTATGGTTATAACTGTTTATTATGCAATGCGTGTCAGTAAATCCAAAGAATATTTACCTGAGCCACAAATCTAGATGTTTACTCAATCTGTAAGTGGAACTTTCCAACAACTTGCGATGTTCAATCAGCTTAATTAGGGATTATGAGTGAAAATAAGGAAAATTAAATGGCAATAAAATACATCAAATCTGAGTCCATGTAAGGAGCTCCAACAAGCATACCAAAACTTATAGTGCATTAAAATTTTAAAACATTTGATGTCCCGTGTATGGTGTCCCAACAAATATAGAATATATATAAGGAGAACTTTTTAGTTTTGTGGATTCAACACCATTTTTCAAGACACGCTATACATGGTGCCCAATATATTTGGTCGAGGAAGAACCACTAACCCACAAGAAGCTACTGCCAAAGCTTTCTCAGATACCCAGTTGGCCAAGCCAACACTGTAACCTACTTCTAAAGAGGTGAAATGTGAGTAATCTGCAAAGTTGAGTACCTTCAACCACCTAGCCACCTGAAGGTGAGGTGTTGAATGTTATGTTAAATTATACCTGCAGCTAGCATTATGTGTCAAGTTATTAAAATAGACCATTGCAGGTATCCTTCATTATTGTATTATAATATACATAATCAACATATTAAAATGGAGCAGTGTAGCCATCCCTTATCATTTTATTGTAATATACAAATATGAATATGTCAAAACTGACCAGTGTAGCCATCCTTCATCATTTTATTAAATATACAAATGAATAGGGCAAAATTGAGCAGTGTAGCCATCCCTTATCATTTTATTGTAATATACAAATATGAATATGTCAAAACTGACCAGTGTAGCCATCCTGCATCATTTTATTATAATATACAAATATGAATATGTCAAAACTGACCAGTGTAGCCATCCTTCATCATTTTATTAAATATACAAATGAATAGGGCAAAATTGAGCAGTGTAGCCATCCTTCATCATTTTATTATAATATACAAATATGAATATGTCAAAATCGACCAGTATAGCCATCTTTCATCATTTTATTATAATATACAAATATGAAAATGTCAAAACTGACCAGTGTAGCCATCCTTCATCATTTTATTAAATATACAAATGAATAGGGCAAAATTGAGCAGTGTAGCCATCCTTCATCATTTTATTATAATATACAAATATGAACATGTCAAAACTGACCAGAGTAGCCATCCTTAATCATTTTATTATAATATGCAAAATGAACATGGCAAAATCAACCAGTATAGCCATCTTTCATCATTTTATTATAATATACAAATATGAAAATGTCAAAACTGACCAGTGTAGCCATCCTTCATCATTTTATTAAATATACAAATGAATAGGGCAAAATTGAGCAGTGTAGCCATCCTTCATCATTTTATTATAATATACAAATATGAATATGTCAAAATCGACCAGTGTAGCCATCCTTCATCATTTTATTATAATATGCAAAATGAACATGGCAAAATCAACCAGTATAGCCATCTTTCATCATTTTATTAGAGTAATCTGCAAAGTTGAGTACCTTCAACCACCTAGCCACCTGAAGGTGAGGTGTTGAATGTTATGTTAAATTATACCTGCAGCTAGCCTTATGTGTCAAGTTATTAAAATAGACCATTGCAGGTATCCTTCATTATTGTATTATAATATACAAAATGAACATGTCAAAACTGACCAGTGTAGCCATCCTTTATCATTTTATTATAAAATACAAATATGAATATGTCAAAACTGACCAGTGTAGCCATCCTTTCATCATTTTATTATAATATACAAATATGAATATGTCAAAACTGACCAGTGTAGCCAGCCTTCATCATTTTATTATAATATACAAAATGAACATGTCAAAACTGACCAGTGTAGCCATCCTTAATCATTTTATTATAATATGCAAAATGAACATGGCAAAATCAACCAGTATAGCCATCTTTCATCATTTTATTATAATATACAAATATGAAAATGTCAAAACTGACCAGTGTAGTCATCCTTTCATCATTTTATTATAATATACAAAATGAACATGTCAAAATTGAGCAGTGTAGCCAGCCTTCGTCATTTTATTGTAGTATAGGTCTTTTTATTTTAGTGTATATATATGGATCACTTGTAAAGTACATTCATTCATATAACTGACATCTACAGCACTGTATCAACAAAATCAAGACTGGACTACGCAACAGAAGCAACCTATCAAATATAAACCCTGCATCCAAAATGTCTTGTTAGAACTGACCACTGTAACTATTTCATTCACTAGTTTATCAAATCAGACCACTTAAGTGCATCAAAACCAATCCTTGCAGTTATTACCTGTATATCATTGCAGCTACCACATAGAAACTTGACATTTAAATCATCCCCATGCTGCCTTAACGAGAATATAATACTAACACTGACCTCTGCAGCCACCAATTTACGAACAAACCAGACATCACCAGCCACCAATTTACGAACAAACCAGACATCACCAGCCACCAATTTATGAACAAACCAGACATCACAAGTATTAACATAAAAAAAAGTGTTAAAACAGCAATAACATGTTTTAACCATTACAATTTATAGACTTAATCAAATTTATCAGTATATTTAAAATGTACACTGACTTATAAAAACTATTTCAGCCATTTAAAACTGACCACTGCAACCACCTCATGTATGCACTTATAACACTTGAGCTCTGCAGCTATAATATATGACTAGTAAATAGTATTGGACTCCACTGTCATTATATATAAAATGTTAATTATATTAACCCCTGCAGCCATTTAAACAACAGTAGTGACCCTGCAGGCATCATGTGTAATAATTTAATAGTAGTGACCAGTGCAGCCATTCATACATAACAAGATAATAATATTGACCCCTGTAGAAATCACATTTAACAAGTTAATAGTATTGACCCCTGCAGCCATTACATACAACAAGTTAATAGTATTGACCTCTGCAGCCATCATACATAACAAGATAATAGTATTGACCCCTGCAGTGATCATTCATAACAAGTTAATAATATTGACCCTTGTAGCTATCACATGTAACAAGTCAATAGTGTTAACTCCTGCAGCCATCACATGTATTAAGTTAATTATATTGACTCCTGTTAGCCATCATATGTAATAAGTTAATTATATTGACACCTGTAGCCATCACATATAACAAGTTATTTATATTGATACCTGTAGCCATCACATATAATAAGTTAATTATATTAACACCTGTAGCCATCATTAATAAGTTATTTATATTGACACCTGTAGCCATCACATGTAATAAGTTAATTATATTAACACCTGTAGCCATCACATATAACAAGTTATTTATATTAACACCTGTAGCCATCACATATAACAAGTTATTTATATTGACACCTGTAGCCATCACATATAATAAGTTAATTATATTGACACCTGTAGCCATCACATATAACAAGTTATTTATATTAACACCTGTAGCCATTAACAAGTTATTTATATTGACACCTGAAGTCATCACATTTAGCAAGTTAGTAGTCACATAATGTGACAGCAGATCTGGGTCTCTGCAGTTTATTAAGAGTAATCAGTAGAACAAAACAACATAGACCCTGATCTGCCAGTACATTATTATACTGCATATCAGGATGTTTGTTATTTTCAGTTTGGCTCAACTTATAAGTAAGTTTATATGGTTATTTCTGAGCTAATGTATGTGCATTACTAGTGAAATATCATTGTTTAACAATGTTTCTTATTATTATTGTATCCTGGAGTCTTATCTGACCCATTAGCAATGAAGTACTTTTCTATTTAAATTAACCCTGCATCAATGTATATTAACTTATCAACACTTGCCTAACAACCATCATGTGTAATACTGTGGCTTCTCTAATGTCTGTATGATACCAGTTGTCATGGATTTTGTTGCTGTTCTGAACCACAAATCTAAAGACCCAATGAAATATCAGCCACATGTGATGCAGAAGCCCACCTCCCATCTTTAAATGAAACAGGCTGTGTGATGTAAAAAAATAGGGGAATGAAAACACTATTCCAGTTCTTCACTTTAAATTTGAGGATAATAAGCATGTCTGACAAATTAAGCAAGGATGGCATCTACTTTCCAGAAGTGGATTATAGTTAAGTGGGCTTGACATTTTCCAAAGTGTATTGGTGACAATTTTAAGTCATCCAAACTCTGAATGTCATTAGGAGCTGACACAAAATGGATCAGACTCTAAGTAAGACGTTAACCCTAGTCAGTGCCATAGCAAGAGGACAAATAAAGGGTCAAGGACATAATTATTATGTCATCAAATATTAGATGTCTCAAAAAGAATCGTACAACTAAACCTTCTGGCACTAAAACTATGTTGCCATGGCTCTAAAACAATTTAATAGTACTTCCTCCATGAATGTAGTCATATATGTAAGATGTATTGCATGTTATTTATGTTTTAGTGTTGCATCTTACTACCCAAAAAACTGTCTTGTATAGCGTGTGTGCTATATTGGTTGATATGAGAATGAGTAGTCAAAGTTTCAGGAATATCTCACACACTTGGCAGCCCATATCGACACTCTTCAACAAATTGATTTGTAATTAATATACTTACTGTAATGTTTTATCCTGGTTGAATCAAAATCTGACAAAAGCAAATGAACACATTTTCATGTTCTGTTGACGTACATCTGTATTTGTTGAAATGCAACAGTAGTCAAGACATGCCAGAGTATGTTCAAGTATATAATGAAATTTCTTTAAATTTAAAATTAAATTTTAAATTTCTTTAATGAAATGAAATGTTGCTTACAATTCCAACAGGCATAATATATTTGTATTTGTTTCATTAACAAATAATATTTCAACTTAACACGATTAACTGACTACCACATACAGCATTATATTAAAAGGAATACTGTATAATTACTTCAATTCTAAAGGGATCTCACTTGAGGTGTATACTCAATGACTACAAGATATATTATAATGAGGGAATACTGTATAATTACTTCAATTCCAAAGAGATCTCACAATGAGTTGTATACTAAATGACTACCAGACAGCATGATAATGAGGGAATACTGTATAATTACTTCAATTCCAAAGAGATCTCACTATGAGGTGTATACTCAATGACTACCACATACAGCATGATAATGAAGGAATACTGTATAATTACTTCAATTCTAAAGGGATCTCACTATTAAGTGTATACTCAATGACTACCAGACAATTAAAAAAAGTCATTGCCACCAATTTAAAATGCTGTATTAGATTATGAGAAGGAACAATTAGTGGAATCAACTTAAAAGACATATTTATTTGTCCAGCAGTTTGGTTATACTCCAATATATTTTTAATTTCAGCAGTAACTGTAGTTTCTGTAAGACTGACAAAACTATAAACTGTACGAGCAGTGTGGGTGAAATAAAATAACTACTGATATGTAGCATTTCCTCACTACAGCACCCCTTATTATAACACAGTTCCTTTAACAAGGCAGTATATTTCATGGCTTCCATTGACAATGTTATGAGGGAGTGCCATGTACATAAATATGTATACATGTTTATGTCACTGTGTATTCTGTGTGAATAGGGAAATTTCTCCAGCTGGGAACTACCTGGTTGGGTTGAATTTTACTGTGTCCGGCTTCTCCAATTCCATTTTGTCTGGTTTCCCTATCCCTTTCTCAAATATCTCATTTTTGTAAAACCCAGCTATGTCCAGGTGGCTGGACTGGATACATGTCCATCCCAAATATATCAATGTATCTCCTAGGAGTACAAGATTTTGTGTCAAAAATCAACTTGGTGTCAGAACGGGGGGGGGGGGGGGGGGGGGGGGCCAGCTTGTGTAAATTACAAACCTTGGTGTCAAAACTTAATGGACAAATTATAAGTTTGGTTGTCTCTGATGCACAAATGAGGGCAAAGGTATATGAATTCAAAATTCAAGACAGAAGTAAAATACAGATAAAAAGATACAATCACATACCGTAAAACTAGAGATGTACAGTATCTCATATATATTTTGAGTAAAGACCTAGGGGTCCATCATGTAATAGTAATGGAAACTGCCATTGAATATAATCATTCAAAATTTATGGTTGTAAATGTTTTAAAATTTGGTGCGAATTTAAGGCTTCATGCATGGGCTTATCATGCTACAGATACATGATCTGTTGAAAAACCTCAAAATACAAGGTTAATGAGCATACCCATGATGGTTTTTTATGTATTAATGGAGTCAAAATAAATAATTCAATATTCAACCCAGAATATGTTTTCACAAATATTTGAATAGTATTCTTGTATTCAAATATTTATTTGTTTAACTTGTAATTATTGAAAAATAAAATGAAACTCAGCATTCAACCATGCTAACCACAGGCACTGCATGCTTTCCATCAGTGACACAAAGGGAAAACTATTGGTAACATCCACTCCACTTATTCCAATCAATATATGGTAACTCATATGGTTTAAAAGCTGATGCGATGCTAATTGTTTTTATAATGCCATCATGTTCAAGCACAATAACAAATATCAACATAAAAGAGATATTCCATATTTTTCCCTCCTTGTGTAATTTAGGACTATACTTTTTATTTGATGTACTTTTATATTAAGTTTCTCAGTTGCTTTACACCTGTCAACTTGTATCCAGATCTGAGAGTATCCATTTCAATTATGTCATGCAGCCAATATGCCACTTTCAATTCCGATTGGTGGTTATTATTTACCCTCAACTAAAAGAGTAGTGTCAACCTATACAACCAATCAGAATTGAAGGTGGCATGACATAAAAATCATGGTATAAAAAATGGGCCATAAAACATGGTATACAACATGGGTCATATTAAATAAACAAATTGTTCAACAATTAGTAACTTAAATTGAAATTATACTAATATCTACATGAAGCTGTACCAGAATATATTCTGCATTTATTCAGGTCTTTTTCAACAATTTACTAGTTCATATTGACATCATAAAGAAACCTTAATCAACTGAAGCCAAGAACAAGGCAATCTAAAAATGCTTCTAATACTCTGGTACAGTTCTTTAATATAAGCTTCCACTGCATGTAACATCTGCATAAATAAAACACTTGAATCTGAGTTTACAATCAGCCAATCAGAAGGTACTGTTACAATCGTAAAGTCTCTTGCAATTGGTTCATTACAAATCTCAAGCTGAAAACCTCACGCTTTGAAGTTTAGTGATCTTATGATTTTGTTATTTGGTGATAACCATTACTTGATGACTAAACATATCTTACCATTAGTAAATCTAATCATTCTAGCAACATTTTCTCTGAGGAAGCAAAATTTTATATATCAGGTTTATTTGGGCTGGGTTTGATTCAGAAAAAAATGATACAAAAGTAAATATCTTACTATCATATAAATGCCAGCTGATGCTAGGTACATTAAATCAAATAAAGCTGCATAGAAAAATTCACCATTAACATTCCATAAAAACTTTGATGCCATAGCAAAAAAATCAATCTTGTCCCATGAACCTTTATAAGTATAAATCTGTGATAAATATGGTGGAGACATGGATTACCCCCCCCCCTCCATATAAATTGTTTATGTCAGGTTTGAGTCCTGGATATAAACAGTTCATTCCAAGTAAATGAATTTTTCCATGTCTCCTTGTCTCTGACTAATACTGGTTCTTCTTTTCAAGTCATTAGTCTTTGTCGCAACTGAAACTTACCAGAACATTTCCATGCCTCTAGGTAATAACAATTTGGTAGATTGTAACATATTGGTTTATCTGTCAACCACATCTATACAACTGTTGATATGTTGCATGTACTATCGGTTCTCTATACCCATGTCATTATTTTATATTAAACATGGAAAATTATTAATTTTTACAAAAAAAATTGTTTATTGTCACAAATTAATTTTGAATATTGCTACAGTCGACTCCTGTTAACTGCACACCCTCGGGCCCATCACGAGACCGTGCAGTTAGCCGGAGTGTGCAGTTAACTGGAGTACGGTACAGTACATTTTTAAGCATTGGTTAAAAATGGGACCGGCGAGATTACGTGCAGTTATCCGGAGTGAGCAGTTAACCGATGTGCAGTTAAGTGGAGTTGACTAATATAATTACATTTATCATTTATCATCCTTTCATCTCATGCATTATACATATCACATGTGCCAGCATGGTGGGATGTTTTCAAGATATTCGGGCTAAATCCAACTTTTGGAGAAGAAAACTGAATTGTAAAAATACATCATATTTTTTAGATATTTTCAAGTGCATGATAATATATTGACAGATGGAAATAAAATTTAAGAAACCAACAAGTCAGCACCTGCCCCAGAACATTAAATTGTTGGTCCCTAACATAACTGCAGTATACTGTGGTAATTATTGCAGTATGTTTAGAAATACTTTGGTATACCTCAGTATGACAATTTGCTTGCAACTAGCTCTAATGCTGATACGGTGCTTATTTGCCATAAATTTCTGTTCCAATTGAACATCTTTGTAGACCATATATCTCCATGGAGGCAGTTTACAACAAAGGTCAGCAAAATTTACTCATGCATAGCTCAAACAACAAAAATCAAAATATACAAATTGGATTTATCCTAGAAAAATGTGAGTTAACACCCTCTTTGTCCTTGACTTAACTATACACAAAGATGGCAGCCCATCTGTCTTGCTCTTTATACAAGACAATAATATTGCTAGAGAATGACAAGTCATCATATAAGTGTTTTGAATGTAGTTGTACATTTGTTTAAAAATAATGTCAAGCTCCACTCTCTCAAATAGGGTTCAATGTTTTCAAGATGTGGTTTACATAATTCCAAGTTGACAATATTACCTATAACATATTGCCCATCTTACCAGTAATTAATCCTCAGGTGCCCAATACTTGCCCTAGTTGCCCTTCCAGTAATAAAATAAAGTCTTCTGCGGATCATATGTAACTTGCAATATTTTCTGTCATGCATGTATGACAAAATTTTCATGAGTCACTAATATGCAAGAAGTTCTATCTAGCAGGCAAGAAAAGCAATGTTTCATAGTACATAAGCACCAAAAAACCAGTTTTTCATTTGGTTCTTATTGTTCTATTAGTCCATACCTATCATATACATGTATTACTTAATGTGCAATAAATTTCACAAGTGTTTTTACTATTGTTTTAATCTATCTCAAATTCTCATGCAATCAAAGGAAGCAAGATTTTCATTATTCCATGCAACATAGTAAACGACTTTAAATATGAAGAGAATGCATTATTTTTATGACAAATGGCAATGTATCAGATAAAAATGAATGTATCTCATTTCGGGGCCATATTAATTTAAACCCAATTTGTTTTTCATCTTTCTAAACATTTTACCCGTCATTTTCAATACTGACTTAATTAGAACAATGTAAATGAAGCTCTTTCTCTGCATTACTGAAAAAGGTACTGGTAATCTGTAATAATACCAGTTATTCAAGGTACTAAAAAAGGTACTGGTAATCTGTTATAATACCAGTCATTCAAGGTACTAAAAAAGGTACTGGTAATCTGTAATAATACCAGTTATTCAAGGTTACTTAGAAAGGTACTGGTAATCTGTAATAATACCAGTTATTCAAGGTACTGAAAAAGGTACTGGTAATCTGTAATAATACCAGTTATTCAAGGTTACTTAAAAAAGGTACTGGTAATCTGTAATAATACCAGTTATTCAAGGTACTAAAAATATACTGGTAATCTGTATTAATACCAGTTATTCAAGGTCACTAAGAAATATACTGGTAATCTGTATTAATACCAGTTATTCAAGGTCACTAAGAAATATACTGGTAATCTGTAATAATACCAGTTATTCAAGGTCCTAAGAAAGGTACTTGTAATCTGTAATAATACCAGTTATTCATGATACTAAGAAATATACTGGTAATCTGTAATAATACCATTAATCCGAGGTACTAAAATATACTGGTAATCTGTAATAATACCATTAATCCAAGGTACTAAAAATATACTGGTAATCTGTAATAATACCATTAATTCAAGGTACTAAAAATATACTGGTACATGTAATCTGTAATAATACCAGTTATTCAAGGTTACTACAAATATACTGGTAATCTGTAATAATACCAGTTATTCATGGTCCTAAGAAAGGTACTGGTAATCTGTAATAATACCAGTTATTCATGATACTAATAAATATACTGGTAATCTGTAATAATACCAGTTATTCAAGGTTACTGTTAGCAGTATTTATGAGAAAAAAATTAAGCGTTTATGATATTCATCTCAAGCACTCATCATTTGAGTTTTGTTGCCATGGTGCTTCACTGATTAGTGTCAAACTTGCAGCTGAGGGAATGAGGGTTTGAATTTTACAGACTAGGTCCATTTACTGTTGCAGTACAATCAGACTGGGTCTATTTACTGTTGCAATACAATCAGACTGGGTCCATTTACTGTTGCAATACAATCAGACTGGGTCCATTTACTGTTGCAATACAATCAGACTGGGTCCATTTACTGTTGCAATACAATCAGACTGGGTCCATTTACTGTTGCAATACAATCAGACTGTGTCCATCTATCATGGTGTATGCATGGACAAGGCACTTTTATCCAATTTTTAATAATCTTTCTCTGCTGCTGTGTTAACAAATGCTGATTAAAAACTAGATTTTTTTATTTTCAAACTGGCATACTTGAGACATTCTATGAATGTTCTAAACTGAAAATAAAGAAGAGGAATCTATCTCTCCCAATTTGAAAACAGCAGAAATTGTTTAATTAAGTTGAAATTTAATAAAGAAATGAAGGTAGGGTTTGAAAACATAATTCAAGATTTTTGTTCATTTTGCAACAAGATTTTTTTCAGAAATAAGCAAAAATCAACACTGCACATCATAAAACAAACTCTATTTAAAGTGAAACTTTCACATCTGAATGCACTTAAAGTGTATGCAGTGGAAATGTACTCAACAACATGATTGAAAATCTTGAGCTCAATTCTTTAAATTCCATAAATTGATTTTTCTTTTTTTAACAAACAATGACGATGACAATACTTGTCATTTCTCAACGTAAAATAATTTTCAACAGAAATTCTGATGCTAATCGAATCACATTTAAAAACAATTGATTTTCGTGTTTTTTGGTTCAGCACTGCATATCACCTTTGGGTTCTATTGCTTGAATTTTAATTTGGAAGAGAAACCATGCAATTCTTTCACCTGCAGTATTGATATTCAGCTTCCCAATGCCCATCTTAAGAGATGAGCATACTCTAACTGATTCATCCAAGCTTGTATCCCATGGGTATTTTTCCAATTTTGATTAAATAGAAATCATAGTATACAATTGTTCATAGTCAAGTTATCAATGATCCTTTAAGCTATTGGGGCTGTTTTCTTTGCAATGAGAGAGACAATAAATTGACTGGGATTATTTTTTGTACAAGATTTGAGAAGAGGCATAAAAAAAAATCATGCAATTACACATGCAATCAATATAGTCTTACAACATTTTTACCCCCAGAGAAATAAGAAAACAATTTGAGGATTCTGAATAAATGAAATCTAGCAGAGGAGACAATAAATTACCATATATCAGGCATTTTTAGAAAACATAAATTTGATGCTTTTATTAAAAAATTGGGGATGTTAAGTTTGGTTAGTTATATACAGTGATTGTGGGCATAGATAGGTATTCACATTTCAGGTGGTATAGACATTGATAAAATTACAATGAATCCATCATTGATGGTTAAATCACTGAATCTTCTCAACGTCTAAAAGATCATACTATAAGGTACTTTCAAATCTTCATTCAAATCAGAAATGCTGCGGGTAAATAAAGGAAATGTTAAGAAAGCTATGGAAACATGAATCCAGTTATGCATTAGAAGAGGATTATTAAATCAGAAACTATTAAAATCAGTCTCTTATATAACAAGTATAAAAGGTCATCATATCGCATTTTGAAAATTCTTTTCATTAAATAAACTCATTGGTGAGACTGGTCACTGATACAACATGCAAAACCTGTCTTAAAAAGCACCTCCATACATTGAGCTCCTACTCTTAAAGGACAACATTTATGAACCCCTTTGCTTGATTTTACCTACCGGTACACAATAAGGTCATATAATAATGTTATTCTTTCCCTAATTTCTCTACCATAGTGTCCACCCTCTAAATGCATCCACTCCTACTGTGATTAAAATGCAGCCTTTTAAAATTGTAGTACATAAGGAGGAAGGAGAAGGGGTGGGGTGGGTAAATTGTAATCAGTATTTTCTTGTCAAGAATACTGGTCCTTCCTGAGAGGGGGCCTGTCAACAGAGGATACTACACAATACAGTGAAACTAAGCAATCTCATTGGCTACATGTTTATATGAGCAAAAGCTATTAATCTTTACTTCCAGACATGTTTACTTACATTTTCAACCTCTGCATAAATGATAGTATCCATAAAGGGCAACATTTTGTAGCCCCATGAGTGCCCTTTATACCCAGGCTTCACTATACTTGTGGATAAATTCAATACCTTGCCATGTACATGTATTATTATCTACATCAATCTTAATATTTTTTAGAACAGTAACATGGCAAAATCAAACAACAAATACAGTCAGTTTTATGGGTATTATTCACCCCTGATATCTGCTAAAAATCAGAAAAAATATTAAGTCAGCAACTAACATTAAAATAAATGGATGCATCCTACTCAGGATTTGACCTACTCAAATTCTTCCACAAAAACCTTAACTGTAACTATTATCACAAACCTTAATATCCAAACATTAAAAACAATAATGTTTCATATCTTTGTCAAAAAAAATTGGGTACTAATAAAAAATAATCAGTTTTCTTAAAATTTGACCAAAAAATTAAAGTATCTACTGTTATTTTATAATTGTGCCTAACAAGGTCATAATAATGTTTCAGTATTTTATTTACAAATAAAGAAGTCTGGTTACATTCTGGTTTAGTTTATCGTTGTGAAAAACTGTGTCAGTCTTTTCCTTGAGTACTACTGCTGGTGATAAGTGTTTTAACCAGTACTCAATTACATAATTCTTTTTTTGTTTAAACTCTCTGGATGTTCGTGAGCTGTAGAAGATGTTACAAAATCTGTTTTGAGTAGCGTATTTGTTAACAGATTCAATAGATTAAAACCCTGGAACAAGTCTTGATCAGTGCTAGATAGTATATTTCCTTCTGAAAATCTTACATATTCAGGAATTTTATTGCAGAACACCATTATTTGTAATGATACTCTAGATAAAAGTACCAAACTGACTGCATCCATATTTATCGTGGGAAAACTAAATAAAACTGATATGACAAAAGCTTGTAAAACTCTCATCTCAGAGATGGTGACCTTTTCATCACAAACAATTGTCAATCCTTCACTATGAACACACTGGAAGAAAAATAAAAAATAATAATAACCCCAATACATATTTATGACTTTAAATCACACAAATGAATCTACTTTACCAAGGAGATCAATTGCCAAGTTTTCGTTTTTACATATCACAAACAGGTATGAAAAGTTCTGGAGCATGTCAACTGTTTTTTTTTAATCGCTGACAACATCTTAAAGTAGTCCATCAGATAATATGTATAATAAAAGCAGTTTTACAGCTTGATGGTTGTCGGTTCAAAATACATGTATCTGTATTTTTAGTATGGGTAAAGCATTACTTAAAGTTCCAATTGAATGATCAACATCAGAAATTACCTGATATTAAGAAAGAGCACAATAACAAATATGACCAATTCAGCAAAGAGGGTATTAAGGTATGTATGAAGAAATGTTTTATGGCACCGCTCTGAACACATCTGTGACTTTATGGTGCCAGCTGAAGCTAATGTTAGAAGAATATGAAACAAAGCACCAAGAAATTTAACAAGATGAACCCCTCCAGATAAATTTAAACATCAAGAACAGCAATACAAAATATAAAATATAAGCAGTTTTTTTTCTGTTTGGTGAATAAAAAATGAAAGGTAAAGGTAATAAATATAAACTCCTTAACACATTGTCAAAGAATAAGAACTTTTGCCAAGTCATTAGAAACCAAATACGAAATAAGTATGACCCAGGTAAAGGTGTTATATCTGCACTGAATATATGGCAAATACCAAATTGATACTTGATTCCCTGATGGTTGTGATTTTACCAGGATCAGTAAAATGTAGACAAGATCTGTAAAAGCATATTTATTATGAGCCTTCAGATTATTGAAATTTTGACTTGATCAGTAAATATGTCTTCATGGTCATCCTGTGAACGAAACAAAATCCTAATTTCAAACCCTGCAACAGGTAGGTATGATACCAAATGTTTAATATCAAACCCTGTATCAGGTAGGTATTATATGACATGCTTTATATCAAGCCCTGTATCAGGTAGGTATTATATGACATGTTTAATATCAAGCCCTGTATCAGGTAGGTATTATATGACATGTTTAATATCAAACCCTGTATCAGGTAGGTATTATATGACATGTTTAATATCAAACCCTGTATCAGGTAGGTATTATATGACGTTTAATATCAAACCCTGTATCAGGTAGTATTATATGACATGTTTAATATCAAACCCTGTATCAGGTAGGTATTATATGACATGTTTAATATCAAGCCCTGTATCAGGTAAGTATTATATGGCATGTTTAATATCAAGCCCTGTATCAGGTAGGTGTTATATGACATGTTTAATATCATGCCCTGTATCAGGTAGGTATTATATGACATGTTTAATATCAAGTCCTGTATCAGGTAGGTATTATATGACATGTTTAATATCAAGCTCTGTATCAGGTAGGTATGATACCACATGTTTAATATCAAGTCCTGTATCAGGTATGTATTGTATGACATGTTTAATATCAAGTCCTGTATCAGGTAGGTATTATATGACATGTTTAATATCAAACCCTGTATCAGGTAAGTATTATATGACATGTTTAATATCAAGCCCTGTATCAGGTAGGTATTATATGACATGTTTAATATCAAACCCTGTATCAGGTAAGTATTATATGACATGTTTAATATCAAGCCCTGTATCAGGTAGGTGTTATATGACATGTTTAATATCATGCCCTGTATCAGATATGTATTATATGACATGTTTAATATCATGCCCTGTATCAGGTAAGTATTATATGGCATGTTTAATATCAAGCCCTGTATCAGGTAAGTATTATATGACATGTTTAATATCATGCCCTGTATCAGGTATGTATTATATGACATGTTTAATATCAAGCCCTGTATCAGGTAGGTATGATACCAAATGTTTAATATCAAACCCTGTATCAGGTAGCTATTATATGACATGTTTAATATTAAACCCTGTATCAGGTAAGTATTATATGACATGTTTAATATCAAGCCCTGTATCAGGTAGGTATTATATGACATGTTTAATATCAAGCACTGTATCAGGTAGGTATTATATGATATGTTTAATATCAAACCCTGTATCAGGTAGGTGTTATATGACATGTTTAATATCATGCCCTGTATCAGGTATGTATTATATGACATGTTTAATATCAAGTCCTGTATCAGGTAGGTATTATATGACATGTTTAATATCAAGCCCTGTATCAGGTAGGTATTATATGACATGTTTAATATCAAGTCCTGTATCAGATAGGTATTATATGACATGTCTCCTATCAAGTCCTGTATCAGGTAGGTATTATATGACATATTTAATATCAAGTCCTGTATCAGGTATGTATTATATGACATGTTTAATATCAAGTCCTGTATCAGGTAGGTATTATATGACATGTTTAATATCAAGTCCTGTATCAGGTATGTATTATATGACATGTTTAATATCAAGTCCTGTATCAGGTATGTATTATATGACATGTTTAATATCAAGTCCTGTATCAGTACACTGATATTACATGTTTTATTTCAAGTCCTGTCATTACTGAAGGGTACCATATTTATACCTGCTTATAAGTCAAGTCCAACTGCAAATTGCACTCATCAGATATGGCATTATATAATGCATTAGCACAAGACACAGACTCTGATCCTCTGGTGCATTATGTGATAGCAGATTGGGGTCTATGTTGTCTGTAATTGGGTTGACTTATAAGTGAGTATATATGGCAAATTCTACCAGCAACACTGTTATCACAATATCAGTTACAATGCATAATCATAATGATTGTAATACACAATTTTCTGCTGCAATATTTGTAAGATACCCACTACTTCACATTATCCAAAATCCTTACATCATATTTTTATTACAAATTCACACACAAAGAATATGAATCTTACCGTATGGTCTTTCTTGTAACAACTGGACTGCCAGCTCCGAACCCTTGATTGTTTTGAGCACGGTCTTCCCAGTGGCGAGACTGAAGTTGGCGGACATCTGTTTCATCTGTGTCTAGGACTATTATAGGGTTGAAATCTGTGCTCTCTGTTGTTTCATCTTCCTCCTGATCCACCGATTTCTTGGAGCCAAAACACCAGCTACAAAGCATGAAGAAAGCCATCAGGATGACAAAGGAGGCCATAACACCTGCCACAATCAGACCAATCTCAACAATCTCCATGTCTGAAAAGGAATTGCACAAGATTTGTTTAAGGTGTTGACCAAGAACCATAGATACAAATTGACAATTTGTACATATCAATCCCATACATTGCAGACCTAAAATTTGTACATTTCATTTATATTTACATTTGTTATGACAGATGCCCAGGTATGCAATAGTCCAGTAATGATAGTTATGACCATAGATACCCAGAGTTACAATAATTAGTTATGACCATAGATGTTCGAGTTACAATAATTAGTTATGACCATAAATACCCAGGACCATAATAATTAGTTATGACAATAGATATCCAGGTCCATAATAATTAGTTATGACAATAGATACCCAGGTCCATAATAATTAGTTATGACCATAGATACCCAGGTCCATAATACTTAGTTATGACTATAGATACCCAGGTCCATAATACTTAGTTATGACTATAGATACCCAGGTCCATAATACTTAGTTATGACTATAGATACCCAGGTCCATAATAATTAGTTACAACCCTACATACCCAGGTCCATAATAGCTAGTTATGACCATAGATACCCAGGTCCATAATAGTTAAGTTATGACCATTGTTACCCAGGTCCATAAAAATTAGTTATGACTTTTGATACCCAGGTCCATAATAGTCAGTTCCAACAACAGATGCCAAATGCACAATAATCCATTCTGATAATATAGATGCCCATATCCACAATAGTTTTGACAATTATTGCAACAATAATCAGTTCTGGCAATATATGCCCTGGCCTGCCATACTCAGCTCAGACAATATATGCCAGGTCTAAATTTCTGCAAAAAGATTTGGACTTGTGTTTGATCCAGTTTTGAAAACCAAGAGCCCAAAAAAATGTTGAATCAAAGATCACTAGTCTCAATATAAGCAGTAACACATGTTCTACTAACCTTGCATAATAAACATATTTTTAGCCTATTTCACATGCCTAACATCAATATTTAAAAATGACCTACACCAATGTCTATGCATTCCTAGCATCAATATCTAAGCATGCCAAGCATCAATATCTAAGCATGCCTAACATCAATATCTAAATATGATCTGCACCAATATCTATACATTCCTAGCATCAATATCTAAGCATGTCTAGCATCAATATCTAAGCATGCCTAGCATCAATATCAAAATATGCCTAGCATGATATCTAAGCATGCTTAGCATAAATATCTAAGCATGCAAAGCATCAATATCTAAGCAAGCAAAGCATCAATATCTACAATGGCAATGCATAGCATCGATATCTAAGCATGCCAAGCATCAATATCTATAATGCATAGAATCAATATCTAAACATGCCTAGTATCAATATCTAAACATGCCTAGCATCAACATCTAATATGCATAGAATCAATATCTAAATATGCCTAGCATCAATATCTAATATGCCTAGCATTAATATCTAAAATGCCTAGCATCAATATCTAAACATGCTTAGCATCAACATCTAATATCCATAGAATCAATATCTAAATATGCCTAGCATCAATATCTAAATATGCCTAGCATCAATATCTAAACATGCCTAGCATCAATATCTAAGTATGCATAGCATCTATATCTATGCATGTCTAAGTATACCTAGCATCAAAATCTAAGAATCTACCAGCATCAATATCTAAGTATACCTAGCATCAGAATCTAAGAATCTACCAGCATCAATATCTTAGAGCTGTCCATGGAACATAGTCATTGAAAGTATATGTACCAGTCCAATTCCAAATCCTTGAATTTATTGGTCAAGGCAATATTCATAAACATTAGATTTCCCAAGAATTATCATCATTAACCTTTGATCTTCACCTCTGTGAACATTTTTCATTTATTTACAGAATGGTTCACTGATTTCCTATTATTTACATAATGTCTGTGACATTGAAATACTGAAGTCAATGTTACCATAATATTTATCATTGCTAAGGTACTTCTGTCTACCAATACAATATTCCTTTGTTTCTAGAAATTTGTCAGTATAATACAGAATGCTCAAATTTTCACTTCAAGTTCATAATAATTCCAGAAAATCCAAAATGGCAATGACATGTTAGCAAAAGTCTTGTGATGCTGACTAGAATTAAAATACATTAAACCAATTTCTTTGTAACCATTTACTTTCTGCCCCTTCAATAATAATGGGTAAGTTTTGGAAGGGATTCAATCACTCAAACCAAATCTATTTACATTAGCTGCCATCATAAATAGGCCTATCTAACATGCTATTGCATGATACATAAATATAACAATGTCTAGGGCCTGGATTGTATACTAAGTTAATTTGCTACCCCTACTAAATCAATTGTGGAATCCCAACACTGGAAGTCTAATTTCTTGAAATCTCTTGATTGAAAGAGATACCATTTTTTAAGTGCATTGGGTATTTGCAAGGAAAGTGTTTAATTTCAAAGTATTTGCCACTGAACCAACAAGGTCCCAGTAAACAATGTCTCATGGTGGCTATTAGACAATTTCTGAAAGCTAGATGTTGAAGAGTAGACTAATTAAGACATTTGTTATATGTCTTCAAGTCACATAAGATCATTTTGCAAATTACTCTACTTGTTGTTTGAAGTTGGGTTTATTAATTCATGTATTTATTATGCAAGTGTTATTATATTCTGCAAATTTCAAAGCTACAAATAGTCAATTAAAAAAAGAATATTTCTGAAACATACTAACTATAGCTTTCGAAGCAGCTGTCTCTTGTATTTCATCAATGTTATTGAAAAGAAGCATCAATAGTACAATTTTCAAGATGGCCAACAGAGAACCAAGTGGCTGAGTGGTCTAAAGTGCTCTCCATTATGTATCACTGCCATCTCATCTCTGTCTGCATGGGTTTGAGTTTCCGATTTGGCCAATGTGGGTATGTGAGAAAGCTTGCCAGTAGCTTCTCGTGGGTCGTGGTTCTTTCCGGGGATTTTCCCAGCTTCTTCCTTCACCATTAATACTGACCGCCATCAAGTAACAGTATAGCCTATCGCATGCTAAAAAATGGCATTAAACCCCACAACAACAACAACAAGATGGCCAACATGCCAAAAATACAAGCTGTGAGATTGGCCACATTTTCATTTGGGAACAATTAAACACTATAAGAAGACTTTAGTAATACAGTTGGCTCTGCTTATATGCATGGCCTTGGGACTGATGCTATGATATGCAATTAGGCGGCGTATGCACTAAACCGGCGTTCATGTTATGTCGTGTATCTGGTGCAGCATGCATATTGATACCAATTATTTCTCCAAAACAAACCCCCATTTGGACTACTTAATTTAAATATGACGTGATTTGCACTGGTATCGTGTGGAGGTCTGTTTTGTAAGTAGATCAAGGATTATATTTGTGGTCAGTGCTCCCTCCAATCTTAATCTATCAAATTTAATGACCAAACTGGATCGGATTGTTAACGAGGGCAATGCGAGTTTGTGTTAAAGCTAAAGAGTGTTAAAGCCGTCGACCATGCTTGGTTAATTATTATGGTTGTTTACTATCGTGCCTTCTGGTGATCAAAAGAGAATCTGAGAGCTAATGCCGTCTTGGTAATATTTATGGTTATCTACTATAGCGCCTCCTGGTGACCAACGGAGCTCTAATAGCTGTGATGTTGATATTAACAAACCTCATTAATCAACCTTGACCGCCAATGTTCAAAATCGGTTTCTTTTCCTTTTGAAAGGAACAATTTTGAACAATGCAGTTATCCGAAGCAACTTAACACATAATAATGCATGTTCAGACCAGAAAAATGTATGCAATTATGCGAAATATGCATATAGATGATATGCAATTGTCCGACATTGATATCCATTGACAACAATGGTAACAAATCCAGACTGGCGCAAAGCTATGCAATAAAGCAGAATATATATGCAGTTATACGATATGCACATATCTGGAGCCATAAACATCCATTCTGAATGAGCAATGATAAAAAGACTTTGGTCATTGGAGTCAGAAAGGGGAAGATATAACGATAAAATGTAACACACTATGGTTTTGCTTCTCTTACAATTGTTCCATTCCTAATTATTGAGCAAATGGAATGCTTTAATTTTGCATTGCCATCTTCATTGTCTTTAATGGAGAACTTTTATGTGAAACGCCATTTCAAATAATTGGACCACTGACAACTATTTGTATGGTTATAACATAATATGTTTCTCTAATAGCAATGGGTACAATGCAAAAGGCCATAGTGCTCGCTTGGCAAGGCTTTTAACAGAGAATTACATTAATTTGGTGTTTTATGGGACACAATAATACAAGAAGGTTATATTTAGTGTCAAGGCATTTGGGATAAAGGACATACCATTTTATCTTATTCAGGATTTGAAATCACACCCTTTCAGTTGCAAGTCCAGCATGCAGACTGCTGAGTCACCATGACTCCTACCTTCTATAGTTACCTATTATGCATGACAACTTTTATAGATAAATTATTGTTTTGAAATTACCTAAATTAAGTATTATGAGGAATTATGGGCAATAATTTTTTAAAATGATAATGTGGAAAGCTAAAAATACAAATTACTGAATTTCTCATTATTAGAATATGTACATTAAAAATGATTGAAATCCACCAATCCCTAATAAAGTTATGCTGTAGAAACCTAGGACAGGCAAACGGGTCCATAACTCCTATAAAAAGTGCCTTGGAATAGTGGAAATCAGAGTCTCTTTGCAGAACTGCACCCAAATTGGTTTGCAATTTAAATCCTTAGTGCTGCAAAAACTTCAGTCAGGAAAATGGACAACCAGTAAGCAAGGCATCTTCAAATTATGTTGTGTGATGATGGGAACCACAGCTGAAGTTTAGGCGCAATCCAACAAACCCTGGTAAGGGTGGAAACGGAAGGTGGGAGGATGGGCAATTAAGGGTCTAAATAAAACCTTGAAGATGTCATGAAAATCTAGAAATCAAACTTTTTCTATGTATGTATATGTATGTGTGTGTGTGCGTGTGTGCGTGCGTGTATGCCTGGCTGGATGTATTTGACAACACATCAGCACCAGGATGGCTGCATGGTATCAATTGAAAGCAATGTTCTAAAAGATGTAAAATAAATATGAAGAATTACACACACCATGTACTGTAGACAAAGGATTACAAATACAATTGAAACATGAAGTAAAACAAGATAAAAGGTGAAGAGGTTAACATTTTGTAAAATGCATATTTTCAAAGATACAAAGGTAAAAAAAATATAAAACATTTAAAATACATGGCTCATCAATATAAAGCAGCATGACAAATTTAACTGAAATCAAATTGAAACCAAATTTAATTTAATTCAAATCAAATTTAATTTAATTCAAATCAAATTTAATTTAATTCAAATCAAATAATCTTTGGTGAAGTAATGATGCCAAAATCAAAATCATGAGTATCAACAATACAGCATCATGACTCTAATAAGTGAAGGCTGAAATCCAAGGAAAGACATAAAAATCATGCTTTACAATCTGGAAAAGAAGGATATATAGGCCATCAAGGTTAAAACTCTGTCATGATAAGCTGGAAATTCAACTAGTTCAAGGTCTTATTAATACAAAGTTGCATGATTAATCTGGTTCAAATTCAACAATCCTTGGTAATGTTCAGTCACGGAATAAAAGATTATGGAATGTTAATTGATCAATGACCATGATTGCTCTCAATAATGACATACAAAAACCAAACTATTTTGAGATCTTATATAGTTATAGTTGCATACCATACTGGGTTATTTATCCTTTAATTCTCGGTCAACTTATCTTGCAGCAAGCAACTGCTGATGGATGATGATGGACAGAAGGACTGATGGTCAGACATGAATAGTGTAGGGCTCTCTTAACGTTATCAAGCTGAGCTTTAATATGCACATATTGTACAACCATCAGAAATGTATACGAGAAGCATCATGGATTTTTCAGTATCTGATGTATAGCAAGAGATCTGGGCATAACCTGGCTTTAGACAAAAACTGATTTCCCATAATTGCAAAATTATTGTGACCTTTATGCTTTGCTGAAATTGTGTTCACCTAAGCCTTTATGCCATGATGATAAAGTCATGCTTGACTGAAATTGTGAACACCAAGCCTTTATCCCATAGTAATACAAGTCATACCTGGCTGAAAATGTAAACACCAAGTCTTTATGCCATGGTAATACAAGTTATGCTCGACTGAAAATGTGACAAAAGCCTTTATCCCATGGTAATACAAGTTATGCCTGGCTGAAAATGTGAACACCAATTCTTTTTTCCATGGTAATACAAGTCATAACTGGCTGAAAATGTGAACATCAAGTCTTTATTCCATGATGATACAAGTCATGCCTGGCTAAAATTGTAATCACCAAGCCTTTATGCCATGGTAATATGAGTTATGCTTGACTGAAAATGTGAACACCAAGCTTTTATGCCATGATGACATTAGTCATGCTTGGCTAAAATTGTGAACACCAAGCCTTTATGCCATGGTAATACAAGTCATGCTTAGCTGAAAATGTGAACACCAAGCCTTTATGCCATGGTGATATATGTCATGTTTGGCTAAAATTGTGAAAACCATGCCTTGTGTCAAGGAGATCTATTCTATGATTGGTTGAAATCGGTCAGGAGGCATTGTAAAGAAGCTGTAAATGGCAACTGTTGACAAATGACAGAGATTTTGCTGTTTCGGGCAAAGGTCACAATACATCTTTTGGCATAACTGCATCACAAAATTGTATAAAACTAAAAGTACTTATGCAAGGATGCTTTGTGTCAAATTCAGACTGGTCCAGTGGTTTTCTAAACCAGTCTAAGAATAGCATTCGCTTACAGGCTGCCCGAGTATGAGCACTGCATGGGCCATACAATAAGCTGACCTGGATTTATAATCATTTATCCCGATGACAATCTCTTCTTAATAAACACAAGCTCTATCCATCTTTTTCCAATCCTGCTATTTGGAAACTAATCCCTTCTGCCTATGGGGATGGAGAATTAGACTTAATTAAACTCCAATGAATATTAAACACATAACTTAACACCAAACTACCAATCCTTGTGGACAAAAGCTGTGAATTCTGAATCATCTTATGATACTTGTTTCAATTACTGACATTAAGACCATTTTTAAACACTTTTAGCTTGTGAATTGATATGCTGACAAATTAACTTTTGAGAGACAGTGCAGATGTTTTCTATATTTGCCAGAATAGACATTACTGATCCTTATTAAGGCAACAATTCTTCTCAAGCTGATTAATATTGATTAAAACTGTCAATTAAAATACTATTTCTATCAAATTAAGTTTACAGTTGTCAGACTTAATTTTGTAAAGGCAATATATTTTATACCCGAGGTTGAATTCACTTGTCTACAACCAACACCAAAGTGCATTCTATATTTTGATATATTTATTATAGTTATATATTTTGTTATCTATAGGAAAAGTCATGGATTATGAGACCTCTCAGTCAATCCATCTGAGAGTGTTCTTTATCTATGGATACAATCATTCAACTGTATGGATTTCATGTGTTCACACTCATTCAACTACACTGATTTCATGTGTTCACACTCATTCAACTACACTGATTTCATGTGTTCACACTCATTCAACTACACTGATTTAATGTGTTCACACTCATTCAACTACACTGATTTCATGTGTTCACACTCATTCAACTACACTGATTTCATGTGTTCACACTCATTCAACTACACTGATTTCATGTGTTCACACTCATTCAACTACACTGATTTCATGTGTTCACACTCATTCAACTACACTGATTTCATGTGTTCACATTTATTCAACTGCATGGATTTCATGTGCTCACAATCATTCAACTGCATAAAGTTCATGCACTCTCATTCATTCAACAGCATTGATTTCAGGAGTTCACTCTCATTCAAATCAGTATAGGTTGCATTTTTTGGAATTTTTGCATTTACAAGAAATAACTGAAAATTTTATTGCAATTGATCCAGTAGCGGAATCACACCTGTTTGTTTTCTTGCTCAACACAGGCGGTTGACCTCATTAAACAATTTCTGTTTTGACAGTGATGCCTTTAAGAGGTGACAGAAGCTGCATCTTTTTAATAAATTTGCCTTGTCTGCATTTGTAGCAATACTGAGGCAAAGTTTGGTTGCATTTTCTGTAGTGTGATTTACTTAAACAAAGTAATAGCAGATTGACTAAATTAGTATTTTTTTTAAAATAACAATTGACTTTACCACTTGATGGTCAATTGACTCTGCATTGATACCAGAGACTGCATTACCTCCTTATGGCTGACTGACTGAATTAGTGTATTGATCCTACAGACTGCATTACCACTTTATACTTGATTGACTGAATTAGTGTATTAATATCACATTGTATTACCACTTTATAGCTGACTGAATGAATTAGTATATTGATCCCACAGACTGCATTACCACTTTATGCTGGATTGACTGAATTAGTGTATTGATCCCACAGACTGCATTACCACTTTATGCTGGATTGACTGAATTAGTGTATTGATCCCACGACTGCATTACCACTTTATACTGCATTGACTGAATTAGTGTATTGATCCCATAGACTGCATTACCACTTTATACTGGATTGACTGAATTAGTATATTGATATCACAGAGTGTATTACCTCTTTATAGTTGACTGACTGAATAAGTTTATTAATACCACCGTGTATCACCTCTTTATACCTGATTCATTAGTGAACTAATACCACAGTGTATTACTTCTTTATATACAATTGACTGAATCAGTGTATTGATCAGTGTTCTTTATATCCAATTGAATTAGTGTATTGATACCACAGAATATATTACCTCTTTATAGCTGATTGTTGGTATCAATACACTAATTCAGAAAATCAGGTATAAAGAGATAATACACTCTACAGTATCAATACACTAATTCAGTCAGTCTATTAAATCTTTAAACCTTGAGTATGGATACCACCAGGTGCATTACCTCTTTATACCTGATTAACTGAGTTAGTGTATTGATACAACACAGTGCATTACCTCTTTATACCTGATTAACTGAGTTAGTGTATTGATACAACAGAGTGCATTACCTCTTTATACCTGATTAACTGAGTTAGTGTATTGATACAACAGAGTGCATTACCTCTTTATACCTGATTAACTGAGTTAGTGTACTGATACAACAGAGTGCATTACCTCTTTATACCTGATTAACTGAGTTAGTGTATTGATACCACAGAGTGCATTACCTCTTTATACCTGATTAACGGAGTTAGTATATTGATACCACAGAGTGCATTACCTCTTTATACCTGATTAACTGAGTTAGTGTATTGATACCACAGAGTGCATTACCTCTTTATACCTGATTAACTGAGTTAGTGTATTGATACCACAGAGTGCATTACCTCTTTATACCTGATTAACTGAGTTAGTGTACTGATACAACAGAGTGCATTACCTCTTTATACCTGATTAACTGAGTTAGTGTATTGATACAACAGAGTGCATTACCTCTTTATACCTGATTAACTGAGTTAGTGTATTGATACCACAGAGTGCATTACCTCTTTATACCTGATTAACTGAGTTAGTGTATTGATACCACAGAGTGCATTACCTCTTTATACCTGATTAACTGAGTTAGTGTATTGATACAACAGAGTGCATTACCTCTTTATACCTGATTAACTGAGTTAGTGTATTGATACAACAGAGTGCATTACCTCTTTATACCTGATTAACTGAGTTAGTATATTGATACCACAGAGTGCATTACCTCTTTATACCTGATTAGCTGAATTATGCTCTGATAATACTATTGAGTTCATGCTGAGTTCATGGTACTCACTAACCATAATGAATACTATGTTTACCTGTATGTAATAGGCAACAGAGTAAAGGTAGGATAAATATGTGCACATGAACAATTGCATAATGTGATGGTAGACCAGGATTTATACAGTGGTTTCTCATTATAAAGTCCCTCATTATACCACTGCCTCTTTTCAAACATTGAAATGATCATGGATCCATGATTCAATTGGTTAAATCTTGGATTATAATTGATAATTAATAATGCAATTAATTAATATCACTTACTTTTAGTTCCAAGTTAACATAAGTTCATAATGTAGTTTCACATTTACCATTTTTTGTTGCAATGCACTATTATGAAACAAACTTGTTGGAAAAAAATCTTCATGAGGCTCTCTCACTTAATAATATGAATCATGTATGGCTCCCATGAACAGCATTATAAAAAACACCATTATAAAGAGACTGCATTATAAAATGACAACATTATAAAAAATGAACATTATAAAGAGACAGTATTGTAAAGAGATATAAACACAGATCATTATAAAGAGAGAGCATTTGAAATAGAAAGAGTATTATAAAAAGACAGCATAGAGAGACAGTATTACAAACAAAAGAGCATTAGAAAGAGGCAGCATCAGAAAGAGAGACAAAGCATTATATATAGAGACCGTATAAAGATAGAGAATCAGCATTGTAAAGACAGAACACTACTAATCTTTCGAACCGAATGACCTTCATCTGCTTATGCATGATGCTATAAATGGTGTCATGCTTATTACATATTAGGAAAACATTGGGATATGATGGTCTAACAGTTATTGTGAATTCATTTTTTTTTTCATGTCTGTACTGGGGAATCATTGTTTGGTGAATCTCTAAGTTTGTGACTTGTTGCAACCACAAAATCAATGAAGACTGTTACCTCACAAAGACACCCCAATAAATTTGATGTCTTTCACTGTTGGATTGGTTGGATTTTGTGGGGTTTACATAGCAGTCAGTATACTTCATGAAGGGAGAATCTTGTAAGACCATGGGAAGAACCACTGACACACAGGAAACAAACAGAAAGCTTTCTCACATATCCATGTTGGCCAAGCCAAGACTTGAACACAAATATGAGATTTCTAAATGATCTGTAAGGATGAGCATCTTAAACACCCACCCCCACTCAGGACCCAAGACTGATGGAACAACTCTACTCAAGGGAATATAATTCACATTTTTACTTGCAACACAGGGAAGTTAATTCTAATTAATATTATATATTTTCATATCTTTTAATTTATCAGTCTTTCTGTTTATCTCTCTCCATCTAGCCATCAATTAAATTACATCAGAGCCTCACCTGATGCAGACATCCATTCTTCCGTTCACAAATTATTCATCTCATTTATCATGATATCTGTTCATTTGCAAATATTAGTCATTGTTATTTTCCTGTCTACTTTACTCTCTTCTGTGCTGTTTTGTCTCAACATTTCCTTCTCCTTTCGTTTTGTTCTTCTATCTCACAGTATTTCTTGCATTTTCTTTTTTTTTTCATGCCTTTCCTCATTTATTTTACATCACCTTCAAGGAAGCTAAGGTGTCAAAATTACTGACAATTTCTTTTGGTAGTATCGCAGGCTTGACAACTGAGAAGACCAATGGGTCTACAAATGAGATCCCTGAGGAGTGATAGGAACAATGATTTGTTTGTCTATACCTCCCAGAATGTTCGTTAATGGTTTCTGGAGTTCATATTGATTACAAATTATGGCCCATTCACATTGGACTGCCAGGACACATTTGGTGTTAAACCATACAGATTGCTTACAGATGTATACGTGCCATGTGTCACTAAACCTCTATTTCTTTTTATGGAATACACTAGGTCTTTGGATTGCTGTTATTTTCTTTGAATTTATAATGTTTATAAAGATGGACACATCATTATAAAATGTAATTTTGCTGAATATGGAAAAGGGAGAGTGAACCACACACACACACACACACACACACACACACACACACACATATATATATATATATATATATATATATATATATATATATATATATATATATATATATATATATATATATATATATATAAAGCAGGGGCACATGCAGAGTTTTTTTCATGTGGGTTGGGAAACAAACATATAGTAGTCACCTATTAAGTTTTACAAATATAAGCCAAAACAAGTTTAGAGGTACACTTGTGTGTGTGTGTGTGTGTGTGTGTGTGTGTGTGTGTGTTAGTCTGTGTCTGTAGTGGTCAGCTATTAAATTTTACAGATATAAGCCAAAACATGTATAGAAGTGTAATCATCCCACACTTGAAGGTGTGTGTGTGTAGTGGTCAGCTATCAAGTTTTACAGAATATAAACCAAAACATGTTTAGAGGTGTAATTGCCCCACACTTGATGATGGTGTGTGTGTGTGTGTGTGTGTGTGTGTGTGTGTGTGTAGTGGTCAGCTATTCAGTTTTACAGATATAAGCCAAAACAAGTTTAGAGGTGTAATTGCCCCAAACTTGAAGTGTGTGTGTGTGTGTGTGTGTGTGTGAGAGAGAGAGAGAGAGAGAGAGAGAGAGAGAGAGAGAGAGAGAGAGAGAGAGAGGGAGAGAGATACACATAATGTGGATACCCCTGCATTTCAGTGCCAGTGTGCCAAGGAAACTATTTCTGAATCCAAGTGAAGAAATTTTATTGCTGTTTTTTCCATAAAGCTGTTGATTTAGTTTTGGGCATGGGTGATATAACATGTATACTAAGAAGGATGCAATGATTTTTTGGGAATGCCCCTTCCAATTATCTGTTGAGGAAATAATTAGTATTAACCACAGCACCCCATCCATTCTATAACTTTTGAAGGACTTCCTGAATGGAGTGTATATTGCACAGCACCCCAACCATTCTATAACTTTTGAAAGACTTCCTGTGTATATTGCACAACACCTCATCCACTCAATAAATTTAGATTGAGGATAAACACTTAAAGGTTTAACATCATGTTCAATTGTCCCAGTTTTTCTGACAAAATTTTAATCGAGCTATGACCCAAACCTGTCATTCCAACATTCTTTTGTACCACATTACCATACTGGCGGGGTATCTATCTGTGACTGAAAAATAAGTCTCACAATGTTATACACCAGTACTGCACACATCAAGTTATCACTCATAACATATCAGTATTCAAGATGAACAAGTAAAAACAATGCTTGAAGATTAGGAAAAAGATTGCACTTAGGAAATCATTCTGCCCCATTCTGGCTCCTTCCAAAGTAGCACACTATAATTTGGTGATATGGTTCAATTAAAGTAGGGAATTTCAGAAGAGTTTATATCATCAGCTGAATTACACTTGTGATAACTTGTGCGATAATTCCATCAAATGAAAGTCTTTACCCCACTTATTCACACAAGTTTTGAAAGCTGACATGGACAAATGATCAAGTGAGATTATTCTATAATCTCATCTCACGTCAGTTATGTGTCATCCATTTTGTGAAATCTGTTCACAATTGCTGTTATATATAATATTTTAAGAATCATGCAACAGAAGTTAACAAATTTCTAAGGCATCTGGGCATGAAACTCTTTCAAAGTGATTTAAGTAATCCTGATCAGTGTGTGAAACTTGCAATAAATTTTCAAAAGCCTAGGACCCGTCACTTGAAAATACTACTGGTCCTGTCCAAAACCAATGGGTCTTACATTTGTCATCATACAAATAGACAAAATGTAGTCAATGGCTCATTGACCAATTAGGGTAAACCTGAATATCAGTCCTTAGTAAGGTTATTTATATAATGAAACATGGAACGTAATGTATCAGCAATTAAAGTCAGCATAACAAACCAGTATTTACTGACCAGGATAATGATGCTTACTGACCAGCTGATCCAGATCCATATATAACTCATGTACAGGCTGGGTATCATGTTCTCACCGTTGATGACCAGTCTGATTTATAGTCTGTATAAGGTTCTTCATCCACTGACTCAGCATCGATCATAATATCAGAACTAGACCCAACTCAGCATCAATGACAGTATCAGAACTAGACCCAGCCTCAGCTATGATGACAGTATCAGAATTAGACCCAGCCTCAGCTTTGATGACAGTATCAGAACTAGACCCACCCTCAGCATCAATGATAGTATCAGAACTAAACCCAATTCAGCATCAATTGTAGAATCAGAACTAGACCCACCCTCAGCTTCGATAACAGTACCAGAACTAGACCCAACTCAGCATCAATGATAGAATCAGAACTAGACCCAGCCTCAGCATTGATGAAATTATCAAAACTAGACTCAGCCTCAGCATTGATGATAGCATCAGAACTAGACCAGCCTCAGCATCTGTGACAGTTTCAGATTGAGACCTACCCTCAGCATCTATGACAGTTTCAGATTTAGACCCAGCCTCAGTATCAATGACAGAATCAGAAGTAGACCCACCCTCAGCATCGATGACAGTTTCAAAACAAAACTCAGCCTCAGCATCGATAACAGTATCAGAACTAAACTCAGCTATCAAAGATGAGCCTGTGGCACCCAACATGGAGCAGCTTATGGGATTAGATCTGTCAAATGACATGTTCCATTGGTGTACTAAACTGGAACAAATGCATCCACATCAGCAGAATGCAGCTAAGTTGAGCATTGTCAAGGATTTATGTAGGTCAGTGAGTTTTCACCTAATTAAAACATCATCTGCATCATCTGGTTTGTCATACTAATTTACATTTTGTACCTTCTTCATGTTTGTGATATGTGAAGACCATGTTTGTTTGCCTTTGCCATGTGACATCTTCCATTACTTCTCAGTAACAAAAGTGAACTCTTCCAAAATTCCATTTGCTTGTTCCAATAGATATGGCAGCTTGTTAAACCATAGCTAGTGAAGATGATAACTCCGGTGTTGATAGTGTTGACATTGTCAATAAGATGTAACATGTGTCATCTGACATCACATTGACACAAGTCTTTATGTGGAGTTACATACATCTAGCGAATTCAGATTTATCTTCTCAAATAAACCAATCCACAAGTGATCAAAAAAAAATTCTCAATTGTTGAATTTTTACTGGGTTTTCAATATTTCTTTTAGTAACATAAAACTATAAATATTTTAGAATCAATGAACTTGATCTGCCTAAAATTCCAGCTAACCAAATTGACTTGAGTACTCATATATTGCCCCAGTCAACCATGAAATTGGCTGCCATTGGACAAGCAGGCCTGTGGCAATTTCACACACTGATCCTGATCTGCCATCAGATATGGCTGCCATCGATAAAGATAGAGAAAACAATAATGACTTCTTACCATAACCTCGCAACAAAATTTGAACAAAATATAGTAATATCTAAGGTAGTAGATGAAAAATCAACTGCACAATTTATTATTACCAAAACCAACTTTAAAAAAGTTGAAGAAAACAAATCACCATCACTGGAATGGCCCAAAAATCTAGATGAACATAATAATAATAATAATAATAATAATAATAATAATAATAATAATAATAATAATAATAATAATGAGGACTTTGTATAGCACCTAATCTTTAGAAGCTCTAAGTGCTTTACAACATCTATAATGATATGACTACACTACAGAAAAAAACCCCATAAAAATAACCTATGTAATTGGAAAACATAAAAACATGCTGAAAACATAAGATACAAAACATTATTACATAGTCATATATGTAGCCACAACCACTCCAATTCAGTACCGAAATTCTGATGGAACAAAGGAATACAAAAACAGGACTGCCAAGAAACTGCAAAATAGACTGACTTAACAACAACTACAGTACAACAGCAGCAAGAAACAATGCATTAATTTGATGGGGAAAAAAAAAAAAACACATCAATAAAAACAATGAAATATAAAACCAGTATTCAAGAAAAAGCAATGGACATTATGAAACAAAAACCATATCTTTTGCCAATAAAAATAACACTGACAATAATAGCATGGGATGCTTATTAAATCAGTGAACATTTTTTTCTTTAACTTTTCAAAAAGGAGGGACTTCAAGCACGTAAGAGAGGGGAGAAAAAGAGCACAGGTACTACGTAGGAACTTCACTCTAATACTAGTTGAGATGGTGTGCTGAATCAGTTCAACCCCCACTCTCACATGAAATTTTTTAAATTTCAAACATTATGTGGCCATGGCAGCTGAAAAGCATTCATATGATCTCACATCTGTCCAAGAATTCTGAAAATCTGGTCAGAATAGGGATAGATATGACTTACAAGATAACAAATCTAACTCTAAAACAAATATAACCAAATAAAACTCATAATAACTTAATTGTAAGACTAATAAAAAAAAGTATTTAGTAACACCTCTCAATGCAATACGACAGAAGGAGTTTATGTCCCTTAGGTCATTGGGTGAGGTTCATGAGAGCTGATGAGGAGTTGTGAGGTAGTCTGACTGATACAGACATCTCAGAAAACAAGGGTATAACATAATGGTTTACATGACACAACAAATGAAATGTGCGGAAACAAATACATGTACAAAATATGCATACCATATAAAATTACAAGAAACAAATTTGTATCGTCTTAAACATTTTTTCTTTTATTCATCATTTTAAGATTGATAAATAAACAACTCATACCAGATTTGATCTTGGGTTTGGCCTGATACACATATACTAATTGGAAAAATACAGCGTTTTACTCAAAATATGGCACAAATCTTGCTTACATAAAAAGAAAAGACTAAAACAATCCATGGCAACAATCACTCAAATTCTGACAATGGGTAAAGAAACAAAGCAAATGGTATAGTACTTGAAGAGGAGGAGTGTACAACTGCTTCAAAAACCAAAACAGTTAAAAGAATTGAGACCTAGAAAAAGCATTGTAAACAAAAACATCTCCATCAAAAAAGAAAAAAAGGAATCCAAACTATAACTAATTTTGGATTGTTGCTGTTCTGATTGTCCTCAGCATGTGGCAGGTTGTAATGGCCCCCATCCCTGTTCAGCACTGATGTACAGATGTAAATTGCTTTCTCAACCCCTCACTTGAACCAAGCTTGTTCTTGATCATGGATTTTTAGGGAGTTCCAAGTTATAGTATGGCCCAGGAAGCATTGTGAGTACAAGAAGAAAAAAAACATTTATAAATAAATGTAATGAAATACGAAACAAATGAGAGTAATAGGTCATTGTAACCCAAATATTAAACATTGCACTTCAGCTACAGTAACTGTACTTTCTCATCAGCAGCACTCCAGTACTTTCACTTGATTTTTTTCTTCCTTATACTTTCTATTATCTCAAAGTCCTTTGGACTGAGACATTAATATGTTTTGTCCCTTTTTCTACTGCTTCATCTGCCTCTTTGTGTGCAGACTGGAAAAAGCAGCTTGTATCCATAATATTTCAGCCTTCAGCACTTCACTACATTGCATGAAACAATCATCACAGAAACTGCACTCCCATAGTCAGTCATTACCTTTGTAGAACCTGCTGAGAAAGCTGAAAATGGCTAATTTTAAGATATAGACAACTGTGATGACAAACAGTTTCATTGCTTCTGCTGACGTTTATATACAAGGAAAAAATGAAACAGCAGGCTCGTGCATTGTCATTAGTTCAAATTTCAGATTACTTCCCATTCCTGAAAATTAAATATTTTTTTGTCTTGCTGCATGCCAACTATAGCTAAATGTGCTTTATCCAGGCAATCAGCAACGACTGCATGTTAAAAAGATTGCAAACCAACTAGCAAAACATGTGGTGTAGTCCAGACTAATTTATTCTTAAAACTGTACCAACTAGACAAATCATTCTTTTCTTTTTCGGCAAAGCAAGTCCTTCCAAATTTAAAGTGATACATTGGAAGAAGAAAAAAAAACTGCTAATGAAAAATACATACATAATTTTGCTTTTCTCCTTTGTTTTGGTTAGATAAGTTTCCCCAAGGACAGTGCAACTGCTATGTGCTTTGTTAATTAGCACAAATGGATTTATACTTGTTTATAATGCTATTGACTCAGAAGAGTAAAATTATATTTAAAATCAATATCTTGAAGAATTACCAAGTGCAACCATATATATTTAATTTGTATTGTGTGACTTTTTTCCATCACTGAGGGTAGGAATTCCTTATTAATGCTTTTATATTTGTAAATAACATATAACATAGCTAATTTTTGTCTATGATTGTAGATTATATATTTAGATTACTGTTATTTGTAGCAGTATGTATATTTCATTTGTATTGTTGTCTAAGAAGTGCTCTTTTATAATAATATTGGACAGAAACATTAACTTAGAATTATAGTTAATTCAGACATCTTGAATTATGTCATTGTGATTCATTGGAAGACTTGTCAAATCATCAAATTTCAGGCCACTGGTACATTAGTACATTCAAGACTACAGGAACATCATCAACACCTTCACCACAGGCTCCTAATTTAAAATTTAATTAAAACTTCATTCATTAGGACTGGTGATAGAACTTTTTGGACTGTTTTGTATTTAATTCACAATACTGTAAGTTCTTTTCAATTTTCACTTTATATTCTAAGGAAATAATTTTTTGTTGAATTTTACAACACTGTATGGTGTTTGCTCTTGTTTATTCCTTATTTTAAGAACATAGTAGGTAAACATGTTTACTTGGATTTGAGTTCAGGACATCGGTATTCCCCTCAGAAAAACATGAAATACCAGATTTTTGCTGGATAGCTTACTAAAACTTTAAAAACTTGATGTTGCTGACAACTTAGAATATTCTAGAAATTATATAAAGGTAGTGATCAACAGAATTATTCATTTCTATCTTAACATCTGGAGTGTAATCAGTCTTTCAGTTGTGTTTTGTAATAATCTGAAAGGATTTATTTATTTATTTATTTAAAGTATTCATTGGAATTACAAAGTGTTCTCTGTCTTTAGGAATATATCACTACCGGTATATTGGGATTATAGTTAATTCATTTTGAGACATTTTTGATTATATCATTGTGATACATCAAGATTGTTAGCACATTAACACTACTCTAGGCTATTGGTATATCAGCACATTCAATATTGGATTTCATTCACAACACCAACATAATTCATTTCGAATACACTATACCTTTGAACTTGTGATAGAACATTTAGTACTATTTGTGATTAAATTCATAGTACCATAAGATCTTATTAAATCTTCCCTTTGTATTCTAGGGAAATATATTATTTGTTGAGTTTTACAAAACTTGTGAGTTTTCACTTTTTTCTGTTACATGTACTTAGTTTAAGGTCATTGTAAGACTATATTGGTGTGTTTGGTTCTGCAGGTTATGCGTGTAATTCTGGGTATGAAGAATTATGATCTACTACAAAATGCACACTCAATACTGAAAAATAGGAATAACAGGCATAGAAAGTACATATTACACATATCTAATTATGGCAGACATTGTAAGAAGTTGGTTAGTTGAAACCCCATATTGATATGACCAACCATTTCAGGAGAAGCCATAACAGGTTTTTTTTAAGATGGCTGCTATAAGGAATATAAGTTTGGCACCATTTTCATTGTAAGTTAAGCAGGTGTCATAAAAATGAAAACGCTATGTCAACATGCTCATCGATCCAGAAGTTAAGCAATTTAACAAGATATTTAAGATTATCGCCATGTCAGCCATTTTAAATTTGGTGTTACATGTCTGAAGCATGATATGTCCCAGAGCTAGACATTACTATTTAAAACTGCCATGCTGTAGACATAGTCGAAATATGATTCTGCTTGTTAAAGCTACATTAAAAATCTAAAATACACACAAACACACTTTTCAGAGCCTTTGATCACATCTCTGCTATTCCATTAATTAATTTTCATGTTTTATTTTATTGTTTTCTCGATCCAAGTAATAACACCGTACTCAAACATCCCCTAGATAACAAAAGACAAAGCACCATAGAGGTCAGGGATCATATCATACCCCTCCCCCACCACATTTCAACATTCTTAAGCAGACATTGAATTTCGTATTCTGAGAAAAATTCAGGCTAACTGCATAGGTAACCTGGACCCATTAAGGACACATCAATTTGTAAATGCTGAGCTTAACAAAGATGAAGACTATAAAAAATGTAATCCATGCAGTTATCTACTAAAAGATGCTAAAAATGCTTGTAGTACATACGAGGAGATTGTGAATGGCAATGAATTACTGGGAAAGGAATGATGAGATAATATGTTTAATTTACAGAAAGGAAATTTGTTCAATATCTGTCATTTTTTCCATATGCATACTAAGAATGATGAAAATCATACTGACAAAATCAAAACTATAAACTCAATTTTGAAAATTTCTTGATCCTTTCTAAACTAATCTCTCTGTTCTGTCATGTGTATGCATAAAAGACTTGTGACCAGAAGGATGCATAATTTTTATATCAGTCCAGACAAGACAATGTAATGGCTGCAGAGACACTGTCCTGGGCAGGCATTTTACAACGATAGCTTTCATCCTGATATATCATTCTGATATGCTGTTGAAAACCAACTAATGAAACAATCTCCCAAATGCTTATACATGTACATGTAATGAGAGTTGATCTGTAAAATGTTATCAGATGTTACAAAGAACATAATACATTATTTTAAAATGTTATCAAATTTTACACAGACCATAATATTTCAAAATGTTATCCAATATTACAATGACCATGATAATATTTTAAAATGCTATCAAATGTTACACAGATCACAATATTTTTTAAACATTATCAAATGTTACAAAAACATATTTACAAATACCTTAATAATTGTAACAAATATGATCTGTAAACAAACCAAAATGTGCCTGAAATCACTCCTCTATCCGACATATGACAATCTGCCTAAAAACAAAATACACAAAAAATTTACCAAGAAATCTAGGCGAATAAAATGATTTCTGCAAAAAATTCTTCTAATACTGATACACTGCAGTTGTGTATGTTATGGAAATTGTTGTTGCATGGTTTCTGTAATTTTATTTAAGAAAGTTCCCCTAATGTATCTTTACAAGTTTTCCCTAATTTAACTTAACAAGATTTTTCTAATTTTATCTTTAAGGTTTCTTTAATTTTATCTTCATCAATATTTTGATGTAACATCATATTATCTAAAACTGAACGGTCCAAATGCCAGGACATTGAGCAAAAATTGGTTCGGCAGTTTTCTGAGAAAAAGACGTGTAAGTGTGTTTCTACCATTAATCATGAATTGAAGTCCTCTGTACAAATTTTAAAACAGTTTATGACAGGATGCTTTTGGAAAAGTTCAGGAAACCTCAGTTTAGCAGTTTTTTTCTGAATAAATACCTATCACAAGGCCTTCATCAGAGGAATGACATCCAGACAATAATCACATGATCAACTAAATGTTAATCACATGAGAAAGTCTACAGTACAAATGTCTTAGTTCCAATCTGGAATAACAGTTCAACACTGACTCTCCCTCCATGATTTCAATAGATTCGTTTATCTTTCTCGTTAGGTTATTGTTCCGAGAACTCTGATGTTATTCCAAGAAATAGTATGTTCTGACTCTTTGCACTGTCAGGGAATCTCTTTTGGTGTACAATTGTTCTTTTCTCTTGTCTCAAAGCTTCTTAGTAGTGCTATCCCCAATGTAGTCATTTCCACAATTATCACACTGGAGTTTATAGATGAATATGCACTTTTTATTCATGCGTAGTCTTTGGGATGTACCAAACCTGAATAGATGATGTTGAAGGGTTTACGGATTAAATTAAATTCTTTCAGCAGATGTTTAAAAATTTCTACAAGAGATCACTTATATATGGCAATGGAACAAACTACAAAAACACAATCATGCAGTTTTTGCCCTGAAAAGGCTTAATGGTGTCTTAGCATGATTAACCTCTCTCACAGGTCTTCCTCAATACTAATAATGCTCAGATCACCCAATGCAATTAGTTCTAACCACTGATCTCTTATGTTCAACATGGTGGTTGAAGTTTAGATATTGGTCTGTGTGGGTAGGTTAGAATACGATTGTAACTTTTATTCCCCCATCATATAAAATGTAAACATGAGCAGGCAAAAATGGCAATCTCTCATCTTCTTCCACTTCATCAGTAAACTGGATGTTGTCATCAATGGAATTGAGATGCTCTATGGATTCTTGAGTGTTACATTCATGCATCATGGTGAAAATGTCATCCACATAATGAAACTACAGGTACAGAGGATGGGTTTAGCATGTTCAAAATGATTCATGTACAAATTTGTCACAGTAGGCTCTAGTTTCTACCCCAAACTTCTGTTGATAGAGTTATCTCTGATAGATGAAACAACCGTTTCAAGAGAGTAATTACCTGATGTAGCACAAAGGTAGTGTTTGCTTCACTCTGTATCCTTCAAGAGTCTATCTTGAATGAATAACAATGCCCTTTCAACAGGAATGCTGTAAAAAGGGTGCTCACATCATCTGATACAATTATTTTCCTGTTGAACCATGATTCCAGATTGGAACTTCTGCCCTTGTACAGAACATTTTTGTGACATGGCAACATTTAATAATCATATCACTCTAGTCCAGGTGTCATTCCTCTGCGATTTGGTCAAATGCCATGGAGTCATGATTTATTTTGTTACAGAAAGGTATATATTCCTATTTATTAATGATACATGGCTGTAGCTGGTAGCAATATTCACTCTTGATAAATATTTTAAATATTTAGGGTTTTTGTTTGAAATATTTGGCAACTGTGCTTACAGCTTAATGGTGGATATGAATCAGTTGCATTAAAATAAAATCTATCTAAGCCTGGATGCAAATACCAACAAGCAATTTTTGAGAACAAACCTTTGAAAAGGTGTTTTTAGTATCAAAAGCCATATTTAATAACAAATCTGAATCCTTTGTATAAATCTGGATGCTTACTATAATGTTTTATCAAATTATATTGTACATATTAAAGAATAAGTCACTTAATGGCCTTTTTGCCTATTAGCTGTGACAACAATGTCTCATCAAGGACTGGCATCATTTGTAAAAAGAAAAGAAAAAAAAGAACTTTTAATGGTCGTCATGTCATTTTATCTAGTTTAGTCTAATTCAAAGATCTTTTCTGTCAAACATCATCCAATTATGCTCAGCAGGATGAAGTAAGAGAAGGAAAGCCATCTATGTGAAAATGCCTTCTATCCAATTTGGTACAATTCTGTTCAGCAGTTTATAAGACATCATTTATGCTGTATTTAGAAACAGCAGATACATTTGATGGCAGATTGGAAGGTCTTCATATGGAAGGTCGTTATGCCATGACACTTTCTGTCAAGTTTAGTAAAATTCAAAATTTAGCCAACTATTGGACATGAAGCTGTTTAAAAGATTTTCTATGATGTATGAAGTGACTTTCATGATATTTAGTAATAATTAATTATTAATAGCCATAGTTGCATCAACTTGGAAGATCTTCCTTCAATAACGTCTTTGGTTACATTTGATTGAAAAGGATCTTTTTTTTAGGAATGGTGGTTATAACTGATATGATGGATCAATTTCATTTGCAAAAACTTGAAAGCCTTTCTAATCAGTATGCTGTGCCAATTTAGTCAAAATTTGGCATGTGAGTTTGAGAAGTTTAAAATAGTAACTGTTGATACATATGACACACGTTGGACACAGCGCCATAAGGTCACCTGGCAATCATGACCAGTCAGAGTTAAAAGTAATTATAAATTTATAAAATTCACAGGGGTTGATGAAATGTATCAAGAAATCAAAAGATATAAAACATTTCTGCTGATTTATAAATAAATGTATTAATGTTTCCACATGTGGGCCATTCATCAACCAATCTCTGTGAGACAATATCAAAGTGAGAGCAGATAATCTTTATTTTTTCAGTTAAAATTTTCTTTAAAGAATTTCTCCCAAAAAAACTTCTTTTCAGTTGTATAATGATTATCTGAAGCCCAATTATTTTCCTGTTCAATAAACATGTACCTGGAGGGACTGGATTGGGCAGAAAAAACAACTCACAGGAATTGCTGTCCGCATTCAATTTTCTCTTAAACCATCAAAGCATGGGCAATAATACATCCTATTACAAGCAGACAAGCTACAAATGTAGCAATTATTGTAATCACTAAATCAAATAATGAACAACATTTGTGAAAAATGGGTTATAGTTTGGTTTACTATTAATGTTTTCATTGATACCTAATACCAATGCTTCATACAATACCGTCACAAATGTGTTTGCACATTTCATTAATTTTCTTTCCGGACCTTAGATAGGATGTTAAGTTCAGACAATTGATTATATTAATTGCAGATATTTAAATCTAATGAAGCCAGAGCTGGGGCAAATTACAAGCCTCCATTTGTCATCACATTTAAAGGCACATTTATTACGCAGGTCTTGGATAGGATCTGAAGCCAAGTAAAGCCTGATTGCTTCATTATTAAAAATTACTGACAACAAACAATCATCTTGACCCTCTCCAAGATAACAAATCTTTGGGCAAATGAAGGTTGATTGATTCATTATTCCAAAGTAGAGATAACCAACTTACCGAGTTATTTGGGATAATCAGAGGAAAAGACCTCTTGCAGGAGTGGTAGAAGCATCTTGATGTGACATGGTAATGAAAAAAATGACAAAATTAATTTCAATTACTTTTTTCTGGTATTTTGAACCTCCTTAATTTTAAGTTAGAAGTTCTTCACATGTGTAACTTTTCATAAATCAATAAATAATTTTATTGCAGGCATTAAGTTCTGAATCGGAATTCTTTTGCTAATTTTGGTGTTTTATGTCACAACCAGACATGTAGGTATATTACTTCTGAAGCATTGTGGGTAAAGTACCTTCTCAAAGGACAGATCACTGTTACAGCCAACCCATGCTCGTTTGATGCTGAGGATTCGAACCTGCACCCTTTCTGTCACAAGTCTGGCATGCAACCACTTAGCCATGACAGTGTATGCTTTTATTAGTCACCTCATACAAAAAGCACATGGTGCACTGCATCAATTTTTGTCTTTCACAATGCCATGGATACCTCAAACATGTGAGAGAACAGAGGGCAAATCAGGAAACTTTTCATTGACCAGACTTCTGAGATGCAAGTGGAAAAAAATGACAACTACTGAATTTGTTTTCATTTTTTCTGTATTAAGACATGCATGGATTATATTTGTAGTAGTCAATATCTTTGTTGATCTCAACACTTAAGAGATAAAGACAGACCCTGATTTCCTCACAACTGTGCCTGCATCTTACAATTATGACCCTAGTAGTATTCAGGATCAAATGGGTTAACTTCAAAACTTTGATGCCAAGATCAACAGGATTCTTCAATAACCTACATGCAGGCCAACTTCAAAGCCATTGATGACTACATGCAAGTCATCCACAAAGCCATCAATAACCGTCATGCAAGCCATCCACAAAGCCATCAATGACCTACATGAAAGCCATCCACAAAGCCATCAATAACCGTCATGTAAGCCATCCACAAAGCCATCAATGACCTACATGAAAGCTATCCACAAAGCCATCAATAACCTACAATGCAAGCCATCCACAAAGCCATCAATGACCTACATGAAAGCCATCCACAAAGCCATCAATAACCTACAATGCAAGCCATCCACAAAGCCATCAATAACCTACATGCAAGTCATCCACAAAGCCATCAATAACCTACATGCAAGCTATCCACAAAGCCATCAATAACCTTCATGCAAGCGTTCCAAACAGTCTGATTGTAGTTGGGCCTGAAAAACTTGAGTTACCGGTATTGTAAGGAAACAAAATTAGCAATAGATGCAGAGATATAAATCATAACACTCTACCTTACGACCAACATTTAAAAGCATGTGATGGTTGTATTTGTATGTACTTTATTATCAGCAATGTTTTAAACTATTATTCCATGTATGCAAAAATGTACATGTTAAAAATATCATCATTTTCTCTTGCACCAAAGTACTTTGCAAAATTTTAATTAAACAAAGAGTTCTCTGAATCAAAAGTTGGAAGACAAAAAAAGAGTTGCAATGTTAGATCTGTTAGTGATACTTGCATAGCAAAGGACCCACATCATCCTCAAAATTTGCTTGGTTAAACAGAGGAACTTGTGTCGGGAAACCAAAGCTCGAAGATTATGGGTATTCAGGGACCATAACTCCAAAATGATATGGGGAGTGCTGGAAATCCAACTCAATTTCGAGATCAGCAATATAAAGAGGTTTGCTAAATTTGGCTGATATTTCTTAAGATGTATACTGCAGAAACCAAAGTTATGAGAACAGGACAGCAGGGGCTATAATTCTTTTCAATGCCATCACAAAATGCTCGAAATGAAATTGATTTTTATGTTTCATTAATATAAAGCTATATGTAAAATTTAGCTAATATTCAACAATCTTTGTCTATGTGATGCCATGTCTGGAGATATGACAATCAGGGGGACTTAACTCCTCTAAGTGCTGCAATTCAAACTCGTTCAATGTCTTATCAGCATAAAGCTGCATGCTGAATTGTTTTCAACTTCAACAATCCTTGATAAAGTTAAGTTTTGGAAAGAAAACTAAGGCAGACAGGCAGCAGTATCAGGCCAGAGCTCTTTTCATGATGACACAGAAAGCACATAAGATTGCCTCACAATTAAGCTAAATACCAAAGGACAAGGTTTGCATTGATCCGAAAACTTACTCATTAAAGAACATCTCCTGAATGTTTGCAAATTAGGATGCATGTATCAGTTATTTATAGCCCTGACATGTCAATGCAAGAAATGTATAGCCCTGACATGTCAGTGCAAGAAATATATAGCCCTGACATGTCAGTGCAGAGTCATTAAAGAGCTTAGTATAAAGCTACTACAAAGAAACACGTATTGTCGGGGGAAAAAAACACCAGGGTCCCAAGTGGCGGAGTGGTTTAAAGCTCTTGCCTTGACCGCCATCTCACCTCTGTTGAATTATGTCTCAGACTCAGCCAATGTGAGTATGTGAGAAAGCTTCCAGTAGTTTCCCATGGGTCAGTCATTCCTTCTGGGGTTTACCCAGGTTCTTCTTCCACCAATTATACTGACTGCCATGTATTGTGCTGAGAAATGACATTAAACCTGAATCAATAACAACAAATAAAAAAATGCTGCTATATTGCAACTATATTTTGCTGAAAAAATGTTTAACAAATGACTAAGCAATATACAGAAAACCAGAAGTTTTGCTTATCCAAAGCTAAAAGCACTCAACCTGTTTCTGAAACATTAATAAGGCAGTGCAAGTGAAAATGATTATCTTGCTCAAGATTCAAATTCAAGACCTCAGGCACACACACACATCAACATCGATCATCACATCTATAATATGTGTTTAACTGAAGACATGCATTGTAGACTTTTTTATGACCATAAGCATTCTACTTACATTATAAAATTGGAGCCATGGTAGATCAGTTAGGTACGGCATTAGACTCCTAATCTAATGCAGGACATCCAAGCAAACCTTGGAACTTTATTACTTCTTACTGAAGTATAAGATATTTATTTGTGTTTACTGATTGACTGTTATGGCTCTATTATCTTAAACTAAGTAAGAGAAAAGAGTGGAAACCAACTAGTTTTATAAAATTGAAAAAAATAATTTATTTCCTAAGAAAACAAAGTGAAAATGTACAAAAACTTACACTGTTGTGAATTAAATCCCTAATAATCCTAAAAGTTCTTTCACAATTCCAAATATATATAATTCCAACTGAACTTTCGTCATGTTTCAAATAAATTCCATATGCTGAATGTGTTGATGTGCCTGCAGTCTTGATTGCGCTAATGTGCCAATGGCCTGAACCATGGTGATGTGTAACAGACTTTTGATGTATCACAATCATATACCAGTAATCAAAATGTCCTTGACTGAATTTACATTAATTCCAAATTAATTATTTAGTCCATGAGGTATTAAGGAGCTTTTGTAATTCCGGTGAATAATTTAAATAAAAAAGTCAACTCAAATTTAAAGATGAGTACAACAAATAAGGCTAATTTCACTTCAATAGTTAAGTAGTTTTTCAAAAATTAATATGAAAAGTAATGACACAATAATAAAGCAGGAATGTAGGACAAGCTGACCTCTTTAAAACATTCAAAGCTGCCAATAAATTTAGGATTTTCCAAAGAAAACTTAATGTCCAAGACTCAGATTCTAGCAAATATTTTACCAATTTTAATAATGACCTGAATATTTATTATATAATCGTAGAGACATATTAGCTATGTATTATGTTGTTTATAAAATAAAAGTTCCTAGTCAGATACACCATAAAATTGATTTTGGACAAACATCAATTAATACAGATATAATAACATATAATCAATGAGAAAAGCCAACAAATAGTATAAATTAAATATACATAAATGACAGCCATACCCCAATCAAGTGCAGATTACCGATTCAAAAGTGTTTTCCATGATAAAGCAGTGGTAGATTCCAGCTTCATACTGCTAAATGAGAACACCATAAAAATGAGAGAATGTGGTTATTCATAAGCAGATTTATGAAGCTGCAAAGAAGATTGTCACATAGTTTATGCAGCATTAATCTTTTCAACCCGAAACAGTTAACCAACCGACCCATAAACATGGTCACATTTTAGACTGGGATCTTCATTGACCTGATGATAATATTCTACGGTCCACCCTTGTATCCCACAAACTTGCATCAGATCAACTCTGCATTATATGCCATCTTGATGTATCAGTCAATAACCCTCCACCTTTATATGCTACTAAGGGAAACCTCAGGTATATGATAAATAGAACCAAACTAATGCACGATATCCAAGCAAACATAACAACTTGCTTACCTCCTACAGCAAACAAACTCCATAGCTGCCTGCATTCATTGCTTGAAAAATATGCTCCAGCCACCAGGCACAGAGTATCAATTCAAATATGTTCTCTGTGGTATAGCAATTGTTAGGGACCAGTTTTGCACTGCTAAAAGAGACCACGGTAAAGCTGAGAGGCTTTGGCTTTCATCCAGACTAACTATTCATAAGCAAACCCATGAAGCTGCTAAGAAGAATGTCGCAAACATAGTCCATGCAGTGAAATCAGAACACTACAGCACTAAGATAATTGAAAACTCCAGCTGCAATTAAGAGTTCTTTCAGATGACAAACAAGTCAATGTCAAAGAATAAATATACTCCACTTCCAATGACCTTCTATCCATCTGACCTTCAAGACCTGTTTGCAAATTTTTCCTTGACGATTGACTAGAGATAAGTTTGACAAAACAATTTCAACTGAATAATCATAACAATACAGTTGTGATACAGAATATTAATGGTAATCTTTAACAGCATTTTAAACAGTCTCAAAATAACAAATCTAGCTGCCCAACTGAAGTTGAAGCTACCATCCATGGCATAGAGCGGTCCATTTCATGGATGACATGTAACAAGCTCAGAGGTGTAGCTGGGGGGGGGAGGGGGGCAGGGGGGTACATATGTCCCCCGGCGCCATACTAGTGGGGGTGCCAAAATGGACTTTGAAATAGGTTGTAACGGGTAATGGTGATTTTATTGATGAATATAATGGGTTTCAGAGTTGAGGGGGGGAATGAATATTGTCCCCGGGCGCCAAACACTCTAGCTATGCCTCTGAACAAGCTGCAGATAAATAATAATAAAATTGAAGCCATACTGATTACCATGCAAAGACATTTTCATTTTACATCCATTACATCAAACAGTAGGTATCAGTAAATGTTAAACTTATAATTATAAATAGATGTTTCTTGGTACAGTATGCTCTCATTATACCAAAATGTAATGAATATATGTAGGCCTGCACATCTGGAGCTGATATCCTTCAGCTTAATGACAATTTTCTTTCAGATGATTTTGCTAAAATACTGGTGTGTTCCTTAGTACTTTCAAGACTGGATTACTGTAAGTCACTTCTGTCTGGTTCATCTCAGTATCTAGTACAGAAACTTCAAAAAAAAATTCAAAACTAAACTATTTGTATTATCCTTGGTGTATCAAGAAATGAGCACACCTCCTCACCCCCTATTTTGTATCATCCACCTCTTCCAAGATGTTTTGTTGTTTAATTTCATGGTGTTTGCTTGTTACAAAGACTGTCTTTGTCTAAACATAAATACCACCACACCTGTCCTACGTCTCCAAATTTATTATGCGGGCTCTTAGTCTTATAATCAAACAGAAACACGGCATCGACTGAACATCCAGTCTTGACTGCAATTTGAATTTCCATTTGAATTTACTAAGTGATAATTCATGTCTTGCTGTATGACAAGAAATTTGAGGGAATGTGATTAATTCCTTAAGATGAACTAATGTATGTGAGCTGATAAGTGTTCTACTGGATCATGCCAATGACAGTTGGAAAACTGAATATCTAACAATGTCAAAACAACTTTTGTCTGACAGACTGTATAACCCTGCCATTTAGTGTCATTGCTATTGTTAGTTGGTTTGTTAGTTTTAATGGCATTTTTGACACATTATTGGATAAATCATAGCAAGGAAATGTGAGCCATGCACTTTGCCAAGGTCACACCAAGGTCACAGTCGACCATGGCTGGCCTTACACTCCACCAACAGAGCTATTGAAGTTACCATGACTACTGAATACAGCTGATAAAAAGACAAAGACATATAACTATTTTTAGAGTTGGTTTGTGTTTACATAAGAAACTTTTAGCTGTAAAAAAAATAAGATCAGTATAAACACCCACATGGACACACACACACACACACACACACACACACACACACACACACACACACACACACATATACATACACACATGCACATACTGATACTATACTACACAAAAGGAATCTCCAGAAATCAAAAGACATTTCTTTTCATTTTAACAGCTCAGTATTGAAATAATTTTCATTTTAGGACCAATACCAAAAGCATGTAAAAACCTCATGTAAATATTACCATACAGTAACTTAATTAATGCATTTATGTTAATGCACAATATAATTTTATTTCATCAAAAAAACTGATCTTGTGTTTTAGTATTTTTGCTTAAAACTAATGCAACATGTAATTTTATGATTCATGATGCATATTATAGCTTACAGACCTTTCCAATGAAGAGTTACCCTTTATTAACTTCCCCTGGTCGTATGTCACTTAACTTGTCTGTCCTTAAGTGTACTAATTACAAGAATTGATTATATACATGCCTCAGAAAAAAATTCATTAAAAGGATGACAGCAAACACTAATGCATTTCTTTGTTACAATGAATAAACTTTATTTCAACGTCAAATTTAAACACTCAAACACTAGAGCAAACAAGAACAACAGAATACAATCAAACTAAAAAAGACATTTCCAGCAAATTTCATCAAATGTATTTTTAAAAATGGCCATCATGCAGGAAACTGTAACCATAATCTTCCTTTAAGTGAAAATAGAGTTACGAATATATTTGTAAGAAGCTTTCAATTTGAACTCACGAAGGAGTTTTTTGAAATTCAACAAAATTATATGTATTTAAAAAAAAAATACCTCAAAGGGACTGATACTCTATAATGTCCAAAAAGAACTTCCATGAATTCAAGATAAAGTATATTTTTTTCTTTTAGACTTTTTTAAATTTCATTTGATCTGTTATAAGGCAAAAAATTAAAGTGATAATAGCAAGTATAATGAAATGAAAAATACTAAATAAAGGACAAATAGAAAGTCAAATGACACAAAAGTCTAAATAAGAGATAAATAGTCTAATGAAATAACTAAATAAGAAATAAATAGCAAGTCTAATGAAGCAAAATAATTAAATAATGGATATATTACAGTCCTAGTGAAATGAAAAGAATGGGAACACTATGAAGTCTAACGAAATGAAAAAGCTATATATGGCATCAGCAACAAAATTTAATGACATAAAAAAAAGACTAAATATGGGATAAATTTCAAGTCTAATCACACTGTTTATGGATTTATTGACTAATGTACCGGTAATATCAGCTTTAAACAATGTAGTTAACTATGAAATGGCATTAATTAGTTTTGAAACAAAAACTTACCTAGCTTGAGCTGTGCTTTATTATCCAGCAACTCAAAGATTAAAACTCAGGTGATGACAGCGATAAGTAAATATCCAAGTGAACACTTTTACCACTAAAATTAAGTTCAATAAATCAATAAGCACACAGCATCTTCTCGGTGCTCACAGAGAGTCACATCTGTCAATCTATGATGGACAACATGAAGCTGAGAGCATAAACTCTGATCACAGTATCATATTCCTTGTCACACTAATCATCCTCTTCTTGAAGCCAAGTTCCAGACTGCTGCTCTTAATATGGCATTGTCTGAAATGAAACCTAATAGATATAACTGACACATTTCCAATCAGAAATCTACTGAACCTGTTTCAAAGCAAAATGGTTGTGTCATTTTTCAGCTTAAGGTCTTTTACCCAAATAATTCTCTAAACCCTTATCAATTCTTCATTTATCTATCTATAAACATGTACAGTTGCATCTGTGTCATTAAAGTATATGTTATCTATGATTATATTTGTACTCATCTACTTATCTACATGTACTATTTACATGTATATATATATATATATTTAAATAAACTATTTACATGTATATTTTCAGTATCTACATGTGCTATTTACATGTATACCTATCTACATGTACTATTTACATGTATTCCTATCTACATGTAATATTTACATGAATAGCTATCTATAAGTACTATTTACATACATAACTATCTATAGGTACTATTTATATGTATAACTATATATAGGTACTATTTATATGTATAACTATATATAGGTACAATTTAAATGTATAACTATCAATAGGTACTATTTACATGTATAACTATATATAGGTACTATTTACATGTATAACTATATATAGGTACTATTTACATGTATAACTATATATAGGTACTATTTACATGTATACCTATCTACATGTAATATTTACATGTATATCTATCTATATGTAATACTTACATGAATAACTATCTATATGTACTATATACATAAATGACTCTCTATAGGTACTATTTACATGTATCTATCTATAGGTACTATTTACATGTATAACTATCTTAATATACTATTTACAGTATAACCATCTTTATGTACTGTTGACATGTATACCTATCTATATCTACTATTTACATGTATACCTATCTATAGTCACTATTTACATGTATCTTTTTGTATAACTATAAAAGATGCAAACAAAGATAGCAAGAAAACAAAATCTCTTAACTTGTCACTTCAATATAATGAGATTTCTTTACAAAATATCCCATATTTTATTTTACCTGATATTGGGGCAATATCAAATTAAATCTCCATTAAGGCAAATTGAGTTTTCCAGTATACATGCCCTTGGGCAATCAGACTTTTATCAAAGTTGGATTGCCCTGTACATTCATACATTCTTGCAAATTATACATATATCCAAATGATGCCTGAGAAAAAACTGATGTCACAAGCAACTATCAGAAAATTTGTAGTACACACAATCATTCAACTGTTTTTAGAGTATCTAAGAATGAGGAATCATGGAAGTGCTTACCATATTTAATCATGTATTAGTCAGATCCAACTTCAGTCTGCAAATGCCCAGAACTTCTGTCCCATAATGCATTTGCAGATCCTAATCTGTGCAGAATGTTTGGAGTTATCATTTGAACAAATAATATAGACCCTGCTTTTCCAGTACATAATGAAATAACAGATAGGGGTCTATGTTCTTTATAGTTGGAACTGACTTATAAGCAGCATAAGTGTTAAATATTCTAACTAAACTTACTCTAACCATGGTTTCAGCTAGCTCAGCTGGCTGGCCATGTATGGACCTTTCCACATTTTACACTTTTCTGACCCGTTTCCAATACATGAATGAATAAAAGAATGTGCAAATTCTTTCATCATCAAAAATGTACATTGTTAAAACTGACCATTTATTTCAAAGCCCCAAAGTCTATACTGCTAAATTTTCTTTTCAAAATAGCTGCTGATACTCAAAAATATTATCATCTTGAGGGAAAAATTAAAGAAATATGATATGAAAATGACTGATGCCTCATTTTGTGAGTTACAACCATGTATTATATACTTATGAATAAATGCAGTGTTGCTTATTATTCATTCGCTGTATACCGTATTCTTTTGACACACACTCCACTAATACACTCAAAGTAAGCTCATGGGTTCTATCCCCGACTTGTAATACCACAAACTTACAAAAATGGTACTAACAGCTATCTCGATTGTTGCTCAGCATTAAGAGGTTAGTGTTAGGACTGGTCGGCCTGATGTCAGGATAATGTGACTGGGTGGGACATCATGCTATTTGTCTGTGGCATGATTCCCCAGTGCTTGACATTACTATATACTGCCTCACTGCAGACATCATAGTGATTCGACTGAAATTTTTTTAAAGCTATGTAAAAAATGGTAATCCAACTAACAAACAAATCAGCACAAGATAGGCTATACATGGCGTCAAGTATTAATGGTTGAAGGAAGAATCCGAGAAAACCCAAGAAAGAACCACCAACCCACAAGAAGCTACCGGCAAGCTATGTCACAAACCCACATTGGCTGAGCCTGAGATTCGAAACCCACGCAGACAGAGGTGAGATGGCAGTGATCCATATCGATTAGCACTTTAGACCACTTGAGTCCCAAACTGTCATCTGCAAATTAACAAATGTGCATTTTTTCCAAACTGACATGGGACTAAACTGACAGATTTGGAAACACTCATGAAAGAAATCACTGTGAAAAATAATCTCTTTAGACAAAAATATCCTAACATAGGGAATGATAATTACCTCTCTACGCTGTATTTGTCATGGGGAAGTGTGAAAACACTGCTATTAAAAGTATTATAAAATGTGGAAAACAAAAACATTAGTATTTAGTGACTCATCAACTTTTGAGGCCCATATATCAGAACCAAGGTCTTGCTATGTATAACAGGTAAAACCTATTATAACATGATTCTTGGGGGCTCCAAAGGATAACATTGTGATAAAAGCATGACTGCATGAAAAAAGAATTAAAAAAACTTCCCCACAGAAAATGTGCATTTAAATTTCAATGTCATCAGTGTTAGCTAACCTCTTATCATTGTTTGTTTTGTACGCTTGGTATCATCAGACATCAAATATACTTCAAAGAGTGGTTACCTTAAATTAAAAAATGTGAGCCATGCTACCATAGCATTTTAAGCAAAATCATTATAATGAATCATGTTATAATGGGTTTTACCAGTACTAACATGTTTAATGAGCTTATAGATAACACCTTGCGTAAAACAAAAACAAATCCTGTTAAGACACAAAAATGCATCAAAATAATGCAAGTTGTCAATGTGATGACATTTGTTCACAAATAAATGGCACCACAATATACTTCCACCTATTTTTCTAATGGTGTCCAATAAAGAAGCTTTTTTCTTGGTTATATCCACTGGGCAACAAGTGGTCACCTTGAACAAATACAGTAATCCAGACTTCCATGGTACTTTATAAAAGACCACTATTTCTTGAGTGGCCTGGGCTTGAATGAAGAAGAAAAAAACAACCTCAGTGCTAGAGTTTGAGCTTCTGTTTCCACTATCAGCCAATCAGACACATTTCAGTGTTACAAAAATGCCACTTGTGATTAGCTGAAATAAAACCTCAAACTCAGATTCAAGGTTTTTATGATTACCAGGTCAGATTTTTAAGATACAAATAAAAACTTTTGTATAATTTGTTCGCTACATCTTAGACAATGCCAGTTCTGAAATACAAATTGTTCTAAGAGACCTTTGTGTTTGGTAAAGATGTGGTTTCACAAAGACAGGCTGCACAAAATTCTACAGCTCATTCTCATACCTTTACATTTAAAACAACCAAACTGTTTAGAAAAAAGCAAGAGAATAATATTACAAGCAGTCTACAAATTACAGTACAAAGTATACCTTCCAATTTTCTTTACACTACTACTGCATTATTTATATAGCCACATCATGACTTTCTATGTGTAACACATGTACATACATATAATGCCACTTAATGATATTATCAATGGTCATATAACCTCAAAGCATACTTACAGATCTTGGGATATAAGTGTGTTTCAAGGTCATTTTACCTACAAACTGGTTGTGCTGTTTCATCTAATAAAATCAAATTTTTCAGACCAAAATCTTACATGTTGCATTTATTCCAAATACATTGTTTTAAACTAACAAAAGTAATCTCAATGCTTTTTCACCAGTGCTAAAAAAATATGACATTTATTCGACTTGTTTCATAAATATCATTTGAAACAAGCACTCATGCAAGATCCTATATTCATTAGTCTGGGTTCACTCAAAGAAAAAATGCAAATTCAAAGAAATGCATTGGAATTGAATTTGTCTTTATATGTGTATAATTATTATAGCTATGTTTGGCTAAGTATTAGATGGCTTAGACCCTTATATGGTTTATTTAAGCATATGTACTTTTATTTATAACTGTAAATAAAAGTACATATGCTTAAATAAACCTGTAAATAAAAGTACATATGCTTAAATAAACCATATAATGGTCTAAACCATATAATACTTAGCCACACATAGCTATAATAATTATACACATATAAAGAACAGTTCAAGGACTGCTTTCAAACCCTATGTAAAAGTACTCTAGCACCCCCCCCCCCATCCACCCATCCCCTTCAACTTCACCCTGGCCATATAAAATATACACAACCCATTTAGGTATTAACTTCTTCAGTTCAATATTTATAGCTTCATAATGTATTCCATATGCAATTTCCAGGTATTTATTTTCCCCACCTTGCTGTAAGAAGAAGGGGTCAGTGAGACATGACACATGTGTTATACAAGAATTCAGGTTGAAACCATGATGCAGTGAACAGTTGTTATGTACATCTATAAATGAATGCACTACTGGTAGACTTAAAAACAAGAAGCAATAAATGATGTTACCTGAGGATGAAAGTGATTGTTGTGGTATTTATTCATTCATTTCAGTGGTTGTTGTGGTATTTATTCATTCATTTCAAGACACCTATATTACTTATAAATATCTGACCATAGGTCAAGAGGCAATTGTCTGTGGTGGATTGTAACATCTGTCAAGGTAAGGTGGTCATCTGTATAGAGGAATGGAAATGTTGCAGACATTACATCTGTGACACAAGTAATAATGATGACAAGTGTCCACCCATAAAAGTGCATGGGTGATCTCTTCACTATCTCTATCTAATGCAAAAAAGGTGTCAGCTTGGCATTGTTGATGGTCCATGTTCAAACTTCTCAAAGAACTATAAACGTCTCAAACAGAGCTGCCCTGTCTCTAAGGAAGACAGCTGTGTAATGTGGTTGAAATTTAACTGCAATTAAATGAGTTATTGTGCAGAGAAGAAAGGGGTGCCAGGAAAGTTCAACAAACATTGGCTACTAGAATAACACAGGTACTTTAGAAAATAAATACTTTTGTAAATATTATGGCCGCCAATATAGATGTGCATATGGACACGTCACTGTGTTGCTGCACATTTTTGAAGACTTACCGACTTTTATTACTTGCAGTGTATGACAGAATCTTGTGAATATAATTATTCTTACAGATATTAATGGATCACCAAAAACCTCCAAAATTTTAGAACCATCTAATGAAGATTCACAACTCTGCCAAGGATGGTCCCAAGCCCGGCTGAAAAAGGAGGAGGGTTGGGCGTAGGGCTAGCGACCCCACCCCGTTAAAACAACTCTTGCTACGGAAACGACAACAAGGGAACAAAATACAAACGGCGCTGGGAGCGAAGCAGACCAGGCAACTGGCTTTATGACGGTTGGGGAACAAAACCGCAAGGATGTCCCCACCCCGATAGTGGAACTCCTGTCGCCCAAAACATGGATTAGAGTTGGATGCTGGAATGTGTGAACGCTCAACCAGACTGGAAGGTTGGCACAAGCAGTGAGCGAGTTGAATCACTACAACCTGACCCTCATGGGTGTAACAGAAGCTCGATGGACTGGTACCGGCAAGCAGAAGTTGAGCTCCGGAGAAGTCATCATCTGGTCCGGAAGGAAGGACAATGACCACCGGGAAGGAGTCACCATTATTATCAACAAGAACAAGGCCAACACCGTCTTACAGTGGAAACCAGTAAATGAACGCCTGTTGTACGTCAGAATGAACTCCAAGTACGCCAAACTATCAGCTGTAGTGGCCTATGCACCAACAGACGGCGCGGAAGAAGAGGACAAAGACACCTTCTACCACGCTCTTCAAACCGTTCTAGAGGACGTCCCCCGACATGACGTGCTGATGTTGCTTGGAGACTTCAACGCTAGGGTTGGCTGCAACAACAAAGATAAAGAGAGGACCATGGGGCGCCATGGAATAGGCATGATGACTGACAACGGGGAAAGGCTGGTCAACTTCTGTCAAGAGAATGACTTGGTCATAGGAGGGACTCTGTTCGAGCACAAGGACATCCACAAGCTTACATATACGTCACCAGACGGCAGAACCCAGAGCCAGATCGACCACATCATCATCAACGGTCGGTGGAAACACTCTTTGCAGGATGTGCGAGTGATGCGGAACGCTGACGTTGGCAGCGACCATTTTCTTCTGGTGGCCAAGGTGACTTTGAAGCTTAGGAAAGTTAGGATAGGGGTCTCCAGGAATAAACGCTTTGATGTGGTCAAACTAAAGAATCCAAAAGTGAAGGATGAATTCAGGCTGGCTTTAAGGAATCGGTTTAGTGCTCTAGGAGATGAGACAGCGCTGACCATCGACAATTTTAACAGAGCAATGAAGGAAGCAGGAGAAGAAGTTTTAGGTTACAGGAATAATAGGAAGACAGAGTGGATATCAGAAGAGACATGGACTCGCATAGAAGAGAGAAGACAGATTAAGAAGAGACTTTTGGATTCAAAATCACCAAGACTGAAAGAGAGAATTATGCAGGAGTATGGAGGAAAAGACAAGGAGGTGAAGAAATCAGCAAGGAGAGACAGGAGAGAATTCGCAGAGAGGCTAGCCAAGGAGGCAGAGGTAGCAGCAGGGCAGAAAAACATGAAAACGGTGTATCAAAACACAAAGAAACTGAAGGGCGACTATAGTCAGCACCACGATCTTCCAGTGAGAGACGAAGTTGGAAACTATGTCACAGTGGAGGAGGAGAAGATGGAAAGATGGAAGCAACATTTCGAGTATATCCTGAATCGCCCAGACCCACCCATACTCGCTGACATTCCTGAAGCAGAGGAGGACCTTGACATCAATTGCAATGACATCACTGTTGAGGAGGTCAAGCAGGCCATTCACAAGCTGAAGAATGGAAAGGCACCTGGCGATGATGGAGTGTGTTCCGAGATGCTGAAGGCAGAAGACTCAGAGATGCCGAAGCTTCTTTGCCAGATTCTCCAAAAGATATGGGATAGTGAAAAAGCACCAAATGACTGGAAAACCGGAATCATAGTTAAACTTCCCAAGAAAGGAGATCTGGGAAACTGCAACAACTGGCGAGGAATCACATTGCTATCCCTCTCCAGTAAGATCTTTAGCCGCATCATTCTTCAACGCATCACAACAGCTGTGGACGGCATCCTACGTCAGGAACAAGCAGGCTTCAGGAAAGGCAAATCTTGCATCGACCACATCTTCACACTGAGGCAGATACTTGAGCAGTCTCATGAATGGAATGGATCCCTTTATGTGGTCTTTGTGGACTTTGAGAAGGCCTTCGACAGCCTGCACCGAGACTCTATGTGGAGGATCCTACGACATTATGGCATCCCCAAGAAAATTGTCAATGTCATCAGGTCCCTGTACGAAAACTCTGAGTGCAGAGTAATCCACAACAACCAACTCACTGAACCATTCAAGGTGGAAACCGGAGTGAAGCAAGGATGCATTCTCTCTCCAATTCTCTTCTCACTGGCCATTGACTGGATCATGCGCCACACCACAGAGGGCAAGAGGCATGGAATACAATGGACGTTGACCTCAATGCTGGATGACCTGGACTATGCCGACGACATCGGGTTGCTGGCAAGCAGACACCAGGATATTCAACAGAAGACACAACAGTTGGTACAGACAGCAAATACCATAGGTCTTCGAGTCAACATAGGGAAGACAAAAGTCTTGAGGAAGAATACTAGAGTGGGCAACCCAATCACCATCAATGACCAGCCTCTGCATGAACTAGACGATTTCACTTACCTGGGTAGTAAGGTCGCCACGGATGGAGATAGCATAAGGGAAGTCATCACAAGAATCGGCAAGGCCAACCAGACCTTCGCAATGCTGAAGCCCATATGGAGGACAAGAAACCTCAGTGAGCAGCAGAGAGGGTGAACAGACCACCCTTTTCGAGCAAAAATAAGGCCTACAGATCATGTTTTCGAGCAAAATATGGCCTATAGACTACGTTTTCAGACAAAAAATAAGGCTTCCAACAAAATCTCATTTAACCAAAAAAAAAGTCTCCATTTTTGCAAAAACGGAGATTTTACGATTTTGCTCGCAACGATGTGGTCATCACCCTCTCTGCTGCTACAGGTTAACAAAAAATAAGAAATGATTTGATCAAGTCTTTAGGATCTCACAAACAAACTAATCGCTAACACCTCTTCTTGTAAATCAATCAGATTATTTGACTGGTCGGTGAGTTTGAAATTAATTCTGGTTAATGAATTATTATGGCATCGCATGTAGACAGGATTAATTGGGTTTTCAATAATTAGGTATCCTGGAGGAGCTGTTGGTGCAAACGAATAAAGAATATATCCCTGCTGAGCTTGATTTGATTGCTCTAGATTAATTTGATAGCTTCCTTCAATTACATCACATACTAAATTAAGCGCAATCACCGTTGAAATATTCACGTTGAACGGAGCGATATGCCTACCGCCACCATCTGGATCATTATTATGTTTGAGGAGGACAGTTGAATCTGATTTTTGTAGCGCTTTGATATCGGTTTTAACAATTCTTGCTAATTCATCAGCGTTGTATTTCGGAAACTTGAAATTACGCAGATTGTCTTCTGTGATATTGTAATCGGTTAGGAATCGTTGTTTATTGTCGCTGTTGTCATTAATTATTGTTTGAATAATTAGTTCATAGATATATTCCATGTCCGATATGAGTTGATTTATTATTTCAACGTGTTTTTGCGATCTTGTTTTCCGTAGTTGTTCTAGTTGTGTGTCATATAATTGTTTAATCTCATTAAAATAACCACGGACGTCAGTTAGCGTAAATGAAATAGTAACAGATGAGTCGGTTGTTCTTTTAATGATAAAATCCCATTGCAATGTGTCTTTGTTGGTGAATATAAATCTATCGCCGATTCTTCCTTTTCTTATATCAGATAAATTATCTCGATAACTGGGATTGATTTCATGATATGATTGTACATCCGTGGTTAAGTCGGTGGTGGATTTTTCCGGTGGTTTTTCAGGCCATCCTAGTACGGTTCTAATAGAACTCTGATAGATATCTACGACGTATCCTTCTGTGCTTATCTCAATTGCGGATGATAGCGTCGGCTCATGAACTGTTATAGCGATTTTCGATTCTGTTCCAGTAATCGATTTTATTCTACGCGCGAATTCATTATTGATTTGTTCGATTTGGTATGATCCGGTTGGTATCGAAACGACGTTCCAGTCTGGGGTTCCGTCGGGTTTATTCTTATTTGCAAACACTAAAGAATTATTCGGTTGTTGACCACCAAATGATTTTGATCTGATATTAGGCCAACTGTGATACACTCGTAGTTTTGCTAGCGCTATCTCCTTCACGGGGACTGGGCTAGGGAAATTCACACTAAACTCGGGTTCCGTTGATGTTATTGATATCATGCTTGTTTGTACTGGGTTCGTGTTCTCCACTATTTGTTGAAGTAATTCCATCGGTGTCGTCATTGTTATTATACTCATGTTGTATTTCTAATTTTGACACCGCGGAATCATAAATACTGACCATCACTGAGAACTCACAATCTGGTATGGTTGAGATTATTGAGATCATTTTGGTTTTTGGGTTTGTTTTTGGGTTCGTGTTTTCTGATTCCATCGGTGTTGTCATTGTTATTATATTCATGTTGTTGCTCTAATTTTGATATCGCGGAATCAAAAATACTGACCATCGCTGAGAATTCACTATCTGATATAATTGTATTATCGAGTGACGACGATATCATCAGGGATAACTGCGAATATGCGGTTGATGCAATATGAAATTGAATTAAGTAATTCTGCAGTTTACTCTGGCTGCATGATGATATCTTTTTTGCTATCCCGGTTGATATACCCCCGATTGTAGCCACCGCAGAAATGCAAATTGGAACTACGACCGGGGCAATCATTGTAACCGATGCAAGTATTATTCCGGCGCCAGCGAGAACGCTTGACACCGAGTACATAGTAATATCAATTGCGGTGATTCTTCGTCGGTATTTTTTTATTTTTATTTGATACTCCTCGGCGAGGGTTTTGAGTCTAGTTTGAAATTCTCTGACCTGATCATAGCGACATTGCGTTGATGAAATCATTTTATTTTAAAAACGCTAGCGTTTTCAATTGTGAAATCCGAAGGATTTTCCTTTCAATTATCCTATTATTGACCTGGTTTTAGGATCTGATGAGGGGATACCGGATACAAATTCTATTATCCAGGGTAGTGACTCCCTAATCACAGACTCGTCGGAATTGTTTATAGTAATCGGAAATGGGATTGGTATAGAGGGTGGAGGTGGTGGTACTTTCTCTAGTATATATGTCAGCGTGTTAACACCGGTGATACCCCAATTACTGAATTCCAAATCAAATTTACGGTGATGTATTATTGTAAGTCGGTAGCAACCTGGTACACCAGTATGTATGTGGCCAACATAAAGATAATTTCTGTTTCCTCGGATCCAATCAAAAGTTCCACTATCAACCGTGTACACGATGTTATTAACGGCGCTTACACTGTGTGGAATTTTTACTTTATCGATAACCGCTTTAATTTCAGCGAGGGTCATACCCGCGTTGTGTGGAATTCCAAAGAACTTATCAACAATGTCATTGACTGGTTTTTGTACCCGCTCAAAATTCCCCTTTAGTTTAAGAATATCGTCAATGACGTCGGAATAGGTTTTATCGATTTCAGTATATTTCATCGACGTTTTATCGCGGCGTTTAAAAAATGAAATCAATAATAAACCAAAGTCCATATCTACTCGAAGTTTATAATCACTAGCAAGGTCAAAATATGTCGTAGTGGTATCATGACCTTCAGGACCATCAAAGAAATTGTTAACTTTTTCATTGGTGGATTTTTGTTCGTCAATAGCTTTTTTAACTTCAGCGAGGGTTGGACCTGTCAACGATGTGGTTTCAGAACCAGGTGTTCTCCCCAAAAATCTATCCACGATGGTATTAAGTGTTGTTTGTCTCACCATAAACATATTAATATCTTTGAGAGTTATTGTAGATGTAGCCGGGACACCAAAGAAACTATTAGCGATGTAGGCATTGTGAGTGTGCTTGCCGATAAACTCACTGATTTCAGCGAGAGTCATTCCTGCCACAAGCGGGTTTCCAAAGAACCTACCAACAATGTCATTAGTGGGTTTTTGATCTTCTATTAGTTTAGAAATCTCGAGATAATTTGCCTTGATTTCTGAAGCAGTCATCATCCTTCCAGCTTCCTTGTTAGCGAAGAATGAATTCAACAAGTCTTTAATTTCAGCGAGAGTCATGCCAACCACAAGCGGGGTTCCAAAGAATTTATGTACGACATTTTTGCGAAAATTATTATAACCTCGTATAAGATCATTCAGCTCACGTTCGTTGGTAGCAATCGCGTCGGTGATCGTAGACACAAGTGCGCCTGGTTTAAGCTGTCCACCGTTGGAATATAGCGCAATAGAGTTTTCAGCGGCGTCGCGCTGCCGTATCAAAATGTCATTCAATGACACATCACTGGATTTCAATTTACCCTGTTTGTCCTGAAATACAACTATTTCGTTCGGGTCAACATTTACTAAATTTAACGTCTCAGCTATTTCATCTTTGATTAGTTTTTTTACATCACCGGTTGCAGTGTCATCGGGTTTGGGTTTCAAAGATCTCCCCCAAATATCAATCATGTTATTGTAAAACTCTTTCTCTCTCTAAAATCGTTTTTGACGACTTCGTTGAAAAATCTTCGATTTTCTCCAGCGATTACTAGTGTATTCATTCACGACAACATGTGGTGGTTTTCCGCTTGGGTTACTCAAGGAGTTAGAAATAGCGTTAAGGACATTTAATACTTCGCTGCCACATATTGGTGGGTCATTCATTTGTTGTGTTGGTAGCGTAGAATACCAAGTCTTCATTGGAAGGGTTTTTATATAACGCATAAACTCTTTTGGTGGGGCTAATCCATATGAATCGAAATAAACAATCCCACGTGGATCAATAGCGTATGCAACCCAGTGAGTTCCGGGTCCGGTGCTGTTATCTAAATTAATGATTCCGGTTTCAACGCTGTTTGGTTGATGTGGTAATTGATCTTTCATAAAGACACCTCTGAAGTTTTTAATCGCGAGTTTTTTAGCAGCATCGAGTAAATCAAAATTGGACATGGGAACCATCATAGACTCTCCAATTAATAAACCGGTCCTAGTCTTAGACCTTTTCCGCTGTACCACGAATACGGGGTTCCTGGTAGTCTTAGACCCTTTCCCTTTTTTTTATATCCTTTCCCAGTTGCCTTCTTTAGTGCCATTCCTGCTGCAGTACCAACGGCTCCTAACGCTGCCGCTTTAGCCACCGCTGGGGCTGCTGCTGCAATCAATGCTGGTATCGCAGCTAACAACGGGAATATACCGCCTGTTTTAATCATATTTTTGATAGCAGCCGCAGAAAGAGTAATCTGAACACCCTTTTTTGCTACTAGTGCATCATTGAAATGTTTCACCTGACGAGTTGTCAGCGATAGTTTATTTGCACCACCAGTCATTTGGTTGGGTTTCAACGTGATTGTGGTTCCACATTTTTTAGCTGATTCCGATTGCAATTTTTTTAATTGACCGGGAGTTAACGCAATACTAATATTACTATATGACATTATACATAATTGATTGATTCTAAATCGTTTACAATTTCAATTACATGTTTTCCACTGGTGCATCTACCACTCTCATTCTTCCACCAACACCTTCAAGTAGCATTGATTTGTCGCTGAGAATGACAGCAACCGCTCTATAATCAGCAATAGCACCACGAGTCACATTAGCTCTAAAATGTATATCAACAACAGATTGTCTCATCAAATCGAGATGTTCCAGTGAGAAGTAATAGATCGGATACAGATTTTTAAAATCATATTGTGATATTTGCAAACCAGTATCCACATTTTGATCGCGTGCCATAAATGACAACAGACGATGATAAACTCGTGCAATATGATTTTCTGTGTAATTAAGTTGTATATCCTCGGATGGTTCCTGTTGGCCGTTTATTCTCAGTGAGACGTCTTTCACACCTAATTGATCAAATATCATATGACTGAAACGTTGATCGCCAACTCGTGCGTTATCTTGTAACGCAATAAATATATGACGTGGCGCAGCAACACCTTATTTTGATGCTAGGTTCCAAGTGAATAACCCGTTGATATTTGATTGTTTAACATCTGTACTCACGGTTAGCCAACTCAACAACGACTTTCCTCCTTGGTCCATAAATGATAGTAATCGTTCTTCTGCGGTGATTGCTGGAGTCAACACTGGCATCCACAATGATATTTTTGTTAAATTGACTTTACCGGCATCAGCATTTGGATTTGCATTGTCTGCTGGAATCCTCCAGATTGCGTCACTATCATCACTCTTTCGTACAAGCGATACTGTATGCTTCGCCCCGTAGATAACTTTTCGGACGTTTCTACAGAATCCAAATATATGATGCAGTGGAATCGCGCATGAGAATGATTTACGCGCTCCTTGCAACATTGAAATACGTGTTGCAGCTCCTAGATTGAAATTAACATCGTTGTTTATAATCATATCTTCGGCATCAATATTAGCGGTGCCAGCATTATTCTTTGGTCGTCTTACAACAAATTGTTTTCCTCCAGCGGTATTTGTAGCATCTTTTGCAAACATCATAGAAGGTCCTGCTGATCTTGTATAATCATCGGAATATCTCGCTAACCCGATTATTGTTGTAGCCACATCAACATCGCGATCTATCGCCTCAATTTCTTTTCCATCAATGAGATATTTTGCACTCTCAAATAACGCCATGATACCATTATTGACAAAACCGACTTGAGTACCAGCTGGATACGGTGCTGGTACAGCAGGAGTATCAGCAGCTGTTACAATTTCTCCTTCTACTTCGATAAATGCTTCACAAGGCAAAAAGTATTTACTGGTATCATGGACTTGAAGATCAATTCTTGCTCGACTATTTGAGTCTATTGCATGATAGGCGTAATATTGATAATCGCGTACAGAATCATCCTTGCCAACTGGGGCGTCTATATCAAATGCTGGATCATGTGACTTTTTGAACATTTTATTCTATTTATCAGAGTCTAAATCGCGATTTTCCATTTTCATCGTCGTAGTTTTTTAAAGCCACTTCCTGCTATCATATTTGCAATATTGCTTTGGTCGGGGGTTAAAACCATCGACGCTAATTTTTCATCTACTGCGTTATTTATAATTCTACTAACACTTGCAGGCATTTCCGCTGTAGACGGTAACGGTTTTGAAAATCCTTTGGATTTCATCCGTGATTTCACTAATGATGTTAATTTATTCTTCGCAGTTGAAAACGCTTTTCCAGCAAGATCTCCAACAGCACCAATACCCTTATCACGAATAACATCAATTGCTTTCATTCCTAATTGTTTAGCCAACGGCATCACTTTTGGAGCCATTCTCGCAAATAACCCTAAAATGGTATTACCTAAACCATCTCCGTAGTATGCTCTATAAACCGGAAACCGTGAATTAACTACGTAGACGGGGGTTGGTTTATCATGATTGTAGTGTATGATCATTATTTAAAATCAGAAACAATTTTTCAATTGTTATTTATCTAATCGAATGACTTCGTCATCAGATTTTTCAATTCAGTCACTATGATACCCACTTTCCACTAACTCGCCAATGAAATCTCGATATGTGCTGATATCCATGATACCACCCTGAAATAATCGTCTACAGATATCAGCTGCTTCATTAATTATTTCTGGAGAGTTATTTCCAGCTCGTTTCCCTCCGATGAGAACTTCTAATCGTGATATATCACTGAGAACACTACCAGGACATGAAACACTGGAATCTCTTAATCCACTTCCGCTATAACCCATTGCTACATCCATTTTTTCTATTTCGTCTAAATCGGCTTTTTGTAAATAATCAAGAATATCATCATCATCAGGTGGTAGCTGTTGTTTTTTAGGTGAAAAAGATATTTTCTTTGCAGGTTGCTGTCGCCGCCTTTGCAATTTTTGCGGTTTTTGTTGTTGTTTTTGTTCTTCATATTTTTTATACACGTTACCCACCGCATTGATATATACAATGTATGATGCATTATCGGTATCAATTTGACTTGTTTTAGTTTTGATTTTATAGAATATATCAGCCCAGTGAGTTATATTTCTAACATATTTATGATGTTCTGGTTTCAACATTTTTTTTCTGTTTTCATAAGTCGTAACAACAAGCGCAGGAATTTCTGTTGAATCAGTCTTATCAATTGCTGCTAACCCTTCCTCGTTAAATCTCACGCGTAAATCATCTACTGTTCTTTTTGATTCTATTTTTTGTACGGCCTGTTCTGTTTGTTCAGTTTTCGCTGCTATTTTTTCGAGTTCACCAATAACAGATTTTCCCGTCTCGGGACCATCTCCCAGTATAGCGCGCTCTACTCCCTTCGTTGCTGTTGTTACTGGTTTAAACAATTCTTCAGATCCCGCAGCAAAATCAGTCTGAAGACTCTGTCGTTGTTGTAGTTTATTCCGTACAGAGTCACGAATTGGTACAAATCTCTTAATTGCATCCAGTCGTTCACGAGCCAATCGGGTTGTTAATGCTTCATTGACCATTATTTGAAATCAGAAACAATGTTTCAATTGCAAAACAATTTTTCAATCCCCACCTAACAGACGAAAACACTTTTTGTTACATGTCAGACATGTCAGTTAATTTTTAACACGATCATAGAAGCGTTATTTCATCCTATAACAGCTTCTACGATTGGTGTTGAAACGGCACTTTTTCATATAATAATAAAATGTAATGTGCCGATTCAACATTTTTAATTTTTTAGTGTATTTGATACCGGACCAACCAGCCATAAATTTTTTATTCACTGATTTTGACACTGTCAATCAAAAAATGCTAAAAAAAGGAAAATCTCTCTGAGGGACGGTCACAATCAAATAATGATAAATGGTTGGTCAATCAAAATTGTTCATTTTCTTGAATTAACGCCCGTAGGTTTCTAACTTTAGAATTAACCTCCTTTTTCAATTCGTATTCGTACCCCAATTCTTTTCGTATTCGTTCTACGATGGTATACAACGGAGCGAACACACTTACGTCACTGGAAAATGCGAGAGAGTCCCGAATAGAATTCTGAATTCTTTTGATGAGCGCATACTTCTTTGGTAGCATATACTTGTTAGTGCTAACTCCGTATTCTATATCCTGAAAATCAGACATGATTTGATCAGGATTTAACCCATCTGATAGTTCAATATCCCAACTTTTCAATTTTGAAATCTCGGATAAAATGCTATTCATGTTTTCAGAATTCATTATTCTATAATAATGATATATTTCTAAATGAAAAATATGACGCATTAGACGTAACTAAATTGAAATTTTTGTCCCGTCCTTTTTGAAATCGCAGATCGATAAATCCCCTCTGCAACATATCGTACAGAAGGCGGACAAATATCGAAGTGCCTACCGGCGCTGGTTATTGATTGAAATATTTTTTCTTCGTTAGTTATCGTATTCAAAGATTTCACAGGTCTCGCTTTTTTTTGAGCAAATGCCAGTCTTTCCTCGTTTGGTATTCTCACTTTGTGTGATAGCCTGCAGATTTGATAAAGAATTGTTTTTCGGATTAGAATCCTTGTGATCAATGACAGAATCATCCTCGATCAATCCATAAAAACATTCAAATGCGAAACGATGATTGAGATATCTCTTCTTCCCGCCAACAGTAAACATCAAGTACCCTTGATTATTCACAGAACCAACTGGTTTCTTCAGTATGCGGTTTCTTACAACACCATCACTAGATGCTTCATAATTTGTGATCACAGGATGTTGTCTGAATTCTTGGTTCATTCGTATACTAAATACTATTTGTCTAATTCATTGTTTGGTTTAATGATAAATCTTTCGATGTAGTCTTGAGGAGTTCTTATGATTTTGTCAGGGACGTTGTCGCTGACAGTGTCAGGGTCAGGGATTTTTTCAGGGTCATAATTTCTGATTGATTGTCCATTTTTTATTCTTTTATCATAATAACGCTTCAACTCCCTGTATCGCTTACCACCACAATTTAGACATAATTGAGATTTTCCCCTAACCCCAACCCCACATCGTATGCAGGGTAACGGGCCAAGGCTTCCACGACGAAAGCTTTGCATATGATACCCACAAAACTCATTTCTGCATGATTTGTTACACGGGGTTATTGATCCAATCATAAGCCACTTACAGTGATTCATTATATATAAATTCTTCATTTAAATGCTTGTTTTAATTATAGCATGAGGGAATTAAGGAGAACGCCTTCGAAAAATGCTGAATTCAATGCTGATAAGGAGTTTAAGAGATTATTGAAGATTAATCCTAAATTTAATATCGATAGACCCAAAAAACGTCCAATAGACGGAAATATGAAAGAATTTAAGAGATTATTGAAGATTAATCCTAAATTTAATCTCGATAGACCAAAAAAAACGTCCAAGAGATTATTGAAGATTAATCCTAAATTTAATCTCAAACGTCCAAGAGACGGAAACATGAGAGAGTTTAAGAGATCATTGAAGATTAATCCTAAATTTAATCTCGATAGACCCAAAAAACGTAACAAACGTCCAAGAGACGGAAACATGAAAGAATTTAAGAGATTATTGAAGATTAATCCTAAATTTAATCTCGATAGACCCAAAAAACGTAACAAACGTCCAAGAGACGGAAACATGAAAGAGTTTAAGAGATTATTGAAGATTAATCCTAAATTTAATCTCGATAAACCAAAAAAAACGTCCATGAGATTATTGAAGATTAATCCTAAATTTAATCTCGATAAACCAAAAAAAACGTCCAAGAGATTACCCTGGAAGGATGCTCAATTCAATCTCGATATAGTTTCTAATACACCAAAGAATACAATTCTTGATAAAGCCATGATTAGTAAAATCAGAGACTGTTTTAATGAATTCAAGCGTGATGGAGCATCTTATTGTTGGTCAACATTTCGAATTGATGGTGTTGTTGATGCTACCATGAATGATGAAAAAGCAGCAGTGATAATTTCACGTGTTGGGGAAAAAAGGCATTTTTTCCGAATCAAATTCATTATCGAAGTCGATGGCAAATGGATTATTAGGGATAAATTTGAACCAATCCTCAAGAATAAAAAAGCTGTCATTGTGAGTAGAGATTCCAAACCAGGAATTCTAACCGGCATTGACAAACCATACTACGAAAGATCTTATCCCGTAACAGCAATGGTTTATGGGATATATCCGTTAAATGATAAACCCGATATCGCAAAACTAGCTCCTATGAAATATTCTAGTTCGCTGAATTGTGTAGCAGAACGAATAATAGAACATTTCACAAATGCGTCCCGGGGAAATAAACTAACTGATCTGCGACGTAGGAAAATAACCGAATGGGAACTGACAGTGAAACAACACGGTGCAAAGATTTCTGATATAGCTAAATTAGAAGCATCATTAAAATTCCCAATATCAGTAACAACAATAACCGGAGAAGTATTATACGAACCGAAATATCAATCGCGAGGAGCCCCAATACAGATTATTGATCATAACAAACACGCGTGGACACCTGCGGTAACAGTATTTCCACGAGAACGAACCGTGAAATATATCCCTAAGGAGTTCGTCGGGGATGTTTTCTATGAAGAGAGATTATTTGATGCTATTCATGCGTTGTGTAAAGATGATCCTGTGTCAGTGTGGTTACTTAGAAGTGATGAAGATCCCGAAATAGGATTCGATCAATTTGTAAAACCAAATGGTGAATTATATCGCGTTGAAGAATTAGATAACAGAATGAGAAAAATCGCTAGTGATTTTTCACCGGAGAGTTTTCATGAAAAACTACTCACGGATAGTTTTACTATTCCATCAGTGGTAGCTCACTTCGCAAGAGAAAAAAACTCATGGCGTCCAACACGAAGTGATTTTCTTGAGGATGTTAAATTGAGTTGCGTCAAATTTGGTCATGGAGGACTGTGGAATACGAAATACTCACGTGGTGGTATGATTTCAATTGATATAGCCGCGTGTTATCCCGGAAGTTTTCTCGGATATGGGGAATGTGCTGAGTACTTCAAACGATTTGGACACCCCACGCATGAAATGACTCGTGTTGCGATTAATGGACCATTGCCTGATTTTGATTTAACCGGATTCGCTCGTGTGATATCATTCGAATTAGCTACAGGATTACATCCGTGTAGTTATGTTTGGCTCGGTAGACACCTATCTGAAAAGGCCTGGATGCCAATAGTGCTATTGAGATATATGATTGATTGTGGTATGCTAATATCGTTGATTGTTTCCGAGGCTATTATATGCTATCGAGCTCAGAAAGAAGTTTGGCTACCACAACCCGATCTAGATCGTATAATCAGCGAACTACGAAAACAGTGTCCAGATTTCAGTGAAGAAGAAATCATAAATTGGTCTAAGAAGTTATTTGAAAGTAAAAAAGAACAAGCAAAGGATCTCGGACGAAGAATAATCGGTAAATTTACCCAGGGTGGACGATACGACAATGCAAAATATTCTTCGCGGTTGATCATAGATATCGCTGAATACGATTTTATTGTAGCGGATTTAATGAAACAGGGAAAACTTGTATCCCGTAAGGATGCTTTTCTATCCAATGGTGAGAAATTAGGTACGGTTGTTACCTACTGTGATGGACATAATTCCCAGTACACACATTTGAGAAGTTCAATGCTAGCCTATGCTTCTATTAATCTATTTTCGATGATAAATAGATTTCCTAATACCGCGGTTAGAGTGGCCACTGATTCGATGTATATACACAATAAATACAAATCAGTTGTAGCGGCATTCACAGATCCCGAAGAAAATTGGGGGCGTTGGCGATTTAAAAAGGAGATGCTACATGAGTATTGTGAATCCGCAGACGTTGCCATGGATGATAAATATCTTTGTTGTAACCGTATTGAAAATCAATCAGAATTTTCTAATGCACCACTGGTATCTGATCCAGTATGTAGATACAAGACAGTTTATTTAAACGGTTGTGGTGGGTCAGGAAAGACAACTCGTGCAATTGAATTATTTCGTCGGTCAACCATGATTGTGTTAACACCGACTCACAGACTCGCCAGAGAGATGATACAGCGAGGGGTAAATGCCTGTACTTACCATAGTTTCTTTCGATGGAAGGGTGACAAATGGACTCCTGAGCGTATGGGTGATAAATTCATTCCTGAAATCATCATTTGGGATGAAATATGCACAGTGTCATTAGATGTATTACAAACATTTCTCGAGTGGTTGTTAAACAAAAACACAAAAGTCGTCATGTGCGGTGATCACGGCCAACCACCACCATTTGTCGGTGCATCTCCACATGAATGGCTAAGGGGTTTTGTAGACTATTATGAAGAAATTACCACTGATTATAGATCACTTGATGAACGATTACAAGAATTCAAAGCGCTAATTAGATTACAACCGGATAGAATCCAATGCGAAATAGCGCGTGAAGTGATTTCAGAAACTCCAATGAATGATTTCTGGGAAACATGGAGACCAAATGATTTGATAATTGCAAGTAGAAAAATAGTCAGGGACACACTTCAGATGAAGTTATTTGAATTGCATAAAGAAAAATTTGCAACGCTTCCAGTACCCCTTTGTTATAGGCCATCGGATACACGAAAACAGAACATTGAAGTTGATATTCCAGGACAGAGTGAAAAACAATTTCTCGTATTAAATGATATTGTGCTGGTTGATATCAATGTCGTTGAAGATGCATTGCGTGCTAATAAATCCCCGTGGACGCTAGGATACGCAGCAACAATACATTCTTCAGAGGGATTGACTATATCGGATACAATTGTTTGGATGGTGGATAATCACATCGAATGGTCGAATTTAGTCTATCTCGCAGTATCCAGAGTACGAAAAATAAATCAACTTCGAAGAATTGTCCTGACAGAGTCAGGCGATGATAATGACACAACAATGGATGATATTGATGTTAAAATTATTGATAAAAAACTCTCCGGTTACAAACAACAGGACAAAAAAAACAACGAGAATTTGATATTGATGCTGAATTAATAATCACTTTGAAGAAACAACAGAATAATCACTGCGCGAGTTGCAATTGTATAATGCGTTGGCAGTATTCGGATAAGGATCCTCGCCAATTCACCGTAGACAGAAAAAATAACAATCTCGGTCATGTCAGAAACAATGTGATGTTGACTTGTCTTGAGTGCAATAGACGCAACGGTGCTAGTTAAGACCATGCGGTGGCAATTGAGTATCCTCGGGAATTACCTGTAGTTGTTGTCGAGTAAATCCTCGTTGAGGGGCAGTTGAATCCAGTTTATAGACTGGAGGTCTACCCGTAGATCGTGTTATACTAGATATCTTGTGTGCAGTAACACTCCAAATAGGATCAGTAGCCCTTTTTCTACCCCCTTCAAGCTCTCCTGGTTCGTATAAGTACCTAACAGTGACATTACTACCAAGAATTGGTTCTTTGAAATCTTTTTGTGGTTTTTCAGGTATTGACTTCTTTTTAATCGCGTTGATAGGTTTCATGTTGATTGTTCTAGTAATCTCGTTATTCAGTGCAGTAATCACAGATGGTAATCTTTTAACCCATTCACGGGATCTTTTTTCTTGGATGAATTCTTTTGCGTATTGATATCCAAATAACCGCTCAGCAATCGTCCGATTAAATCGTTCTACAATAGCCTGATCGCGATGTAGCGCAGTATGCCCTCGTCGTATGGTGACATTATGATGTTTCATTGTAGATAACACTGCACCCTGAAATTCCTTGCCAGGATCAACCTGCAATAGATTTGGCCAGTGCAGAGGACCTCGTCGATAAATCCTTTCAAATGCAGAAGCGACTTCAGTGGCTGATTTTGTTTTTAACGGTTCTGCTTCTTTGTATCGACTTGCAATATCAACTACGGTTAAAGCGTATTTGTAACCACGATCATGTGGCAGAAATAATATATCAGCCTGATGAACTTCATTAGGAGCGGTCACATCAAAATGCGAGAATTGAATTTGTTTAGGCGGTGGTAGATAAATTTGCCATAGTGCCTGTTTGGATAACCAATTAGCCGCAGTGGTTTTTTTCACTTTTGCAGCGCTAGCGAGTTTATGGACTGCTGATTTACCCCTCCAGTGTCCTCTTGGGGAATAATAAATTGATTCCATATTATTAATTACCGGCACCTAACATCAATTTACTTTTCATAGCCGATTTTATCAAAAAGGAAGCCAATTTTTCTTTGAAGGATTTATCAGGAATAGCATTTAACGCATGAATTAATTTCACATCCGCGAGATGCCTGTTTTGCAGATTGCTGATTTTATAAGCAACATCATGAAGGTGACAGGCCTTATCAATGGCGTTTATTGGTTCTTCACCGGGTCGGGACTGATTTTGATCATTGAGTCTGATATCAAGTCTGGTTCCCGGTCCACAGTAGCTATATCCTGGAAGGTGCTTTTCTCCGGGGTACTTTGCCCATGGGGTTCCAGGGAGCTTTGCCAATTTGGCTGCGATATCACCTCCTCGTTTTTTTAAAAAACATCTCCGGATTGTAAAATCTTTGATTTTGTAGAAACAAATCTGAACTTTTTAATACCACATGTTGAACATCTACCAGTAAGTGCTGATCTGTTATTTTTAGTTGTAACCGTCGTCACATCATTTGTGCTAGTACGCGTTTTACACTTCATACAATATAGATCCATAATTTATGTATAGAGATATGGATATAATTGATTTTTCAGCGACTAAAACAAGAGAACCAATTAAGCATCATGCAGCGCTACCAAACTCTATCCGGATGATTATAATCGGGCCATCTGGATCCGGTAAAACGCAATTGTTACTCAATTTAATAATGAGATGGATGAAGTGGGATAAGTTGTATTTAATTGCCCCTAGCGTAGATGATCAACGATGTTATGAAGTGCTAAAAGATTTTAACGACAGCGCGGTAGAAAAATCCGGAGAGGGTATTATTGAGTTTATAACCGATATCGATGAAGCACCGAGCATTGATGATATTGATGGAGATATTAACAATTTAGTCGTATACGACGATATAATGTTAGATAAACAAAAAAATCCTGCTAGGATCTTTTCCCGGGGGCGTCACAAAAACACTGACGTGATATATGTCACTCAACGCTACACTCAGGTTCCAAAAGTCATCAGAGATAACTGCAATATTCTTGCTGTATTCAACGGAGTTGATACTCATACTCTTAGAAATATATGGCAGACATGGTGTTCTGATATGGACTTCAATCAATTTCGAGATTTCTTTAGTCATGCTCAGTCAACCCCGTACGGATTCGCAACAATAAATTTGCATGATCCTCGGACACGATATCGTATCGGACTGGATCAAATATTTGGTTAAAATCATTTATTATTTTTTGTTAACCTGTAGCAGCAGAGAGGGTGGATGACCACATCGTTGCGAGCAAAATTGATTAAAAAATCGTAAAATCTCCGTTTTCATTTTTTTGGTTAAATGAGATTTTGTTGGAAGCCTTATTTTTTGTCTGAAAACGTAGTCTATAGGCCATATTTTGCTCGAAAACATGATCTGTAGGCCTTATTTTTGCTCGAAAAGGGTGGTCTGTTCACCCTCTCTGCTGCTCAGTGTCCACACGAAGATCCGTATCTTCAAGAGCAACGTGTTGAGCGTCCTTTTGTACGGCTCAGAGTGTTGGAAGTCCACTGCGAACATAGAACACAAGCTCGAAGTGTTTCAAACCAAATGCCTGCGACGCATCATGAGGATCTTCTGGCCAAAGACGATCTCAAATGAGGAACTTCGGCATAGAGCGGGTGCAAGCACCATCTCTGAGATCATTTCAACTCGGCGATGGAGATGGCTCGGACATGTCTGCAGAATGCCTCCTGACTCACTACCAAGGGTGGCACTGAGATGGACCCCACAGGGGAAAAGGAACCGTGGCAGACCCAAAGAGACCTGGCAACGAACAGTGGAGAGAGACCTTAAGACCAGAGGCCTCACCTATCAGACCGCCCCTGCAATAGCTACCGATAGACGGAAATGGTGCTCCCTTGCTGTTGCCTCAAGCACCAGACGGCGCAGAGAGGATTGATTGATTGATTGATTGAATGAAGATTCACATATCATCAAATTGCTACACTCAGCACATTTTTATTCAGTTATTGCCCTTTGTGACTTACAGCCAAACAACAGTCATGTTACTGTACATGTTAAAGTCATCAACTAAACATGTGCACATCAACAATTAATATCCTCACACAATATTTTTATAGAGTTATTGCCCTTTTGTCTCTTACATGTAAATGCATTGTAGGACATAATCTTGTGAATGCAACAAAACCTGCATTTTTTCCAGATCACTTTGTCACGTTATCATCATCGTCTGAAGATGTGCATATTGTCAAATCAAGTGCTGTTACAATGTTTGCTATTTCTTTTTTATTGGAACCTAGATATGGTGTCATACAGAATACTGAAAATGGAACTAGTCTTGCAGTTTTCAAGTAACTTTATACATATACATATATATTATGGCCCCTTTTGAAGATGCACATATTGACCAATCACTATGCTCTTCTCTTAGAAGAATTAATAAATGGACCAATACATCAATAGTCGCGTAAATATATGACCATTACTGAAAGTATCCTATGGTTCAACACTCTTAATTTTTATATTATACATGAGAATACCATCTAGTTCAGCTCTTACAATTTATGTACTAAGATACACTTAATTTCTATGGCAACATATAAAAGCATGGAATGCAAATAATTTTGAGTATCAAAAGTAGAAAGGCAGTACATTGCAAACTGCTTACACCAAGTTTGGTAAAAAATATACTTAAAGGTTTCAAAACTGGATCCATAAATGAAAATGTATACAGATAGAGAGAAAGACATAGTGACAACTTATAATCCTTTGCTCTCTCCCCACCCCCATAAATATCGAGGATTTATTATTTTTTTTAAATCAAGAATGTAGCCCTCTACATCCCCCTGCTAGTAAAATTTCAACAGTGAGACAGAATGAGTAGTCAATGATTTCATATTTTGGAAGTTAATATATACGATGAATACATCAAATTGATAAGCATAATGGACTTTGTTTCAGAAATGGCAGTGTGAATGGTGGATAAATGATGAACAGATAAGTGTAGAAAAACATTAAAAATACTAAAATGAACTTAATTTTAATTACAAAAGGTAAGTAGTCTAATAAACTCCATAATGATATATCAGTCTTTTATTTTTGTCCTAGACACAAAAGTTTGGATGGATGGATTGATGGATGGATGGATGCACAAAAAGGAAAAATACAATCAAAACACTGAAACTAAAGACATAGGAATAAAAACGGAAACATTTGAATCATTTGTCTATTAAGTCTACAAAATTCCGATGAGATATCATTGATAGTTTTAGAACTATGTTCTGAAAACATAAAGAAATGTGAATCATGGATGGATGAAGAAAAAAATGTATGAATGTTTCAATTATACTGAAATTGAAGTATTTGTAATACAGGCAATATAAGTCACTAAGTTCAAAAAGTGTATTGAATTTCACATCTAAAATGGATCAAGTTTTACCTTAGAAACTAAAGAGAGAATAGTGGATGAGTGGAGAGATCAGTGGATAAATATTGAATATTATGAGTTGTACATAGCAAAAAACACATCTTTACCACTTGTCTAATATGTGTACCAATGAACATTTGGGACCAATGGTCTAATAAAGGGATCTCAAACTCAAACTCTAACCACCCTGAAGGCTATATGTGGGTATTTTCGATGGTCCAAGGGCTGCACCACCTTTGTTATCTCTCATGACACCTTATGATGCCAATCAGTTTGCAGGCCACAGTATACAACTTAAGGGAAATGCATGCAGCCTGTGAGCCACATGTTTGAGACCCCTAAGTCCATTATGTGTACCAAGGTAAATCTGAACCAGCTGTCTAATATTTAAACCAAGACATATCAATGTCACTGGTCCAATATTTATACCAAGACACATCAATATCACTGGCTAATATTTATACCAAGACATATCAATGTCACTGGTCCAATATTTATACCAAGACACATCAATATCACTGGCTAATATTTATAACAAGACACATCAATGTAACTGGTCTAATATTTATACCAAGACATATCAATGTCACTGGTCTAATATTTATACCAAGACACATCAATGTCACTGGTCTAATATTTATACCAAGACACATCAATGTCATTGGTCTAATATTTATACCGCAAAGTAGATTAGTTCTCTAATTAATTGAGTTACCTTCTCTAAATAAAGTCTTTATTATTATTATTATTGTTATTATTATTATTATTATTATTATTATTATTAATATTATTATTATTATACCAAAACACATTAATGTCACTGATCCAATATGTGTACAAAGGCACATGTAAACCACCAGTCTAATATTTTTACCAGGATACATCTGAACCACAAGACACATCAATGTCACTGGTCTAATATTTATACCAAGACACATCAGTGTCACTGGTCTAATATTTATACCAAGACACATCAATGTCACTGGTCTAATATTTATACCAAGACACATCAATGTCACTGGTTAATATTTATACCATGACACATCAATGTCACTGATCCAATATGTGTACAAAGGCACATCTAAACCACCAGCCTAATATTTTTTACCAGGACACATCTGGACCACAAGACACATCAGTGTCACTGGTCTAATATTTATACCAAGACACATCAGTGTCACTGGTCTAATATTTATACCAAGACACATCAATATCACTGGTCTAATATTTATATGAAGACACATGAGTGTCACTGGTCTAATATTTATACCATGACACATCAATGTCACTGATCCAATATGTGTACAAAGGCACATCTAAACCACCAGCCTAATATTTTTTACCAGGACACATCTGGACCACAAGACACATCAATATCACTGGTCTAATATTTATCTGAAGAGACATGAGTGTCACTGGTCTAATATTTATACCAAGACACATCAATATCACTGGTCTAATATTTATATGAAGACACATGAGTGTCACTGGTCTAAAATTTATACCAAGACACATCAGTGTCACTAGTCTAAAATGTATACCAAGACACATCAATGTCACTGGTCTAAAATTTATACCAAGACACATCAATGTCACTGGTCTAATATTTATATGAAGACACATGAGTGTCACTGGTCTAATATTTATACCAAGACACATCAGTGTCACTAGTCTAAAATTTATACCAAGACACATCAATGTCACTGGTCTAAAATTTATACCAAGACACATCAATGTCACTGGTCTAATATTTATATGAAGACACATGAGTGTCACTGGTCTAATATTTATACCAAGACACATCAATGTCACTGGTTAATATTTATACCAAGACACATCAATGTCACTGGTCTAATATTTATACCAAGACACATCAGTGTCACTAGTCTAAAATTTATACCAAGACACATCAATGTCACTGGTCTAAAATTTATACCAAGACACATCAATGTCACTGGTCTAATATTTATATGAAGACACATGAGTGTCACTGGTCTAATATTTATACCAAGACACATCAGTATCACTGGTCTAATATTTATACCAAGACACATCAGTGTCACTAGTCTAAAATTTATACCAAGACACATCAATGTCACTGGTCTAATATTTATACCAAGACACATCAGTGTCACTGGTCTAATATTTATACCAAGACACATCAGTGTCACTAGTCTAATATTTATACTAAGACACATCAATGTGTGTATCAAGGCACATCTTGATTATTGTCTAAGATGCATGAAGTTTTATTTTGATGCACTATACACAGTTCTCAATTTATGCTCTTGAAATGCAAATATGGAAAATGTTTATAGACACACATTATAGAGAGATATAGTGATAGCTTAATATCCCTCAAAAGTGTATATTGGACAGGGGTAAACACAATATTAACCAGTAAAAAAGTTTGTTCAAGACACCTCTGGAAAAAAAAATAAAAAACATTAAAAGCAATATTACAAAAGCCACAATGAAAGGCAATCAATGTCCCTCCATAAATAACATCACATACAATGTAAACACGAGAACTTGCAGAATATTTGATAAACTTAATTACCTAATGGCAAGGATCATTATTTTTGTTAACATTAGTAATGTACTTAGCTTAATCCATTAATGAATTCCAATAACAACACAACACTAAAACACATTTAGGCCATTTCTATTTGGGTAATGACCTAAGCAAATGTCATCAAATGACCTCAGTTAATGTATTGATATGTAATACTTGATGAAAGGCATGGATAATAATGAGACATTTTTAGAAAATATATAATACATTATTGACTGAAATATGTATCGTGTAAGGTAGCAGTCATGAGCTACTCTTGATAATGTGTTAAATTTACACCATGTCAAGTAAGGACAATTCAACATCTGAACCTAAACCCTTCACACACACACACACACACACACACACACACAAACACACAGTGGAAAGAAAGATGGAAATTTTCTAAATTGAACTGCGTTAAATTCAGAACAAAAAATAGACCTGAATAAATTGTTCATAATATTGTGTATTTAGGCTTTTCTGGGCAATTAATTTGTTGAAATTAATGTGAATCCCACAATGACACATCCTAGAATATAGCATACATTTTAGCTTGACATGCGTGTATATGGTATAGAATACAATTTGTAGTCTAGTTTCACATACTTGTATACAATCTAGAATACATCATGTAGTGTAGCTTGACATACATGTATATAACCTAGAATACATCATGTAACGTATAGCTTGACATACATGTATATAACCTAGAATACATCATGTAGTGTATAACTTGACATACATGTATATAACCTAGAATACATCATGTAGTGTAACTTGACATATATGAAAAAGGCACAGAATACCCTATTTTGAGTAGCATGACATACATGTATACAGAATACATCACACAGTGTTTGTTGCTCAATGACATACATGTACATAGTCCAGCTCAGTGGTACCCAACTTGTGAATACATCGTGTAGTTTAACTTCACATACAAGTCTACACTTGTGAATACATCGTGTAGTTTAACTTCTCATACATGTCAACAGAGTCCAGAATACATCATGCCGTGTGTTACTGGTGATAGAACCAAATTGTTGGGAGGATGGGGTTAACGAAGAGGTGGTCAAATGAATCAGATTATTTATTTAAACATAATATAAAAAACTGACATTACTTTGGTAATAGTAAACACTGCTAGAATTTGAATACAACGGGGGGAAATGGCAAGGTGTTGTGACGGTTCCAAATTGTTTCAAAATCAGTTGGAGTATCAGGTCATGGATGCGTGTTACTTCTTATTGAAATTTATTTCATAATCCACTAAGGTGACAATTGCAGTATCCATTTCCCCCGTTTCTGTTATCTTGTACTAAATAAATACTTTTCTTTTCGCAGACCGTTCCTGCTTTTCGCTGCCGACCCCAGTACTTTCTTTTCCCAAGGGTAATTATTTTTCTTACCCCCCACCTTAACCCCCAACTGGATTGATTGATTTGTGCATCTAATGGAACTGATTTAATCCAGTAGTTAATGTGCTTATTCCCTATGAGGATTCAATTTTTTTAATTAACGAATAATTACTCATCATAACTTAATCGGTAGTTAACTTATTATAGCATTTTCCCTAGTACATCTAATATATAAAGGACCCTTTTCCCCCAATATTTAAATGTCAGTTGTTTCTTTTTTAAATAAAGAATTCCACATATATTTGTTCAGGTTCACTTATTCATGCTAAAACATCATTATGATAAAGAAGTACAAGACGTTAAATAAACCAGGTTACTGCTTCCAATAAAAAGTACAGCCATAATGGCAAACTAGCTAGATTTCCAGCAAGGCGGTAGGAAATATACTTTTAAACAAGTTTTATATGATAATGATATTGCTTCCAAGATCCAAACTTTATGTCCTAAATTTGTGGTGGAACAATCTTTGAAACCCATTTTCATTGGCATAGTTATATTGAGAGCAATGCATGTTGAGGATTGGCCTCTGAGGAACATTTTTTGCTTTAGTTTTAGTACAGCGATTCAAGACGCCAGGACCGGCATTTAGAAATATATATTTTAGAGTAATTTTAAAGCGATGGAAGAAAATTTTAAGTTCAATATCATATCAACATAGTTAAAAGTTTACTTCCAAAGACCTTCCTCACGGGGGGGTGGGGGGGGGGGGTGGGCGCCAGAATATTCCAAATCGGGCCCCGCGTTAGCTAAGGCCGTTCCTGCAGCACATCCTGTATCTTGGTCTGCTACTTTTGATTTAAAAAATAGCTTAGTAACAGACTCACTGGGCCATCTGTCATAAACGCTTAGCTTGCAGATGAGAATATCACGATGAAGATAGTTAAAAACCTTACATAAATCCACTATAACATCAGCTTTATATTTGTTTTCATCGAAGCCTTCCAGGCATCGGATAGAGATCAACACGTATGTCTAAATGGGAATTAAGACATAACATTATGTATCAAACGAGGTTATCCGAATCTAGGTCATCCCTAACACTTTGAGAAAAAAAGCACACACTCAAACAACCATATTGATCAGTTCTACCTATACCTAAATATATTTCTTTTTCCATGCACTCAGACCTTAATTCATTCTGAATGAATACATAACCAATGATCCGGAAAGTAGATTAACATCTGTGTGGATATTTACCTTGACATGTGAACAATTAGAGTTGGGTACCATGAAACATTTTTAACGCTATATTAAAGATATGCTTACATTCGAGAGCCTTTTAAAAAAAAATCGAAATTATTATTACTGAACTAAATAGCGAACTAGCAACACTATTGATAAAAGAGGCAGCGAACCTTTCACTCGGATGACTATATTATTTATCAGAGAGCGACAGTAAACATAAAGCACACTCGTCAAACAAAAGTATATTTAATGGACTTACCAAAATTACGCAAAGATTAAGCAGAAAACAACTGCGCTCTTCTATTATCGATCTGTCAGCATTGTTGAGATCGTGATTTACTCTTGTAATGAATATATAAATGGATTTAAACCGCAGTCATAGGGAACTGGACTCTCCTTACTTCGTTAACAAACACATATGTATAAAGACTAGTACGTGACCTTTCTTCTTATGCAATATTTAATGAATACACACACTATACTTCCAGGCACGTTAACGCCAAACTTCACATAATAATATATAATTAAATTCTATACAGAATATTTTAAAATAGTCTCAAACTCTCTATTTTTGTGTGTTCATGACAAGGAATTACTGATGCATTGAACATAAAAGTTAAAACTTAACAAAATGAAGTTTCAGTCTAATTTTAACATACGGACTATAGTTTTGGAATAATTATTTTGGTATTAATAACAAGAATATTCCCAAACAATAGTGTTCTGATTTCTTATCCATGTTATACTTCTAGCACTCTGGAAGTCTAAATGCTTAAAGCATTCATCTGGGATGCGGGAAGTCGCATGTTCGAACCTAGGTATAGGCATACCAAATACATATATATGATACCACTTGCTTCTTAAAATATTTTTTAAAATTCCACAAACCAAGCTTCTTGAAAATCTAAAGATGGCCTGAATTTTGGGTGATTTTCTTTTCTTTTTTTTTTAAAAATATGGATGATTTACATTGTGGGGTGTTTCTTCTCTGTGTCGACAGTAGCTGGGAAAGACATCCAGCAGGTGCACGGTTCGAACGTTTTGTTTCTTCCCCATAGTTTTCTTTCACCTTTCTGTTCAAGGTCATTGGGCCCAGAATTAGAAAACACTCATCATGAAGATCAAGTACTGTAGCTCTAGTTGATATTCATTAAATAAGTGCCTATTGATAAGCTGTAGCTAAATAGAGCATTGCACCGATTAAAGTCTCTAATTAAACAGGGGCAAAGTTTTCTCCAAATGTGGAGACAATTCAAACACTGCATTCAATCTTGACACGACTTCCTAATTATTTCTAACTTTTCTGGATTTTTAAATTTTCAAAACAATGTTTCAGCGGCTAAATACGTAGTCTCTCCCTCTCTATCATGTTTGGTGCCAAATGGAAGCACAATCTTCACATGAGAATTCATTGTCAAACATTTTTTCCAAAATATTATTGTCAACCTCATCTAACTCGGCGATATAGTGAAACTATACTATACTCAAACTTTTTGTCGCTACTTATCCTACTCCTCCTTTATCCAGAGCACCAAAAGCGCAATTTTTCACTCAATATTAAAATTACAAACGTGTATTGAGCTTTTCAGTAGTTAAAATGTATTGTAATAAATTATTCCCGATAGTTATAAATGGACTATTAATAACAACTTCAAGTTGCAAATGTAGTTCCAAAATGGTTGTGCCATACGGAAAGTTTAGTTTACAATAATGAATCACAGTCCTAACATACGCATCGAAGTCCAGATCAACCATGAAAAATAAAATATGTAATAAAATTATGTATGTAATATTCACAATTAGTATTTGACAGATACAACAGTTTTGTAAATTGATAGTTACTTTGTTGAACTTTTTTTTCGTGCATAAAGAACAGGACGCTAATATACTTTTAAATCGTAACACGAGTTCAAGAGAATATCCGTACATTCATTACTGAGGGAAACCACGGCCGTATCGATGCAGTTAAAAAGTATCGTTGTACGTACAAACATTGATGAAGGCACATTTCGCCAGTCAAATTGCATTACATTTGCCATCATGGCGACATAAACGGTATCTGATGAGTCCCTTCTTATTGTAATAAATTTGGAGTATGCGTATTTGATAGCGCTCCGTTTTAAGCAATTCTTAGATTTGTGTGATTATCGGGATTCGGCGCCATGGAACTATTCTTAACCCGAAATAATTAGCCAGTTACTAAGAGCAAACGTCACGGAGTCAAGTGTTAGTGAGTTTGAATGATGCCATGGTTTGCTAGTAGTGAATTCAGGTCCGAACCAAATGACAGATCCTGGAGTAAGATAGTCTATATTAAAATCTAGTGGTGTGCAATAGTGGTGTGGCTGAGGTGGCAGTATTTACTCTAAGAAACCGGTAAATTACACAATGGAATCAATAAGGGACTTAGTAGATACCATTTGTGTGTCCATAGTGGAAAATGGGTGCAATTATATTGGCGTAATGTACCTGGAAAAGCGTACATTGACTGGCCTAAAGTGGCGGAGTTAAAATAGTTCCCAGTGAAAAAGGGGATACTCGTGTATTTTATATGGCGTAACCGGCTGGCGATACGGAAACCTGATGATGATGAAGAGAAACCATGCAAATATGCGGTTGATGGACTTTTGGCAAGTTGTTTTATCTGTGGTCTTGTATTGATTATAGTAAAATTTTGTATATAAAAACAAACACGCCTGGCTTTCTAATTTACAACTGAAACTGTATGGAAGTCTTTGGAAATTTGGGGGAACATATGACTTCCAGCGAAATTCGCGCCCGGGTTTGACAAGTAATACCACTGTGCGGGTAACATTATCGATTCCATTTTTGTCATTTACCAGTTTCCTACCGTCAATACTGCCACTTCAGACCCACCACAAATTTACACCACAAGATTTTAATAGGGACACTCATGCGGTTTTTACCTGAATTTGCTAAAAGTGAACCATGGCATCACAGAAACTCACTAACACTTCACTCAGTGACGTTTGGTCCTAATAAGTAGAAACTTGAAAATTATTTCGAGCTAAGGAATATTTCCATCGCACTAGGCTCCAATAATCAAACAAAAATAACTCTAAGACATCCTTAAAATGGGGCGCTATAACAAAATGCGCATACTCAAATGTATTACATTTATCATTTCTTTTACAGCAATTGCAGTCAAATCGGATGGCAGATAGCATCACTTGTCCAAGATGATATGCCAAGATCCATTATGTGGAACCTTCTCTTAATCATGCGGTTTGTTTTTTAAGAAAAGAAAGAAAAAAAGAATTCAAGATCTTTCTCCATTTATTTCAGCACTGTGTTGTTCAGGAGACATTTCAAATTGTATTTCCTTAAGAAAAATAATGGTGGCAACATTTGATAATTTATCAGGATGTACAAACATTAAAGGAAAGGCTAATGTAAACTTTTGCAAGGTTCTTTAGTCACTAAATTGTGTCTTTACAAAATATAGTATGTTGTATAATCTGTTCTACCAGAAAATGGCTGAAATATGGAATTTTCCATTTAGAATCTAAGTTATATTTAACGCTAATCCATATCCACTATTAACTTCTTTCATAATCTCTACCCGTTCTCTGAAATTTATTTTAAACTCGCAAAAGTTTAATTACTAAAGATCTAGTCCTTACATTTAATGCATCTATATGCTATGACTATAACACCTAGTTCCTTACCTTACACGTTTCGTCTTAGATATCGTACTTTTGAGTTCCAAACTGATTAAAACTTCACTATCCTAATTGAAGATCTGAAAGTAACCGCTAAAAGTTAAATTTCTGGTGACATATGTTATTACCATGATCGTTAATTTTATCAGCCAATTAGGGGAAGTCTTATATCTTCAAATTTGGGTGACAGAGCGGAATGAATGAAGAGCATGTGTGCCAAGCAATTTGATCCACCTAAAGACTTCTGAAAGATTCTTTTCAATTGGCTAATCAAAGATCACCAGAAAATGACTCCTAAGCGGTCGCTGTAAGATCTTCAAGTATGATACTGGATATCTGATTTTAATCAGATTACCTTGAGCTCCAGTCTATTCAGCTAGTAATATACTTGTAAAACTGAACTGTAATCAGAAACATGGTAGCTTTTTTAATGAAAATTTTAAGCCCTGCATTGCTTTTAAAAATCACCTGGGGATTGAGAGCAAATGGCCTACATGGACATCGAACCTGCCTTCAAAGTCACTCTTTAAAAACCTTGTAACGACCATTCCGATGCCCTATGGGTTAGAGTGTCCGCTTCTGATACGGGAGGTTGTGGGTTCGAACCCAAGCTGAGCCATACCAAATATTTGCAAAACGGTACTTGTAGCCTGAGCCGTGCAAGGCTGAAATACCCAAACAATTTTCTCGGACCCCATCCCCCCTCGGGGGGGGGGGGGAGGGGCACATGCCGTTAAACACGACAATTTCTGCCGGCCGAAAGCTTATATATATATATATATATATATATATATATATATATATATATATATATATATATATATATATATATATATAACCAGTTATAATAATATGCACTACAGCACGAAGTAACTAATGACAATGTGAGTCAGGAAAAAAAAAAACCCAAAAAACAAGGAAGTGGGATGACGGGCTGAATCATCCTGCTATATAGTTTCTACCGGTAATGCAACTCACTTGACTGACGTGAGTTATATAATAATTTGTCAGTTCGTCATTTTCTATTGGTCTGAAACGTCAGTCGTCATGCATATACTTTGCATGAAAAGGATCCGTGAGCGGTGATCTGTCGAAGTCTTCCAAATTTGAAAATAATTCACGTGTGCCGTATTTAAAAACGGAAATATGGAAATACTGCGGAGAAACTAGTGCTTTGGTTCAATATTCAGCAGTACTACAGTAGTACTCAGAAGTACTGCATTTCAGTACGTTACTTTTTCTAGCTGGAAGATATACCCCTGAAGTCGTAAAAAAAAGTGTATAGTTCGTAAAAAGAATTCAAATGAAAAGTGCATATCCTTCAGGTGCGTCAAAGCTAAAAATCTGCAAAGGAAATAAAGTATCTCTGCAAAAAGGAAGGCAAACCTTATTTGATAGTGGAGTTACGACGACTCCCAAGAACTCAGATGCCCCTTCCAGTAATTCATCAACTCAGAAAGAAGATGGCCCTGACATCCAATTTTTGATCCAGCAGCTATAGATAGTTTAGAAGCTGATACCACTGGTCATGAATTGGGAAGTTTAGCAAAAAGCCAAAGTGCAGGTATATCTGTTACTGTTAACAGTGCTGAAAGTAACAGTACAAGTACATCAGCCATTTTGAGGACAGTCAAATCACTGAATTTGGTGAGAGTGATAACACTTCTGCAAGGCCAATTGGAGCAGTTTTAAAGCAGCCATTTTACATTGGGGAATCTGAAAAAAAACATTCTTACCCACTCAGCTTGAAAAGTTAGTCAAGGCTGATCACATTTCCTTTCCACTGGAGCTTCCAAAAGATATTGAAAATCATATATTTCTAATGTCTGTTTTGAAAGGTAAAATGCCAAATGGGGGAACCATATTCGCGAGATTGGTTTGTATAGAGCCGAGCAACGGTGGCACTATTTTGTTTGCCATGTCGATTATTTTCACCTGAAAAACAGGTTCAACGCTTGACTTCCTCACTTGTAATGACGGAAGGATGGGGACCTGTAAATAAATGGAAGAATCTTATCAATCGTAATCCTGAGCATGAACATTCAAAAGACCGCAAACCGTCATACATTTAGTGGCGTGAATTAGAAGTTCGAGTGAAGAACGATCGGTCAATTGAATATTTTCTGGATCGCCACATCCTCACCGAAACAGCTACATGTAGAAAAATTATAGAAGGAATTTTAGACGTGGTTCTGTTTCATGGTGAATATATGAATTGGCTTTTCGAGGAAATTCCAACATTTTTGGAGATCCTCATAATGGACATTTCATAGGGTTGCTAGAACTGATTTTGCATTATGGTCCAATTTTCAAGGAACAGATGATGAAAGTTAAACGGTCACAGGAAAAGGGTGAAAGGCGCATTATCTGTCAAATCGTCCTCCGTATGAATTAATTGGACTTTGTGCTGCTTTAGTTAGAAGACGAATCGTATTAGAGTGTAAATCTGCAAAGTATTTTTTAATTATGGTTGATGTCACTCCTGAGGCGAGTCATACTGAACAAACTACTTTTGTCATACGATACGTACATGAAGAACTTGGACAATGTTCCATCGAAGAGCTGTTTTTAATTTTTGCAGATTGTTAAAAAAGACTGGATCTGATATTGCAAGATTAGTCCTGGAGACTTGAGAAATTTTGAAAATTGGTTTTAAGGACTGCCGTGGCCAAAATGTTAAGAACGTACAAAGGTGTTCAAGCAATTTTCCTAAAGAAGAACCTACTTTCTATATTCTCACCATGTGGCTATCATTCAATGAATTTATGTAGACTGACTGCTGCCTTAACCTGCACAGATTCTGAGACCTTCTTTGGAATTGTTCAAACTGTGTATACCATCTTCTCTGCTTGTCCACAATACTGGAAATATTACAAAAGAAGCTGCATAGTGTGTCTCTGCACGGGCAATCTGGGACGCGATGGACTATTTGCTTTGTTTTTAGGGTTTAACGCCATTTGTTTTCGAAGCACAGGATAGGCTATACATGGCGGACAGTATTAATGGTGGATGAAGAACCCGGAAAACCCCGGAAAGAACCACCGATCAACGAGAAGCTACTGTAAATCTTTCTCACATACCCACATTGGCCGAATTCGAGACTCGAACCCACGCAGACAGAGGTGAGATGGCAGTGATCCGAAACGGAGAGCGCTTTAGACCACTCGGCCATTCTGGAACTCCGTGATGGACTAAGAAACTCTTCTGCATTCGCCCCTTCTCTAATTACTTGTGTGGAATCATTGTCTCTTTGGAACACGTTCAGAGCTTGAGTTCTGATTGCAAAAAACAAGAACTGATGTGAAAGGTGCCATACAAAATATGAACTCCTTCAAATATATTCTCATGACAAGCACTTGGATGAAAGTCCTCACATTGATCGCTTAAATCAGGTCATTCAGGCAAGAAAGGCAATTATTGATGTTTTGGTGAAAAATATTGAGGTATTGATCAGTTACTTCAAATCTGTTTGGGATGACTGGTCAACATCTTTGAAAGAAGCCAACACAGTGGCAGTGTCTGCAAAAATCAGTTCTCAATTTCTATTCCATCGGAAAGTGAAGCATTAAGATATAAGGGCTCGGCCTGGTCTCAGGATAACGTGACTGAATGGGACGTCATGTGACATGATGCCTCATTGATAGTACTGCCTCATTGCTCATGGCAGTAAATTTGTTCGAAAGTTACGTTAAAAATCCAAATCACATACACACATAAGACTTGATAAAGTAAACACTGAAGATGCCCATAATGTTCTGCTCGATAATTAGTTTTCTAGTTTCTGTGTTTTTCTCTTCTAAATTTGTCTTTAGAAATTCATAAAAGCTCCGTTTCTGCATACCTCCAACTCTTCTATGTCAATATGTCTGCATGTCTGTTTTGCTGCCATTGTTACAACTACTTCTCTAATCAAATGTGCAACGTAGTTTCATTAGCTATATCCATGCACGATTTATCATTAGGACGATTATGTTACACGGTGTTTAACTATTAAACAGATTGCGTACTAACATATTCATGTTCACTGTAGCGTCTTTAACTCTTTTAATTCGTATATTTACGTTCAGTTGTTGAGTCTATTGACATTCTAAGTGTCGTATTAGTTTTTGCCCTACCGTCTTAGATTTCATGTTCGTGTAAACTAATATATTTAACAAAAATACCTTCGATGCGATAAGTTGGTGGACGGGCTAGGCATGTATTTTTTATATTGTTATGATAGGACTGGTGAGCTAAAACAGCTGTATCGTTTTAAAATTTGTGTAACTCTTTCATGAAGAAAACTACATATAGTTTTCCATACCCACCTAGTTGGTTGAGAGAGAGAGAGAGAGAGAGAGAGAGAGAGAGAGAGAGACAGAGAGAGAGAGAGAGAGAGAGAGGGGGGGGAGGCTAACTGACAAGGTCATAAAAAGCATGATACAAATCTATGGTACAACTGAACATTCTGTATCCATTTTAGCTGTAAACTTAATTAAGTTTTAACTTACCTGTCAATGCGCACCATTCTTATTTCCGATATTAGCCCTAAACGAACTTGTCAATGACGGAAAACAAACTTGATAGGTAAGCTGAAATTGACATGCTTTAATGATCACTGTCTATCTTCCCACGCAGTAGGATCAAATGCAACTTGAATAAGATCCGCCCCAAAAGCGCGTGACTTACCCGAAATATTATCCTCATGGCCCTGAATCACAAACGCAAGCATCTGCGGTCGTGGAAACACACGATACACACTTCTACACAGTGCACAATAATAAACACGATGCTTAATTATGTTTGTTTTAAAATGAATTTAAGCATAATGATTTAAAAATTCACCCTGTCATTTCGATACTTAACACCACATACATAGGAAAACAATTAGCTAAATTTAGACTAAATTTAATTCTGGATACATCCCTGGTAAAGCACGTAAACACACTGACTGCGTAGAATATTTTAATACTATGATATGGTAATATTGATGTGACCCAGGACTCATGTCGTGTATACAAATGTGTGTTTCTGTCATATGGGAGTGAGCGAGTGATCAATGTGCATGATTCCAGTGCTTAAAATAAATTCCACGCCATACTAACAAACATATTCTGGCATTCCTACTCTAGTTCTTGAGACGGACAACAACTCGAGCAGTACGAGTCATGAAGAAACACTTGTCTTTCACACAAGTGCAAGACCAGGGATTGAATATAACTTGGAAAAATTATACCCTTCGAGTAACAAGACAAATACATTACATAATATAACCGACACAAATACAATGCACAATACACAACCCACACCCCGGCATTAATAATTTTATAACAGAAAAACACAAAGGATTAGGATGCACTTTGTAGCGTGTTAGGTTTTTATTTCGTACCATTTCATCTCACAATAAATCCCACAATCGACATGCAAGTGTTATCATGTCAACCCTAAATGAGGCCAAGCTCACATCATTATACTTATTTGGTGTTTTGTTTTGTCTATTTTTTTTGTGGTGCTTTATTTAATTTGTTCGTGTTCGATTTAAGGATCGCGCTTCGCCACATATATACATCACTGTCACAGAATAAAGCGAGAAATAACGTGGTTTCGCCTTAGAACGAATTAACCATTTTTCATTGAATATGCATATCACGTTACCTAGGGTGAATAACTGTATTTCTAGTTTTAACTGAAGAAGCATGTATCTTGTTGTTGATTCCGGCGAGACGTTGAAAGCATGGTATGCACAGGTATTTGACCGTTACTAACACTCATTCTACTGTGTGATGTAAGGCAAGTCTTGTCTTTTTTTAAATGACACACTGGTCTTTGAATTTTGTCAAGGCGCGAACGTTCTTCATTTTTGTTCTCTATCCATTGGGATAAGTATTATATTTGTATTTTATTTTATATGTGAAGTATATTCAGTTCTTAATGTCGTATCGTTGTTTCGATGATTTTAATTCCGTATATGTTATTATGACCAGTTTGGTTTCATTGTAGCTGTCTATACGGTTGTCTGTATATATCTATATCTGCTTGTTCGTATGTATGTCTGTGCGCATGGTGGATCCATGAAAGGTGGGCTTGGCCAATACAAGTGTGCTAACCCAATTCAGGAGAACTGTGCTGTCTGTACGTGTGCGGGTATAACAGGCTGTCTGTCTGGCCTTCTGTGTGGCTATATGGATATGGAAGATGATGTAACCGTCAAGGCCATACTAAGACGAAACTGCTAATTTGTAAACTTGTGGGCATGGTGGATCCTTGAACGGTGTGAGCGGCCGCTACAAGTCTGGGCCAACCGAAGAATTCGGAAAACTTTCTGGTTTGACAGTGGACACATTTGCAAGTTTTTAAATGTGTATGAATCATACGGCTGTCTGTACAAATGAGTGATGTTTGTTCCAACTGATTGTTTCTATTAGTATAGTACAATTCGAGTCATTTTGATTACAAGCGATTTGAATCTTATTTTCATTCCATGAGATTTGAATCTCACTTTAATTTGACAAAATTACAAGAGATCAGTTGACTCTTACTCATTAGGTGAAATTATACGAATCTTGCCGTCAGCGGCGTCGCTAGGGTTGGTGTCACCCAGTGCGGTAAACTCATGGTGTCACCCCTCCAGACTTCCACCATGGATTTCTTCTTCTTAAAATAAGTCCACAGTATAAAAATTACAAGAACAAAAACAAATTAATTGAAGGTCAGAAGGTAAAAGTATTTAAGAACTGTAACAACGTTAAGTTATAGTTATTTTTGTTACTTTAAACTTACTTTTTTTTAAATTTTCCTTTTGGTGTCACCCCTCTGAGATGGTGTCACCCGGTGCGGTCCGCACCCCCCGCACTCCCCTAGCGACGCCACTGCTTGCCGTCATACATTTGAATATGATTTTTTTCTCCTGTTTGTGAATGTTTGGATAGAGTAGTTGAATGAGACGTACGTTTAGAGCGTGAAAGAATCGCTTTATATGTAGAATATGTATTTTTTTTTTTTTAAAAATTAATCCATTCCATAAATTTCCAATTTTCATCACAGTTTTGTTTTATTTGATCCAAACATACATTCAGGCCTTTTTTGTTACACTGATGAATTTGTGCATCAAAGCGCAACGTCCCCGGGACAGTGATGTGGCGTGTAGCCTCTCCAAACTCGCGGAGCTTCACTTATTACTTCTGGTGCGATGTTACTGATTGATCCCACGAGTGTATTCAACCTGTCAGAGTTCATGGCCTGCGGATATTTCTTCCACAGGTTTCAGCGTTGACCTCCTTTAAAGTTTTGACATAACTTTTAAATTCCTTCCACTCGACGCCTTTTATCGCCGCCTTTGTATATCTTGTTCCACTTGTAGATGCTATATTGCTGACACGTATGTTACCGTTAGGTATCGTTCCAGTCATTGAACAAGGCGGACAATTATTATAGTATCAAATGTTTGAGGCCAATGCAAATTTTCATGTTTTTATTGAACCATTTACATGTATCGATGTTTGTGTCAGGGGCGCCGAGTGGTCTAAAGCGCTCTCAGTATACGGATCACTGTCACCTCGCCTGTGTGCGCGAGTTCTAGTCGGATTCGGCCAAAGTGGGTATGTGAGAAAGCTTGCCAGTAGCTTTTCGTGGGTCGGTGGTTCTTTCCAGGGGTTTTCCGGTTTTTTATCCACCATCAATACAGGTCGCCATGTAACTACTACACTATTAGGGTTGAGATAAATTTAATAAAATAAGGGTAAAAGAGTGAAATTAAGAGTAAAGATGCTTATTTTAATACCTGTCTGCATTGACCGACTAAATAGTCTTAATCAGCACTATGGAATTGATAAGAAATTTAGCATAGTAGTCTGTAAGTTACTGATTTAACCAAGGAAGTTTGTTAGTGAAATATCCTATTTTGGAGCAGATTTATCCAAAAGATACGATCTGTAATTTCTGGAAAATTGTACACAAGTGACAAAGATCAGTTTCCCAACTTATTCAAGCTGACAAAGCTAGCTATCTATACGCCCATTCAGAACGAAGCATATAACACTACTGACACAATCAAATGAGCAATGCATGCTCAAAATTAACGGGTTAATGCTTATACAACTAGAGGCGACATCTGTTAAAGATTATGATTTCAGAAGAGCTATAAGAAAGCATTACAGGAAGAAAGACGGATATTGAAGACTTATGATCACTTGGTCCTCTCCTAATTTTTTCTTTGATATCTCTTAGGATAAAACAGTCATCATCTCTCCTTAAACTGTACACGAGAAAGAATTCTTTTTAGTTGTATGCAGAAATATTTAACCGGTGAATGAAGATGCTGGTGCAATAAATGAAATTAGCATAGTATAAGAGATGGGGCAGATTTCAAAATGTTGAAAGAAAATTGTAGAATAGGACTGGGTGTAGTTGAGAAGTTTTCCATCACTAACAAATACAAGTACTTGTGGCTGCAGCAGTCTTATGCATCTGCAAAAAATAAAATGTCATAGTTTTGTTGGTATTTAACCTTATTCTCATGATCGGACTTGTTCTAGATGATATTTTCATTGTACGAGGAAAATGCATTATTGCTTTTGTTTTAAAGAAAACATTGTAATGTCTTCCAAATGTAACTGAGACACGAAATTGGTAATGTTTTCAATGTATTCATGTAGTACAAAACAAAGCCACCATATAATGCACTAAACTTTGAAGAAAACTCGCTGCAACCAACGTACGTTATGTTTGAAAGTATAATCTTCTCATCAACGAGAACTGCATATAAATAAGATCACTATATATCTGTAGTTTGCATAATGAAAATAGGAATATAATGGCAGCATACATGAAAGGGCACCACTTACCTTCCAAAAATGTAAAAGACCATAAAGTTCATGTGTATCGAAATGTAGCGTATCGCTGGCAGCGTATCGTGAATCGTATCGATGCGAGGCACAGGTGTATCGTTTTATCCCTTAATGGCTTCAACCTACACAATTTGAATTGTATTTTGATCATAGAGGTACTACTTGATGAAATTGGACCTTCCAAAACTGTAAAGACCATCAAGTTCATAACATCGATATGAAGCGTATCGATACGAGACACGGGTGTATCGTTTCACCCCTAGATGCTTCAACCTACACAATTTGAATTGTAATGTCATCATAGAGGTGTACTACCAGGCTGAAATTTGATAATGGGCATCAGCAAGGTAATGTTCTCAAAAACTAGCTATCAACACATAATTTTCATCATTTAGAGCTAATATATGAACAGATGATGCATGGAATCTAATTGGGTTTTTTTTCCCTCGATCTAAAAGTTTAGTAATTTTATATACAAAGAGTAAAATTATGATAATACGGTCGGTGTAAAAAAAAAAAAAACGATTAACTGTCTGTGGCAGTAGAACACACCGCATATACTTGCTAAAAAGCTGATTCAAACTGCAAACAAAGACCATAATCTGCTGGTGCATAATGCGCAGGCAGATCAGTTGGACATATAAGTATATACGGTAATTAACTCTGGACAGGATTGACCAATATGTCTCAATACATTTGGCCGAATACAGTAGAGAACCAAAGTTAGTGAGCATAAACCATTATTTTCTTACCTCAGTTTAACGTTTACCTCTGAACGTAGGAAGAGACGTTTCAGTTCACAACCGTGTTACAATGACCCAAACCAACAAACTTCGTCTTTCTTACCAAAAGTCCAAGCCATACACAAACTTTGAAGCAGGTGTTCAAATCTAAAGTTTTGTGCACAGACCAGTTTTCAATCACTGGCCCTGAGGTCTAGCCTGTCAAAATATAATCAACGGGCTTTTGTGCCCAAGGTGCAAGAAATGCACCCTGATTCAGGACTCGCGTTATTGTGCAGGTCCAATCTCTCCAGTCACGATCACTTGGTTGTTTGACTTTTTGATTAAAAAAAGGCTTGTGTCTCAAGTGCAAACTATCCACAGTGCTTAGTAAAGGCTGATGATGTAAACCAAGTTACTGCTTAGAAAAAGAAAAATGATGGACAGTCAGTTTGCATCGTCATTCTACACCCACCCTTTGGTGGGTACATAAAATAAAAGGCTAAAGCAATCGAAATCTAGAGCAAATTATATGGCACGCCACAACACTATGATCATGGCTCTGTATCAAGGAAAATGCAATATGAAGCAATGCTATTTAGATTGCTTGTCATATCAAGTTCCCACCTCTCCTTCCCCAACTATCAGCAACATGGGCCCAATCAGTCCCTTTCCCTACCCTAATTATTGCACCCCAACTATTAGCAACATGGACCCAATCAGTCCCTTTCCCTACCCTAGTTATTGCAGCTAACCAGGGGCAAGAAACCATAATGTACAAGTAGAGAGACTGATGAATCTGGGTCAGTTGGATGCTTATGAAGAAATATATATATATATATATATATGTATATATATATATATATATATATATATATATATATATATATATATATATATATATATATATATATATATATATATATATATATATATATATATATATATTCCTATGGTGTTGATTGCATGTTATGAAAATAAATGCTTCAAGATTTATCCAGCTTTTTGTTATATGGCACATTAACATCATTTGTCCAACATTCAAAATACACAATTTATATCCAAGGTGGTCAACTAATGCTCAGCGGTAGTTTGAATGATTTTTTAAAACATTGTTTTCTATTTTTAGCAAGATGGCCATATTTAATGCATGATTCACACCACTTGCATATCATATTAACCCGTTTACATTGTACTCCTATTACTTTTGCACCTGCTATTTTGACCATCAAAAGAAATGAAATGTTCACTTAGAAGACAAACGCATAATAACGAAATGAAATGTAAACTGAAATTGGCCAAATAATCGGGATCATTCTCGCGTACAAGCCATGTACTGTTAATTACTGTTTCAGCTACAGATGCCATTTTGAGAATTGAATTACACATAGCAGTAAATGGGTAATGATTAACTTTATTTTGCTCCTTACCAATCAATACTCTTTGGAAGAACATTACATACATGCCCCGAGAAATATACATTATAGAATCGATGGTAAAGTACATCAAAATGATTGGACATAGTCAACAAACAGAAGTGATCTTTACCAAACTGTCATAGGGGAATATATATATATATATATAGTTCACTAAAATATACCATGTAATTAGCACGTTGCTATGATTCCAAAGGGCAATTTACTAGCTTATACCTGTTTACATACAAAGCATCACATAACCTACCATCAATTTATGATAGAAATCCTATTAATATAAAATATAAACCTTATAAAAAATATGAACAAGAAATGCGGTATGCAAAGATACTAGTTTCATAGCAATCAAACTTTAGATTGACCGCGCACGTGGTTATGAAAATCAGAAAGTATTATGCAACATTAAGTGCGTTGTTTGCAATATAGCATATCTAAAGTTATACTATTTACTCGTCTTAGTATTTTGTTTTGTCACTGCTCGTTCGTTTATTTTTCGTTTTCCTTGTCATGGTTTCTATCCACGTGTCTTCGGAGCTACGATTTGTAAATGTCATTTGATAATGTCGGGATTGTTATTCTGGGAATTGCAAGGAGCTTCAATACAGGTCAGTGACTATTTGCTCAATTGTTGTAAAATATTACTGCAAAGTAAGTGTACTTTAATTATTACAGTATGCATACTTTAGTATTTGATTCATTCGTAGTGTTTGATATACATGCATATTTTGAGAGATGAGCAACGTTATGTAAGAATTAATATTGTAATTCGATATTGGGTTAATTCGTAGTAACCTCATGCATTTATTCATTTGATATTATAGATTTGGAAATGTTGAACTGAATTATACTTTGTATAATGGTTGCGGTGTGCAACATTAGTTATAGGGATTTGCCTAGTTTAGTATACTTGGTAGGATATATCAGCGCATGGATATGTGCATATCTGTGTACACTTTTTAAAAATGCAATGTACAGAAATGCATCTGATTATATGACATTGATTATATAATAAAATTGAGAATATATAAATTCTGTGTCCTGGAGGGTGGGGGTGGGTTGTTCATACCCTTGTTAAGAAGATTCTGTCTGGAATGAATTGTCCCAACCCAAATGAGGAAACCTGATACCTACTTGTCTTGACCCAATTTAGTGCTACTTTTTTAGCTGTCCATAGCGATCGATAATTTTGTGACAAGAACATCAGGAATAAACTGCTTCAGTATCGAGTATAAAACAACAATTAATATTATATGTATGAAAAGACACCTACATGACTAAGTTGACATGTTTTAACCAAGAGCAAACGGGCCTAACTTTGATGAGTATGTTTTACTTGGTAACCAATACGGATCTTATTTACAACTGTTCTGCAAATCAAGCTATTAAATTGGCTGAACACGGACTGTAAATGGAAGACCATGATCCATAATATGTCATTAGTAAATTGGGAACTCGCTGTAAACAAGCCTGAAAGTGGCAAATTTTGAGGCCCCACCGCCACCCCTTTATCAAGATGTGTGTAGTTGGTGGGGGTCAACTGTTAAAATAATATACTTTTTAGTTAAAAAGGTAACTTTCACATATTATAAAATAATACTGCCCCTTCTCAAAATCATGGAATTGCCCTAAAAAGATGTTGCAAATAAGTTTGGGTTTACAGAAAAAAATGGGGGTAGGGTGGGTTAAATGACGTCTGAAGCAATAGACTTGAAGAAAAACAATAAACTTTAATATCCTTACAGATCCAGCTCAAGTGTTACCATGTTTGTATTTTTTACAATACAGATGCAAGTTTTGTTTGTTTACTTTTAAGTAAGAGAAGAAAATGTACATGTAAGATAGATGTCTCACAGAATAAGTCTATATATCAAGGAAAGTATAAGAAGTCATATTTCTGAAGAAAAAGAGATACTCAGGAATAGAATATAAAATGCATCTATGCACATATTAATGCTGTATTGTTACCCCAGATATCAACGATATCTTGGTAACCCTGATGCTAATATTGTTACCCCAGATATCAACGATATCTTGGTAACCCTGATGCTAATATTGTTCCCCCAGATATCAACGATATCTTGGTAACCCTGATGCTAATATTGTTACCCCAGATATCAACGATATCTTGGTAACTCTGATGCTAATATTGTTACCCCAGATATCAACGATATCTTGGTAACCCTGATGCTAATATTGTTCCCCCAGATATCAACGATATCTTGGTAACCCTGATGCTAATATTGTTACCCCAGATATTAACGATATCTTGGTAACCCTGATGCTAATATTGTTACCCCAGATATTATCGAGTATAAAACAACAATTAATATTATATGTATGAAAAGACACCTACATGACTAAGTTGACATGTTTTAACCAAGAGCAAACGGGCCTAACTTTGATGAGTATGTTTTACTTGGTAACCAATACGGATCTTATTTACAACTGTTCTGCAAATCAAGCTATTAAAATGGCTGAACACGGACTGTAAATGGAAGACCATGATCCATAATATGTCATTAGTAAATTGGGAACTCGCTGTAAACAAGCCTGAAAGTGGCAAATTTTGAGGCCCCACCGCCACCCCTTTATCAAGATGTGTGTAGTTGGTGGGGGTCAACTGTTAAAATAATATACTTTTTAGTTAAAAAGGTAACTTTCACATATTATAAAATAATACTGCCCCTTCTCAAAATCATGGAATTGCCCTAAAAAGATGTTGCAAATAAGTTTGGGTTTACAGAAAAAAATGGGGGTAGGGTGGGTTAAATGACGTCTGAAGCAATAGACTTGAAGAAAAACAATAAACTTTAATATCCTTACAGATCCAGCTCAAGCGTTACCATGTTTGTATTTTTTACAATACAGATGCAAGTTTTGTTTGTTTACTTTTAAGTAAGAGAAGAAAATGTACATGTAAGATAGATGTCTCACAGAATAAGTCTATATATCAAGGAAAGTATAAGAAGTCATATTTCTGAAGAAAAAGAGATACTCAGGAATAGAATATAAAATGCATCTATGCACATATTAATGCTGTATTGTTACCCCAGATATCAACGATATCTTGGTAACCCTGATGCTAATATTGTTACCCCAGATATCAACGATATCTTGGTAACCCTGATGCTAATATTGTTCCCCCAGATATCAACGATATCTTGGTAACCCTGATGCTAATATTGTTCCCCCAGATATCAACGATATCTTGGTAACCCTGATGCTAATATTGTTCCCCCAGATATCAACGATATCTTGGTAACCCTGATGCTAATATTGTTCCCCCAGATATCAACGATATCTTGGTAACCCTGATGCTAATATTGTTCCCCCAGATATCAACGATATCTTGGTAACCCTGATGCTAATATTGTTACCCCAGATATCAACGATATCTTGGTAACCCTGATGCTAATATTGTTACCCCAGATATCAACGATATCTTGGTAACCCTGATGCTAATATTGTTACCCCAGATATCAACGATATCTTGGTAACCCTGATGCTAATATTGTTCCCCCAGATATCAACGATATCTTGGTAACCCTGATGCTAATATTGTTACCCCAGATATCAACGATATCTTGGTAACCCTGATGCTAATATTGTTCCCCCAGATATCAACGATATCTTGGTAACCCTGGTGATAAAAAGAGTGAATTCACAGTATTTTAAATTCACGCTATTATGGCAAACATTTAAGCCATATTATCCAGTATGTAACAAATTATCATAAACGGTAACTTGTACGCATGCCCCATGTTAAATAGTTACTGACGACTTGATCTCTGTGATGTGGACCCATTGGTCAAGGTATGCAGTCATGAACAAAACTCCTTGCAGAAGACATTTTAATTTTACACTATCGTGACTGTTAGTTTTAGAATCCTGAATAGTAGGTTTCTTTATTACCCCATATATTGGCCATCCACAAAGTTTGATCATAAAATTTAATCTAGAACAAAACCCATTTTTCTCTCAGCAATGATCATTATCTTGTATCTTTTGATCACAAAATCAGTAGACCTTTCGATACCGTAAGGATAAGCTCTCCACCGCTACTGGTCAAGCAAGGTACATCGTCATGAAAAGAAGCTATTATGCATAAAAAAAAAATCTTTAAACTTTTAGTTTCAGTGACCTTGACGCCTATCGTATCTACTCGAAACTTAATAAGCGTCTTTCTTACCAAGACTGTAAATCAACCAATAACGTTGGTGAAGGCACTGTAAATTTTTGTGCTAAAATCAATTTGTCTTTCAGCTGCTCTGATCCTGATCTTTGACTTTTAACACGCAAATCAAAAGGTTTCTTTCTTACTCCGTATGCAACCCCTCCACACAGTTTAGTCCATACAAGTGCTGCATAATTGACGTTAATGTGCAGAAACGAGTTTTCTTGTCCCAGTAGTAATCTTTGAATACCAAAATAGAAATGCTTCCTCCATCATTCAAGTGAAAATCGCCCACAAAGTTTAGCACCTGTTGATAGTCGAGAAAAAAAAAAACCTGATATGCGAGGGAGAACTAACAGTATGCAACACAAAGCAATTTTCTCGCTTCAGTCACAAAGACTATTACCACTGACATTTCCACCTTGAAATCAACAGAATTCTTCTTTACCATACGTGAAAGCTATCAAAAGTCTGCCATCAAAAGTGCTGCAGAGCATACCTTCTTGAGCAATAAATGAAAAGTTGATGGATAGAGACGGTCATAACATGGCATGCTGCCTTCTAAGCAGTCATAAAAACTGGCTAATGTCAATGTAACCTTTGACCTTTTGAATTACGAAACAAGAGCAACGTTTTTGTATTCTAAAATAAATCTCCATGCCATGTCTGATACCAATTCATCCATGATAATATGTATTAGATAATACCCTGTAGATAATATGTATTAGATAATACCCTGTAGATAATATGTATTAGATAATACCCTGTTGATAATGTGTATTAGATAATACCCTGTAGATATTATGTATTAGATAATACCCTGTAGATAATATGTATTAGATAATACCCTGTTGATAATATGTATTAGATAATACCCTGTTGATAATATGTATTAGATAATACCCTGTAGATAATATATATTAGATAATACCCTGTTGATATTATGTATTAGATAATACCCTGTAGATATTATGTATTAGATAATACCCTGTAGATAATATGTATTAGATAATACCCTGTTGATAATATGTATTAGATAATACCCTGTAGATATTATGTATTAGATAATACCCTGTTGATAATATGTATTAGATAATACCCTGTAGATAATATGTATTAGATAATACCCTGTAGATATTATGTATTAGATAATACCCTGTAGATAATATGTATTAGATAATACCCTGTTGATAATGTGTATTAGATAATACCCTGTAGATATTATGTATTAGATAATACCCTGTTGATAATATGTATTAGATAATACCCTGTAGATATTATGTATTAGATAATACCCTGTTGATAATATGTATTAGATAATACCCTGTTGATAATATGTATTAGATAATACCCTGTAGATAATATGTATTAGATAATACCCTGTAGATATTATGTATTAGATAATACCCTGTTGATAATATGTATTAGATAATACCCTGTAGATATTATGTATTAGATAATACCCTGTTGATAATATGTATTAGATAATACCCTGTTGATAATATGTATTAGATAATACCCTGTAGATAATATGTATTAGATAATACCCTGTTGATAATATGTATTAGATAATAGTGCCCTATCCATATAGTTTACAACAATCACTCCATGTGACCTTGACTTTAATTCCTCCACCTTCAATCTAAGAATGTCCCTTCAGCGTTGGTACATTTATGGGTCAAGTTTGATAATCCACTGATGAAGACAGAATACTCTGCTCATTACAAATCTTCAACCAAAATGTTTTCTCTTAGACAAAAAATGACTGCCAAACACCAATCCCAAATACATGGCTGTAATTACAGGTGCCCATCTTCAATGAAATTATGATGATGTTTGAAATTATGGCTGACAATGCATTATCATCACATTTTCCAGGTTCAAGTTAAATCTGTCCTACTTATCATAATTACAATCTGCATGGACTTGTAAGTGTGCTGTTCTCATTGATATCACAAACTAACTCTTTTTATACCATATCATTAGTAATTATGGTAAGTTCTATATAAAAAAAACTTCAAAGATCTACATTTCAGCTCTGCAGATTACAAGTGAATAGGAATCTATTCTCATCAGGAGAAAATAACCTTTAGGTCTATGCATAATTACCAGTTATACTACTTATAAGTCAGGACTAACAACAACAAACAGACAGGGCCGGCGCTTCCGCTAGGCTAACTAGGCAATCCCCTAGGGTGCTGGTCTAAGGGTTTATTTCATGATGCACGGGTGGGGAAGGGCGTGAGTGGAAGAGGGGCGCCAGATATCTGATCTTGCCTAGGGCACCAAAATGCCTTGCAACTGTGCTGCAAACAGACCCATATATGTGGTCACATAATGCACTGGCAGATCAGGGCTTACGTTGTTTGTTCTATTGACATTTCTACCAAACTGTATAAACCCAGATCTTCTGGAACATTATGCAGTGGCAGATGTAGATCTGTTTTCAATTCAATCTGATCTGTAAGCGAGTATATACTGTAAACCACATATAATCAACTGTTTTTTCAGCGGTTACACTGTTGATAATAAACATGCTGACATTTTATACATGTTTGTAAATAATCAAGAATGTACTATAATATGAAAAAAGTTGGTATATTTTAAGTGTTGCCGACATTATCATGTACTGACATCAAAGCTAATTTAGCTAATGCATGGACCCCATTTTTTATAATCCTGTCCAGTCTAGTCATATGACATCTAAAGCAAATCTAATGCATGGACCCCATTTTTCATAATGCTGTCCAGTCTAGTCATTTGACATTAAAGAAAACCTAATAAATGGACCAGTTTTTCATAATGCTGTCAATAGTGATCAATTGCTGGATATAACAGTTCTCATCTTTCACATAAAACTTAATGTCTTATCAACCATTTTTAAAATGGCAGCTTACTTTGAGATCTATATCAAATATCATATCATGTAAAACTGTAATTACTTAATGCACCAACCCAATAGTGTTTTTCTTCAGTATCACTCCTGGAAGATCAGGTTATTGTAGATCTATTACTATATTGGAAATGTCAGCTCTTTGTCCTCAAAATGCCTGAATAAAAACAAATTGACCTACTAAAACGGATTCTATAACATCATCATCATTATCATCATCATTGAGTGCCTTCTTAATTACAAAACGTGATGCATCAGATGATCTTTTCTTACGATTAATGTATACCTTCAATGTTTTCAATTCTTCAAATACTGTTTGGAATTTTGCGTTTACTGCATTTATCCAAATATATAAGCCAATGCTTCACTCCTACTGACAATAATGTTTACCGTATCAGTCCACAGATAAGCCTCTGCTTGATATGCCAACTGCTCCTATTGACAGAAATGTCTTTACCATTTCTATCCAAAGATAAGTCATTGCTTCATGATAAGCCTATTCCTTCATGGTTGCAGTTTTGTTTACCACAACCATCCTACGATAGGTCCATGCTTGCTGACAAGACAACTAGAAGTATTTACAATGCTATGATTACCAAATCTATTCAAAGAAAGATGAATGCCTGATGATAAGCCAGTTTGCAATTCTGTTTATTATATCTATCCAAATAGGACCTGATTTATATGCCAAGATATACAGTAATTAGTAACCTTCAAAATGAACGCATAAAGATATCTCAAAATGAACACATAAAGATATCTCAAAATGAACACATAAAGATATCTCAAAATGAACACATAAAGATATCTCAAAATTGAATCTACTCTCAGTGCTGATGCTAATCAAACATTTTAAAAATTCATGCACATTTACCTGGGGCTGTCCAAACACATTTGACAACACTGGCACCAAACTGAGCATGTGTGAAGGGGAACAAAAAAAGCATTTTAAATGGCAGATAAATTCCCATGTGGGACATTAAAGACCAAAGCTCTGCTGAACACAGCTCAATACCCCCATTAAGTCTGGACAGCATTTTACACTAGGATATTGGGTTTCCTATTATTAAACAGACTGGACATACATTTTTAACAACTCCATACACATAAGCTTTTAGGATTATTATTCTCTCAGCCGAGGGAAGATTTACTGTCATTTTTCACAAATTTATAAGGATGCCTAAATGCAGCTGGAACTAGTGAAATTTCATGCCATTATGTATTAAATCGGTTATACTGTAAATACCCACTTGTATGTCCCGTCCCACTTCAGACTGTAATGGCCCAGATTTGCTGTATCATACTGCACCAACAGATCTGGATCAATGCAGTTTGTTAGGAGTTATCAGAAGTGCAGATAACATAGACCCTGATTTGCTAGCACATTGTGATGGCAGATCAGGGTCTTTGCTTGTTTGCAGTTCAAAGTGAGAATTAATGTTTTAACTGTCTTGCCCAGCCAAAATTTATAATAAAAAGGCTTAAGTTCAATGGGGGTGAATGAGAATGCATGTATCTTTTATTTTTCAAAAAAATCAGTTGTGCATGGTTGATTGAAATGGTCAAAATTCTCTCTTGCTGATATAGAAATATACATTTTTAAACTGAAAAAGGATGAAATGTGACTGTACCTCATTGGACTCACCAATGAATTTCATCTCAACATTTTAAGCAATATAAATAGTTTAAGATCATGGTACCCCGACAACTATTAGAGATCAAAACTTTTGGAGATAAAAACTTTTAGTTTTAACAGCCTAGTTGTTTGTAGCAATGCTAATGATTGTTACTTTCATAATACTAATTTTGATTCAAAACCTGCATAATGAATACCACATGTACTCATTTGTAAGCCAGGTAAAACTACAAGCAACAAAAATCCTGATCTGACTCAACCTAATGCACCTAAAAATCAGGGTCTGTGTTGTTTATAATACTGATTACTGCCTAACAAAATGAACTGCTGATGAATTTATTTATTCAATTAAAGATCTGGGTCTATGCAGTTTGCAGTTGGACTCCTCTTACTAGCAAGTATATACGGTAGAACTATGTACAACTTGATTAATATCTGAAGCATATTATGATGTAAATGAAAAGTAAATCAAGAGTACCAAGTTGATGAAAGACAATTAGAGCTGTAGAAGTCATCTCAGTAGGATATAGTCCGGTCAATTGGTCAATTAGTCCTGTCAACTGGTCAATTAGTCTGATCCATTGGCCAATTCAAAACAATTTGACATTAAATATAGCTGTTTTAATGTTGACATCACTACATAGACAAAATCCCAAGTTGTCAACTCAATCTGGACGCTATTCATACCTAAATTTCTGGGTCACAGTGAAGTATTTCTTGACTTACACCACTGAATACAAGAAAAACAAACATTTCAGTATTCTTCACATTTTGAATATTTTCAAAACAGAACCACTATTCAATGTTGTATATATTTTTCATCCCAATAAAGCAGTGGTCATACTGCCAATCGGTACTCGATAAATGTGATAATGTGACCATTACTTGATTGAGCACGGAAAAAAATATGAAAAACACCAAACAATGGCCAGATTTTGAAAAATCTCTAAATGAAGGAAAACGTATCAGTGTACACTTAAAACACAGGAACACAGCCTCAATTTTATTGACCACTTGTGATGAAATGATGTCCTTGAAGCAATGACCACTTGTCAAACTTAAATGAACAACATTGGAATGAAATATGACTAAACTCAAGGTCATGAAGCAAAAATCCTTTCAAAAGTATAACAAATTTGGTAAAATTCTGCTGAATGGTTCTTAAACAGCAATTAAAGGTGTTTTGACATTCAGTAACAGCTGCCGTATCTGATTGCAAATTGTCAATGTCTGATGAACTTTTTAAGGTCTTATTAATCTGATCACCTTTTGTAACAAAGATTTTAGAAGGTGTCATTTTATGGTTTTTAAATTTAGTAATGCCATCCCAATCTGATGGCTGCTATATCATTAAATATTCATAATTTTCAAAAGCCCCAATAATTTAAGAACTTAAGAAAGTGCTCACTGAGTGGCCAAGCTTAATTTATTTTGACACCTTTTGTGAACTGTATAGTTCTTCAACACAATGGCACAAGAAAAATAACATTACTCATCTCCAACAAGAGTTTGGAAAATGTTCCAACCTAACAACTGCACCCAGTTTCAGCTCAGTATAATTTCTGTTCCAATCACACACTATTAAATAATTCACAAGTTCTTTGCCTTTTGTAAATCATTGGATTGTTCTTTAAATCTTGAATCAATACATTTAAAAATAACTTGCAACTCGTAATAAAATATACATTTTTCAGATTTTTTTTCTTTCTTTTCATTTTGTTTTTTTCTTCAAAGTTTAGAAAATGCTCTGGGACATTGCAACATTCCATGCAATTATTAGTACAAACAACATGGAGTTGTATTCAATCATTTCCATGTGCTATCAATGAACCACATGCAGGAAGTAATGAGTGCAGCGAGTGATGTGATCTGATCCATTGGTTATTTTAGCTGAAATGCTTTAGTTCATTTTGTTTGCTCACAATTGCTTAATATTGACATGGAGGCAACTCCAATTGTATTGATGAGTGAATTTTCTGAGCTGTACAGTATATCAGCTTATTTATATTAGAAGTCTGTCCTCAGTTTATTAAATTTAATTTGATTAGCATTTATTAATATTAAAATATATTTTATGAATAACTATGTACAATGATGTAGAATATATATATATATATATATATATATATATATATATATATATATATATATATATATATATTCTAAAGATCTCAACAAGGAACCATCAGCAATATTAACTCACAAATGCATACTATTCATTCAGGGGTCCCTCAAGGTTCTTTTTTAGGCCCTCTCCTCCTTATTTATAAAAACAATCAAAAACAAATTTGTTTCTAACTGATGCAACCTGTACACATCTTTGGGTTCTGAACTGAAGTTATCCAAACATATTAGATTAGGTTCAGACCTAATCTGTTAAGAGTTAAATTTTCACCAAAACAAAATAAATAAAAAAGACAAAATGAATGATTTTGAGAATGTCACAGCAACTACAAAAATTAGGAAACACAGTATTATCTCTTACTGCAAATAACTGTCATTTCAAAAATGTATTTTACATGTATTCCTTCATCAATGGATTATTGTACAGCTGTATACAAAACTCAAATCTCCTTGAAAGGATTTATAAACATCAGACAAGAGCAGCACACATTGATTTATATGGATCTATTGATTATTCCTCAAAAGCATTGCTTGTGGAACTAAACTGGGTTTAGGGTTGATTTTCATAAGGAAATTCTTAAATATAAATGTCTTCATGGAACTGCATAAGAGTATCTTCAGGATCTTTTCAGTCCTTGTTAACACATTACCAGTAGCAGTCAATATCACATGGAAACCTTCATCCACCAAAACCAAAAACAGTTAAGAAAAGCTTATAATACTCTGGTACAGTTCTCAGTGAAACAAGCTTCATTGCATGTAGAAACTGTTGCTGTTTTTGTTGTTTTGGTGAAAAGAAGAAAGAAAGAAAATAGACAGGAAAATGATTATGTAGTCTAATAAATGTTTTAGAAATTAAGGTAAACATGGCATCTGCCAAATTAAGGCAAACGGTGCATCTGTCATGAACGTTTTACTCCACTTTAAAGTCATTACTATACTGTATCAATCATAATAATATAAATAATTTGGGCTACAAATACTGTATAGACAAGAGAGTATAATTTTAGTCTGTTTTGATTATCTATTTTCAAAGAGGTTGCTGATGTAGATATGCTCCTAAAATACTTGTCAGGTCATGGTGATGGCTGCTCGTTAGGTCATGGTGCTGGCTGTCTTTCTCTGCAATGGAGAGCTTTTATGTGCACTCCCATAGTGCATTCAAGATGACACTATTTGCACAGCAAATAAACAAACTGAGGATATCAATGCCAATTTAATACTAAAAATGCACATGCTGACTGTCTCCATGCATAAAAGATCTTAAGATTTAATACTGGAATACCCTTAAGGAGGGTATGATGCATATATGAGAGGTCAGACTGCCTTCTAGAAAGAACATGGAGCATTTTTTATAAACTTGGCTTGAAATGACACTATCCCCACCCATAACTCAGCATCTGGACATGTAGACAGGAGGATATTTTAGCCCTGAATGCACATTATGAAACTGCAATGGGAGAAAACAACTTTATTCAATGCCTGATCATGTACAAAAATTAAGAGACAAACCACTTAAACCTAAGTATTTTTTCCATGTCCTGGTGGTATACAATTTTAAGTTTCATTCCAAATGCACTAGACAGCTGCTTCCATCAGTTCCATTATTGTCAATTGTTATATAGTAAAATTACAGTACCGGTAATTGGTTTCCATGACTATAAAACTAATTAGTTTGAACCACTACTTAATCCAATCTTTAGGGCCTCTTTACTGCAAAAACTAATTATTTTATTAAATGGTGAAGGCTTTATAAATCTTCCATAAAGTTTATTCCCTCAGAATAAAGATCAATAATTGAACGAATGGCATGATTTTGTAGCCTTCCTATTAATTACAGTGAAATAATCTAAAACCAAGATAAACCAGTCAAGCCACAGAAGGGAGAACCCGAGCATAAACTTAAACTATTGTGCAGACAATTTTTCATCTTAATATGGTCAGTTTTGTTTCCTTATACATTTGTACTTTGTCATGCATGAGGTGACCATATGTCATATGCAATGGTACACATGCACTCTAAAAAACCCAATGGGTGACAAGGCAAAGTGAATATATCACATGTCCATTGGTGTTGGCACTGGACAATTTGTACCCAACCTAGTCAACTTATACCATTGTTGCAGACTAATACATATTCAACACAATCATTAGAACGCCATACATCTTAGCAAATTAGGGAAAGCAAGTTGCACTGTCAAAACCTAAAACGCCAATAAGTGCATACAATTATTTAAATGTTACTATTTTTTTTAAACCTGTACAGCAAAAGGGTTTCCCAAAAAATTAAATAAGTTAGACTGGATGGTACATTTTCCTGGTAGGACCATGATTCTCCATTGTTAAGTGCTACAAAGAATGCATTTATAATACTGGTTAAAATAACATGTGGAAAGGAATGCAGTTTCAGCTGCTCTTACTACAAACTGAATTACTTGGAAGCTCTTTTAGTGTCATTGACCCTAGGCTGCATTATAATGCTGATAAGTTAAGTAGGAACCTTACTTCTGGTCAATTATGAAATTTGAGTTCTCTATTGAATTCAGCATTTTTTTTTTTTACACATTTCAGGACAGAGTACATTCTAATGGCATTATAATCAAATTTAACAAAGACAGGTCATAAATAAAAAAACTCAAGAAACCAATTGTTCAATAATGATTGTCCATAATCAAATATAAACTATTTTAGTTGTTGTTATTTAAATGTGCAATTTTCTGGGATAAAATCTTCTGGGAAAAGTACAATTGGTGAATATTAACTCCCAGTCAATATAGCCATCCACTGTCATTTAAAACTTGAATGCCAAATTTATGGCAGATGTCATATGTGGTTGTAAACCATTCAACTTGATGTGACACCGGCAATTTAACTATTACTAGGTACGTGTAAATAATATTGTCCACAAACCAAACTATAGAAAATATCTTGAACTACCGGTAAGTAAAATCCATGTTTTGTTGGCTATGATTAACCATCAGTCTATGAATTTCCACCAATCTACAGACTGCTACGGTGGCCTAATGGTTAGAGCACCTGCCTTGGAAGCAGAAGATCATGGGTTCAAACTGCAGTTGGGTCATACCAAAGACTTACAAACATGGTACTAAGAGCTGCCTCAGGACACTAGGTGCTCAGCATTAAGAGGTTAGTGTTAGGACTGGTTGGCCTGCATGGTGTCGAGATAATGTGACTGCATGGATGGAACTGTAGCATGATGCCCCAGCGCTAGACATCACTATAAATTACTCCTTATCTCAAGACGCTGCAAGCCACAGACAAAGTTTGATAACCACAAATGATGGGGACTTTTAAGTTACTATACAGAAATAAATTTTCTTTTGTCACAGAGACCTTGAACTTTGAAATAAAGTGAAATTGGGAACAGACAGAAGGATGCATAAACTGATGTCATAACATACCATGTTCCATGATATGGTAGGCATGTCTTAAATGGCTTTCTGCACATTTTCAATGCATAGAAAAAAAACCAACACCTAAACTGTTCTATCATGAATAGCTGGCTATTTAAGCCATTCCTAAAATAGCCTGATTGAACCAAAGTTCCTCACCCTATTAAACCAATTCTCATCCACCTTGAGTGAGATATTTTAGTAAAAGCAAGTCCTTTTTAAATTTGTATACAGTACCTACTTATTCTCATGAACATTGTAAGATGTTGATTAGGAACTGACATCACAATTTCATCAATTGTTGTCCAATCTTGCGCAAAAAGTTAATTTCTAAACTAAACATAAGGCAGACTTTATTCTTGAAACAAATTCAGTTGGAACACACATTTGATCATCTGTTTAATTTTTAAACGTTCATATTTATGTATACATCCGTAAAATGTACATGTAATAAAATATTAGTGCATAACTTTTTTCCCTTACAGCTAGGTCTTCACATACAAACTCATCACACAATTTCTCCTTGAAGGCAGTAGTGTTCTGCTTGTCAAATTAATGCATTTACATCTTAATCCTAATCATATCTCTTCCTAATTACTTTAAAAGCCCTTACAGCAAAGTTAAGACAGTAAAGATCCATTTCAATTTTGAAATATATCCCTCTGAGTACCCCCACCCATCTCATATTTTATCATTTTGCAATCAAGTTGCAGTAAATATTTAAAATGTATTTTTATATAATCACATTTTGCATGGTAACAGTAAATGCATCTGTGAGGTGCAAACATTTTCCAAGCACCAACTCGTGTTGTTGAGCAAAGGACTGTAAATATTTACTTAAATAATGCAAGTATTATCTTCACCTAAATTTGTCTTCTGTTAAGCTTTTGCAAATACATGTACGTACATTCATGTAAATTCTCATATTATTATTAAATGGAACAAATTACTCTTTAAATGTATTATTTAATTTTATTTTTAATATTATACAGGGCACAGTTTATAGTTATAGATTTTGCTGTATAATTGTAGGTATGATATATATATATATATATATATATATATATATATATATATATATATATATGTGTGTGTGTGTGTGTGTACTTTTATGTTTACAATGTTTTTTTACGTCATACATGTATCTATATTTTAATTTAGAGGTATGGACTTTGATGTCTGAAATAAAGAATTCTTATTCTTATTAGAAAAATAATTTTAATCATCCTGATTTTGCAGCAAATGTTTTGCAAATCTTAAACATATTTTAGACTGCAATTATTTTGTGAACACTGACTTTGATTTTTTTGGACATTCAGGTGTACAATGAAATGATATTCTGAACCCCATTTCTACAATTTAGAGATGGACAGGAAATTTTAGTTGTTATTCATTTTAAAGCACCACACAAAATATACAATCCCACTATTCAGTTTATTTAGATGAAATCTGGTTACCATAAAAACAGACTGAAAATAAGTAAAAGTAACATGTACTTAATATACTGGGATGGATAAATAAAAGGACATAGTAAAATGAGCACAGACAATTACACATTTTATGACCACTGAGTGACATATTCTCTATGTAGTCACTAGTCACTACTATTGGGAAGATTACTGGCCAATGGGTATCTATGACCTCAACTTTTGATCAAAAGGATGCGATTCTGAACGAACCTTAATGTGCAGAGACATTTCATTTGTTATTTGACTTATCATTATGACTTTTGACCTTTAATTCCCAGAATTAATAGGTTTTTTTTAGCAATCATAACTGTGGAGAACAATTAAGAATTAATAGGTTTGTTTATTTTTTTTAGCAATCGTAAACGTGGAGAACACATGCTATTTTTCTTCTTTCAAAACAGTGACATTGAACTTGTACCAGTTTCAGCCCAAGATCTTCTGTATGAGAAATGCAAACCATCCAAAAAAATTTTAAAATACTTGTCACTATGCAGAAACCAATTTACTTTTTTTTCTCTCAGTGACCTTGACCTTTCACCTTGTGACACAGAAATTGATGGTTTTTCTTCCTTACCCCAAGAATTCAAACATCAGCAGAGACTGTTAGCTTTAAATGGTGGAAAATTCTATTTATTTGCAGAGTCAAATTGGCGACAGATGGGTCATACCATAATACACTTCAACTTCTTGCATGCATACATAGATTCAATCATTTACCTGTTGGGCATTACATTTGGGTATCAGCAACTGTATGAAGTCCTGAGAAAAATAAACGGTGTAAAATGCCCTAGTGGCCATGAGAGATCTCGGAGTCATATTCTACACTAGAACTCATGTTTCTTTATTACCCTCAGTGTAAGTCATTCACAAGGACTTGTCAAAGAACATACTAAAACAAAATATTTATTTTCTTTTTCTTATCTATAATGTAAATATATAGTGAAAAAAATAATATAAATATAATTAATAAGCTGATTTGAGGGAGATATCAATTGACAATATATATATATATTGTAAAAATGTAGTGCAATAAATGTGTTTACTAAATATGTGCTGCATTTGCTTTTTACCAGCTGTTTCTCAATTAGAACAAATGTTATTCTTCGAAAACCTATTTTTTCTCTGAATAATAATGTACTTCATCTTTATGAAACATCAATTCCTCTTCCATACCTTAAAACTTTGGTCAATGTGTGTGGTACAGAACTGAATATTTCGTACAGAAACCATTTGTTTCTTTCAGTAATAGTGACCATGACCTTTGCCCTATTGACCTCAAAAGCAACAGGACTCTTCCTTACCCAAAGTGCAAACCATCCATAATTTTGGTCCAGGCTTGAATACAGAACTACATGTAATGTTAATGTGCAGAAAAAAATTACGTTTTTCAGACCAAATAACCTTGAACTCTGACCTTTTGTAACGGGCTGTGATGGAACCTGGTGTCAAATTACTCCGAGTACTAGACATGAGTCAACATGTTTTGAAGAAACACTATTTATTACTAGAGGAATCAATTTTCTCTACAGTTTTCACTTTTTTTTAATTTTAATACATCTTCAAAATTGTATAGTTGCATATTTTCTAAAGGTACACCATGCAAAGTGAAATGTGCAGAAACAAACACGGTAACAGACAGATGGATGAAAGTAATATATTACATGCTCCACCTTTTGCTAGGTACATAAAGAAAACAAGGCAATATTGTAAAACTGTAAATTTCCATCAGCCTCAAAATATATCAGGCACATAACAAATGCATAATGGGATTATTTTGGTAATGGAATGATGTAATGGAGTAGTATCACTTTGGGAGTCTGCTTCTTTTTTTAAGACATAATGTTTGAAATGCAGCTGTGATCTGAAGAATGAAATGCCACTTTACAAAACTAAATTTCTAAACTCTCCTGGTGGAGAGAGGTTCAAATTGTAAAGTATAGCAGCATGGGGGAACATTTTATACTTTGCAGATGCTGTTAACACCATAATGACATTAGTCATTTTGGAATATTTGACATCGGTAACACTTACCCTGCATCAGGCAGAATCAAAATACCATTTTTTTCAATGCTCACAAAAATTCAACAAGATCTTTCAGGAAGTCTGAACAACAGTAGTCCATCCAGTTTTGATTAAGTGGAAAAGATTAGCTTGCATGAAATCTGCACCTTTAAAGCCTCTAATGAACTAGTGTAGGCAGCAAAGCCAGTAACAACATGTTGATACTATGTCCCACATTCCAATGCATTTTAAAACAGAAACTGCTTTTTTTTTAATCTAATGTTTGGGAGGATACACAGTCACATAAATATGTGTATAAATGTGTGCATTACACTAATGATAAATGACAATGCCAAGTCTACTTTATAATTTTTTTTGAAAGTATATTAAATGCTTCAAAGAAAACATTTGATGTTCATTTATTTAGATGTAATTTTTTCTTCTGTAGATTACATAAGAAATAACTTATTCTCAATTGTACAATGCAACATTTTTGGTCATGCACATTCCACCCCCACCCCCAACCAAGCAATTTTTGTAAGAATAAAAAATCTGGTAACACTGCCTGGAAGGTTGGCAGGGAGGAGAGTCCTCACAGCGATAATGAAATGGATAGAAAAAGACTGAACCATTCTGTAGAAAAGATAGACTGGATAAGTTCTTTCTATGGTAATCTTAATTAATCATTCCACATAAAAAAATTATAACACAAACTGTACTGATACGTATCAAAGAGTTTAAAAAAATATACCATCTGCAAAGAATAATAGAGAATTTAAAGCCATTAGTGCTGCTACAGTTCTTATTAAAGCCATACATACCCTTAATTGCAACAATGAATAGGTTTATAATGACAATTCCCAAAAAAAACCTTTAAGCAGTTTGTTCTACTTATTGAGTCCAATAACTATTGAATTTTAATCAGAATCTTATAATATAGGAACTAACGATGATTATAAAGGAGAAAACATCTGACATAATACAAGCATTGTTTCCTTATCTCATGACATTAAAAGCTTGTTGTATTTCACTTACATTGATGATTTCAGAAACATTGTTCCATCACATGCATTTTTGTGCCATGCAGTAGGGCTAGTTCCCTTCATTCACAGTGGTAGCTCACTACATTGGAACTGCATTCTCTTCCCCAATTATATGGTGACCCTTACATACAAAAAGATTGTTTGAACCTACAAAGTAAAGTGGCAATGAGATAACAACCATGAATGATGTACAAGACATGTTTTAGAAACTTTTCACCTTATCCCCACTCGATCCCACCCCCAGGAATTCTTGAATCAAGACACATTTGCTAATAACTGATATTTTGTGCTACTGCACTATGTTGAATATATGAAAATCATGTTTATTTTGTTTTCCAATGCTTAGATCTATCAATTTGGTTTAATGTTATGCACCTTTAATTTGTTGAACAATTTTGTATATACTGACCTTAACTTAGTTTCCAAGTTTCAGTGATACAGGAGAGAATGCAATAAAAGCTCACAACCTGGATGTCAAGTTTGGCTGGGTCTGTTGAAAAATGGGTCTTGCTCTAGGTAATTTGGTAAAGAGTTGTGCATATTAATTATGCTTCATGATGAAATATATATATATATATATATATATATATATATATATATATATATATATATATATATATATATATATATATATATATATATATATATATATACCTGTCACCCTCACTTGGAGACCCATTGCATTGCTCTTGACTGTTAAAACTTGGGATATTTCCTTTACGGAAATATTGACCCTGATCTGATCAACCATCACACTTTCTGATAGCAGTTCTGGGTTTACGCTAATTCACAGCTAGGTGCAAACAATGTGGTACTAAAACAATTTTTAAAAAACAAGATTCCCTGTCAAGGCATTTTTAACACCTGCATGTCTGAGTCTCATATTCAAAACATAACACAAAGATTAATGCTGATTTAACATCTAAGGAATGTTTGGCTCATAAGCAGCAACTCTTGTAGCAAAACTTTAACAAAATGCAATGATACACAACTTGGTAGGTTTTTCTTTGTGGGTTTGTGGATACCAAATTCTAAAAGGCCATGAAAAATTTAAAAAATCAACTTTAAAAAAACAGTAACGTCCATCCAACTTAAAATTTTTAAAAAGTTTTCAATTAAAAAAATATTTGTATTCTCTTCAACTATTAGCATTAGATTAAGCAAGTCTTTTAAAAAATGGCAGGTATTGTTTGTGTATGAAAGGTTTGAGTTCACTCATGGTTTTGTTCAGCAAAATGTGGTACATTTTGAAAGAACAAATTTGACACAAGAGTTCCGTGAAATGCAATATATCATCTGCTCTTTCATGGCAAAAGAGAGGACCAAGTGGGTTGGAGATCACTCAATTGAATTATATCTGCCTAATAACCAATTGCAACAGAAATCTGGGTCAGTAGGGTATGGTCAGTTTCTGTTATGAAAACAACTGTTTTAAGATTTTTCTAATTTTTCAGTCTTCATCCATATCTGATTGCATATCATCATCATTTGTCAATACCGAAAGGTCTCAATGACAGAATACTTTATTTCAAAGTTAGCCAAATTCTATTCATGGTTTTCTGGTAAAGCTGTGTACCGGTATGTTATGCTATTTTTTGCAATTAATGGCAGCCATATTTAGCAGCAGAATAGCATTATTGGTATAAATCTTAAAATGTTCAAGTTTTCAGTCAAATTCCTTTCAACAGGTATGCAAGACTGAGTTCTACCACCCAGAGGCAATGGTGTCTATAAATATTTAGCACAAGATAAGAATGTGCAAAAAAATCTGTAAGAGAAACTGATATATATTTTTTTAACGCTTGAGTGAATACGTAAGAATTATAATCTTCTTTCTCCTACACAATAAATTTTAATATTAATGGATGCTAGATCTTATGAAGTTACAAATAACAAACTGATCACAGACTTTCAATGTACAAGCAGTATTCAAATTCATCCTGCCATCATCTCAGCACATACATGAAAGCAAACCCAAATGAACTCAAGCTTCACACATAATTACACTCATAAAAGACACACAGAATTACACTCATAAAATACACACAGAATTACACTCATAGAATACACACAGAATTACACATAAAACATACATAGAATTACACTCATAAAAGACATACAGAATTACTCATAAAATTCACACAGCATTACACTCATAACATACACAGAGAATTACACTCATAAAATAGAAATCCAAACCCATCAGCATTCTTGAACTGACTAATTCGTCAAGATGGTGAATTTAAATGCCACTTTACACTTGTATGTCAATAGTATATGGTATTATTACAAATGAGTACAACTCCATGATATCTGTACTAATAACTGTTAGCACATACTAGCTGTACTGTCCAAGGACACTATAAAAACAATGGAGAAAATACAACAAAAATATATTCCAGTAAATTTTATTATAACAACCAGGATTATTATTTTCCTTCGAATGTATCACTATACATTTGGAAGGATAATCCAATGCGAAAATAATTAATGAATTGTCTAGTATACTGACATACACCCAGATGTTACAACAGTGACATCTGTGCTTAATTGTCCAGTATACTGACATACACCCAGATGTTACAACAGTGACCTCTGTGCCTAATTGTCTAGTAGGCTGACATACACCCAGATGTTACAACAGTGACATCTGTGCCTAATTGTCTAGTATACTGACATACACCCAGATGTTACAACAGTGACCTCTGTGCCTAATTGTCTAGTAGGCTGACATACACCCAGATGTTACAACAGTGACATCTGTGCCTGTCATGTAATTATTAGACTGGAGACACCTGTACAATTTGGTTGTGTCAGCATGTCAAAGTAACATTAAATCTGCAACAGAAGTCAAAATAAAAGCTACCTTAATATCTCCTAAAGGAATTTAGTAAGGTTGTCATAGAATCACATTACCATGACAACTGAATATTCATATGAAGCCATATCAGATTCATAATATGGCTGTAATGAAACTAACTTGAAAGATATAACTGAAAATGTGTGTACATCACCACTTTGATTGACATTTACATTTCTTAGTGTTGCCTCCAAAAAGCTAATAGCAACATTTTCATTGATATTTTGTTGTATGCTTTATCACATGTGTTAGTTTTTGAAAAAATATTTTTTATTGAAGATCAATCAAAATATAGGATTACTTTTTAAAATTTGTAAATTTTTCATGATGACTCCATTTTTCTGGGTGTTAATCACCATTATAAATCATGATATACTGAAATTTCAGTTGGAATATTGTCATGTTAAACAAATACAAACCTAATCTGGAACTTTTCAATGGGTAAACAAGATCCTTAAGCATGCCTTTGATCACTCACCTGCCATCTGCCAAATAGCTAAATGTAAAAGCAGTTGGATTAGAAAGAAGCTATGTTTCTTTCACATGCTGTTGATACAATTTGCTAATACAAGTGTTTAGAGATAAAGTTCTGTTACAGCTTTCATCTATTAGTCTATCCAATAAGCATTCAAAATATTTTTGTTTTGAGAAAATGTAACTTAAAGAGAAAAAGTAAGTGTTCAGAAGCATGAAGTTATCTAGGAATAAAATGAAATGTAATTTGGTCAATTTCCTTTCCTTTTTTTAAAGAAGAGTTTTTATTATCTTGTCCACAACAATGGAGGGTCCCAATATGTTGATTAATGATAATTAAATCTGAAAGTATTTCAGCAGAAATGCATATTGGGTTAATACTATAGGTTATAATTTAAGAACAATTTTTAATTAACAGTATTTAATATATAATATAAAATTATACATATACACTTAATAAAAAATACTGAAGACATTTTTATATGGCAGAATAAAGTGACTTACCAAAAGACACAAAACAGTAAAAGAAAAATTTAGGGCACTTCCACACCAATAGCTATGATGAATTACTAGGGATATGTGAGGACTGCCCTCACCCCTTTCTCTGAATGTTACAAGATTTTTAAAAGCTGTATTCCACTCTGATCTGTGTTGCAGGCCATATTATCCCCACCCAGACATGAAAACTCCATAATTTTGAGCTGGAACAACAAAAAAGTGGTTTTGATTTGGATTTTTCTTTTTGATGTGGACATACTTGTTTTTCAACTGCTGTTAGTAGATCTCCATTCTTTATGTAAATTGTACTTCATTAGAGCCATACACTCCTCTTGTCCTAAGGCAGTTTTGGTTGGCTTCCTTATCCATTGTCAGTCTTACAGTGATCATTGACACTGATCATTTTTTTTCTCCATATTTTTATGTATATAAGCTTTGTGCTATATTTTGTGCAAAAAGCACATACATCCCTAGAATATGTGTTTATGTCAGGACTTGCCTAAGTCCATATAAATCTGAGTTGTTTAATCAGTAATCTTATATACATGAGCAAATGACAAAACCTATTTTAAGAAAACAATACAAATTTATTTCTTTTAATGAGTGTATCTATGATATACATATTTTGACAGATTTTTTTCAATACATGTATATGTTTCTCAGTGACATGTACTTCTTTCCTCCCCATGTCTTTTTTTGAAAAGGTAAATTAATTAAAATATTTTCACTGATTAATAAGCATTTAAATTGTTTAATATATTTTATGACTCAATATTATTTCATGATTAATATCTGGACAAAAAATAAAAATTTTAAAAATCATTATTTTTATTAATAGGTTTATTTTCATATCCATTGCAAGTTCTTTTGAATACTGGCTTTATATTTGTTGTTTTTGTTGTTGAGTTTGTTGTGTTTGTTGTGGCATCTAACTGCTGCTATTGTTGGTGCAGTTATATATGTCAATATTGTGTTTGTCTTGGTTATCCTGTGGGTTTTTTTTTGTTCTCTTGGAATTGTGGTCTTGAAGAGTAGTATCGATGGCTATTTACATGACATGATCCCTATTCATCATTAACTCAATAGTATTATCAGCATTAAATCAATAGTATTATCATCATTAACTCAATAGTATTATCATCATTAAATCAATAGTATTATCATCATTAAATCAATAGTATTATCATCATTAACTCAATAGTATTATCAGCATTAAATCAATAGTATTATCATCATTAACTCAATAGTATTATCATCATTAAATCAATAGTATTATCATCATTAAATCAATAGTATTATCATCATTAACTTAATAGTATTATCATCATTAAATCAATAGTATTATCATCATTAACTCAATAGTATTATCATCATTAACTCAATAGTATTATCATCATTAAATCAATAGTATTATCATCATTAACTCAATAGTATTATCATCATTAAATCAATAGTATTATCATCATTAAATCAATAGTATTATCATCATTAACTCAATAGTATTATCATGATTTGTAAGATTGGTTGCCATTTACATGCTCGGTACATGTTCACAATTTTGGATTGTATCATTCTTCCCAAGCTAGAGTAACACATGCCCAAAACCATGTCCTTGATTGCCTGGTAAAAAACTTGTTGAGACAGATCTTCATTATCAAATTAAACGTTGCAAAAATGTTGCATCAAATTCTAACTACTTAGCTAAACTATAAGAAGAAAAGCTTGTGCATATAACAGTCCTTGGTATTTTTAAAAATATTTCATGCATGTGAGACAACAATATTCAGAAACTAATACATTCATACCATACATGTCTAATACCTGCAAATAAATATATGTGTACGAAATAAGTACATCAAAATTCTATTGAAAATACACATGAATTCATTTTAGAGTTGTATCGAAATTGCCTAATTATCCAACAGATCTGTAAATTTAAAACAACCTGTTTGCAGTGAGATTTTACAAATGTCAAAATATTAAAAAGACCTCCTTGATATGCAAAATTTATTTTATGAATATTAAATGAGCTATATCTGCCCCTATTTCATCATTTGCCTACCGATACTTAGTATTCAAACAATAGAGAACAGATTTGAATCAAGTGAAAAATCCCACTAAAGTGAAATCAAATTATCACTAACCAAATTTTGAAAGTTACATGCGCAGAACTTCAGTAAAAATGTAAGTTATGTAAAATACAAAACTGGTGAGCACCACCATTATCAGCTTTAGTTCATTTGTATTATCAACTTTCACTCAATAGCATTGTCAGTATTTACTCAATAATTGTATTATCAACATAAATCATATTTTATCATCAGCATTAACTCAGTAGTATTATCAGCATTAAACTCAATAGTATTATCAGCATTAACTCAATAGTATTATCAGCATTAAACTCAATAGTGTTATCAACATTAACTCATTTTTATTATCAACATTAACTCATTTTTATTATCAGCATTAACTCAATAGTAATTTTAACATAAATCATGTGTATTATCAGCATTAAACTCAATAGTGTTATCAGCATTAACTCAACTGTATTATCAGCATTAACTCAATAGTATTATCAGCATTAACTCAATAGTATTATCAGCATTAACTCATTTTTATTATCAGCATTAACTCATTCTTATTATCAACATAAATCATGTGTATTATCAGCATTAAACTCAATAGTAGTATCAGCATTAAACTCAATAGTAGTATCAGCATTAACTCAATTGTATCATCAGCATAAATCATTTGTATTATCAGCATTAAACTCAAGTGTTATCAGCATTAACTTGATAATATTATCAGCATTAAACTCAATGGTATAATCAACTAATTCAATAGTATTATCAGCATTAACTCAATAGTATTATCAGCATTAACTCATTTTTTATCATCAGCTTTAACTCAGTAGTATTATCCGCAGTTAACTCAATAGAATTATCAGCATTTACTCAAGAGTATTATCAGCAGTTACTTGAGAGTGTTATCAGTAGTTACACAATAGTATTATCAACAGTAACTCATTTTTATTATCAGCATCGTTAACTCGACAGTATCATCAGCATTAACATTTTTTAATTAGTAGATAGGTTCTACGACCATGTTTGAAGATGTCATTACTATTCACTTACACATTATCTCATGAACCTGATCATAAGATATAAATGTCAAATGATGACATTACTCTCAGTCCTAATCACTTAAGTACAACAGTCCCTAAACTATAATGACATTACTCTCAGTCCTAATCACTTAAGTACAACAGTCCCTAACTATAATGACATTACTCTCAGTCCTAATCACTTAAGTACAACAGTCCCAAACTATGATGACATTACTCTCAGTCCTAATCACTTAAGTACAACAGTCCCAAACAATGATGACATTACTCTCAGTCCTAATCACTTAAGTACAACAGTCCCTAACTATAATGATATTACTCTCAGTCCTAATCACTTAAGTACAACAGTCCCTAACTATAATGACATTACTCTCAGTCCTAATCACTTAAGTACAACAGTCCCTAACTATAATGACATTACTCTCAGTCCTAATCACTTAAGTACAACAGTCCCTAACTATAATGACATTACTCTCAGTCCTAATCACTTAAGTACAACAGTCCCAAACTATGATGACATTACTCTCAGTCCTAATCACTTAAGTACAACAGTCCCAAACTATGATGACATTACTCTCAGTCCTAATCACTTAAGTACAACAGTCCCTAACTATAATGTCATTACTCTCAGTCCTAATCACATAAGTACAACAGTCCCTAACTATAATGCCACTCTGTTGTCCATCTTATAACACTGGTATCATCATGGATCCCAAAAAAATTTTGAATTTCATTTTTTCATTTCTGCTATAATTGTTTGACTTCATTTCTTGGCTAATAACAACCAATTTGTACTGATTTCATGTTACATACAACGATTTCATGTTACATACAACGATTTCATGTTTAATACATGTCTCCTGTACATGTATTTTCTTCAGTATTATAACAGGCCCTAGATGGACAATACATCTGGATAAGGCCCACTCACTTATAAGACAGGTCACTTTTATGGCTTCCCAAGTATTATAAAGAGGAAACACTGTATATTCTTATAAAGCATCACCCATACTGCAATAAAAATGTGGCCTGAATATGAAGGGCTACTTCTGGTGAGGGGAGTGGAAGTGGTAAAATGCAAACTCTTAAAAATTGCATGCTACATGTACTTGTATTTATAATGTGTTGCCAGTTTTGTGCAAAAGTATAGTCAGTGTAAAGCCCTGTGTATACTTTGTGCATATCTTGAAATGGGACTTATTATATGTACAGCTTTTTAAACCCTGTGTATACTCTGTGCATATCTTGAAATGGGACTTATTATATGTACAGCTTTTTAAACCCTGTGTATACTCTGTGCATATCTTGAAATGGGACTCATTATATGTACAGCTTTTTAAACCCTGTGTATACTCTGTGCATATCTTGAAATGGGACTTATTATATCTACAGCTTTTTAAACCCTGTGTATACTCTGTGCATATCTTGAAATAGGACTCATTATATGTACAGCTTTTTAAACCCTGTGTATACTCTGTGCATATCTTGAAATGGGACTTATTATATGTACAGCTTTTTAAACCCTGTGTATACTCTGTGCATATCTTGAAATGGGACTTATTATATCTACAGCTTTGTAAACCCTGTGTATACTCTGTGCATATCTTGAAATGGGACTTATTATATGTACAGCTTTTTAAACCCTGTGTATACTCTGTGCATATCTTGAAATGGGACTCATTATATGTACAGCTTTTTAAACCCTGTGTATACTCTGTGCATATCTTGAAATGGGACTTATTATATCTACAGCTTTGTAAACCCTGTGTATACTCTGTGCATATCTTGAAATGGGACTTATTATATGTACAGCTTTTTAAACCCTGTGTATACTCTGTGCATATCTTGAAATGGGACTCATTATATGTACAGCTTTTTAAACCCTGTGTATACTCTGTGCATATCTTGAAATGGGACTCATTATATGTACAGCTTTTTAAACCCTGTGTATACTCTGTGCATATCTTGAAATGGGACTTATTATATGTACAGCTTTTAAACCCTGTGTATACTTCTGTGCATATCTTGAAATGGGACTTATTATATGTACAGCTTTTTTAAACCAGCATGTTATCAAGATCTAACATTATACAGTACAATAGTTTTAAAAATAGAGCCATGAATTCTGGTTATTCTGGGGTTTCAATTATACGTACCATATAACACTGTCAATATTTATGCAAAGTTCTGGCCACTTTCTGGCAAAAACAAATCTGAAATCACATCTAAGAAAATACTGAGAAAATAGTTTTACTGGCATCATATATTCACTGACCATACACTGATCATACTCTGGTATGTATGGGACATTGTTTTGTTGTATGAAGTGTTATGTCAGAAACCCCGTTAACAAGAAAATACAAAATGATATACATTTATAGGTTGAGCATACGATGACACTAACAATCAGGGAAGTGGTTATACACATTGTTGATACCAATACACTGCTTCAGTCAATCAGCTATACACTTTATAGTATACACTCTGTTGGTATCAATACACAAATTCAGCCAATCAGCTTGAAACAGGTAATATACTATGTTATTTTCAATACACTAATTCAGCTGATCAGCTTTAAACAGTGTTATGTATATTTAATGTAATTAATATTTGATTTAATTTAATTATTTGTATGTAAGTTTTTTTTAAGAAAATGCTTTTTCTGGATTTGACATTATCCAGAAATTCAGTTCAGTTCTGTTTGACCTGTTTCTTTGTACACAAGTAATAATAGAAACTTTTTATCTAATGATGACCTAGTTCCTGACCTTGATTCAGCACTTATAGAGTTGAAAGAACTCCTGACACATCAGTATGATGCTGACCACATCATACATCATCACCTTTGATTTTGGATTTCATCAGGATTCAAACTCAGTGTCATTAGGAATTTTTATTACTAGGACCTCTATTCGTAAATTCTTGGATTATTCTTGGATTATTTTTTGGATTTAATTCATAGAACTGTAAGTTTTTTTCTCATTTTTACCTAGTTTATCTAGGGAAATAAATTATTTGAAAATGTTACAAAGCTTGTTGTCTTTACTCTTGTTACTGTTGAAAGTGCCTAAACATGTAACAACAGGTAATACACTTGATGGTATTAATACACTAATTCAGTCAATCAGTTATAAAGAGGTAACATGCTCAGTTGCTATCAATAAACTGATTCAGTCAATCAGCTATTATTGCTCTTCAGCAAATCACAGCAAATCACAGAGAAAAATGCAACCAAAGTTTGGCTGCTAAACTTTAGTATTGCTACAAATACAGAAAAAGCAAATTTATTAAATAGATACAACTTCTGTCATCTTTTCAAGGGATCACTACACTAACTGAACCAATCAGCGGTTATTTTAATGTTGTTTGGAAGAAATTTATTTATATCTTTTTTTGTCTCTAAGTTTTCTTGTAGATTTGCTAAGTAGTGAAGAATTTTAATTGTGTTCAGTGAAAGCAGCATTTGTCTAAACAGTATTTTTTTTATTACTGAGGTCAGCTTCTTGGCCATCTTCAACATCATAAAGTGGAAAATCCACTACTGCTATCAGTCAACATCTTATTTGTACTTGTGGCTATTTTGTGTTATACATGTAAATGACATAAGCAGATAAATCAGGTATTGGTGCATAATTGAACATTTATATACTGAAAAATATATTGTTCTTTTTAAAGGCTGCAAACATCAGGCATGGATTGTCTTTATATTACATGCTAATACAGTAATATAAAATAACTGATCCATAATTTTTATTTTTTAAAACTTTATTTGAATGCAAAAACAAACTTTGCATACCAGATGACATATTTGTTACCATATATACTCACTTGTAAGTCCAATCGAACTGCACACAGTGCATACCCAGATCTGCCATCATATAATGTGCTTCCAAACTATGGTCTATGGATGTTGCAGTTCAATCCAAGTTACAAGTAAGGGTATATGGTCCTTTTATGTGTTTTTCTTTGGAACTGTTATGATGTGAATATGACACATGTGGATTGTTAAATGGTTTGCAATATGATGGGACCATAGTAATTTTTCCAGACACTCAAACAGTATATGGGCTTAAAAACTGATATCTTCTCATTTTACCATAATGCACCAGTCTGGCCTAAGTTGTTAGAGTACCCGCCTTGAATCCAGGTAGTAACAAGTTAAAACCAAAGACTTTTTAAAATTGTACTAAAGCTGCCTCGCTAGGCACTCAGCTTTACGAGGTTAGTTTTAGAACTGGTCGGCCTCCTGTCAGGATAATGTGAGACATGATGACACATGTTGATGAATGGAATGGAAAAGGTACTTACAAAAGGGGTAGGGCTATAATGTAAACATTTGATTATTTTCCTTATTGAATTTATATAAATAACTATAGTTATTAAATTTGATGAAAAAATAATCTTTTTTATGTGCAGAAGCACTAACTAAATTTAAGTTAGGCAATTAATAAAGAAAAAAGCTATTGGTCAATCAAAAATGAGAGGGTGGTTTGGGGTTTGTTTGTTTGTTTGTTTGTTTGTTTAGGATTTTTAACATAGCTTTAAGAATTTTTCAGTCATATCGCTACATTATGTGCAGTGAGGCAGTTTATAGTTACGTCTACCACTAGGGCATCATGACGCAGACATGTAGCATGATGTCGATCACCCAGTTACATTATCCTGACACCAGGCTGACCAGTCCAAACACTAACCTCTTTTGTAAGTCTTTGGTATGTCTCAGCCAGAGATCAAACCCACGACCTCCCACTCCAGCAGTGGATGCTCCAATTACCACTAGGCCACTGGAGCGGTACTTGTGATTTGGGTACTTAGTTCTATTTTTGTCATCTGAGTCAAAATGTGCTAAATTAAGGATAAATTCCTTGCGTTATTTATGCAGCAGTCTATTATCTTCAGTCCTGCCAGCTAAAATCTGTTCATGTTACATTGTACCAATGCACCAGCCTTGCAAGCAGTGATTGCATTTCCACAAATGCCTAAAATGCATCGCTTTACTAAAAACTGCCAACCATGTGAAAACGTAAGCATAAATAAACAAAATTATAGATACTTTGAAAGAAAAGGATCCCTCAGTGCCGATAGCTTGGAAACTCATTACAGGCAGGCACTAATAGATTGCCAATATTACACTCAATTAAAGCTAACATTATACTAGCGAAAAACAATCAGTGAGTCTGGATATTACATTACGTTTTAATTTTTTGTTATGTTTGCTGACAATCAATCAATATCAATATTCACAGTAAGATCTAAGAGTCATCAGTGATATTTTCAGAGCAACTGGCTCCATATACATGTACCATAATTTACTTTGCAGGGCTTTGAAATATAGAGTTTAAGTTGGGAAACAAAAATGTAGGAGGTGGACATTCAAGACCTGTAATTATTTTCTAAATGATGGCATGGAATGCATTGAATCTAACCCATTAGGTTCTCAGCAATATAATGGAGCATGGTACATTTTTACTAAACTCAAACATTCCTTAGTGCAGATATGGATTGGATAATCAGAGGCCATAACTCCTAGAAATGAAAACTGATGTTGTGAAACTCCAGAAATCAAACTTAGTTAAAGGTTTACTAGAATAAAGGGTCTATCATAAATTTCAGTGAATACCAATAAAGCAAGCAGAAAATAAAGTTAGAAAAGTATGCAATCATAGATCATAACAAATCAAAATTATGTTGCTTAACATGAAAAATCAAACCCAATCAAGTTCTTTCAACATTAAGATGTATGCCAAATTTGATTTAGTTATGTTGCAAAAAGCAAAGCCTAGAAAGATAGACAATAAAGGAAACCACTCCTGCAGTGCTGCAACCAGAATCAAACCTAGGGAGTCATTTTCCAGTTGTAAACTGCCACTGTCCACACTCAAGGTAAAAAATTCATAGTGGTTCATCAGATGCTCCTTTGAAAGCACAACCAATGTGCCACACTGAAATCTCCTGTAAATACTATCATCAATAAGAAGTTATACGCCAATTAAGATGAAATCCAACCTTCATTGTTGTTGTTGTAGGTTTTGACGCCATTTTTCAGCACATGATAGGCTATACATGGCAGCCAGTATTATTGGTGGAGGAAGAACTCTGGAAAAACCCCGGAAAGATCCACCAACCCACGAGAAGCTACTGGCAAGCTCTCTCACATAACTACATTAGCCGAATCTTAGCCTCGAACCCACGCAAAGGTGAGATGGCAGTGATCCATAACGGAAAGCACTTTAGACCACTCGGCCACTCAGGGCCCCTAATCCAACCTTTGGAGGAGTCATTCTGTGGCAGCACAGTCAGGAGGAGGGATCGTCAGGGAGTGTAACTCCTGTAACTAGCATTGTGGAACACTGGAAATCAGTATTTTTCAATAATGGTCTCATCAATATAAATCTGCATGTCAAAGGGATATAAAATTAAGTTGAGGAAATTCAAGTTAGAAGCACAACCAATCAAGGGGCATAACTTCTTAAACTTTTGTCATAGAAGGCTGAAAATTATCCAACTTTGGAAAGAGGAGTAAATCCCTAAAGCCCCCTTGTTGTGGCTTAAGTGAGGTGTCATTCATGTATAGTTGAAAGTCAAATTTCATTTAAATTCAACAGATTGCTGACAGTTAAATGTATATGTCTGGACAGATGTTTATGACAGATGTTCATGACAGATGTTCATGACTGATGTTCATATCTATCATAGAAGTAATTTATCACGCAAGACTATGATAAGTGTCGGTGTACTTTCAGTTGTCTATACTATGAACTGTTACGTTTCTATTCTGAGGTCTGTGTTTTCTAAATAAGTAACTTCTGGCAAGGGTTCCACAATAAATGACACCTGTAATGTATATATTTTACTACAAAATCATTATCTTTCATTTATTGATGGCCTTTCAAAATAAAGCATTAACATCCAGACAAGAAATTGATGCAATTTTGACAGGCAAGATTCACAATTTGTAAGGGAGGGGTATAAGACAACAATTTATGAATAGACTGCTTACAGTATGTTTAATAAAAACATCATAAATAATTTTTCACGGATAAAGATAAAACAGTTGTTAATCAGTACGACAGAAGCAATCATGTATTACAACAATTGCACTGCAATTCGTGCTTTAGAACTGTGTATAATAACAATGATGTTAACAATGAATACCAAAAAATGCATGGCCGCCATTGTACAACATCTCTACATGCAGTTGGTAAATTGCTTTAATTAACTATGTAATGAATAAACAGTGTATGTCTCATTTTCAGCTGCAAAAGTCACTCAGTAATATTTGATTATTATAGTTGATCTAGAAGTCAAGCAGTTAAATTACTACAAAAAATAAAAACATTAATAAATGATTCAGGTTTCATTACACTAGAAGATACCCAATATATCTGCTTGTAAGTCATGTCACACTGCATTCAACAAAGATTCTGACCTGCAGTAGCTGTATGTGCTTGCAGATGAGGGTCAATATTCTTTGTTGTACTTATTAATCCTAACAAACTGCACATACATCGATCTGATGGCACATAATGCCCTGACAGACCTGGGTCTATGCAGTTTGGAGCTGGACTCATAAGCAAGTAAATACAGTATGATTTTGCATGGTCTTTCACAAAATTATTCAATTGGGCAACTCAGATTCACACAATGGTCCAGCCTATAGAAAAACAACAGAACATGAACAGCATAATTATAAAGATATTAACATGATCTCTTCTTATATATAATAATGAATTCTGCATAAGTATCATGTCTTTCTATGCAACATGTGTATTTTATGTGAATGTCTCCAAATGATAAAGTTAACTAAGGTATACAATAAAATGAATGTTCTTGTGCACAAATGAAAAAGCAAAATTGTTTTTGTCAAGACACTTTTTATATTAGCTATAAGTAAAGGATTTAACACTGATATTAATAAAAAGACTTTAAAACTGACCCAAGTTTACAGTGTCAATGCATGAACATATGCAGACATATGGACAGACACAGAGACATCAAAGTCAATGCTGCATCACACTTCCATCAAGAATTGATTGTAAAAAATGGTGTTCCATTGAGTCAAATATGCATCATACAACCCAGGATACCAGGGAACAGTTTGTAACTGGAGTTCATGTTACTGTCTAAACTTGCTAATAACACAAGTCCATTAGCAAACTGCACAGACCCAGATCTGCTGTTGCACAATGTACTGGCAGATTTGGATCTTTGCAGTTTGTTATCAGCAGTAAGTAGAACAAACATGATAGACCCTGATCTGCAGGTGCATTATACTATGGCAGGCCAATATCTTTGTTCTTTGCAGTTTGACTCAACATACATGTGAGTTTATATTTAAATCATCTGGCAGTTTACTTCAATTACTCAGCATTAAGGGGTTAGTGTTAGGACTGGTTGGCCTGGTGTCAGGATAATGTGACTGGGTGGGACATCATACTACATGTCTGCGGCATGATGCCCCAGTACTAGACATCACTATAAACTTTCAAGCTGCACACATTATAGTAATATGGCTGCACAATTGTTAAAGCTATGCATTAAAATTCCAAATCACACACACACACATGTAAATATTTACAATTACATTATACAATTGAATCTGACAACAGTTTTAGAACCAGACTATGACATGATGCAAAGGCTGATCAGCTTCTATGATATTAACTTGAAGGCTCTATTTTTCAGACTGGTATTCAACACCTTATGGTAATAGCATAAACGAAAATGAACAACACTAGCCTCAGTCTGACCAAACTACATCCACTGTAAGGATTTGTAGGTATATCTGTCCACAGAGAAAATTTCAAAACATACACCCCTTTATATCAAGTGGATAAATATTGATCTCCTACCTTTAAAAAGTTCAACATCATAAAATGTAATACATCAGGAATTAATTTGAGACAATATACATGTACAACAAAAATATTCAAGAAGTTGTCATTTTTTTTCATTTGCTTACTAACAAACTTTAGGTTGATGAAATCATCCTGACTGGAAGTCAAACATCCCAAACCAAAGTTTGCAGATCTCTCAATCTTTCCTGAAATGAACACCCTGTTCAGTCACAAGTTTTCTATTTAAAAAAAAGAAAATGGGGTAGAAAATGATTTCACAAAACTCCTAAGCAATGTATCTAATAAGGAACAAAGCAATACATTCCGTCATAAAAAAAAAGTCTTTGGCCCCACCCCTTCTCCTACTGGATAAAATAGCCAGTGCCTTCCTAAAAGACATTGAGTGACATTATAGAATCAGCACACAGTCCAAAACATCCTACTATGTGAATGAGTGGAACACTAAATGTATCCCATCAGGCAATTTATATTAGTACTTTGTAATCAATATGCTCTCAAGAAACCATTAAGTCTATCAGAAGATGATATAAGCTGTAGAAAAACAAATGAGTTATAATTCCTCTGAGAAATCATCTGCGGATTCAGCTTCAAATTTTCATAGCCTGTAATGCTATAAACTGAGAAATTATCAATATTTTTGACACATTAATTGTGGTGTAAAGAAATATTAGGAAAGTCATCAACGAAAACAGGCAGGAACAATAAAGAATGACTGCACTGGCGGAAAGAAAGAAAAAGAGGTAAATAGCAAAACATTTACTCAAACGGAAGACAGGCATAGAGGAAATATAACATGAATAATATTGGCAAAGGAAGGAATTAACAGCAAGACTGATTAGATGGATGCATGAAAGAAAGGGTGGATGGCTGCATGGATGGAAAAATGGGTATATTGTTTTATCGATGAATTGATGGATAAATTTTGAGACAGATGAAAACACATGAAATTATACAATATTCATTTACATAATCATCCATGCATTACAGGTGAAATGTGAGTTATCTCCCTTTCAAGTGGCTGTGTAAATTTGTTATGTCAGCATTACTACACTCATAATCCCTTGTATAAGTAACAGTGTCCTTAAAAGTTCCACAACTCTGAAAGGCACACAAATTTTGCATTAGTTACAAATAACTGTTTTCATTATATTCAGAAAAAAATAAACAAATTATAATAAAAACATCAAACAGTTAATAGCTGGGGAAAAACAACTAGCTCTGATGTATTGCAAATTAACACCACATTATACCCACTGTATTATTTTTAAAAAAATTATTTTGAGATAAAAAAAACAACAAAATAGCTTTTGAAAATAATCACCCCCTCCACTTCCCACTTCCTCCTGAATATTAAATGGTCAGTAACCTTATAGTTGATGAGTGTGCTTTTGTTGTATAAGGTGCCATCTTTTAAAACACTGAAACAAAAATGGATGATTAAGCTTATACTAATGCTAACATCCTGTAAAAGACATTGTAATAACCGCATAATAACTGTTCCAGTGGCCAAATGGTTAGAGCATCTGCCATGGAAGTGGGAGGTCATGTGTTCAATCCCCCACAAAGTCATACCAAAGACTAATGAAAATGGTACAAACAGCTGCCTCGCTTGGCACTCAGCATTAAGAGGTTAGTGTTAGGACTGGTCGGCCTGGTGTCAGGATAATGTAACGGGGTGGGACATCATGCTACATGTCTGTGGCATGATGCCCCAGTGCTAGACATCACTACAAACTGCCTCACTGCAGACATTGTAGTGATATGACAATTTTTTTTAAAGCTATGCTAAAAATCCTAATCAGACAAATCAAAGCATTGATATAACAGACAGGAAACCTTTTGAGTGATGAGGCCAACAGTCAGGCAAGATACTGATCAAAGAGAGTCCATAAACATAAAACATGCAGATTCGACAAAACTGAAAATATTCAGTTAACTTAAAACATTATGTAAAATTCAAACAGAAAATAATTGTTCTCCTGAGAATCTTATAATTATTTGCAGTCTTTAACGGAATACACGTGCTTAGCACTTTGCATACCTTATTTACTTTAAATATTGGGACACTGTATTAAAGTAATTTTTGTGTGCATTGTATATTCTGGGACACATCGTTTTTTTGAGTTGTATGTTATGTATGTTTTAAATAATTAAAAAATTACATGTGGGAAAATTCACTCCAACTAACTTTTATTTCAAAAATTTAAAACTGTGCTTGAGATAAAATTCTTGAATCCACAGCAGTATTATCTTGTCAACACAACCCTTCTCCTGCATATGTACTATTCATTCTTGCAGTGCATGAATAGTTGTTTTAGCTTTCTCATACCATGAAAAATTATTGCTAGAGGCAACAATTAAATCGCCTCAACTGTAAAATGTAAGGACTATACGTCATATATGTTTTAATCATCAATAATACCCACCGAACCACTAATGGCATATGCACCAGCAGATCTAAATCTCATGTATAATATCCACCCAACCACTCATTGCATAGGCATCTGGCACATCTAGATCTCATATATAATACCCACCCAACCACTCATGGCAAAAGCACCAGCAGAAATAAATCTCATGTATAATACCCACATAGCCACTAATGGCAAATACACCAGCAAAAATAAATTGTATGTATAATATCCACCTAACCACTAATGGCATAGGTAACTGGCAGATCTAGATCTATTCTGTTCACTTCAGAGAACAGCATAGTGCTACCACTTAATAATGCTGTCTCTTATAACACTGTGAATGGAATCAAATGGATCTCTGGTATGAGTCAGGGAAAATGTATAAAAACATTATAACATGTTCCATTAGCCCAGAGCTACAATTAAATGATATTAGTTAATTGCATTATTTTTTTAAACTATCAATAATAATATTTAACATCTGGGATCCATGACTTTTTTGTATTTGAAAAGGGGTAACAACATAATGAAGGGTTTTATAATGAGGAACCACTTTATAAATCCTAGTCTAGATCACATTATGCAATTGCACATGTGCACTTATTTACACTTCCTGCACTCGTGTAACCTTTTATATACAGGTAAACAGAGCATTCATAATTATTACATTTTAAGGCTATATAAGCAAGTGTGATCAGTAAATCAGTTATCCATGAACTTGATGCTTTCATATGAACTGAGACCGAATTCTCAGTCCAAATCACATTCATAGAATAGTCCCTCATTATAAAATCCCTCAGTATACCACTACACCTCTTACGACTTAGATAAGGTCATGGATCACAATAAATTATTGTAATTTCATTTTATCATTGCTACATGTATTATTTCATTTTAATTTAGTTCCTGGTTATAATAACCAACTTACAATTGTTGTTTTCCTGGATTAAAAACTATTTTCAGCACTAGATAGGCTATACATGGCAGCCAGTATAACTGGTGGAGGAAGAACCTAGGCAAACTCTAGGGAAGAACCACTGAACCAAAAGAAGATATTGGCAAGCTTTCTCATGTACCAACATCAGCCACATGAACTCATGTAGACAGAGGTGAGATGGCAGTGACCTGGAACAGAGACAGAGTAAGAGCTTTAGACCACTCAGCCATTCTCAGACCCCACCAACTATGGTATTATTTCACATAGTAAAAGTGCCCTGCATTAGTATGTGTGAACAATGTTATGAAACACCCTGGTGAGAACATACCTCACAATAAGATTCCCTCACTTATCACAGAGGTCGCTTGTATGGCTCCCAGTATTATAAGAGGACTCAATGAGTCTCTCTAATGTAAGCCATCACCAAGACTTCTTCCATACAAAAGATGGGCTTATGAGTCTCTCTAATGTAAGCCATCACCAAGACTTCTTCCATACAAAAGATGGGCTTATGAGTCTCTCTAATGTAAGCCATCACCAAGACTTCTTCCATACAAAAGATGGGCTTATGAGTCTCTCTAATGTAAGCCATCACCAAGACTTCTTCCATACAAAAGATGGGCTTATAAGAGGGGTGGCTACAGTAAGGAAGTGAAAGTGGTAAGAAGCACTCTCTTAAAAATTGGCATTCTATAGCTGATGTGTTGCCATTGTTCAACAGAATTATCAAAGTAAAACACAGCATGGCACTTTGTGTTATTGTTATTGTAGAGTTTAACGCCATTTTTCAGCACATGATAGGCTATACATGGCGGCCAGTATTATTGTTGGAGGAAGAACCCGGGAAAACCTTGGAAAGAACCACCGACCCACAAGAAGCTACTGGCAAGCTTTTTCACATAACTACATTAACCGAATCTTAGATTCAAACCCACGCAGAGATGATATGGCAGTGATCCATAACGGAGAGCACTTAAGACCACTTGGCCACTCAGGGCCCCACACTCACTATGTATTGTCAAGCCTGGTATAATATGATACACTGGAAACGAAGACAAATACTGCCATTATGACAGTATTTCTAGACAATATGTTGCTTGCGAAGTATCAAATTTTGAATAAGCATTGAACCATACAGTTGAATTCATTGAGCATTAAGATTTTATAACATTTAGACCAGGGAGTCCTTGTGAAGGGTCACTTTGAACTTCTTCTTCATTTCTTTCATATCAGTGTTAAAATTTCAAAGGGACTAGGTGTTCAATGAAATTGACTGGACATCTTAACAAGATTTTGAGAAAGAAACAGCTGAACTACCGATCTGTGTCAAATAGTTATTCTTCAAAGGGAAGAGCTATTTAATGTAATTCAGAGATTCTGACTGATGAAAGAAATGATTGCCTTAGGATATTATAGAAGCCACAGTTTATGATTGGCCAGAGTGAAATTAAGGCTTACGCCTTAGAAATAATGTGAATTTAAAGTGACAACCTTAATTTAAATTCTTTAGTCGTAAATTTTCTGAGAGAGAGAAAGAAGTTTGACTTGTAGCCTAGAAAAAAGAATAGTGCTTTCCTCAGTTGACAAGAAAGGGACCAAGTATCTGTGAGAAAGACTGGGTTCAGTGACGGATGCACAAGTTCTAAAGTGAACAGCATTAAGGAAACAGCTTTTCAAGGGAGAGGGAGACTTGACAGTCTGAAGATGGAGTCACAAAAAAAGAGAAGTGACGAGTGAAGTCCGAAAAAAGAGAAGTGACATGCGAAATCCAAAAAAGGAGAAGTGACAAGTTCAGAGAAAGGACTATTAAGCCCAAGAAGGATGAGACAGTCTGAATAGGAAGACTCAAGGAAATAGGAAACATTGGAACTTTGTGAAGTGAAAGTCGATGCAATTAGTTGATGTGCTCTTTTCACCACTCTTTATGATGATGTTATAAATCAAATTAGACACTGCTATTAAATCCTGTTGATATAACTTAAGTTGAATTGAAATTACCACTATTTATTTCTTTGATTAAATTTGTTTTTTTTCTTGTCTAATGCATCTCGTATTGCATTATTTCTTTGTAATAATTTTGCCCAGTCATAACATTGAGGGAGGTGATTCCCTAGATAACGTAGCTAAATACCATAACTACCCCTCTTACTAAGCGGGAGACATTACATTGCTAATATCATCCATCTAGTATTGTAAAGATTTTTGTGGTAAACTTTACCACATTCTAGTAGTAATAACAAGAGTCCCTTGAAGGGACTGATGCTCTACTTGGCAGAAATAATTTCCTGAAATTCAGGACAAGACCATTTTTATCCTTTTAACTGCTGAGGGTTGAAGTGGTAACAAATTAGCTGTTGTGATGAACATACTGGATGTCAGAGTGCCACCAATTTCAAGTAAAAAGACACCATCAAGAGTCTTGTGGTGAAAATACAATATGATACTGACAGCAATATTTTCAAGCGAGGCATTATGGCAGCCATATTGGATCTATAACTGGCAAATTTTAAGTTAGGACCAACTAGGAATCATAAGAAGTCTCCTCTTGAAAATCCCATGTTGATAAAAACAATCAACATATGCAGCAGATAATGTAGTAGATGAGACAAAAACCATAGAATTAAGATCAATCAGTGCAAATTATTTTACCAGGGACACATGCAAATAGGTGGGTGGCAAATTCAAAGGCTTGCCAGTCCTATTTCAACAACCTACTCAGTTAGAGTGTTGATTATTTGGTCATTTAAGCTACTGTGCTGATATTTACAATGACATAATACAGTGCTTAAAATACCTCCAGACCATGTGATTGCTGTATTTATAAGATCACATAAAAAGAACACAATGCAATAGCTGGACAGCAATATTAAGTTCAAAGATTTTGATTAGCAGCTTGGGTGGCAAAATGAGCTCATATTTACAATGACTGAATTCAGAGGCAGAAAGACCCCAAGATGTACATGTGGTTATTATATGAGTACATCAGAACTTTAGCTTCCATTATTGTGTTCATTTCTGATTGTAGCCAAATAAATAGTGCATGCAGCCTCGAAATCAAGACACATCAAGACTTAGAAATTTGCAAATTTGGTTACATATATTTTGGGTTTAAATGGCAAACTGACAATGATTTTAATGAGATTCAGAAGAGTGCTTAAGTTGCTAGAACTGATAGTTTGGATGGGATAGTAGCGCAGAGTAAGAAAATTAATGTGGTATGCCTGGCTTCAATTGTTTAGAATAGGACCATTCATAAGGACTGACAAAATTCAGTCTCCCCCCCCCGAAGGACTAACAAGAGTTACACCACTGTCAGGTGCATCTAAGGTCACCAATATTGGAGCAAAGCCCACAACAAATTCAACTGATGAAAATAAAATTCTGCAATCTTTACCAATTTAAAAGCAGCAATTGTCACCAGAATATTCAATTCAAAGTAATACTAACTTTGGACACCATACATGGTGGACTATTCAGCACAAGGCTTTGAAAAGACGGCTATGGAAATGAAATACATTACTCTGGAATCTTTCTTTCAGCATTTCATCAAAAAATTGAATTTTTAACCAAAGCAACATGTGATACAATGTTTACAGAAATGACATATCATTGTGCAGAATTAACAGACACGCCGAATAGGCTGACACGGTTATACATGTCAGTGTTATAAAAAATATGGAAATTAAACTCAGTGGCAACCAATAGGTCTTCTACTGTGCATTAAGTTCAGCATTTTCTGGGAGGGGACTGCAATATTTGCTGGTGGGACTCCTGAATTTGCCAAAATAGGAGTCCTGAACTCCCAGTTTTAAAATCCTAGTGACACCTCTGATCAATATAGGTTTATGAAAACAATTTAACATCAAACTGCATCAGGAAGGTTGCATGGTTCTCAGGTCATGCTGATTAGAAACAACATTCTGTGTAAATTAACTAAGTTGACTGACAAGGGCCAAAACTCAATCCAAAATGGTGAAGAAAAATCAAAACCCCTAAAAGGCATGTCATGGTCTAATAGTCAAATTTCTTATAACAGACAAATTTTGTATGAAATTCGATCAGAACATGTTGAATGGTTCTTGAGTTATGCTGACTGCAAACAAAATTCCAAGCATCTATATGACAAAGAGCATAATGTCTTTCTTAAAACCCATGTATTGTCAATTTATTAAGTAATACAAATTTTCAATACAAGACTAGAACTTTTAGTGATGGGCACACACAGCAAAGAACCATGCTCACTACCATTCATTTGGATGGACGTACAATAAAGAAGCATGTATGAGCCAAGAAAAGTAAAAGGGAGATGGTGCATTCAGGGATCATAAATATTTTAAGTGATGAAATACAGAAAATCAAACTCATTCAATGTCACACCAATAAAACAGCGCAAAACAAATTTGTTTGAAATATAATGTTCCTGAGTAAAAATGTTTTGTTGAAAACCAGTTTTAGGAAGATGGACAATCAGGGGTAATAACTCCTTCTAATAATGTGAAAGTCATATGCCCAATTTGGTTGAAATCTAGTAATCTTTCTTACAGAAGTTAGAAGGAGCAGCAGAAATGATATTGTGGAAAACTAAAAATCAAAAAACTTAGCTGAAGTTTGTATTCATATAAAAATCCAAGCTAAACATGGCTGAAAATAAAAAATACAGAAACCAAATTTAGGAAAATTGATAATCAAGGGCCATAACTACTCTACATGATGTTGGTGATGCTGGAAACTGAACTCTATCTGAGTTTCAAAAATATGAAGCCAAATGCCAAAGTTAGATAAAATCCAAAATTACAGTATATATTCCTGTACAAGTCAGATCTAGCTGCTAACCCATGGGCCATATTTTGTGCTACATATATCAATCAACCATCAAAATACTGGAGGACAGAGATACCCAATGACCTTTAGTCAATGTTTCCTTTTACACTCAATTGTGCTTCAGGGACCCGCAAAATGTTAATTTGACTCCCATTTTTGGTGTTTTATACATAGTCTGACACCGAGGGGATTTATAACTCTCAGTCTTTCACTCCTAAGTGATACACTGCCTATAGTGGACACAAACTACTCCAGGGAGGCAGTCCTCAGAAGATTTTCATAGTGTTGAAGAATAAACTAGGATGTATCAAGCGTAACATCTCTGCTATTAGGCATAAAAGTTCTGATGCTAAACATATTGACATGGATAACATATGCCTAGATATGCCACTGCAACCCACAAATGTTGACAGGCAGTTGTCAACGGAGATTCCTCCTTCAACAGGTGGAACATTTAAGGCTGCCACGCCAGCACGTGGGAAACGAGGCATTGGACGACCGAGAAAGACATGGCGACGGACATTTATAGAAGATCTGCGAGCCGTCAATATCAACTTAGACGCAGCGGAGGTTAAGGCTACCGATCGAGATGACTGGAGGAAGCTTTTTGCCCTATGCGCCCCACTGCGTGGAAGGACATAAAGAAGAAGAAGAAAAAAAGGTTCGCATGAGAGGTTATGGTACCTTGAAGATGCTGAGCCTTTAGTTCTAAGGCCATAAGTGTTTGAACTGTAATATGAGCCAATGTCCCTGAGGAAATATCCACCTGAGACAAACCAGTGTAAAAAGTGTGTGTGTGTGTGTGTGTGATATGGATCTTTAACAAACTATTACAGTCTTTCAGTCATATTGTTATGATATCTGCTATTTGTCAGCTTATAGTGATGTCTAGCACTGAGGCTTCATGTTGCAGACTACATGTCAGACTGCATGATGTCTCAGAAAGTCACTTTATCCTGACACCAGGCAAACAAGTCCTAATATTAACCACTTAATGATGATTCGTACAAGGTTCAAAACCTGTGACCTCCCACATCCAAGATGGTTGCTTTAACCACTAGGCTGCCAGAGTGATCTCCAAAGTGGTTTTTTTAGGGGCTAGGAAAAGGTGTTTACCCTATTCCCATGGTAACTAGTTGCGAGGATCAAAAGTCTCCATCCTCACATGCTCCTGGGAGGCAGGATTGCGTGATGACATTTCTCTTTGTTGTGGGAGAGATTTTGAGGAAGAAAAGACCTCAGCCAATAACTCTTCACAATGAACTTCATGGCAACTCTCAACCCTCCTGAAGTGTTGGTGGAAAAAGAGTACACCCCCCCCCCTTCTTTTTTGACCCCACTTTGTAGGATGTTTATATTGGTACATGGATAGCAATATCAAATTCTCTACCATAGGGACCAAGGCCATTAAGTCCATGGCCATATATCATGAGAAGTACCAATCACATCTCTTTAGTGGAAACCACCACATTCTGTATGGATTTAGTGGAATTATAGGAAAAGAGTTTTTTTTTTTACATGTCAACTTGCTCACCGTCTGTAATTTAATTTGCCAATTCCCATACCCAAGTGGGAGTCAACAGTATTCTGGAGATGGAACAAGGTCTTAAGTTAATTTCTATATCATTACTGAAGGGGCTACAATGGCCAGTGATCAGTACTCACAGGTTGGTGACCAGATACCAGACATCAGTAAATGAGAGGTCAGGTGACTTTGATCTGTTTGAAGACCCTTCCTCAGATCTACTGTAGCTTCATTTCCTGGTTTCTTGATCCTGTTGGCAGCAATATGCATCAGGAATACAAAAAAAGTGCTTCTCCTTCCACACAGGAGAGTGCAATGCACTTCCTGCCATTAATGAACTGTGGGCCAATGCGGGGTTCTGTTCCTTCCAAACAGGGAGGCATGGCTGACACTCTTCACTATGGGACTGAAGTGGGTATATCTCATTCTCAGCTCTGTGAGACTGGAGAGGGTGCTGCTTTCCCCATGGCATTGTGACTAACTCTGAGCACTAAAGAATTTGAGAAGATGCTGCTCCTCTTATATGATAGGATACAACTCTCTCTATTGCTTTATGAACCTGAGGGATTCAGTGACAGAAAAGCCAGAACCCCCCCCCCCCCTCTCATTCTGAATGTCTGTTTTAACAAGGTCCAAGACCTCATCTAACCAGAGACTCCACAAAGGACACTCATCTGTCTTTTTACAATTTGTATAGACTAGGGAGGTGAGTAACCCATGGGGGTTTCTAACCACACCTTCTCACAATCTGCTTGCACAGATTATGCAATGTATATTATGTAAAAATATCTTTGGTGTCCACACAATTCAAACAGCAAGATCTTACCTACATGTATGTCATCTGTACAACAACAAAACTGATGTTTTAATGACTGTGATAGATTCAGCAATACTTTATTTTGAGTATTGAAGATGAAAATTAGAAAAGACCAGCTTGCTAAGATACTAAATATAACAAACAAGAATACTCTCTTATACTGATTTTTAAAAATTAAAGGTGTTTGAACATTTGAACACTAAATATACATGTATAAGGACTAATGTCTGCTATCTTCTGGGCAAAAAAAATCAATATCAAGTCTGATAATTAAATGGAATATGAATTTCTAAAAGTCATACTGCATTAAAACAACATTAACTAAATATCCAACTAAGTTACAAAAAGGAATTAAATAATTTTGTCATAATAAATATTACCCAGACTTCTATCTAACCAGTAAGGCCAATAACTCTTCAGAGACCTAATTCAGAACATGAATATAACTTGATATAATTGTAGTTTCATATAGTAAAATGATGCTTGTAATCAAAATGCCTATTTCATACATGACTCGATGGGGGAGGGGGGACAATTTTCCTTGATGAATAGTTTAAAATGCCATAAGTATGGCCGAGACCACATGATAATGAGGGTTAGTGTTCATCAGCCTGTGTCACATTAGGTCTTTAGAAAAACACCCTATGGGAAGATGATGTTTATCAACTGGTTGATGAGATTTTCCCTCCAAAATAGAGAAAGCAACATAATAGCAATTACTTATTGTGTATTACTCGTATAAAATGTAATTTCTTCTCAGATGTGCCATTTCACTCTGATGTCAATCTATTACAAAATGTATTTTTTGGGAGAAAGGAAGGAGGGGATCCAATTTCAGTGTGTGCTGCTGGACAGGCGTATTTTCACTGAATTGCATGTACTGTGGTAATTACAAAAAAAATCTATGTTTATATTAGTGTGAGATGAGGCTGCTGTCTTGTGGTCCCTACTCCTTGGAATGAGAATTATCTACCATCCAAATTTTCATCCTGTGCTATACATTTCCTCTCAGAATTGCATGCAATCCTAGGCAGCTATACAAAGGGAGTGGGGTGATGTCTGATTAACCATTGTGTGAAGAAAATCATCACTTGATCCTTTTTTAACAGGACAATTGCCAATCCATCAGGAAATCTCAACTGTTGAGAAGCATGTGTCTTCCTTCCTGTTCAAAGTACTAAAAAATCCCAGCCAGTCTTAACATTGATGAAACGGCCAAGAATCAAATTACATTCTAAATTATTTCCGACACCAGTACAATCCAATATATGATACAATCATTTTCTTTCACTGCAGTCTATAAAAGTTAACACTGTTAGGTCCAGGAACTGGATGATTTTGCATGGGTCACCTTCAAAGCTGAAAGGGCACATCGCAAGAAAATTAAAAGTTAGATGTGTACAACTGCCAATAAGATTGGGTGTTCAAAGAAGTTCAGGCAAGATTCCATTACCACTGGAAGATTACCAGTGTCAATTTATTTAAGCATGACTCTTAACTAAACATTTGTATAAAAAAAATTCTCCAAATGATTAGGGTAAAGAATGTCTTAATAATTTTAATTATCACTAATTAGAAGTGAAAATAGAGAAAATTACACAATATCAAAAAACTGAACATGGGTGGCTCCCTGACCCATGGCTACTTATGTATGGGGAAATAAAAAAAGGAAAAAAAGTGAAGAAAAAAAAATCAACAATAAAAATAAATGAACATGAAATAAATGTAGTATGATTTTATCTTCCTTTCCAATGATTGCAATTTCAATAGTTTTAATAGTTTTCTTTATTTACAGACTTACTGCATACTACCAAATTCAGTGAATATCTGTCCCCACTATTCCGTAACCACAGTCTGGTCACATAAAGAATATGGTGGTAAAATCGGACTACCACGGTAAGGTCACATAAAGAATGTGATGGTATTATCTGACAACCATGGTAAGGTCACATAAAGAATGTGATGGTAAAATCTGACTACCATGGTAAGGTCACATAACCCGTACAGAAAAATCTCACCAATTCACATGAGCTTCTCGTAAGCTGCACATGAGAACCATGTTAGAAACGTATGCAAATTGGGTAGTTTTTGCAAGCTCATGTGTGCAGTTTGTTAGATCTTGTGAGCCATGGAAAAACTAACCAAATTCTCACATGTGCGGAGTTTGCTCACGTGAGAATTTGAATCTTCACATGAGAAAGTTTAACTTAGAAAACATTCTTTTCCATTACATCTGACCATGTTTCAAAATAAGGCAGAGTTCTAATTTCTCATGCGAGTTATCACGTGAGAAATTTGGACTTTGATTCTGATCAAAGTATCGTCAAATAGACATCGTTTCTGTTTTGCAAATCTTGTTACTTTGTTGTTTTCATATATAAAAAATCTGTCAATTTATTTAATGACAGTGCGTTTGACTCTTTACCTTGACCCAAGAATCATCTCTTTTGGACTGCAAAAGTATGTACACGTTGAAGCATGAAGATGTGGTCTTAAAAATAAAAAATAAACTCGTAACGGTTAACCGAAAAGTAAAATTCTAATGCATGCCAGATACCGGAAAACATATTTTTGTGACAGCTTTGTCTCGTACATGCATAGTTTTACTCAAATTAAGCAATAACCAGATATCTTATAATTTTCTGACATTGTTTATACAAATATCAAGGAATTTGTTTGAACATTGTTTATACAAGTATCAAGGAATTTGTTTGAACATATTAATGTACATATCACTATTCATAAAACAAAAGACTCTTCAAAACAAACTTGGCATTGAAGTCTCGTATAACCGATTACGGGATAACTCGGCCCATAGCAGAGTCGGCACACTAACGTTCTCGGCCCATAACGAACTCGGCCCACCCAAATCGGCCCATAACGTACTCGGCACATTTACGTACTCGGCCCCATTACGTACTCGGTCCACGATTTATATAATAGTAATGTTGATGTCATGAATAAATATCATGATGATGAATGAATGTTGATGTAATGTTTTATTTTTCAACAGTCATTTCATTTGTCTTTTAATCTTTGTACGTTTCTTTATGCTTAGTGCATCTGTGTATGATTTGTAAACTTTAATTAACTTCACGAAAAAAGAAAAAAAAAATATTAAAACCAGTGATATTGTTACTTTTTATTTCAGTTAAAATCGGCAATAACAATAAAGTTTTTTAAAAAAATTTGCTAGAATAAATATAAAAAGCTTCATTTTGCTAACCATTGATGCCGGATAATATTGTTGATGCTGGTGTGAAACTTAAATCTCCCACTGTCAACCTATCTGATTACATGATGAAAGGATGGGCTTTTTGGAACCAATTAGAGTGTCCTGTGGGGCATGGATCATCCCATTCTACTGTATGTACATCAAAAATGAACTACAGCAATATTAACTAACTTACGAAAGACACAAATTCTATTATATAGGCCAGGTGTTAAGAAATATCTGATAACGAAAATACAATTTATTTGATTTATAAAATTAAGTCATACTTGAGTGAATATGTATACAAAGGCACGTAAAACAAAAAGTTTACGAACAGTCCGCCCTCTTTGGCGCCTCAAACGAACTCAACGGATGCTGCTCGCTGGCCTGTAGTGTACATGTAGAAGAGTACATTTGAACCAAGAGACTGAATTTCGCGCGCGGGCAACGTTTAGCAAGGACCACGCTGCTTAGAAAGAAAGTCACTTATTGTTCTCCTGCAATATGTTCGCTGTTATATATTTCTATGACGACAAGAGTGTGGACATTGTTAACAAAAATAAAATAAAATCAACCTCTAGTGATTTCCACGTCGGTACTGATGTTAAAGTCCAGTACGAAACAGAAGACATCGATGAAAGTGGGAGGGATATTAGAAGATTTCAGGATTATGAAGGACTGGTTCTTTGCCTTGAAAAAGGTAAGTGACGTTTACTCATTTCGTTCTACTATTTTCACATATGTTATGCTCAGTGTGTGGAAAAGGGATACGATTAAATCAGAATAATTCATGCTCTCAGACCCTCTATTTTACAGACGTGCATACTTTTTAAATTTAAAGCTATTCGCCATCAAAAAAGCTAATAGAAAACAAACCAAAAAAACTTCTTTGAAATTTGATACATGTATATTATGGTCATCATCTAAAGCTGCACATATTGACACATCTTTGTGTTCTCATGGATTTTGTAAGAGTTTACCTTTGGAACTTGCATGGTATATGGATACATAACTTAATGCATGACGGCTAGAATTTCGTGAATGCAGCTATAACTCGCGCCGTTATATATACCTTGCTGTGAAACTTGGCACGTCATACTGACAAATGTTTATACTCGCACAGCCCTCAAAACATTATGCACTCTTGTTTTCTTTACTATAGATTAATCATATCTCCGTCATTGGGTAGGGGTAGGATACGCGGAAGAGGGGTGGGTCTATTTAGGAAGTGTGTATTCCCTCGGTCACCGTGTATCAACTTTTGGAAAGACTATTCGCACGGCCGCCGCGTGCCCGCAATAGAAAAGACTATACGCACGGCGACCGATCAATGCATTAGGGACGAGTCCAAAATATTCCGAATGATGTAGACTCTGCTAAACATAACATATATACCCATCAATACCATTACAAGTTTGGCGGCTGATTTATCGGACTACAAAATACCACGACCATAAAAAAAAAGGTTCCTTGGTATCTATTTTGTATGGCGGCCATGTACTATATTTTACAATGACTTTTCTCATGTTTGACGTAGATCGAATACCACTCAAATTGTTTTTTATTTTTTTCATTTTTAGTAAATATGTACAAAGGCATCTTGAATTGAGAAAGAATTATGTTACTCGGATTTACTTTGTGAATGTACATTTTCAGGCCCAAAAAAAAAGTAAATACATGTTTCCAGTTGGCCGACGTTCCCTGTTTCTCGTTGCTGACCCTAGCACTTTTCCCCACCCCCACCCCCAATTTTATTTTTAGTTAAAAAAAATCACATTGCCGAAATTGATTTGTGCATCTAATTAGCCGGTTCTGCCCAGTACTTTCAAGCGCTTGAATTATTATTTTGGAGAAAATAAATTCTCCTGGAAGTGTAGGAGAAATATCCCTGAGGATTATTCCAGAAATATTAAAAGTATGGAACATACAGATGTGATCTGCAAGCATCTGAACAGCAGTACAGTTTATCAGTTTTGCTAGGGAGCCATGGTAACTCAATTGATAGAGCATCAGACTTAATCGAAGGGTTGCGTTTTCAATACCTGCTTGGGTCAGGCTCAGTCGGCTGCCTCAGTGTGTCCTATTTCCTCAGTGTGAGATAGCCAATAATGTGTTGAAAGTGCCATTTAAACCAGTAATAACTGTTTTGCTTTTGCCTTGTCCAGTGAATCTACACCAGTTCCTTTTTACAAAATATCACAAATGCATTCCTTTTTACAAAATATCACAAATGCAAAAATAGGAACAAAACAAACTTGCACCAAGTTTTTCATTTCAATTTCAGATTTTATTTTTCAACAGTTCAAGGCAGACCCAGCTAACCTAAATTCAATGGTAAACAGGAAGTGCCTCGATTCAAAGAGAAAAATTTCCAAATGAATACTTTTGCAGACTGGCATGTGACTGTGTGTACATGATGAAAGACTCGGAAGCAGTATTGTTAATTACACGCTTCGTTTGCGTTAAATTTTCTGGAACATTGAAGAATGGTCTTCATGTGAAGCCATGAATTTCATACAGATTTGGAACTTTAACTTGTATAGTGTGCTTGCTAAAATATGTTTATTTTGCAGTATGTTTAATGATGACCTTTAAGAACTTTGATTATTTAATGCATGTGATACGATAATTACAATAATTGAAAATTTTATATGCATATATATATACACACTAGTTTTCTTTTTGCTCATGCGAGAAACCTGGCTAAAACATCCATAACTGAACTCAAAGATGCTCATCCTTGTTAGATTTAAATATGACCTTGAAAATCTCTAATGCTATTAAATTGCAAGTTTTATGATAGTAAACTTTGTTCTTTTTTAACTTTTTTCAAAAATGTACGTATTAAATACTAGTTGTTTTGGAGTTTTTTTTGCTTATGTGAGCAAACTCTTGCTCACGTGAGGAAAATTGTGCTCATATTAATTTCAGATCTTGCAATTTTCATGTGAGCAAAATCTTGCTCACGTGAGCAACATATTAACAATTCCTGCCCATGTTATTTTCAGATTTTGTTAGATTCAATTTCTCACATGAGTTCTACCTAATTTGCATGTTAAAATGCACATGAGACTAACCTGTGTTAGATCTCACGTGAGAATCTCATGTGCAGAAGGGTAGGCAATTTTGGTGTGGGAAAGAATGTGATGGTAAAATCTGACTACTATGGTAAGGTCACATAAAGAATGTGATGGTAAAATCTGACAACCATGGTAAGGTCACATAAAGAATGTGATGGTAAAATCTGACTACCATGGTAAGGTCACATAAAGAATGTGATGGTAAAATCTGACTACCATGGTAAGGTCACATAAAGAATGTGATGGTAAAATCAGACTCTGATCTTGGTGACAAAGCTGTAAAGTTACATGTTAGCCATTGTAACCAAGTTTCATAACTCTTAATGTCATACAATCTGAGAGTTTAAATGCAGAGAGGGGCAAAAATTGATGATCTTGTTCTTAAAGACATAACCTTTAGTGTGATAACAAAGATGTGATCTTGACCTTGAAGGCAAAACCTTTAATATTATAAACAAGATGGCATATTGACCTTGAAGGCAAAACCTTTAATATTATAAACAAGATGGCATATTGACCTTGAAGGCAAAACCTTTAGTATTATAAACAAGATGGCATATTGACCTTGAAGGCAAAACCTTTAGTATTATAAACAAGATGGCATATTGACCTTGAAGGCAAAACCTTTAATATTATAAACAAGATGGCATATTGACCTTGAAGGCAAAACCTTTAGTATTATAAACAAGATGGCATATTGACCTTGAAGGCAAAACCTTTAATATTATAAACAAGATGGCATATTGACCTTGAAGGCAAAACCTTTAGTATTATAAACAAGATGGCATATTGACCTTAAAGGCAAAACCTTTAATATTATAAACAAGATGGCATATTGACCTTGAAGGCAAAACCTTTAATATTATAAACAAGATGGCATATTGACCTTGAAGGCAAAACCTTTAGTATTATAAACAAGATGGCATATTGACCTTGAAGGCAAAACCTTTAGTATTATAAACAAGATGGCATATTGACCTTGAAGGCAAAACCTTTAGTATTATAAACAAGATGGCATATTGACCTTGAAGGCAAAACCTTTAGTATTATAAACAAGATGGCATATTGACCTTGAAGACATAACCTTTAGTGTGATACATGTGATATCAAATTTAGAAACAGAAGTGTACCAAAGGTAACTTCTGTACAACAAACAACCTGTATGAGATGAAACATAAAGAGTCCTTTCAACTTGTGACCCTGATCATAAAGCTAGAACCCCAAATGTGAACTGTAGCATATTTTCTAGTGTGAATACATTAATAGCATTAGAAAGTGTTGTCTATTTATCTTAAAAAGTTCTTACACTATAGAGAAGAAGGGAAAATATACCTGAAACCTAAAATATTGACCTGTGGCCTACATCGTACCCCCAAAATGGTATGTACCGCATCTCAAGTGACAATGTATAAATATAGCAAGTGGCACCTCGACTTCAGGGACAAACTTAGCGACCTAATCATGTTTTGTATCTTATATATTTTCAGCATGTTTTTATGTTTTCCAGTTTCATTGTTTTTGTCATTTGTTGTTCTGTAGTGTAGTCATATCATTATTGATGGTGTAAAGCGCTTAGAGCTTTTAAAGATTAGGCGCTATACAAAGTCCTCTTCATTATTATTATTATTAATTTTAAAGGTTTCTTTAGTTAGAGATCAAAATAGAAAGTATTATTGAAAACTTAAAACAGCAAGAAAATAAACTGACCTTAAAATTAAAACCCCAATGTGGTACATGACACAACTTATAATAATTAGGCACACGTATGTCAAGTTTCATGCCGTAACCTCAAATAACTCTAAAGTTAATAGAAAGTGAACGAGTAATAAATTTTTTTAAATAGAGACACATGACCTTGACCTCAAAAGACAGGACTGCCAATATGGTATGCAATAAATGAATATGTAATTATGTACCAAGTTACATCTTTGTAGCTTATAAAGGTCTGAAGTTAATGTGCTGAATGGAAAGTGTGAAAGACTTAAAATATTAAATCATGGCCATGACCCTGAATATAGGATCCACAATTTGATATACTACATACATTCTAGCTATGAGATACAAATGACCCAAGTTTCAGCCCTTAACCTCAAATGGCTCAAAAGTTACAAAAAATAACAAAACAAGTATGAAAAATTTAACATACCAACCCTTCAATACACAGAGAGAACCCAAAGGTGGGATACAATTTATCTGAATATGATGCTGTATATGAATACACATACCAAGTTTCATCCCTATATCTCAAACAGCTCTAAAGTTACATGACTGACAGCAAAGAATTATGGGAAACTTAAAATGCTGAACTTTGACCTTAATGAAAGGACCCTAAATGTGGTACATTGTATGCCTTAAATCATTTAATGATTATCAAGTACAATTACACCAAATGCATTCAAAAATCTCAAATTGATCCGTAAGTTATGGAATGGAATAAAAGGTTTGACAAAAAATAAAACATAATGAGTGTGACCTTGATCACAAAGTTGGGACCCCCAATGTTGTATGAATACACCTACTAAAGATGATATACAAGTATCAAAAGGTTCAAAAATTAGACTGCAAGGAAAGTGTGGTGGAAGCATAAAATGTTAGGACATGACCTTGTTAGGATTACAATGTAAACAGTCAAGTTTAACTATTTAAACAAATTAAAGTTATAGAGCAGAAATGAAAGTATGATGATGATGGATAAATATTTGGACTGCAAATGCTGTTTTCCCCACTTTTGGCTAAAAAAGCACTGGAGTACGGGGAATAAGGTTGGATGGTCTATAAAGGAAAATCCTTGCCAATTGTGTGCATCATTATCCATGGTGACTTGTAAATGCTGTTAGCATTTTCTCCAGGCCGTATGCCATTTATCACATTCAAATTCACAAGGTCAAGAGTGTAGCCTTGGGCTATTGAGCACAATCAAATTCACAAGGGAAAAAGGTTGCAGCCAAATTCACAAGTGCAAGGCTGTTTAAGCCATTTAGCACAGTCTAATTTGAAAGGCAAGGCTGTACTCTTGTGCCATTTAGCAAAGTCAAATTCACAAAGGCAAGGCTGTGACCTTGTGCCATTTAGCAGTCAAGTTCAAAAGGGCAAGGCTGTGCTCTTGTGCCATTTAGCACAGTCAAATTCACAAGAGCAAGGCTGTGACCTTGTGCCATTTAACAAATGTACAAGGGCAAGGTTATGACCTTGTTTTTTTTAGCACAGTTTAATTCAAATAGGCAAGTTTACAGCCTTGTGCCATTTAGCAAAGTCCAATTCATCAGACTTATGGGGCCATGCAACCAACATGAATTTCCTGTTCTGTTTATTTATATGTAAAAAAGTTGATGATGATGATGACAATGATTTTGATGATTATGATTACACTGTAATACTGTAGACGTGAAAAGCCTGTACAGGAGTTTATTATCACTTTAAATTTCTTACATGCAAAGGTACATAACACTCTTTATAATGTCACCTAATGGATCTATCATGCACAACAAAATAAATAAATACCAACCTATAATGAAGTAGATAATTCATATAATGTTACATCTACTATGTAACCACTTAATGAAAAGAAATACATGACTATAATTGCCTTATAACATAAACTGTGTTATAACGAAGGGCCTTATAACAGGAAGTGTGTTATAATTATTAGGACATTATAGTAGGAATTGTGTTATAATGAAGGGCTTTAAAGTGATTTATCTCAAAACCCTGAGAATACATGATTCAATAGTAAACAGAACAAAACTGTACAAATAAAGTGTTTCACATTTGAATTCCAAATATTTTAGAGTAAAACTGATGATCAGTGAAACTCCAGGGTTGAGATGGTATATTATCCTTTTGCAAATCGATCGATCTTGTAAATTAATCATTATTTCATACTATACAGATGATGTTTCTAATGAAAGTCATTTTATTATGATAGAGTGGGTACTTGATAATACCACCAACTGCATTATGTGTTCAAAACAAAGATTATCAGCATTTATTGTATCGAGGTATTGAATTATCATTTGTAAATTCCATCGAAACAGCAAATGCAAAGTTCTATCAGATAAAAGCAACCCATTATACTGTCTCTGGAGATTCATTTCCCCACAGATTATTTTCATATACTTTTTGAAAATTTTAATACCTCAATAATGCAAGCTACAGAATATTTGAACTGAATAATGTATGTAATATCACTAATGACAGATTGGTTACAATATTGGTCAGAGTATATTTTTTTAAGTTATGGTATGGTCAATTATAATGTTCTGGTTTGTGTTGCATGGCACAACATCACAGGAAAGACTATTTAGCACTGAAGACAAAGCAATGGAATGTCCTGCTCCGAGAATACCAAGTCAGGTCTGATCTGCACATGCACAAAATTGTAATCCAATGACTGGCCATTTGGCAGGCTAACCATTCAGTCATAATGAACTCCATAATACATTTTGGCAAAGTAACCATTCAGTCATAATGAACTCCATAATACATTTTGACAAAGTAACCATTCAGTAATAATGAACTCCATAATACATTTTGGCAAAGTAACCATTCAGTCATAATGAACTCCATAATACATTTTGGCAAAGTAACCATTCAGTCATAATGAACTCCATAATACATTTTGGCAAAGTAACCATTCAGTCATAATGAACTCCATAACACATTTTGACAAAGTAACCATTCAGTCATAATGAACTCCATAATACATTTTGGCAAAGTAACCATTCAGTCATAATGAACTCCATAACACATTTTGACAAAGTAACCATTCAGTCATAATGAACTCCATAATACATTTTGGCAAAGTAACCATTCAGTCATAATGAACTCCATAATACATTTTGGCAAAGTAACCATTCAGTCATAATGAACTCCATAACACATTTTGACAAAGTAACCATTCAGTCATAATGAACTCCATAATACATTTTGGCAAAGTAACCATTCAGTCATAATGAACTCCATAATACATTTTGGCAAAGTAACCATTCAGTAATAATGGACTCCATAATACATTTTGGCAAAGTAACCATTCAGTCATAATGAACTCCATAATACATTTTGGCAAAGTAACCATTCAGTCATAATGAACTCCATAATACATTTTGGCAAAGTAACCATTCAGTCATAATGAACTCCATAATACATTTTGGCAAAGTAACCATTCAGTCATAATGAACTCCATAATACATTTTGGCAAAGTAACCATTCAGTCATAATGAACTCCATAATACATTTTGACAAAGTAACCATTCAGTCATAATGAACTCCATAATACATTTTGGCAAAGTAACCATGCAGTCATAATGGACTCCATAATGCTTTATTGAAGCAATACCTTTATCTTTAATCATAGTGTACTGCACATCTATTATAACAGTTATCAAAATTAAAAAAGATATGAATAAAAAGTCAAATTTTTTGCTAATAAAAATATTAACAGAATTTTTTTTTATCAGCTTTGGATTTTTCAAGCATATTTAGGAAAATGTTTAAATACTAACATACAGGGACATCATTAAGCCAATATATGTTAATTTCACTAAATCAAACCCCTGACATTCCCAATTATATGTTCCCATATCTCCAGAAAACATGAAAATTTATCCACATTAAAAAATAAGGGGGTCCAAACCTTTTAATGGACCCAGGCTACAGAGCCTTAGTGCCTCCCCACACCATCAACTGGAGAAATAAGAGTACCAAGAACATTTATTTATACACATGTCTCCTATGTCATGACCATCTATAAAGGCACTAGTTGAGCATGGTTGCCAATGGAGATTACTGACCAATGAATCTAAATACCCTGGACCTTTTATCATGGTATCTACTTTAAGTTGAACTAAATGTGCTGTGCAAAAACTATATTTTTTCTGTTGGACTTAGCTTGACCATGTCCTTTGATCTTTTAACCCCCAAATTCTAAATATGTGTTTACTACCTCAGTGCAAGTTTTCTGTCACAGAATTATATATATTACATATAATTACATATGATTGGAAATGAAGATTGGTTTCATTGCACATATATAATTACATAGGGTGTATAAGCTTTAACAATGACCATTGTGAAATACTGAATTAGGTTTACCCAATGATGCACAAAGTGCTAGCAGTGTGGAGCCCAATTTACCTCAAGTTCTCGATCTGGCTGTAGATGCGACCACAGCTATAGTATAGTCCAAATTCTCTGTCTTGTCACAATACATATGAATCTTCACAGGAAACTGTCCACCCTAATGAAGCAATCTTCAGCTGTAGAGCTATGTAAATTTTCCTGTAAACAGCATCAATTTTATTTCTTGATATCCATTCAACATGATAGAATTGTTATACAGTCCTACCCTTTTATATCGACATCGCTTATCTCGACAAGCCGTCTATGTCGACAAAAAAACAAAGTCCCGGTCCCATGGTCTACTATTTACTATCAAATTGTCATGCCTATGTTGACCTCGAGATAAAAGAAAAACGTATATGTCGACAGAAGCCCTTGGTCCCAGCTTGAGCAAATCCTTTGTTTTCAAAACGTTTATATCTACAAGTGCCAATTAAGACCAATACTTTGTTCAACAATTAGTTGATCTTGCCGCCAGACTTTAATGTCGCGGTCGGATAAACAAACAAACCATAGCAGCACATTTTCTCACCAAACAAACCATAGCAGCACATTTTCTCACCACTCTGCAGCTACTTAAGTCTTTGATCTTGCCACCTAGCTTGTGGGTCATGTTCTTCAAATATACTCTTAGAATTACAGCATGTACCTCTGTGGGTCTTTCAGCCACTGAATTTTCTGATTGTAAATATCAGCACAGCGAAAAGGATCAATTGATGAACACAATTTCCCAATCAACAGGTGGTCGAAGCAGGACTAGCAAGCCCTTAAATTTGCCGTCCAGGAAATTGATGAGTACAGAGGACTCCTGTATACGTGATTTTCTGAATCCCATATATAAAAATTGCGTGAAAATACAGATTACGCGTTTCCAAGACTTTTGAAAGTGATCGGTGATTTTCGCTGTGAAAGTTTCGTTTTTAACTTTATTTATATTTACGATGGCTGCCGACAGCAGGGTAAAATGCAAATTAAATTTACAGTCTTTGGAAACAAAATATCTGGCTGTTAAGGAAGTTAAGGGATGAACATCTCACAAAGAGGTCTGTGAAATTTTTTTCATTTAAAAATAACACGTCCAGAAGGATGAAAGCTTTTGAGTCAATAAAGAAAGACTAAGTTGAAGGTAACTGCACTCCCCAAAGGAAGAAGCAAGACTGCTACAATTGAAGACGTGGAGGAAGCATCAAAATGGTTCAATGAAGCATTATCGAAAAAACTTAGTGTGGAGAACTTCGCTGCAACAAGTGGTTGGTGCAGTCGCTTTAATGTTCGTCATAACATCGGATACAAAAGTATTTATGGAGAATACATGTACTGTTGACAGTTTTTCATTTCCCTGTGAATAGCCCCATACCCTTGGTAGCCTCAATAAGATGAGAACAGACTGACCAAAATTGAGGCCAATTTAAGTACATGTACGTGAAGCATGTAACTGACAACTCAACCATGTGCTAATGCCAACGTTGAATATCGTATTGTTGTTCGTATCAGGATGTGATCAATGCAACATTTTTATTTGGATTTTATTACAAAGGTAACCAAAATGTAATTTGTCAATATACAAGTGTATTTCACACTGATTCTGTCTTCATGTACTCAAAATTTCCAATTTTTTTTTCCCTCAAAGTGTAAATGCTATTCACTGACAACGGGTCATCCTTTGCTGACGAATTTTATATTTTATCTTTTTTCAACCCCCCTCCCCCACAACACTTATCTCGACATCCGAATATGTCGAGATAAATGGGTAGGACTGTATATACTAAATGTTTCAGAATTTATTCTAAATTTTCTAGACAGACAGACCTGGTAACAATAATACATGTTATACATAATGGGGCCCCAAGCGGCAGAGTGGTCTAAAGTGATGTCTGTTATGGATCATTGCCATCTCACCTCTATCTGCATAGGTTTGAGTCTCAGATTTAGCCAATTCTATCATACAGATTGTGGCATGTTCTATGTTAGATATTTTTGAAGTTGAACAAACAAGTTGAATTTATTTGTATGATAAAAATGTTCAAGTTTTCATAATTTGGTGGAATTATTTTCATCAGATATATTCAAATATGTGTGTGTGTGTGAATGTGATTTGGTTTTAAGCATAGCTTTAACAATTTTTCAGTTATATTGCTATGATGTCTGCTCTGTGGCAGTTTATAGTGATGTCTAGCACTGGGGCATCATGCAGCAGACATGTAGCATGATGTCCCACCCAGTCACATTATCCTGACACAAGGCCAACCAGTCCTAACACTAACCTCTTAATGCTGAGTGCCAAGCGAGGCAGCTATTAGTACCATTTTCATAAGTTTTTGGTATGACATGGTCGGGGATTTAACCCATGACGTCCTGCATCAGAGGTGGATGCTCTAACCACTATACAACCGGAGAGGTCTATTCATTTATGAAGATGACCAATAATGATCTTGTACAGTCATAATTATGAAAAAATTTAATGCTAACATAGTTTGTATGTATACATCCATAATGTATATCACTGTATTCATACTCACATGTTTGTTTTACATGACTCCATTATAATTGTGCTTTTTGCTGTGCTATAGGGAGCAACTAACCTTTGTGTAACTGCAGATGAATGATGATAAAGCTGAGTCTATTCTGTTCACAACACAAAGACTTTCTCATTCACATCCTTTACCACAAACAATAACTTTCAGCAACACCAACATTAAATTCACACAGTCAGTACGAAACCTAGATGTTACTTTGGGCAGTACTCTCACATTGCACCAACATGTCATGAACATATGCAAGGCTGCATATCTTGAGCTGACACCCATCTGCTCCATTCGCAAATATCTTTCAGCTGATGCCACTAAAACACTTGTGTGTTCATTAGTACTTTCAAGACTGGACTATTGTAACTCAATTCTGTCTGGTTTGTCTCAATATCTACTCCAGCAACTTCAAAAAGTTCAAAACACAGCTGCTCACATCATCCTTAGAGTACCATGATTAAAACAAATCTCCCTGCTGCTCTGTACCCTACACTAGCTATCCATTCAATCTAGAATCAAACACAAAATGTTTTATCTGTGCTACATTTCAATGAATTCCACTCTGACAAACCTTAGTCTGGCCTCACCCATGTGTACACACCAGCAAGATACTTACACTTCTCTTCTGACAATTGTATACTCATTATTCCCACTATGAAAACGAAGTCATATGGACATTCTTTTGCATACCAGGGCACAGCAATGAGGAACAAATTGCCCATTGAAATTAGACACAAAGACACAGTGATCCATTTCAAGAGAGCTTTTAGAGCTCACCTTTTTTGGCTGCAAGAACAAACTTAAAGACCTATTAATGTTTTCTACCTTAAACATTTTCAGCATGTTTTATGTTTTCTAAGTTAATGGTGTTTTTTTGTTTTGTTTGTAGTCATATCATTATACTATCATTATATATGTTGTAAAGTGCTTAGAGCTTCTAAAGATTAAGTGCTATACAAAGTCGTCATTATTATTCTTAATCAAAACCAATGCAGGTATAGCATGTGTTACGTGCTTAGGCTCGAATAAGCAGCAACACAGAAAGAGTGAAAACTAACAAGCTTGTATAACTTGAACAATGAATTTATAAAGTACAATTATTTTCATAAAATAAATAAACTTACAGTTTTAGAGAATCAAATCCAACATTAATCCAATATAGAATTCACAAAAATAATCCACTAATGGAATTTGCAAGAGTCCTGATAAATAAATGTTCTAATAGTTCCAGGTTCGAATCTTGATGATGTAATCCAAAATGGCTGACAATGTCATGTGATGCAGTTCTTGTTTTATTATCATCCAAATGAAATTATGAGCACATGTTTTCTCCTCCAAATAGATAAATAAATCCTCTTGCTTCAATGAATTGACACAATGTCCAGTACAAGGTAATAAAATTTAACACTCAGACATAAAAACACAGCTATTAACTTTAAAAGCCCAGATTCTACTGAACTGTTCTATCCCAAACAATAATTATATACCGGTACCTGTTTTTCTTAAGTAAACAAGTGACCGCATGACTCTATGGAAGTTCATGGAAGGTCACAGAAAGAGGCTGCCTTCACTAAATCACGTACTCAAAGAAAGATCTAGATATTTCCTACCCCCAAGAACTAAAAATAAAATGTTGTCCTTGAAATTAACCAATAGTTTTTGAAGCTTGTTGACAATGTCTAAAGCAGGGTCAGGAATTAGGTCAACAAGCCAAAGTCAACCTGTAAATTTACAGCTAGAGTCTAGGTCAGCCTGAACTTTCTAGAATAATTTCCCAATTAATGAATATTAAACCCTAAATGACAAATTTGGATTTAACAATTAAAAAATAAATAATTTAAATCCAATATACGAAACGCATGTTTCACTGGAGTTTAGTATGATCAACATAACTGCTTGCATCTTTACTAGCTACAGCTTTACCTGTGTAAAAACTGATAGACAATGCGTATCTAAAATTGTTGGACACAATAATATGGAGCCTGTGATAATACATCGTTGGAGAATACAGTGAAATAATGATACATTAGTTTGGACTTGTCTGGCATTGAGCCAGGAACAGAATATAATATTAACCATATAATTTGTTATAAACAGTTTAGAATGATGGTCACAAATTCAAGGAACAGTCAGTTATAAAAATATAGCATTTTCAGGTCTAATACCTTATTTTCAGAACTAAAAGATTCCAAACATGATTTGTAAATTTAAGGCTGCCAATCGTAGCATTAAAATACATGTACATTAGTGATCTATACATGTGTTCATATTAGTCTTGAACAGGACATCAAAACAAATTGCAGCATTGAAATATGCCATTGATCTATATATAACTCTTAAAATGGATAAGTAAACAACACACATATTTACCAAAATCAAAGGTGACACTGACTCGAAACCAAAATCTATCTTGCACACACAATTCTGAAACATACATCAGAGACTTTTGTTATCATTATTTCTGCGTGATTTTAAAATATAGTACCAAAAATAAAGAACATGCAATTTAGATTACAGGTAGCTTAAGGGAGTTTACCAATTATTCTCATTTTTTGGGGCCATATTTTTTAGTCTGAAATGAGAAGATTATTATTTATCCTGTCACACAGGTAGATAATTTATACATTTATGAACATAATGCCGTAATTAAACAAATCAAATTGTGGGACTTAAGCTGATTGATTATTACTGTATTAGTGTCCAAAAAAATAAGACTGCCCCTACAATAATTAAATTAAAACATGACAAATCACCAGCAGCCTAATCTAGTCAAAGTACCCATCATTAAGCTGACAATGGATTGATTTTAGGACATAATCACAACACATACCGTATGTACTCGCCTATAAGTTGAGTCAAATTGCAAACAATAAAGATCATGATATGCCAAATCATAATGCATCTGCAGATTATGGTCCATGCAGTTTTTGTTTGATTACTCCTTAATTTGTTATTTTCACAACAGCTACCCTTGCAAATTACATTCATGAATTTAAACAAATCTGCATGGAATGAATTCTCCTCTATGATTTCCATCAAACACCTTTTTTCTTTCATATGTTATGTTTAATGTTTTGACTAGGCTGGGGATTTGGGGAGGGGGGGAGAGCAAACCATGAACATATTGTCATAGGAAGTTTTTAAACAAAAAAACTGCAAACAAGCAGTCTATATTTTCCAGTTATTTTTCTAAAATTCTCTCCAACATTCTTCATCCTCAGCCATTATAATCTTAATCAAGCTATCCTGAGATGAGAGGAGTGCTTTCTTCTCCATGGATGGCAGCATCAAGCTATCCTGAGATGAGAGGAGTGCTTTCTTCTCCATGGATGGCAGCATCAAGCTATCCTGAGATGAGAGGAGTGCTTTCTTCTCCATGGATGGCAGCATCAAGCTATCCTGAGATGAGAGGAGTGATTTCTTCCCCATGAATGGCAGCATCAAGCTATCCTGAGATGAGAGGAGTGCTTTCTTCTCCATTGGATGGCAGCATCAAGCTATCATGAGATGAGAGGAGTGCTTTCTTCTCCATGGATGGCAGCATCAAGCTATCCTGAGATGAGAGGAGTGCTTTCTTCTCCATTGGATGGCAGCATCAAGCTATCCTGAGATGAGAAGAGTGCTTTCTTCTCCATGGATGGCAGCATCAAGCTATCCTGAGATGAGAGGAGTGCTTTCTTCCCATTGGATGGCAGCATCAAGCTATCCTGAGATGAGAGGAGTGCTTTCTTCTCCATGGATGGCAGCATCAAACTATCCTGAGATGAGAGGAGTGCTTTCTTCTCCATGGATGGCAGCATCAAGCTATCCTGAGATGAGAGGAGTGCTTTCTTCTCCATGGATGGCAGCATCAAGCTATCCTGAGATGAGAGGAGTGCTTTCTTCTCCATGGATGGCAGCATCAAGCTATCCTGAGATGAGAGGAGTGCTTTCTTCCCATTGGATGGCAGCATCAAGCTATCCTGAGATGAGAGGAGTGCTTTCTTCTCCATGGATGGCAGCATCAAGCTATCCTGAGATGAGAGGAGTGCTTTCTTCTCCATGGATGGCAGCATCAAGCTATCCTGAGATGAGAGGAGTGCTTTCTTCTCCATGGATGGCAGCATCAAGCTATCCTGAGATGAGAGGAGTGATTTCTTCCCCATGAATGGCAGCATCAAGCTATCCTGAGATGAGAGGAGTGCTTTCTTCTCCATTGGATGGCAGCATCAAGCTATCATGAGATGAGAGGAGTGCTTTCTTCTCCATGGATGGCAGCATCAAGCTATCCTGAGATGAGAGGAGTGCTTTCTTCTCCATTGGATGGCAGCATCAAGCTATCCTGAGATGAGAAGAGTGCTTTCTTCTCCATGGATGGCAGCATCAAGCTATCCTGAGATGAGAGGAGTGCTTTCTTCCCATTGGATGGCAGCATCAAGCTATCCTGAGATGAGAGGAGTGCTTTCTTCTCCATGGATGGCAGCATCAAACTATCCTGAGATGAGAGGAGTGCTTTCTTCTCCATGGATGGCAGCATCAAGCTATCCTGAGATGAGAGGAGTGCTTTCTTCTCCATGGATGGCAGCATCAAGCTATCCTGAGATGAGAGGAGTGCTTTCTTCTCCATGGATGGCAGCATCAAGCTATCCTGAGATGAGAGGAGTGCTTTCTTCCCATTGGATGGCAGCATCAAGCTATCCTGAGATGAGAGGAGTGCTTTCTTCTCCATGGATGGCAGCATCAAGCTATCCTGAGATGAGAGGAGTGCTTTCTTCTCCATGGATGGCAGCATCAAGCTATCCTGAGATGAGAGGAGTGCTTTCTTCTCCATGGATGGCAGCATCAAGCTATCCTGAGATGAGAGGAGTGCTTTCTTCTCCATGGATGGCAGCATCAAGCTATCCTGAGATGAGGGAAGTGCTTTCTTCTCCATGGATGGCAGCATCAAGCTATCCTGAGATGAGAGGAGTGCTTTCTTCCCATTGGATGGCAGCATCAAGCTATCCTGAGATGAGAGGAGTGCTTTCTTCCCATTGGATGGCAGCATCAAGCTATCCTGAGATGAGAGGAGTGCTTTCTTCCCCATGAATGGCAGCATCAAGCTATCATGAGATGAGAGGAGTGCTTTTTTCCCATTGGATGGCAGCATCAAGCTATCCTGAGATGAATCTAGCAATTCCTTGCACATGTAAGGCAGTAACACAGTGAGGGTTGTTTGACTTTTCTATATTGGGGGAGGTGATCTACTCCTTCAACATTTGTTCCCTTATATGGTTTTGGTCTTAACTGTCTCTGAAGAGACTTGTACCATAAACTCTTGAGACTTGGAAGTCTTCATACAGATAATTAATGTTTCCTCCACCCTCTATACATATATCTTGAATCAAGAGATTCAAGATTTCATTAGTCTATATTATACAAATAGTGTGGTGATTTTAATTTGAGCACTGTGAACATGTGAGGCAGTCTGTGTGTGTCCAAAGGACCCTTTATGTGGCCACACTTTCAAACTGACAATAATGAGATAGAGAAAACAACCAAATTGATCTGTAATCAATTATTTAATTAAAGGAGGTAGGAATTAATATTAAGAGATAGGACTATGTTGCATCATAACTTAACACACAACATTTAACCATAACTAACTGTATATTTGAAAATATGAGGTGTACCTTTAAAACCCTAAAGAGTTGGATATAAAATGGTAACTAGTAATAGGTATTTCACTTTATCAAACCAGTTTCTGAAACAGAGGAGTTATCAGCATGATAAATATAGAAATTAATAATAGTAAAAATAAAAATAGAGATAATAGTTTCTTAAGAAAGACAGATGTGGTGAAGCACTTATTAGCAGCATTAGGAATTTTCTCTGGTCACAGATTCGACACACATCCTTTAACATGCATCATTGAAAAAGATGATTGTTCTATGCATGGGCACACATTACGACCACAAGTGGACCATGTCTTATTGACAATTCTCCACGCTGTGGGAGGATGTATTCACATCAAACAGACATGGTTTCTGACACAATAAAAGTCCAATCTTAAATCTTCTTAATGCTGATCAGCGCTTAGCGAGACAGTTGTTAGTACTGAAGTAGAGTCACAAAGAAAGTAGTACATTTGCCACTGGTTACTAACCATATGCATAATAAACCCAAATATTTTTACAACAAAACTGTACTTTTATCTGTTCTGGGAGCAGAGGGCAATTAAGTGGTTTAACATCTCTGCCCCTGCATCACTATAGGTACTAGCCACCCACCCACAGTGACCCTTAGATTCCTAATGCAAATTACCCTGCATTTATAATGTCTTCCTGTTATGACTGAGCAGTTTGGTCAGAAACTATATGTATTTGAATGCATCCTTGCAATTAAAATAACTTATATTTGACCTGTGACTCACATTCCAGACAGTCCCAAGGTGTAAATGAAGGATATGACACCCATCTCAAAGGCTAACACAGTAACAACATAACCGCAAAGTTTCATGAATTTCCACCCAGCAGTGTGGTAATGAATAGACAGATGGAAGGTACCATGTATACATGCTTATAAGATGAGTCCAACTGCAAACTGCATAGACCAGCAGATATGTGTCTGTGCAGTTTTGTTATGAGTAATTAGTAGAACAAATAACAATGACCCTGATTTGCAGGCACCTTATGATATGGTAGATCAAAATCTTTGTTGTTTGTAGTGTGCCTCAACTTATAAGTGAGAACATACAGTTACCTATTAGTTGTTGTTGTTGTTGTTGTAATAGGGTTTAACGCCATTTTTCAGCACAAGAGTGGCTATACATGGCAGCCAGTGGTGGAGGAAGAACCCAGGAAAACCCCAGAAAGAACCACCGACCCCACGAGAAGCTACCGGCAAGCTCTCTCACAAACCTATTAGTAGTATCCCAAATGCTGAAAAATAATGTCAGAATAAATTTACTGATGGCTTGAGAGATATTTTAAGTTTTTGTCATATACAATAAATCATTTTGGCTAAGTACATCATGCTTATTCAGGTATATTTTGTATGTTATTTTTCTGGGGTGGGGGTGGGGGATGGGGGGTTCTGTAATACCCTGGCTATGAAACGTAAGAAAGAATGATAAGATGGATGGAATATGTGTCAATAGACAAATAAAATTGGAAGAATGATTATAGTCTAAACTAGGGAATCATCCTGGAGATCATAGAGTCATTAAACCCTATGTATTGGTAAAGGAACATTAGCGGCATACATTTTTAACAACACACTAAACAAAAATATTGGATCACTCATCTAAAACAATATGCTTAATTTTAAAGTAAACATACTTAACATATACTTTTAATGTTTTTGTATATTATTCCTTACAACTAGAAAAAAGTTATTAATTAAAATCCAAATTATTTTTTTTTCTCCATATATATATGATAAATACACAAGAACCTGTTTTTATGACATGACAGGTTTTCTCTCAAAAAGGTGATCG